>JAQMCX010000011.1:23227492-23249238 GCA_029814765.1 Acanthurus leucopareius | reverse complement strand
TACCTTTGTGTAATCCAGTGAGGTATGTCAGTGAGCCAGCAAGCTTAAAAGGACTAAAGGGAATTCAGCCGTCATTAATTACACAATTTTTATATCTCTACTGCTTTTATACCACCTCCTATGATAAGTTGTCACAATGCTGACCACTGAAATAAGTTCATGCCCTGACAGTGTGTGTGTGTCAGATTTTTTACTTGTTTGTTGTTTTGAGAAACAATTAAACACAGCATATTAAAAGACAGTTTTAAATTAACTTCTCACATCATTTATTTTTTAGAGCTCATAGTTCATATGGTAAAAATTTAACCACACTTATGGACGCGTGTGGTTATAAAGCAATAACACAACAGAGTCTTTATGGCAAAGGAAACAGCCTGCACCAAGACTGAACTGCACATTCGCCTTCCCTCAAAGAAGTCCATGCACATCTGCTGCCCATCAATCAGGCTCATTGTGATGATTTTGTGAGCACCACTCATGATACTCACTCATTTTAGACCAAAATTAATGGTGGAGTCTCTCAGGAACCTTAAAAAAATACAATTAAAAATGTGGTTTCCACATTGTGACAGACAAACTGTGATTCCTGCACACAGTTCAAAGTTTTCCTGTGACTCTCAGATCAAATCAAAGATCATACATGATCCTGATGCACGCGTCCGTACTCTGACAGTAAGAGCACCGAGTCCACAGCAAAACAGCAAAGACTTTCACTCCGCCTCTGCGTCCTCTTCAGAGGGTTCCTCGCTCTCTGACTCATCATCCTCAGCCTCCTCATCGTCACCGCCTTCCTCCTCCTCCTCCTCCTCTGATTCTTCGTCTTTCTCTACAGCCGGCATCTTAATGACAATCTCATCATCTGCATCATCGTTGACGACCATGGACTTCCTCTTCTCCAGGACAGAGGGGGTGCAGACTGGAGTGGCGTCCTGAAGTAGAAGAGAAGAGTTCATTTAACACATATGGTTACTGTGGCACATCTTGATTTGTATTTTTGAAAGTTTGCAGCTTAGAGACTTAGTTAAAACTCTGTAGGTACATGGGTTTTATCACGCGGCCACTCAAAGACGCACGCAATAAGCTTAATGCACCAAAGTGCTGTGGGCACAGTTATCTGACTCCAGATCACTGATACACCTGAGGCCATTTTCAGTCTGTGCCAAAGCCAAATGTTACATCATTAGTGTTTGTCTTACATCACTGCAGGTAGACGCGTTCATGGAATCGTCGGCCTTTTTCTTCAAAGGCAACTGGGCAGCCTGGAAAAACAAACAGAGCACCGAAGGTTAACAAAACGCCAAGAAAAGAGGCGGATTTGTGATAATAGTTTAAAAAACAAAACACAATTAACATGACTTACAAATCCAGGGAAATCGTACTCTATGCCGTGTGCCGCGAGTCTCTTGCGGAGCTTCCACTCTTTCCGCAGGAGCTTTTCTTTCAGCTTGGCGTTCTGCTCCGCTGTGTTTTTCTTATTGTAGCGTGTCACAGCTGGATGTGACGGCTTGCTGAAATGTGTTTGGGAGCCGACAAACAGCTTCTCGTGCACCTTCTCCGGTGGGATCACATGACCTGGAAAACAGGAGAGAACAAAGGGGTGTTGATCTTAAATCACTGTGTCAACAAAAATATCAAAATTCAACATCTTAACCTTATAATTTTTGTTAAAGATCATTTAAATAATGATAATTATGTAAAAAAAGATTCACACTTTAGTATCACGACACCAACAGGATCGATTGGATGATTCTTTTCTCTGTCAGGTGACTTTTTCCTCTTGACTCAAGCTGCTAATGAACAGACATTTACATGAACAATACTCACATTTTATGAGCCTCTCTCCCATGAGGTAGTTGTTCATGGTCTCTGCAACGATTCTGGCGACTTCATCACAGTCAAACTCTACAAATGCATATCCTTTGCTTGCACCTGTCTGCAAGTAAAACACAAGATAATAGATAGAAAAGAGATAATTATCAAAAATGTATTTGATTTATCTGAACTCAGCTTTAATTTTTACGCTTTTACACTGAAGATTCAAAGTGATTCTTTCATTATTCTTTGTGTTGTTGTTGTTGGAACTTGGGTTTTATCGCTCTGCCAACAGGTGAGCAGGTGATAAGCTTAAAGCACCACAATACTTTAGGCTCAGTTATCTGACCTCAGACCAGCGAGACATCTGAGCTCATTTTCAGTCTGAGCCGAACTCCACTATAAAATGGAATTTTTCATCACTCTTGTTAATTAATCTCGTTAATTGTGCAGCAATTGAAAAGTTGTATATTTATTATGTTTATAGGTAAACATGTTTGTGTGTTAAGTTGTCACATGTGTTACCTTTTTACTCCTGGACAGCCGCAGCCTCAGTACTTCGCCAAACTGTTCAAAGTACGTTTTTATCTGAGGTTCATGAAGCCCGAGTGGCAGGTGACCAACGTAAACCACTCCAGGGGTCAGACGAACCCCCTGCAAGCAGAACATACAAAGAAACAAAGTTGATTAACACTGTTGAATCTGTGTCATACAAAAGAAACATCTCTTATACATTTGATTTATGATTTAACATTTTTACTAAAAGTAGAGAGATAAACCTTTAAATTAAGTTGGATGTACCTTAATGTGTTTTATTGTATACTACATGCAGAGCAAGACTGATATACTGTCATTTTGCAGTAAAACAAATACAGGTAATAATAACGAATATGAACATTTCCAATTTAGCTGCTACAGTTTGCTGGTGGCGTGCAGCATTGCGTGTTCACTGACATGTTTTACTGAGAAACTTTACTTAAACATGATTGCTTTCATTAGTAACAACTGTGCTTAGATGCTTTAAACTGCATTTATTTTCTTTATAAAAGGCAACAAACCAAAAGAGTGCATCTACTGAGCTAAATAATAAGGAACTTTTTGAGTCCCAGGACATCAAATACTTACATATATATATTTATCTTACAGACTTTGGTCTAGATTTATACATATATTGTTAAAAGAGTCTCATTAATATTCAGTTATCCTTTTATTATATTAATTTGAAGTGTTTTCAAATTCATAATGATAACTGCTGCATCAAAGAGAGCCACAGTACAAGTAAGAGCTTCTGGCCATATGAGCAGTTACATTCAAGCTAGCCGTAATTTACGAATTAAAAGGTGACAAATCTGACAGGTTAGGGATTAAAAAGCTAACATTTGTCACGTTTAAGAGTTAAACGATGATTTTATTAAACAGGCCTCAGACATTGGAGTAAAATCTCCCTCGTGTATCGTGACTTCGTGCCTCTTTCGGGGCCGCACGCTCAGCCTGACCCACCTTGGCGGATTTCTTCTTCTTCGCCTCCTGCACCTTCTTCTTGAACTCGGACTCTTGTTTGGGGTTTAGCGCCAGCAGCTCTTTGGCCGGAGCCGTTTCTGCTTTCCTCTCCGTCATTTCGCTTAAATAAACTTAAGAGACATGAACTATAACATGAAATCGACCGACCTGCTCTCTACAAACCACGTTGGTCTCTTCATCCGGTTGCCCATGTGGTACAAACCAAAGAGAGCGGAGGGAAGGTACGTGTTTACTGCCGGCGGCGCTCTGCACAGCGCCCTCTACAGGCCGGGAAGATAAACTGTATTTGACAGTTTGCGACAAACGAGAATAAAAGGGATTATTGGAGGAACTTTAACAGTTTTTAAATAATCAATTCACCAGTTCATCATCATTTGAACGAGTAATCCGAATTCACAAAGTAACTAGTAACTAAAGGCACCAAACAAATGCTGTGAAGTCAAAAATGTATTGTTTGTTTTTTGTAGCAGAAGTACAAAAAAACAGGAAGTGGAATACTAAGGAAAAGTAAAAGTACACAGTATTTGAGTAAATGCACTCAGTTACCTTCCAACACTATAAAAGAGGTACAGAAAATGGAAAGATAATCATAATTCATGTATATTTTTTCCATAATTAATTTTTAAATTATCATGACTTACTGTCTCAGAGTTATGAGACAGCATCTCATAATAATGACTTAATTGTTTTTTGCATAAATGCTGTAACCTATATGTCATAAAATAATGACACAGTTACCAGAAATAGCCTCAGAACATTTGTATATGTACATAGCATTTAAATTTTATTCTTAATTTCTTTTTTTTAAAATATAAATGTTATGGGTTAATAGTTAAAGTCTCATTTTATTCCTGTTTTAAATATGAATTTGCTTTAATGTCATAATTATGAGATATCACATTATTAAACAAGTCAATTATATTTATGGGACTTTAATAATAATGTGATGTCATCTTAAAAGTCTCAACATAATAATATGGTTTTGAGATTATTAGATTATTATAGTTCATAATTATGATATAAAGCATGAATTGATGACACGAAACTTGCAGAGTGGATTTGGGGGTTTAACTGGGTTTATTTTGTAGTTATGTAAATATCCTGTGTTTTGAAAGGGAAGGAGGAGCAGAGGAGGAGGTGAGCAGAATAAAAAAAAAACGAGGGGGTGGAGTAAAGTAAAGCAGAGAGACATCAGATGTGGATCAGACAGCACACAGCGACATCAGCAGCTCTGAGTTCATGACATGGAAACAAAAATCATCTTCTTCACGGTGAACGGGCGACCGGAGAAGGCTGAGTTTCCTGTGGATTGTCCTGCACAGGATGTCAAAGGTTTGACTTCAATTTCATTTATTGGTACTTTAACATATGTGATGTATCACTCACATCCTTGTGTAAAATTAGAGAGTTTAAATATTAGAAATGTTCAGTGGTTACATGATATTTTTTATTTTAAACCTCTTTTATTTTTGACATTTTTTCTTTACTGAAGCAAGTTAAATACACTGTTAACACTGAATCTGTTTTTACTCTTAATATTAGTTTCAATAATCAAGATCAGTTCAATGACAGAAATATATTCTATTTGTTTTTCTGTAAAATTAATTGATCAAATGAAGAGAGCGGTCATTACACAAGCAGATGAAAGAGCAGTTTAAGCATCATGGAGGTTTTCTGAGTTACCGACATGTTACAGCGTTACAGCGTTACAGCTGCCACTGACAGCTTCTCACTCGTCTCATCCGCTTCACACGTTCTTCATGTGTGCTTTTATTCTGGTGGGGAAGAAAAAACACCTTTGTAAAGATAAAACATTAATAAAAGCAGATTTTTATGTGGAGTTGATTGGTTGATTGGATAAATGTTAAATGACTGTCTGCTTGTCTCTGTGGCAATCTTTTATATCAGTTCATTCTAATAACATGTTTTCTATGAACGGAGTCTGAGATGTGACTAAAAGCATCTATTAAGCATTGATGAATTTATTATAGATCATTTATAGGCCATTATACAATTTTAAGGTTGCCAAGTTGGTGATCATGCTGATTTTAATGCTGGTGATCAAGTAAATAAATTTCAATCAATTGAATATATTTATGAATTTTAATCATTTCTAAATAAATGATTTCTTCCACATTCATTTAAATCTTTTCCGGAGGCTAAATGCTCATTCAGTCCGATTAGTTGACAGGATTTTTAGCAGCTTGTCAACTCAAAAGTTTTGTCTAATTACTGGTTTGATTATAATAACTTTAAAATGATCCATTAAGCTTCATTAACAACCAATGAAGGAGGAAAGGTAACAGCAAAACGCTGAACTTAAAGCTATAAAAGTTGTTCTCCACAAACAGGTGGGCGACATCACAGCAGCTTTGTCCACTTTTTATAACACAGTCGGTGGGTTTAATATGAAAACAGTGAGCCGTTCTTTCAGATCTGTTCCGCTCTGCAGCCGAGGCCGGACCTCATGACATCCTGAAGCTGTACAACCCCAAAGGCAACATCATCAACATCTCCCCCAGTCTGGAGCCCAACAGCCCGAACTGCTGCTACAAGCTGGAGGTGGTGGCCGCCGACTGCAACAGTGAGCCGTTAGGTATCTTTAACTGAGCTGCACGGGAACCTCGGTGCTTTGGTTCATATGAAAAACTCCAACGGTCTCTCTCTTGGGCTTTCAGGTGCGGAGCTTGCTGGTGCACTCGGATTTGACCTCTCATCCATGGAGAAAAGGTAGGCAAGGTGGGAAAAAAGCAAAATAGGATATACTTCATGAAACTACTGAGGGTAAATATGATTAACATACGATGTAAAAGTTAAAAAAAACATTAGAAAATCTGTTTTTGATTTGGCATTTTTGTTCATTGTTGTTCTTTAAACAAGGAGGTCAGATAGCAGAACCCAGACCAATAATCTGAGACACTTTTCGACCATGACTGGAAATATAAATGTCCACAAATGTGTGTGATTTCAGGCTGCAGGGTCTGGAGAAGAAAATCCTGATCGAGGCCGGTGAGACGCCTGCAGTCGTGTATGAGATGAAAAAACAGGTGGATTCATTCCGGGAGAAACTGGAGGTAAAAACAGAGGTTTAATCATCCCAGTGTTGCAGCAGTTTTTAATAAAAACATTTTATTCAGAACCAAATAAAACAAAACCTCTTTATTCCTGCTGTAATAAGTTGGGTTTTTCATTCTGGTCACCACGGGGACTGACAGCCTCAAGTGGTCACTTTCAGGAACTGCAGTTTTTGGGGATTTCAAAGTCATATTTATATTTTCCTCACATTATTTAGCATAAAAAAGAGCAAGTTGAAGTCATTGTTGATTATAATGATCGATAAATTGTCATTTCAAGCTTATTTTAAAGGGTTTTGATGTTAGAAACAGTGTGTTTCTCAGTCTTCCTGCCTCAGTTGACGGGTTTTATCTCCCATTTCTTCTCAGAGTGTGGAGCATCTGAGCTGGTTGGGATTGTTCAAAGACCTTTCAGAGGGAACACACAAGCCGTCCCCATTCTACCACAAGAGATCTCTGCACAAAACCAGGAAGGAGTGTGAGCACGTACGGGAAAACCTCCTACAAATGAGGCACGTTCACACGCAAAACTCACCATCCTGCAGTTATTATTTATTTCAGTATCTAGTGATCGTTAATGCTGATGTTGTCACCTTTGCAGCTCTCTGGAGGTTTCAGACGAAGTGAGGCAATATTTAAAGACCCCAACATTTGATAACTGGTAAGTTTAAGCCTGGATGAATCTGGAGATGTTTTAATGTCACCTGCTGCTTCAGTGTTGATCATCATGATGTGCAGGACATCTTTTTTTCCAAGTGTACACACTGTGAGGCTGCTCATGGCAGTTCTGCCTAACAAGCACCTCTGCTGAAGACAATGGGAGCTGTCGCCCTTTTTCTTCTGATGGATGCACTCATTTCAATATAAATGGGCCTGCAGAGGGCTCACTAATCAAAAGATGGTTCTTATAAAAGGCTTAATCAACACACCTCGTTTGAAGTGAGCCTCATGGGGAGGAAGCGCACGCTGCTTTCACTAAAGCTCCGTCATCAGTTCATCAATTCAAAAGCTTTTAAAGCAGAACCACAAAGACGGCGGAGGATAGAAACGTGTTGCAAAGGCAACAGAAGCAGAAACTGAAGCTGTGGTCACATGATCATCACAAATGACAGGTTTCCTTTGATTTTCTGTATGTTGTGTGTTCTCTGTGTGTGTGTTTGTGTGTGTGTGCAGGCAGTGGGAGGACGCAGAGATCATGGTGCTCCTGCAGGTCATGTACAGAGACTTGGATTTCATGGGGACTTTCAACATTGAGCCTGAAGTGCTGCAGCAGTTCCTGTTTGAAGTCTACAGAAGATACAACAACATCCCTTTCCACAACTTCAAGCACTGCTTCTGTGTCACCCAGATGGTGTGTGTCTGTGTGTGTGTGTGTCATTAGGGCAAATCATGGAGAGGCCAACTGCTGTCTGCAATCATGAAATTATGCAATTATGCCATTACTTTGAAAGCTAATTGGTGAAGGACATCGAGTCCTCAGGGTCAAGAGGAAACTCAAACCTCTGCACAGCTCAGCTCCCAACACATCCACAGAGGAGGACGGTGGCTTTGTATAAATGTTTGCCTTTAACATAGTTTAAAAAATAGATGAAGCATGAAAGATTAATTCTTTAAACCTTCTTTAATCAATATGTTTACTGTCATTTAATCAGATCAGCCGGTGTAATGGTTCATACGTCTGGTGCACTTAAACTCGCCTCACTGTGTCTCCATCTCTGCAGATGTATGGGTTGATCTGGCTGACCGACCTGAGGAGTAAGATGGACAGCGTCGACCTGCTGATCATGCTGACCTCGGCCGTCTGCCACGACCTCGACCACACAGGATACAACAACGCCTACCAGGTACATGAAGGTCTCTTTCTGAGCTTCGACAGTCAGTGTTTTCTTGCTGAATCTCAACACAGAGCAGGAGTTTGCTGCTGAAACATCTTGTTTGATGTTGTCACCGATTCAAACAGAGCTGCTTTAACATCAACTCTATTTAATGTTAATCAGAAAACGTCTCCATCTTCCAGATAAATGCTCGCACTGAACTCGCTCTCCGCTACAACGACATCTCACCGCTGGAGAATCACCACTGCGCCGTAGCTTTTGAGATACTGGAGAAGGTAAAAATAACAACATGCTGTTTGTTTAAAACTTTCTGTTCAAGCCGCCATGAAACATTTATTTAAGTTTACAGGTTTTAAACTAAACAGGAAAAAAAACATGGAGGCTGTCAGCAACAATGAACCAGTTATCTCCTGTTTTATAGATGGAGAGCAACATCTTCAGAAATCTGTCCACTGATCAATACAAACGGATAAGAGAAGGGATCATCAAGTGAGATCACCTTCCTGATTCTCTTAGTGTGCACATGTTTAATGTTATTTAGTCTTTATTTAATCTGTCTTTTATTTTATTTTATTCTGTCATAAACATAGATGCATTCTGGCCACGGACATGACGAGGCACAGCGAGATCCTCAACAAGTTCAAGTCCATCCTGCCGACTTTCGACTTCACCAACAAAGACCACAGAGACGTGGTAAGAGTGCAAACAAAAGGGCAGATGCATAAAAGGACCAGAGTGTGACATTTAGTGGTGAGATTGAAGATTACAACCAACTAAACATCTCTCCACTCACTTCCACTAAATTCTTCACACTGAACCTTTAAATAATTCACACAACTTCTTGCTCAGCAACTTTTATTCTTTACATGTTTCAATCCTTCAATAGTTGTGATGACATTAGGATCAATAAGTTAATCAGTTTTTCTCGTTGTGTTTGCAGCTGATGATGGTTCTGATCAAAGTTAGCGACATATCCAACGAGGCGCGGCCCATGGAGGTGGCCGAGCCCTGGTTGGACTGTCTCCTGCAGGAGTTCTACAACCAGGTAACTGAGAGAAAACAACTGTATTCATTAAGAGTTCAGTTCTGGATATTTGGCGACACCTGTGGTCACTGGTGGTAACAGCAAGTGTGATTTAATACAACACACAGAATTCTGGTGGCTGTTGTTTTAATGAAACAGTCAGACAATAATTGGCCTTTTTTAATCAATCTGTGAGTTATTTGTCTATATGCTGCATGTGGTGTGAGCGTGTGAACATTTCCTGTGGCTCCTTCAGAATAAAAGTCAGCTCGTTTCATCATTAATGCACCTTTAATGTGAAGCTGCAGTAGTAGGAAATGTTCAGTGTGTATTATTTGTACCTTAATGCAGCAATTTAACTGGAAATGTCACCACAGACGCCCAGTTCATAGTACTGCAAGTATATAAATATTTTAATACTTTCATCGGTGGTCCACAGGATCAATTAGCCTCATTCAGCATTTGATGGTGACTTAACAGATCTTAAACTACAAGAAAATCAATGAGACTATCATGTTAAAACTGTGGCAACACCTGAGTATTAATTTAAAAATAGTAAAGGATTGTTTTCAGTTTTCCTCACATGATCAAAACTATTTTAGTTTCAACTAAAAGACACAATCTGACTCTTTCTGATTTATAACTATAAATGTCTTTGTGGCCTCAGAGCGACGTGGAGAAGTTGGAGGGTCTCCCGGTCACCCCCTTCATGGACCGGGACAAAGTCACCAAGCCTTCGTCTCAAACGGGCTTCATCAGGTTCGTCCTTCTGCCTCTCTTCATCGAGCTGGCCAACCTCTTCCCCTGCCTGGAGCAGCACATCATCGACCCCGTGCGAAAGGCTCTCGATTACTACACGGAGATGGAGAAAGCGTTGGAGCGGGAGAAGCTGACCCGAGCGCCGAGCGACAACACGGCCAAAAGTAAGGAGACGCTTCACTCAGCTGACAGCAACATGGACGCCGAACCTGAAGCTTTGAAACCAGACGCTCAGTGAAACACAACGAACTGAACTGGACCATAAATTTAAGAACTGAACATCATCAGTGTGAAGAATGTTGAACTTTATGTTGATTAAACTGAATCTTTACTGTTTATTTATTGATTGGGCTCTAAGCATGAGAAGTGTATGCGATTCTTGGCAGATTTTGATGTAGTTTTGGTGAATCTGATGTGATGACATGAAACTTTTGCTTTACTGGAGAGTTTAATACAAATTCAAAAACATATTTTAAAGCACAGAACAACAATTTTTTTGCCTGATGTCATTTTTTTGATGAACAGAATCTTTTATTTTACAAAAGAAACGTTTGACAAAAAACTTAAGGATTACAAAAATGTATATTTCTGCTGTTAAAACACTGCAAAGTATTGTATTTTACTGTGATGCCGAGGTATTTCAGACAGAATTATTTCTCCTTAAGCAGTAAAATAATTGAAAACCTTGTGTTTCAGCTGAGCAGTGACATTTGAAGTAAAACATGAGGAACCATCAGAAGCGTTTCACTGAGAGGAAGCTGCAGCAGTGAAACTCGTCTCGGTTGGTGCAGAACTTCGATCAATTAATGGAACTCCACCAATTTCAGGTGACTGATTCTTCTGAGTCGACAGTTCTGTCTGAAAACATGACGAGGTTTGAATCTTTTAAGGGTTAAAAAGCTTTAAGAGGTATTTTATCGTCCTGCTGAGGCTGAGAAACAGAGACGAATCAGCCAGAATTAGTTAAAACATGTACATGTGTGTGTGTGTGTGTCTGTGTGTGTGTGTGTGTGTGCTGGGCCTTTAAAGCATCATTTTACACTTACTCAAATAAAACAAAACAACTACGATTATTTTTCTTGGTTTTATTGCAACAACAACGGTGCCAAAAATTGCACATTTCGCCCATTTACAATGACAGATAAAAATGTGAGAAATATAAAAACATCAAAGCAATCCGTTTTGACACATTAATGCTTGAACCTGAGGAGAAAACACTTTTCCACACCACAGCCGCACCAGATTCATATAAATGAAAGAAAGTTCCCCCCTGATGAGGCGGCACTTTCCCTCTGACTGACTGCTTCATAACAAAAGGTCAGAAGACTAACTAGTTCTGCACAACAAGGACCAGCTAGCAGGAGGTTACAGGTTTTAAAGTCACTCTGGGCAGAAGCAGAATAAAGGAAATTAAATACCAAACCTGAAAGCACTTAGAGACGGTTGTGACATTTAACATGATTTTAACTTCCAGAATATCAGATCAACACTTCGTTTCTTAGGATGGAGAATAAAAATAATCCCAAAGACGATTTTCACAGCCGTCTTTAGTAAAAATCAAGTTATGACGACTTTTTTAACACTGAGATGCTTTTAAACTTCACAAAGTTGATGTTTTTTTGTCATTATGAGTCATTTCTGTAAAAAGCGGTCACACTGTGGTGATTTACTACAGTTTAATGTTAAATTCATGTGTTTTAAACATCATAACATGCTGATTCAAACGTGGAATTACACATTTGGACGTCCCGAAAGGTTTGATTCTTAAAAGAAATCTGGTTTGACAAAGAAAGTCTCTGTTTTCAGTTCATTTTTAATAAATTTAGCTTGTTTTTTGTATCTGCACAGCATTTTTACCACATTTACAGAAATGAATCTGAGTGATTTTAAAGTAATCTGATTGATTTGAATGTTGGAGTGAAGGCAGACGTCTCTGTGGCCAAATTCTCCACAACTCTGTGATGGATAAACAGCAAAACAGGCAAAAGGAAAAACATGTTTTGTCAAATTTTGGGTTGAACTTCCTCTTTAACGACAAACTTTCTGAACATTTTTGACAAAAAGCAAAGCCGCCGTGGCAGACGTGTGAGTCTAAAATCTTTTATTTCTGAGGTTATTAAGAGTTTAGAAATATACAATTAAAACATCTCTCAGTTAAAGTTGAGACTGAATTCAGATAATCACTCTTTTTGTTAATAATGTCGCCATTTATCAACATAAACTCATATTTTTGTACAACCAGAAGCATTTGAATGGAGGAAACAGTGGATAACAATGTTTTGGACAATTAGTGAAGAAATAAAAAATAAATCTCTGTCTGACTTTTAACCATGTTTCCAAATATTTGATAAATTAATACTGCAGATGATGAATGGAGACATTTTTCTCTGCTGCTCTGCAGGAGAGCGACAGGACCACAGTCTGTTTTCCCGGTTTTTAAAAACGGCAGCATTTAAGATCCAGCGGTTATGATTCCCTGCATTATTTTAGTCCAACTTTAAACTTTAATCTGGACTCTTTAATGGAAAATCTATGACAAAGAAAAAATGTTTCATCAGCTGATTTTTTTTCTCTATTTCGATTTCAGACACGAGACAAAACACACAAAATGTGAACATCGTTTTTAAACTTTCCAAAACTTCATTTAGGTTGAAAAAAACGTCTCATTTTTCCCACTAAAGTGTTGATTTTACAGCCTCACGTGTAAATCTGGAACTACGACACGATCACAGTGTACACCGATACGAACCACACCAACATTTTAAAAAAAACCCAACTCTCATCTCTTCTAGTTTGTTCTACAAAGTGGTGAACGCCACCGAGTCACGACGAGGCAGACGATGTGCACGCCGAAGCACTAAAACTGCACCAAAGGGACGAAGAGTGCACAGAAAAAGCTGATCACTCACACCACCGGGAACTGCACGGAGTCCAACACACGGAGACATTCAGACACTCAGTGCAGGTACATTCAGGCCGAGTCTTCATGATGATTGGTCCCTAACGAACTTCTCTTTAGTATCTAGTCATTATGAACTGAAACCACAGCTTTAAAGGAACGTGTGTGTGAGTAAAGGCATTCACACAGAACCAGTGAAGTACACTTACATTCACTGATGGCCTTTTTTTATTATTATTATTGAGCCTTAAAGCTGCTGCTGCTGCTGAGGAAGAGTGAGACCGATGAGCAGAAAGGCACAGCAGCTGCTTCACCGACGAGGATGTAAGACACCGTTTTTAACACACAAATCAAACTCTGGTGCCGTAAACTCGTCCTCAGGTGTGTTTCAGGTGGATTTTTTCTTCACTACATCGATTCATAAAACTTCGCTATGAATGTTTTAATGGCTGAAGAGCGTCAGAGTGAGTAAAACATCTCACCATTTCAAAAAAATAATAATAATGGCAACAATAACCGAAGTCAAAACACAACGAATGTGAGTTTTACCTGCCGAAACAACAAGCCCTCATCAAAACACACACACACACACACACACACACCAGCAAATCTCATCACAACAATCCCGTCTGGTTTCTGTCATTTAAACACAGAAGCTCCATGATATCGATTATTACGTCCTCTTCTTTAAAACACCTCACAAAAAAGGATCAAATCTGGTCATTTTCTACAGTTTTCTTTCTGTCAGTGTTGTGTTTGTGTCCAGAATCTAAATTCATTGTCTTCCTCTCTGTGATGAAGCTGCACTGACGTCCAAACACACCTCAGTGAGACACACACACACACACACACACCTTCCTCCTGCATCAAACACTCACACAGCACTGAACGTGGAATTAATCCGCCACTGAAAATAGTCCCGAATTAATGCATCACTTCCTCTTTTGTTGACAGTCAGAGAAATACAGAATAAATCCAGTTTTGTGTTCTAAGTTTCTTCTAAAAGGTTAAAAAGTGGAATCAGATGAAATCCAAGTGTTCTTACATTTTAAGACAAAACATTCAAAAGGTCACAAGGTTTTTTTTCTGTAACTTTAAGACTTGTTGTTCTGCTCCATGTGACACACAGACGACTCGTTTCATGATCAGTTTCCAAAAAAAAAAGAAGATTTTTAAAAGGAAAATAAACAAAATAAGACAAAAGGTGGTTGAGACTCCTTGTCATGAATATTTCTGCCTTCAGGACAGAAAACTGTGATTTTCAGCCTGTCAGCTTTCGTCTGGTGACGTTTCCTCTGGAGGAAACAGTCCTTGTTTCCAGGTTTAAAGGATACAGGAAGTGAAGGCCGACACTTCCTCTCCTGCACGTCAGCTTCACTCGACTTTCATACTTTACACTTCAGCTAATCTTAATAAATACTCGCATTTGACAGCAGATACGTTTACAAAAAGCTAAAGAGAAGCTGAATCCTCCTCACTGATGAAAGTCAGTTCACTGCAGCTCTTCTGCCAATCACACACACCGCTCACCTGCATGCGATAAAACGTGATTGATCAATACGACTTAAAATTCACACTAGAGCTTCACTTCTTGATTGAAACTAAAAAAATTCCTTTGAATCTGGGGGACAAAGTTCATATTTGAACTGTGATGAGCTTGAAAATTAAGTTTAAAGATTCACAATGAGCAGACTGATGGAAGGAGTTCGCCTGCGATCCAACAGGGGGCGCTCTAATCTTGAGGTTGTTTGCTAAAGGAGGCGCTGACACTAAAATCATCACCAAAAAAACAAAATACAGCATCTGTATCGAAACACCAGCGACCGTTAAAGGAGCACAGCATCGTTAATCGATACCTTTGTTTTCATTGTGTTTAACCAGCTGATACTCGCACACACAGCTGCCGATCGGGATCAATAATATAGACTGAAAGTAACTAACTCAGTATTTACCTCCTTCGACCTTTTTTTTTTTAGTGTTGCTGTTTCACAGTGAAGGTCATCAGTATGGAGTTACACTCACTAACAGGAAACAATATCATGATGTTAAATTAGATTTTTTAAACCTGCATGTTTCGTCACACGTCCTCTGCTGCACATCAACCTGATGCAATCAGAAATCAATCAATCAATATTTAGCTTTTTTTGTTTGTTATCTTTTTTTATCAGAGTCTTTTCCTGTCAGTTTCCCTTCTTTCATCCACCAAATTCATCCCTTGACACTTAATGGTGAGCGATTGAGCCTGCAGGACTCAATGTGGACAAACCTGCTTTAAATAAATAACTAAAAATAAAAATTCAAAGGTAGCTTTTTTTTGAGATATGTGTATGAATATATGAAACATACAGCATGTTTATGTATGTGCATGTTGACTCCAGGCCACCAGGTGGGTTTTCACACAGAAACAAAGAGCTGCAAACCTTCAAGCTTAAAGAAAAGATCCAGAAAAGAAAGTTTTGATATCATTTCTGACCGCATGGTTATTATTTCTGAAACGCTCCTGACTTGCTGCTCGTGTAACAGTCACTGAAGCCTAAGTTAGTAAATGAAAAATGAGTCTTTTTTTTGTAAACAATGATGCACAAATGCACAAAAAAATGAATATTGCTTCTAGCTTGGCCACAGCTGTGAAAGTAGTTCAGCTACATCACTGTCGTTTGGAGGAGATGAAGCAGATCATGACTTTCCTCTGAATGATGTTAGTGCAGTGCAAACCTTCATTCTGCTCTCTCGAGAAAAAAGTAAATGCCGGTGAATAATTACGTGACTACTTTGGGTTTTTTCTTTGGGAATGGACGCATGTAAGAGCCACGGGTTTCGTGGCAGTGCTGCGACAGTCGACAGGTAAAGACACACAGCTCTAAGTCTTTGCTAAGCAGTAGGCAGTGTAGGAGTTTACAGAGCGGTGACCGACCGTGGGCACCGCCGACACCAGAAACGACACGAACGAACGAACAAACACACACATTTCAACAGTTACACCCTGTTGTGAATCTCTAGAATCAGTAGCTTCACTGGTTGTGGAGTTCCTGCTCCTTGAAGGCAGAGCTATAGATATACAGAGTAAGGCAAACTTGGTTTCAGGTCAGTCCTTCTCAGCCATATTCGCACCAAACGTCCCCGAGGCCATTTCATCTTCTCATTTTAAAAACATGGTGTAATGGCCGCGGAGCTTTTGGTGCTAACATTGAGCAGATAGTTCCCCATGCTATGTATGTCTATGGCTCTGCTCCACGGCAGCCGGGCGGAGGGAGTCGCACCGGCCTCAACCAGCCTCGGTGAGTAAAGCTGTAAAGTGGAGAAAGGCTTTTTATGGTGGAGATGTGGACTGAAACCAGCCAGATACCGTCAGAGCAGACAACACAAGGCCAGGGGGACGAGCGCCGCCAGCAGGAAGTAGGTGACTCTGTACAGGTGGAGTGGAGAGAAGGTCACCATGGCGACGGCCAAGGGGAGAGGGAGGCAGGAGGTCAGAGGCAGGAGTTTACTGGAAGAGACGAAGAAGAAGAAGGTGAAGCTGAATCTCCCTCAGCTGTGACGGGATGATGCATCTAATGAGGAGAAAGTGTGTGTGTGTGTGTGTGTGTGTGTGTGTGTGTGTGTGTGTGAAAGTGATTTTGTGATCTCACCTGTTGCTGAGTTTTAAAGTGTTGCAGTTAATTAGCAGCATGTACACGATAATGACAGGCACACTGTGCGGCCAGCAGGGGTCAGGGTCCAGCTGGGTGGAATATCTGCAGAAGATCAGATCTGTTCAGCATCTCACTCATTTTTTACTAAAGATATTTATAAAATATCTTCCATATTGAGATTAAAGCATACTGACAAGGCACTTAACTCATTAAAATGACCACGAAGTAAACTGAAATTAAGGAATTATTAGAATTAAGTGTTAAACTCTGATCCACAAACAAATCAGACGTTAGGATGAAACAGAGCAACACAGCAGGTGAAGCGTCAACAGCTGTTTTCATAAAAGTTTCAGAGCTTTTAAATGAAGCTGTTGCATAAAATGTGTCCCACTCTGTTAACGTACCTCAGGTTGCGGATCCAGTGGAGGAGTGACGGTGCGATAAGCATGACAGGGAGTGTGAACAGCGCCGACAGGCAGAGGTGGAGCTGCAGGTCATCCCTCACCTCCTGCAGAGCACACTCTGACAGCAGGGGGGCGCCATTACATTCTTTAGACTTGCTGAGAGATTCAGCGTTGACGGCTCCGTTCTCAGCCTGCTTGTGCTTCCGGGGAGCCTTGAAATGTGAAAGGAAAACTTAATTATGTAAAAACAGAACATGAGAAGCATCGAGCTGTGAAGACTCTGCAAACATGATGCCATGTGACGGAGAAAAACACAATTCAACCTGAAAATCTTACCAGATTCAACATGTGACTCAAAGATCTTTCTGTCATCTGCAGCCTCAGCACCTGAACAAACACACGTGTGCATAATGAGGGAAAAACAGGATCAAAACAATATTTAAACTGGTTGATTTAACGATGCTACATTAAAAAAAATAGATTCAAAGGGCTTCCTTTGTGTCCAAACTCACTCTGTAAAGGTGGAGGAGGAAGGCGGCAAAGATTGACAGCGCCCCACAGGATGTCCCGCCCACAACAATCAGACCCAGAGTGATGAGGAGCTGCGTCCGCGGCCGCAGGGTGCCACAGTCTCTGGAGACACATGGCCTGAAAACACAGTTAAAAAAATGAGAATGAAAAGTCAGCAAAGATATTTAGAGTCCCTCAGCAGACATGTTTACTCTGATATGATTATTTTTATTCAAAATGTTGTTTTTTTTAACATGAAAAAGCAAAGAAAAGCTCTAAAAAGGGGCTGAATTCACTCACTAACACGGAGGTTTACAGCTGTTAAAGTCACAAAACATCCAGAGTGTTTAAAGACACACGGTCACATGTTTGAACGTCGAGTCGTACCTGTGCAGCGGAGCCAGAACCAACGAGACGACTCGCATGATGAGACGCAGGAGGGCGCTGCTCCAGTACGCAACAGCTGCCCCGAAGATGTACAGCAGAGGGGACAGGAGCTGGGGCCATCCTTCAACTGGGACCCCACCCTCATTAAAGGTGGTATCAGGGGTGGTCGGGGGGAGGGCGTCCATGAGGGGGAGGGAGAGAACCGACCAGACGTCTCGAAAACAGCTGCAGCTGAGGAGAGCGAGGACGAGGAAGGTGAGAAAGAAATGTGGTGTTTTGGAATATTGAGGTAAAATTTTACAAAGTAAATTTAAATGTGTAAAAACAAAAGCTCTTAAAAAAGTTAAGGAAGTAAACTTGGAGTTTGGACGTGTTTCCAAAACGTACCTGAGCAGGATGTGCAGAACGTAAACGGGCAGGTTGACTTTATGAGGCTGCAGGCCTTTGGCCACCACCTGGCTCATGTCTGCAGCTCGCCCTGACTTCAGGATGAAGGACAGCTGCCCCCCGCAGGCCAGGAGGAGCGTTACAGCCGTGTAGACCGGCACCATGGGACCGCAGAACCTCAGGATCTGTTCGATCAGACAGAAAACAGATCAGACATGGAGGGTTTCTTCTGTTTGAATCACTGTTTGTTCTTCGAGAGCATGTTTTCAGATAATCAGGACAGTTTTCATTTAAACAAGACAAACTAAAAGAAAAGAAAACGAAACTCTGTGCAGTTCTTAATTTACTACAAGATTTTAAAGAGATTTAGCCTAAAAATAACAGCAAAGTCATACCTGTCCGAGCACCCTGGGTAATGAAGTCCTTACTGACACCTGAGATCGAAAACAGATGATATAAGAACACATCATATCCTTCCCTTTATTACTGATGATAAAAAACATGTCTGTCATGAATAAATTATCATCAGGATGAGCAGAAAGACTTCACACTGAAGAGCTGAGGAGCAGTACCTTATATTGGCAGTTGGGGGCAGTGTGGAGCTGAAGGAGGACACTTGAGGTGTTGTCTGGACGACTTGTATGGAGCATCCCTGAGATCTCAGTCACCGACGGCACACTGACACACAGACGACAGAAACGGTAAAAAACGACGGAGAAAAGATAAAAACAGGCGACGGTTTGCAGACAAAGACTGGAAACTGACCTGACGGTGGTTAAAGAGTCCTCTCGAAACCACGGCACCTTCACTCTGAGCACGCTGGGAAGTCTCTCTGCAGACACACAAACAATGATCATCTTCACATTTCAACATGTTCCCGTCTTCATCTTCAGAGGAACTTACCTTTGTTTACTCTACACTGGCTTGCAACGTTGATTCTGAAGGCCTGATAGACCTGAAGACACAGACGTGACCAAAGATTAGAGACAAAGCAGAAACAGAGACGCAGAGTTCAGCAGGAACGTGGTGAACTAACGAGAGCTACCTGGTGAAAGTGTTGCAGCTTGATGGTGTGAAGAAGTCCAGAGGAGTTAACCGTGACATCACTGACGCTCAAACCTGGAAAACCAACAGTTATTTTAAAGAAATGCATCTTTTTTCTTTCAGGTTTTAGAGACTTAATAAAATAAAAAATAAAACAACTCACCGAAGGACAAAACATGTGGCACGGCGACGGACAGAGTCTGAGATTCTTGTCTCTGCCACTCGCACTCCACAGTGAACTGCGGACCAGACAAACTTTAGAGACAGCAGCATTTAAACTGTAGAGATTATCTGTTAAACATCTGTTAGCTTTGTCATTGTTAGCATGTTAGCAGCACATTTGCCCTGAGGTAACCTCTGCAAAGCAGCCTGAGAGACAGAGAGACGAGGTGAGATGCATCAGTGAGGAGTTCTCATTTTGTTTCACCTGTTTTCCATTGAGGTTGGAGGCAGAAACAACCACATGAGTGACTGAAGACAAGTCGCTGAGACTCAGAATCAGGACCTGAGGAGGAAACACAGACGTCTGTGAGCAACCGGCAGCAGCTCAGGATGGACGGCGTCTCTGCAGAGGACACTCACCTTGTATGGAGGCAGAAGTTCAGTTCCCATGGACAGATCCACTGCGAGCGCACTGAGAGAATCAGAGGACATGATGAGTTATAAGAAGAAGATAAGAAGAAGAAAAGAAGATAAAAGTGGCAGGTTCAGAGGTGTAAACAAAGTTCTGACCATGAAGAACCGTTCTTGTGCGTGCAGCCGTACACCCAGCTGGTCATCTCCTGTTGGACAACAACAGGAAGTCAGATTCACATTTTCTCCTGTAAGTTGTTTTTAACACAAAAAGAGGACATGATACTCTGATATCTGCTTTAGTGGCTTTGGAAGTCAAGTTTAATGTTTCAAAGGTTTTAGCTCGAAACCAAACAGACGACAACATGAACTCAACAATGTTAAAAAACTCACCAGGTTGTTGCTCCGGCAGTAAAAATGGCTGTAGGCTTTCCTGCGACTCGACAAGGCAAACAGAAAGTATTTGACTTGTCCCTCCTGCAGACAGACAGACAGACAGACAGACAGACAGACAGACAGACAGACAGACAGACAGACAGCAGAAATAAACACTAGTGTATGAGGGCTTTTTTTCTTAGTTTATGAGTCGGATGAAAAGTTGAGACACGAGTCTGTTTGGCTGCATTTTTTAACTGAATATGAGGAGTTAAAGTTTATTTTGCAGGATGAAGTCTGGTACCTTTGGTGTGTTGTAAGTCAGACGCAGTGTGTTCACTTCACTCCAAGCTTCAGGAGCATCTGAAAAATGGAGACGAGAACAAGGAAAAAAACAAGACGCTGATATGTGTGATTCTTTAACAGCACAACTCATCAAGCTTCAGTCATTTTGATCTACAGAGGAAGTGAAAACTCCAAGTTTGTGTTCAGGACTGTTTCATCCTCTCGCTGATAAAGTCTCACTCTCTCACCCACGATGGAGACGGAGGTGTCTTGGGTTTCTCCCAGCATCTTCACAGGGTTTCTGATGAAGTGATGGTTCAGCACTGACAGTTTCTTCTCCGGGTTTTCTGTGAACTAATAAAAACACACTGGTTGGCTTTAAAACAGATGAAGTTCATCTCAGAGGTTATATTTCATGAGCCAGTCGCCTGAATCTGAGGTGGCATAACCTCTTTCTTCTCTACAACATTCTTCAGTGTTTCTTCGTACAACATTTTTCAAACAGAGGATAAAAATGTTTGTGGTTCTGACCTGTCTGGTTTCAGGATTGATGAGGTCGAAAAACGCCCTGACAGTGGCGAGAACAAGCTCTTTACACCTGCAACACAAAGACGCTGCACGTTTACAATCTGTATGATGAATATCTGCAAATTCTGCCAAAAAATAACGCTGTGATTTTACCAAACAATGGACAGATGGTCGGTGGATACCCACGTCCTGGGAACCGCAGTTGCCTTAACAAAAAAAAAAAAAAGAAAGAAAGAAGACATTGACACAGAATGAAAAAAGCAACGGAGGATTAAAAACAACCTTTTCATTTTCAAACTCCATGATTCTGTCAGTGAGTTCGGCATCAAAAGCTCCTGGAAAGTTCCTCAGTTCTTTAAAAATGTTAGAAGTTTCTGCTGCTTTCTGAGAGCTCAATCAATTCACAAACATTACTGACCACCAGTGACAACTTGTTGGGGTCTCCTGGGGGACACGGCAGTGATATCAGGCCGGAGCGGACCTGGTAGTCACGGTAACCCCCTCCGACAGACAAAACTGTCACGTTCCTGAGCTTGTTCGCATGGTTCACCCACTTCTGCCTCACTGCAGAGTAGAAATCTTAAAAGAGCAAAAGCAAAGAGCAAAAAATGAAGACTGATCATTAGCCAGGTTTACATGCAGACTTTTTTTCATTCCGATTGAAGAGTTCAGGTCAACTGTTTACATGTGACGTGAT
>JAQMCX010000011.1:23096687-23226045 GCA_029814765.1 Acanthurus leucopareius | reverse complement strand
AATTCCATTCGGTTTAGGCCTGTTTATTCTGATTGAGGTGTTTATATGGAACATTTTTATTCGGTTTGGGCTTCTAATCCGATTCTAATTGGAATATTAGGCTCCATGTAAACCCAGCTATTGATTCTTGTGGATAAAAAGTAATTTTCCGTGTTGTTTTTCATGTCAAAGACCAGTGTGAGCTCTCCTTACCCAGCAGGTACGGGTCCAGAGCCAGAACCGGAGCCAGGTGAGGGGAGGCCTGCGTGATAATGAGGCTGACCAGGTTGGTGTTGAAGCGGGGCAAAGTGAACAGCGCCCGGGCCACCACTCCACCCATGGAGTGACCCACAAGCACCACACTCTGAGGGGGGGTCTTCAGGTGCTGAAAGGTGGGAAATAAAGAGGAAACTGAATGATCTCACTCACTGGATTAAGAGTTATTGATCAGTCGGAGCATTGTTTAAACATGAAAGGCTTCACATCAGGATCTAAAAATGCCACATGGAGGGGCAGAAAAAACAAACACACCCCCTAAATATCAGACTTGTTATTTAAACTTTAGCTTTTGAGGTTTTTGAGCTGTGAACTATGAATTTTGACGGCAAATTCTAACACTGAATCCTTGTAGTTTTTCCACTTTTACCTTATTAACATCGTTACTGCGGTGAGTTGTACAAGCAGAGAGATTCATTAAACGCAGAAGGTGATAAAATGAGTTTGATAAGAGTCCTGCACACTGAGATGTTTCTCCGCCACAGATGATATTCGATTCGAGGCCTGACCTTGTAGAGCTTCAGGATGGCCTTGATGCTCTCGTGCAGGAAGTGCGTCTGTCTCCGCAAGCTGCCGCCGTATAGAGCCACCAGCTCCTCGTTGAAGTCCACCGTGAACACGTTGAAGTGGAGGCCTCCCTCCATGTTTTCAGCCTTCCTCAAAGCCACGGAGCCCAGAGAGCGAGCTTCATGGAGAGAGTCAAAGACATGATGGTGTTTTTTTTCACAGAAAGCAAAAAATAGGAGTGAAATCATTCAGATGTGGAGTCGATGTTCACCATGTTAAACTCTCTGCCAGCTGACATCCTATAATAATTATTAATGCACAGCTCTTCTGTGCAAATTATTATTTTATATTTTGAATTATTGATCAGAGTCATCTCGTCCTGAGCTTCTTCAGATCCTCCTGACCTAGAAAGAATATTGCACTTAACTGATAAAAAATGCTCATGAAATTTACAAAGACTGTACAAATTTCCTGCACGGGAGAAACCTGAAACACGCCAGCAGGAGCTTGATCGAGCTGTTTTAACTTGTGATGTTGGGGAGTTCATCAGAAAACTGTTGCTGTTAAAAATACATCAGCATGAAAAGTCTAAATGTAAGACAGGCAGACATGTGAAAACAGCCTCCAGTGTCAAACTCTGCACAGCGAAGCTGAAACAATTAACTGTAGAAACACGAAGAAAAACCTCAGAAAACACGAACCATCGTCACAAACAGTGAAGTGCACCTGCGAAGCTCTGCTGGTTTCCTCCTACGCACAGCTGATAACACGAACGGGCAGCAAGCGTGACCTCACCAAGGTTTATGTCGGTAATTAGAAGGTTTGATTAGACAGAATTGTTTCCAAGTCCACCTTGGGACTAAGTGATGCATTTGTTGGGGCCTATTTTAAGCTGTGGATTAACACAAATGTGGTGCTTTAGAGAGTATTTATAGTGATGGAAAGGTGCATGTAGGATTGAGCCAAAATAAACTTCAGTGTGCGTGTTCGAGGCAACGAAGGGAACGTGTCAATCAGTCCAACTGTGTGGCCTGCTGATGTGTTTTTGCAGTTTTTTGGACAATAAAATAAGAAATAAAATATGGAAGTAAAGAATTTAACACTTGAAAGTCACAGAAGATACTTTTAAATAACATTAGTGCTTTCTTTTATATGCTGAAGTGAAGTACTGTAAATGTAAAACCACTAAAATTATACAAGAACTTCATCAGAAGAATGAAAAAATACACAACAACAAACAAAAACTGTTGCAAAACCTCGTGTTTAAGGATCAATAACTTTGCCTCTCTAATATATTCTGTCTTCAATACTGAAAGCTCGTGTGCCAAAAACTGAGGGACAGTCCAGTTTGCTTGCCAGACGGGTGGAGACTAATCACAAAAAGCACAGAGCCACTTTCATGTCCTCAAACAACCTCAGCACATCCACTTATTGAATTAAACTCATCTCCTCCAGCTGGACGCCTTCGCTGTCCAAACCTTCAACGCACAACTGTGAACTTTATTTACCTCGTTTCCTCCTTCTGCTGGTTCTTTAATTAAACACAAATACCAAAATCTTTTTCTTTAATCATCCAGTAACTTTGTGCACTCACCTTGTTTGTAGCTGCCTGCGTTTCCGGGTAGGAAGAGCACGGGGGCGCCGGTGAGTTTAAGCGCTCGGGTCTCCTGGGCGTACAGACCTTCTCCGTAGAGGTAGAGGCCGTAAGCTGGGTAAAGTCTGGCCACTCGACGAGGCAGAGCCACACGCTGTCAACCCGACACAGACGGGGATTAGAGGGTCTCACATACACATGCAACTTTTTGCAAGCTCGTAAAAACATCGCAATACATTCTCACTGCAAACAGAACATCTGCTGAGCTGTGCTTGTATCTGCAGACCTTCATCATGTGCTGTTGAAACATACTGTACAACATCTGGAGCTGGTTAATACTGAGTGGAGCTAAAATGATCAATCAGTTTGGAGAATATTAATCTGAAACGATTCTGATTGAGCATAAATTACAAAATTTAATTTTTTTGTTGTTTCTAGCTACTTAAATGTGACTATTTATCACTTTTTATCTGATTTCATATTAAAATTTGGGATTTTTGACTGTTGGTTGAACAAAAGAAGAAGGAATTTTTTTGAATTCTTCAAAAGTTTAAGTGTCATTTAATTCTGCTCAAACATGACAACCGAACTGTGTATCAATGAAACAATTTTATTGGCACTACTATTTCTATAACTTGCATGATTTGTCACATTGATCTATAAAATCTCTGACTTCTTCAGGAAAATATTTCATGCATATTATTTCCTCTCTCTCTCCTCCTGCATTCATCTCAAGCTCTTCAGGCCTGGTTCAAGGGTTCATCTCCATTAATAACACAAACAAAGCATTAAAATGTTTTATTTTTTAAAGATATATAGGGATGTTTCTATTCTTCCTCCTATATAACATATAACAAAAAGGCTGTCAGCAGTGAGGTCAGTGTCCATACAGCTCACTGCCTCCAGCTGTGCTCCACTTCTGGACAGATGATCGCATTAGTGTGCAGAAAGCAGCAGAAGGCGACCTACATTAGCATTGCTAACATTTTTTAACTGTCTTCACCTGACTTTCAGACTCTGTGTGACACACACACACACACACACACACGTCCTTACAATGCAAAGCTGATTTGCTGAGAGGATTCAGGGATCAGCAGTTGATTTATGGTTTCATAATCTGGCTAATTTTGGCTAATCTAATCCTTTTCCTCAACTACAACCAAACAGGTGATCTGTTGTTAGAAACTACTGAGGAAAAATATGACACACACCTGAACATTAGCATATTTCCGTCTGATAAGGATCATTTCTGATGAATATCCACGTTTAAACATAACAAACATCACAAAATATTTGGTTAACGATGTTGAAATGATTTAGCGAAATGCACTACCATCATATTTAGCTTCTGCTAAGTGAAATACCTCCATGCAACTCGGTATGCTAGCGGCTAATTTATAAATACAGTGAGAGATGTAATAATTAGCCGAGCTACTCACCCGATACTCCGGGTATTCAAACATATAGGTCATACTGCATCTGTTCTCCTCGAAGCCCGTCAGCAACTCCCGCAGGCCGGCCGCCAGAAGCCCGAGAGCGAACCCGTAAAAGGCCACAGTGGCGAGTTTCATGGTTCGGATGTGACTTTTTTGCTTTTTTAAAGATTTTACAGGTGTTTTATCTCCATGTTTTAATTTTCATCCTGTGAACTCCCCCCTCCGCGTTGAGACAACACACACAGGTTGTCACATTCACCGGCTGGACTTCACAACAGGAACCACATACTATACAAACAGCGCTGATTGGCAGGTTTTTTCAGCCAATGGAAGGAGGGGACGTTAGGGATTGGACCAATCAGAAAGCAGGAAGTGAAAGGCAGCCACTTGATGGGAAGTGCCTAGCTTGAATGCTAAATTTCGTCTTTTTTGATGGAAGAATGAACTGAACCTACAAGAAATCTTTATTTTTCATGTCTAATAAAACTTTATTCTTTACTTGAACTATACTCACTCATCGAGTAAGACCCTCACTGTTTACTTTCTGTTTTTTTTTTAAATTTTCCTTATCTTGACAGCTGTTTCAACATTTTTTTATAGTAATTGTTAAATATACCTGAAATGTTTGAACTTGTCTATTCAATAAAATTTATTTAAATAAAAATTTGTCTTTTTACTTTGCATTTTTTCACGCTCACGCTATTTTACTTTTCTTTATATATTCTTTAACACCTTAACTTATTTTTTACATATAATAAATAAATTTTGCTTTAAAACCTTCAATCCAGAAAAATAGAATAAAAAGTAAAAAATCGTACACAATGCATGTTGAGTGAACAAAATTCTACAGGATATAATAGTAGACTCTTGATGTTTCAGTTCTTTAATAAATCAATCAAAGGTCTATTGCAGCTGTATCAAACCATCTCAATTTGCAAACACTTATACAAACATACATACACAGCATTTACTTTGGGGTCAGGTGATTTCAACAGGTCAGATATTTTGCTTAAAAATCAAAATGAAAGAATTTGTTTATGCAAAGAAACAAATCTGACACATTGAAGTGCAACATCTTATCACTCAGTCCTAAACAGAAAACAGGAGTTTTCTACTCAGGAATTACTGTATCAGAAACCAGTGAGTCAAAATTAGACAAAAAGGTGAGAGTTTGTGAGTCCAGATGCAAACAAACTCATATGATGCCAATCCCACCCATTTATGTCACATTGTAATTAAAATAACGCTATAAAATACTTTTAAATAATATTGGTTTACTGGTGTTCTAACCCCAATCCTGAATGTATAAAACCTTCCAGAGCAACAAGTTCACAAACCTCAAGCTTTGATAACAGGTGTTTTTTTGTTGGGAATTCAAAGTGTAGTGTAGAAACACATAAGAAACGCTGATAAACTGCAGAGTTCTGGGCAGCATTTCTGTTTTATCCACTTTATCTAAAGTGTATGAACTCCAAAGATCGTCTTGATGCTTCCCTCTGGCTGTCTCTGTCCGCTGAGAAGAAGCGTCTCGATCTCCTTCGGTGAATCACCTTGAACTGTTTCGTTAAACACAGTTTGATTAAAGAATATGTTGAGGACAATTTTGAGTCTTTGACTAGTTTCACTGGCAAAACTGCTTCAAAAGCATCTCAATCCAAAAGCTTGGAGTGCTCTATCCGTGTGATGGTCCAGTCTGGAGGCACTCCCTTCGTAAACTCCCTTTGGAATCTGTCAGGAAGCCAAAAAGAAAAATCAGAACAAAGATTAGTGATGTTTTTATATGCAGCAGCCATTACACTCCTGACAAGACGAATGAACTCACTCATAATTAGCGGTTAGCAGCCTCTTGGTTTCTGTTTCTCCCTCTCCACCGAGCGTCACCTGGAAGACACGGGTTCCCTCCATGCTGTCATCAGGAAGACGGGCGCTCGTCAGGTACCAGAAACGCATCAGAATACTGACAAACTTCCTCCCTACAAAAATAACACCAACAATCACTCAGTCTAATCTATGCACACGTCAATTTATCGTCAATTTTTAGTGGTTTTCTGTTGAAAAATGATGAGAATGAACAGACAGATTTCCCCAGAATTATCCTTTAAGATATTTTAAAAGATAAACACTTGATGCTGACCATCGTCGTCGTAGTAGATTCCCACGTCTCCGGGTGTTGTGTACATGATTTCATCAGATTCTGCAGAAAGAGCTTTTTTGTGGCTCAATGGCAGCAATTTGCACTTTTCCTCAAGTTTTCCAATCAGCTGTAAGGACATCAGGATGAGACAAAGTGAGCTCAAATAGAAAGATTTCACCTCTTATACACTAGTGTACCAGTTACTCAGCTAAACAACCAATGCATTCAACTCTTATTTGTATGATCAGTCCTTTTAGTTACTGGTCATTTTAGTTACTTTACATGATCATATATAATTGTAAAGTATAGTTATCAACATTACTTGTCTTCTTCACTTACATCTTTAGCCACGAGCCCGTCCAAAGCTTCAAACTGACACTGTGACAACAGTCTGGAAACATGTGAGAAGGCCTGCAAGGTTCAACAACATGTCCCCATCAACCAGGCGTGCATTGTAACGAAGTACATTTACTCATGTAATATACTTAAACACAAGTTCCTCTAGTCATTTTCCACTTCTATTGACAGACAGTGTTACTTGTTATTTTACAATAGAGATTTTCACATCAAAAGCCATTGAGCATCTGTAAAATATGATGTTTTATGATCAAATTAACTACCAGACAGTATTTATTAAGTGTTATTATTGTAAAACTTTAATAAAATGTTAAGATTTTACAGACCTGCTTCGCTCCTTCCGTGAACTCTTCGATGTTAAACTCTTTATCAAAGTACGCTCTGATCATAAAGTAATATATTCGGGTGCGAAACCAGATGAACGGATTCGGGATACCGACAACCATCACCTTCTGGTTCTGTTTCTGCCCGCCCCGGTCGGAGCTGTACGGGCGGGCCGCTGCAGCCACGGCCGCGGCGGCTGGAGGAGGTAACCGTGTTTTACCTGAACGTTTAACGATGATGCTTTCACTCAATAATAGTCGAGTAAAGCTAAATGGTAACCTGTAACAACCTCTTATCACGGGCAGCGCCATCTTTGTTCCTCGGAAGTCTTCTGGCGCAAGTCCGTGTACTTTCACCTTCCGGTGAGGAACAAATAAATTAAATGTAAAAAAATAAAGAAAATTCATGCAAAAAATTGAAAGTATGATAAATTTATTGCATTTATAAAACAAGAGCATAATTTGTAAATAATCTACAATTGTTCTTTTTTTACAGTCGACTTTCACCTCGCCGTTCCTCGTTTCTTGGGGGAAAACTAACAATGTGACACTCGGAGAATCAGGAGCTGTTTACTTTCTCCAGGTGGTGAACTTTTGAAGCAAATCATGTCAAATGGAGCTCCAGGAAAAAATACCTGTTCCGATATTTACAGACGTAAACAAAGACGTTTTCCTGCGCGAGATTTATCCAGAGGTGAGGTGAATCTGCTGCCATGGCGACCAGCGTTGGTCTCCATGGCAGCAGAGTGATGTGTTTCTCACATCCCCATCGTTTCTCTACTGTTTTACACACATTCAGGTCTACAAACATGTATAAAATTCAGTGTTTTTTTTATAATATGATGTTTAATGTAAGTTCCAGTGTCAGATTAGTTTGATGACAAGAGATTAGTCACCTTTAATTTTAAAAATCTCTTATTTCCGTCATTAATAAGAACAAATATCACCTGATTCCAGTCTGTCAGGTGCGAGTCTTCAGTTTCTCTGTTATAGATTTCTGTAATCTGAATTTCTGTGAGTTTTAGCCTGATTTTTGCATAAAATGGGCAACTTGAAGTGGTCGGTTTCCCTTTAAAATACTGTGATAGGCATTTTTTCACAGTTTTGACTCATTGTAATGACTTATCTGTAGGGATAAATTAAAATTTGCTTCAAAGCCATTCACTTCTTTCATTTAAAATTTCAACCAAATGCTCTCAGATTGATTTACATACTGAGTCCACGAGCTGCCAGCTTGTTTACTGTCTTAAAGAAGTACTTCACTATTTTAGTACTACTATTGAGTACTACTCCCCATGACAGGTAATCTGATCTCTATGAATCACCTTAAGTGATGTATTATGTTGTTTATGAATTGGATCTTGGATGCATTAACTCAACATCAGACTGTGTGTGCAGATGTGAATCAGAATAAATTCTCCTCAGTTAAATCTTTTAATTAAATTCCAGCGCAGACCGGCCGTGCTGAGAGGAGTCCCCCTCGGACCCTGCCTGGAAAAGTGGACGGTTGAGTATCTTGGACAGAAAGGAGGAGACAAGGAGGTGAAGATCCATGTGTCTACTGTGCCGCAGATGGACTTCCTTCACAAGAACTTTGTGTACAAGTGAGATCTCTTACACACACACACACACACACACACACACACACACACACACACACACACACACACACACACACACACACACACACACAAATCATTTCTGTCTCTGCATATTTATAAGCTACACCTTTTTTTATTCCCAGGACTCTGCCTTTCAATGAGTTTGTGAAAAGAGCATCTGAGAGAAAACACTCTGAGTTCTTCCTGTCTGAGGTGAGGATCATTAAATAAACATGAGATGTAAATGTTTATTTAATATCCTTAAATGACACAAAGTCTTTGGTCTCTTTTTAGGATGAGAGCTATTATCTCCGCTCACTTGGAGAGGACGTACGAAAGGTACCAAGACGACTCTGAAATCTGTGAAGACACATCAGTTTCTGTCTTTTAGTTTCTGCTCTCACTAAACGTCTTCGGTCTGAAGTCACGGAGGACTCTGAATGTCTCTCCCTTGCAGGAACCTGCTGATCTGAGCAAACAGTTTCCAGACTTGGCCGAGGATTTTCGCATCCCAGAGTTCTTTGCACCTGATCAGTTTTTCTCGAGCGTCTTCCGCATCAGCTCCTGTGGTCTGCAGCTGTGGACGCACTATGACGTGAGTGTTGTGTCCTTTTTATCGTCGCCTGTCTGTCTCATTGAATAAAAAGGTGATCGGTGCTGCAGTGCCTCAGAAACTTGGAGCCAAAATAAATGTTTTTGTGGTTAAATGAATAAACTCTCCCTCTCTCGCTCTGCGGGGTTTTGGTTCTTTCAGGTGATGGATAACCTGCTGGCTCAGGTGACGGGGATGAAGAAGGTGGTTCTCTTCAGCCCCCAGGATGCATTGCACCTCTACCTGTCCGGTAAGTGATTACAGATGTTTGAGTTCTCAGAATATCTTCCTATATGCCTCTTTAATTGAAATTCAACTCATCAGGAGATAAATCGGAGGTGCTGGACATCGTCTCACCGGATCTAAAGCGGTTTCCTGAGTTTGTGAAGGCAAAGAGATACGAATGTGTGCTGGAACCTGGAGATCTGCTCTTTATTCCTGGTGAGACAAACACGTTCACTTTAACTTCTTCTTCCTGCAACCAAACCTGCAGATATTCAGATTAAACACATTCTACTGTTGTAATATATTGCGGACTACAAGGAGTTGAATCAAATTAAAACTGTTTCTCAGATACAAGAGACTTTACTTCATCTACTGTCCTCGTCTCCCTCAGCTCTGTGGTTTCATAACACCACGGCGCTGCAGTTCGGTGTTGGTGTAAACGTGTTCTGGCGCCACCTACCTGCTGACAGCTACGACAAAAAAGACCCTTATGGAAATAAAGACCCTGTGGCTGCAACCCGAGCACTTCAGGCTCTCGAGAGAGCTCTACACACTCTGGATGAACTTCCAGCAGATTATCGGGACTTTTACGGGCGCCGTATGATACAGCGCATCCAGAAGAGGACGTACTGGGACAATCAGTCGAGCACAACTGGACAGCAGGACTCCTGACAGTTCAGTTCACCAAAAAGCGTCCGGAGAAAAGTGGAGTGACTAATCAAACAAACCTGTGTTGCACTTATGTTTTTTACTCTGATTGTGACAGAGTGTGTGAAAGTTTGAATGAACTTATTTTGAAGTTAAATCAATAAAAACTCACTTGGCTGATTTCTATGAGAGGGATTAACCATATTTTCTCTTTTTTTTTAATGCATCAGCAAATATAAAACAGCATGACCCTGAAGAAGGAAGCATGTGGACAATAAAACACGATATATGATTAAATCATGCAAACAGCCACAGATTCAGAAGTCCAGAGCTAAAAACGGGCGTGCAGATGTCAGTATGGTTTGAACTTTTATTGCACAAAGGTTGCAGTTCTTAATGTCTCCTTACAAACATTTTAAAGCTTTGTAAACAGTGAAGCAGCATCTCCCCAGTGTGTTCAGTATCTCCTGCTAACACCGCTTTGAGTCCCTGTCGTCACATTTCTCCAGTAAGTCTCAGCATGAAGTGTGTGAGCGAGAGCCAACCAGTGACTGACTATACGAAGCAGGAGGAAGCTCAGAGCCGTGACTGGATCGTAGCAGAGGGGGCGTTCACTTGCTGTGGGTCAAACTGTTCAGCGTTCAATAACCTGCATCAGGCTGCTGGCTACGTAAAGGAACTACGACTGAAAGCTGGTGACTTTGTCTTGTCTGTGACGATGACGCCGCATCGTGGGCGTTTTCCGCGGAAACTGCCGATCCTGCAATCCTTTTTTGTCTGCAAACAGCTTCTTGTTCAGTTTGACCACAAGAGTCAAACACACCCAAACACTTACATTTTTTAAAAACAGTTTGGCTTTGGAGGCAAATGAGGAAAAAAAAAAAGGACAGGTGAAGAAAATACACTTAATTTTGCTCTTTCATTCACAACACACACAAAGCACTCATGTCTTCCCAGCAGTGAGGGTTTACAGTCTTGAGCCGCGGACGCTGGAGCTGCTCACTGCGCTGTGGTTTGTCTTTTCATGGATCTCTGTCCTCCACGTGAGCAAGGCAAGTGAATATTCTTGACGAGAGGCAGCAGAAAGAGGGCAGTGCTACGTTTTATTCCCCCCTTACACCGGACGACAGGTGAGTGTTCAGTCCTGGGACCGTCTGTGTGGCTCACCTCCCTCTTCAGCAGAGCAGTGCAGAGGTTCAGTCACAGTCGTGAGGTTCACAAACATCCGCTTCCTCACGTCATGAACGCTACAGAGGAGCCTCATCATACAGAAAACAGACAGAAATGGCACATTGCTTGTTGGTGATCTCTAGTTTGTAGATATGGTAACTAAAGCTTGTTTTTTTTTTGCTTTTTTTTTAACATTTTCTTAAGGTTGCTATCAGGCAGATTGAAGAGAAACCCCCCCAAAAAATGCAGGTTGACTCTTTTCCAAGTGATCAGCAGGGTTTGGATGTGCGGAGGCGTCTCTACGGAGTCTGAGCCATGCCACGACTCGTCTTCATCTTCTCCAGTCTTTTCGAAAGGTGGCTGTTGTTTGACTCGAGCTCATCGACCTTGTCCAGCGCTGATCGCAGCTAAACAAGGACAGAGAACAAACTGCAGTTAAAACAGAGCCTTTCAATCAGATTAACTTGTCGTTGTTGCATGAGGAAACATTTCTCTACCTCTCTCTGCAGTTTCCGTTTCTCCGCCTTCAGCTCGTCCTCCACTTTCTCTGAGTTTTCTGCTGCGGACTTGTAGCGCGTCACCTGACCTTCAAGTCTGGTCACCTGGACACCAAAAAAAGTTTTTTTAAAAGACTTCTTAAGCGAGGAAACTGTCATGTTTCTTGGTTTGTTCTGAGTTCACTGTTGTTCTCATCTTACATTTTGTTCCAAAGCAGTCACTTCCTGCTCTGCCTTCGCAAGTTTAAACTTCAAGTCGCTTATTTGTCTGTTTGAATCTCCTGGAAAAGATTTCACAAAAAGCAAAACATTCATGACTTGTGGGGACAATAAAGTAGAAAATGCAACTACAGGCCTGTTTTATTACACACTCATACTTACTCTGTAGTTCTAATATGTTGGGATCAGTGCCGTTTTCAAGAATTTCCCCCTCTGGGCTCGAGTTCTCTGTGCCGTTCCTCTGTGTCTTCTGCTCCAGCTGGGCCTTTAGTTTCTTCACCTGTAGGTGGCGCCGTAACACATCAGCTGACAAATTGTCCACTCCGCGAACAACAGATTACAGCTCACATTCACATGGCCTCATTTTAAGGAATATTTTTATCAAACCAGACCAACAACTTGATTTTCCATCTCTTGCAAATGTCTGAAGTATTTTTGTTCCTGTTGCAGCAAAAGTTCCTCAGACTGGAGGAAGTTTTTCCAGATTTATTTTCAGCTGTGGATTATTGCACATTTGGTGCTGATATGACTGACATAAACTGGATCTGACTGAAGTAAAAATGTTTTAAATTTTAACTTAATATTTTCACAAAAGTAAAACACAGACTGATATAGCAGCTGAATCAGCGACTCACCTGCTCTATCATTTTTTCTCGCTCGTCCACCAGTTTCCTCAAGCGAATCTCTGCAAGGTAAAGCAAAGGTTTGAAACGACAGCGACAACGTCTCATCTGAAACATCAATAACTCAAATTTAATGTTATGCATCAATAGGCCACAATATAAAACCAGTTCAGACTGAAAATAACCATTAATGCTACAGTGCATGTTTAAAAAGAAAAAATAAGTCAACATACCAGGGGTGGGAGGTGCCAAGGAGATGGTGGGAGGGGGGCTGGGTCGGGGTGGGAGGTTGATGCATGCAACAGAGCAGGCATCCACAGGGGGGTGATGGAGTGGGCAGTGAGGGGGAGGGGGAGGTTAGCATGCACAAACTGTGGAGGAGAGACTCAGTGCAGGAAGACACGGCTGGTAGATTAACATTCACACAATAAACTACGTTAAGATTTAAAAATATCTGATGTAAATGTCTCCCAAGACATTTTTATTACATAAAAAAATGCATTTGGATCAACATTTCAAACTGGTAACAGCAGGTCATTTATTGGCTTTTCATTGGACAAACCACATTCATCTTTTCCATTAAGTGCAACAAAACAAATAGATACACTTATCGCATATTTTCTGTGCAGATTTCTTATTTAAATCAAACAAAAATCTTTTTAATCACTGAGAAATGAACAGGATCGCCACACATTTTTCCTTTTTTACCATCAACAGTACAGCTTGAACATGTAAAAACCATTTTGCAACAGTCTAAAGGAGAGTTAGAAGTAACCTTTTTCCATTGTGCACCTATGAAATTAATACAGTAATAAGTTCCTGTAACCTTTAATTAAAGAGATGTTGTAATATCATCCATGACACATAAACATGGAGATAAATATGCATCAGTAACAAAACATGACGAGTGCAGTTTCATCAACAGTAAAGTCCACTGTTTCCAAACCAGTTTACATTCTCAGCTTTCCAGATGATCCCTCTGCACATACAGTCATGAAGACGACTGAATTTGGAATGTTTTCATTAGAATATATATACTTACACCAATATTCATTAGTAAAGAGTCAAAGTGCTTTGAGGTTCTGCACAAACTTATTACACCACTTTGTAAACAGCGAAGCAAAGATATTGGACACTTAAACCACCTGTGAGCTAAGACATTTTACACTCCTCCTTTCCTTTGGCTTTGCCTTTCTTGCCGTTCTTCTTCCCGTCCGCCTTCGTCTGCGGCGGCTCTTTACTGCCGACCACTTGGTCCGAACTCTTTGGCAAAACCAAATCTCCCCCCTGAGACTCGTTCTTAACGATGTCTGATCCTTTATCTGCAGGTAAAGATGCTGCCTGGTTGATGTTCTCTGCAACATCTCCCATCTCTTCAACTATTAAAGCTTTTCCTTCCTCAGTAACAACTTCTTCTTCTTTAGACACATTTTCCTGCTTTTCAGACACGTTTTCCTGCTTTTCAGAAGTGTCCTCCTTATTAGAAATAGTATCTGTCACTTCATCTAGTGTATCTACCTGGTTTACCTCATCAGTCGTACACCTCTCATTGTTTTCACCTGGTTCTTCTTGTTGAAGTTCATGTGACTCAGTGTTACTTTGGCACAATCCTGAACTGCCACCGATCCCTTCATCAGACGTGACCTCAACTCCCTCCTCTACTTCTTCCTCTTTTGGATCATCTGGGAGATCTGTGGCTAAAGCCGCCTCCACGTCCATGTCCTCAAAATCAAAAGACTGTCCTTCCTCATCTTCTTCGTCCTCCTCATCGCTGGCCTGCACGGTTGGTTGAGAAGAATCTTTGTCCTCAGGTTCGTCTCTGCTGGACTCGTGTAACTGCTCCTCCACAGGAAGATGCGTCTCACTTTGTTGATCATTTTGACCGTTTTCATGTTCTTGATCTTCTGCTACAGCTGATTCCTCAGCGATGTCATCCTGTTCGACACAGGATCCAGTTTCAGTGCTTTCTTTTGGAGAGTCTGGTTCATTTAACACGTCGATGGGTTTGATCATCTCTGTTTCCAAAGACCCTTCAACATTTGATTCAGCAGTCTGATGCTCACAATCTAATGTCTGGCTTTCTTTCTCATCACGTTGTTCAGCCTGCGTTTCCGTCTCCATCGGGCTCGTTTCAGTGTCGACTGCATCAGTGTTTTCTGTTGATGATCCACCGTCAAAACTGCCTTCTTCTTCTGCATGTGAGGAGATTTCAGGCTCAACTAGTCCTTCAGGTTCCTCAGAGTCTCCATTCAGCTCCTCCTTTTCATCCTCATCATGACTGGGTGAAATGACACCAGAAGAAAAGGATTCTTGTTCAGTTTCCACCACTGGCTCCTCATCATCATCTCTGACCATCTCAGTTGTCTCCTCTGGTTCTTTGTCAGAAACCTGATCAGGAGTGTCGTCGCTGCCTGAGTTTACGGCTGCAGAAAGCTCTGAAGGCTCTGAGCCGGATGAGCTCTTGAGAAGGTCAATGACACCATCCGTAGAGGACGGAGATGCTGGTGTTGTATCTTTACTTTCAGACTGGTTCATGGCTTCAGATTCGTCATTAGCTGTGTCACCGTTGCTTGGAACATGTGACTCAACCTCAGTGACTTCCTGCCTGTTTGTTTCAGAGGTTTCAGGGTCTTTAGATGTGCACTCAGACCTCATCTCCTCCACTGACCCATCTTCATCCTTTGCACCATCAACAGCTTCTGACTCAGTGTGGCCGACACTTCCATTGGTTGAGATGTTTGCTCCACCTTCAGAGTTATCTTCATTGAACGTACACACTTTTTCAAGATGATCAGAGTCGTCATCATCTTTGGAGTCGTCAATAAGCTCAGGAGAACTGATGCTGACCTCAGGAGCAGGACTTTTAATAGATTCCACTTCTTCTACCTTCTCTGTCTCCAGAGTTTGGTCCTGGTCTTGCTCATCATCATTATTTGGATCCGTTCTGGGTTCCTTGAGAGTTTCAACCTGAGAAGAGCTTTCAGTGGAAACCACAACCTCTGCAGCTTCGACTGTTTCTGTTTCCAAACTTTGCTCCTTGTTTTGATCATCTGTTAAAGGATCCACACTTGTTTCCTTTTGAGTTTCCATGTTAGAAAACGTTTCAGAAGAAGTTGAAACCACGACATCTTCTGCATTTTCGGTTACTAAAGTTTGTTCTTTGTCCCGTTTGTCTGGCTTGTTTTGATCTTGTTCCACTTTTGATTCCTCGAGGTTTTCGATACCTGAACCATCAACATCAGGTTCTGTCGTCGTCTCTTTAACGCTTGTTGCAGATTCAGTGTCTTTTCCTGTTTTCTCCTTTTCTTTCTTGCTTCCATCTTTTTGTTGGTTCTTATCCTCGTTTGCTCCTCCTCCTTTCTTTTTACCTTTCCTCTTCTTTCTCTTCTTTTTCCCTGAAGCAGCAGCCTGAGGTTGAGTTTTAGTCGACGTTTCTTCCTCCTCATCGTTCTCTGCCCCTCCGACGTTCTCAGGCTCTTGTTGAGGTTCAGTGTTCGACACAGTTCGGACGGATTCTTCAGGTAAACTTTTGGTCACAACTTCTTGTACAGATTTCTGTTGAGAAGCTGATTCGGTTTCCTTTGAATCACTTTCAGCAGCTTCTTCCTGTTTGTTTTCTTGCTCTTCCAAAATGTTCTTATTTGACTCTGTAATGTCATGACTGTTTGAGTCGACACCGCTGCTCTTTGTTTCAGTTTCTCCTGAATCTGCCTCCTCAGGCTTTTCTGCTTCAGGAACATTGTTTTCAGAACTTATTTCAATCCCTTCAGGTCCAGGACCGTGATCGGTTTCATCTTTGGCTTCTGTGACTGAATCATCATTAATGTGAACACTTAAGTCCTCGCTGAGACAAATTTCTTGAACATTGTCTTCTTCATCATCTGAGCATGTTGGTTGTTCTTCTGTTGGCTTTTCTTCCTGAGCTGTTTCCACCGTGGACACGTGGTCGACCTCACAGATCGTGTCAGAGCTCAAGTGATTCTCTTTGGCTTCCTCAAACATTTCTCGAGGCTCTTCTGGATCCACCTCTTCCTCTCCGCTACTTCTCAACTGAGTTTCTTCCGTGATGCCTGAGAGATCATGAAGAGTACACGATGATGGATGGCCAGAAAAAAAATGTTGACTTAAGACATGATTTTTTTTCAAAAATGAAATCTTCATGTGGAAGCGCATCAGCAGAAGTCAAGGTAAGGCAGAACACCTGAGTCATTCAGTGGCCAGAAAGAGAAGCACAAAGGCAAGATGGCCAAGAGAAGAGCAAGAAGAAGAGCAAGAAGAAGAAGAAGAAAAGGCAGGAGAGACACCGAAATGAAGTTCCTGATCCCCGAAACATCAACGTGTCAAGAGAAGGAGCCCAAAGGCGACAGCTCGAAGGTTCACATCACAATGCAGACATTAAAAAAATAATCTGATTTATACTATAAACTGCAGAGACCCGTCAGCATTTACACACCAGCACCTCCTGCATCAATGCAGTTAGTTTTGATTCATGAATTAGATGAAATGATGAGAAAATTGCAAGAGAAACATCATAAAAGCTAAAACGTTAGTAGTCAAGACAAAGCAAAGTGTGAGGAACCTCAGTGTTTCAGCAAGATGTTGGATAAAGGTTAAGTCTGGTGTTTCTTTCTATTTGTCTTAATGTAAATATATAAAACCAGAACTAAATATAGACACAACCGTCTGTTTTTCTTTGTTGACCAACTTTCCCACCCTGTGTGGGAACTCAGCCACAAACTGGTCACAAATACATAAATTACATATTTGATTGTCCAAAACCAGCAAGAATCTGTGGTTTTTATCAAAAAATATTTAAAACAGCATTTAAATGAGCCTTGTTAGGGACTATTTTAGGCACATTTGTTGTAGTAATGAGTATTTACAGCAAATATATTCACTGAATTTGATCACAATTAATAGAAAAATGTTGACAACACAGTCTTATCACAAATTCAGTTTAGTATTTAAGAAGTTACAGAATCTTCTTCTGCAGTTAACTTGTTCCAGATGTAAAACTTCCATCACTTCGAGCACTTTAAGGGTTTAAAAGCTGAGGTTGTGAGCTACAATTTATTAACTTTCAGTCTCAGAATATCACCAGACTTATCCTTTCAGGTCAGTGCAAATCACAGTTAAATGAAGTCTTGCCATGAAGCATTACACTGGAACTGAAGCGTTCACTCCAAAATTAGACATTAAACATCCGTCACCTCCTTATTTTCTGTTTTCCATCAAAACTCTGATGCATTTTGGAATGAAACACTTCAGATTGTTTTATGCCAAGCCATGCAGTAAAAGCTTTTTATGGCACGGTGTGTTTTACCGAGCAGGCTGTTTCCCTCCGTCGGGGGTGTTTGTGCATCCGGAGCCGGCTGGGAGGCAGCGTCCGCACTCGGAGACCCGACGACTTCTGCCTCACCAACGTCTCCGTTGATGTTCAGATCAGGTCCCAAAACTATTCCATGTTTCTGGACAAAATAACAGGTTAAACATTAGAACCGAAAATAAGAAAATAAGCTGCTTAGAAAACGCTGTGAATCTGAAGACACGTAATGAGGTGAAAAATCATTTGTGAGAAAAACATTAAATACACATTTTCAAACTAGAACTGCAGCTGCGAACCATTAGAGTTGCTATTTAAAACCATTTCTGTTCAAACTTGAATAATTTATGTTATAAAAACTTTGAAGTGATGCAATTAAAAGCATTAAGGATATAGTGAGCAGGACATATGAGGGATTGTTTGTAGAATATAACAGAAACAGAATATAACATTCATAATTATATGGATGTACTGACAGAAGAACAAATGTAACAGTGAAAACATAAAAGCCTGCACCCATCGCTGTCACTCCCAAAAATAAGAGTTTTAAATAACAAACTCTTATCTTCTTCTTCATCAGTACTTTGTTTTCATTCCTAAGAGTTTTGAAATCGTTTCCCACATCCACCCGCAGCCGGCTGAGACGGACGTTCACACACTGACTGAATACCTTCAGGATGTCTTTCAGCTTCACCACTTCTTCTCTGAGCTCATCTCGCTCAATGCGGATTGCATCCGTGTACTCTTTCTGTCGCTCTAAGGCCTGAGCAGCGCCCCCAAGTGGCAGAGTGTGAAGGAAGTGAAAAGAAAAATGTACAAGAGACGGAAAGGAAGTGAAAGTAGAAAAAATGTCTTTCAGTTTCATGCAAAGGAGACACAGAATTCATGTCATTGAAAGTAAAAGCTGAACGTCACAGAGTTGATAAAACACAGCAGGACCAGGGCTCGTCGGCCGTACCGCAATTTTTTTATCCTTCCACTCCACCGTTTCCTGCAGGTCAGATACCTCTCTAACAAAACCGTCCTGTTTGATACGCAGCGAGCGGATCTCCTAAACAGCAGGGAGAGGAAATACAGTTTGAGATGTAGAGAGAGAGAGCATGCATATGAACAGAGTGAACAGAGAAAAGAAAGGCTGTGAATGCAACATGCAGCCCTGCAGATTAAACAACTGCGTGAAAGGCAGCAGTTTTCTTTTTGACCCATAGGAGGCGCCGTTTCTGCACCTGTTTTGTGACACACATTCACCCTGCAGAGCTCACATACTCACATTTAGCAGCTCTTCACTTTGTTTTAGCGTCTCTTTCATTTCGTTGAACTGGAACTGAAGAACACTGTGGGCGTGTTTCTCCCGCTCGAAGTCCTGCGAGGAACAAAACGAAACTTACAACCTGTTTGTTTTTATTTTTCATCATCTCTCACACACAGAAACATGACAGGAAAGCCACTTCCAACACTGTAAAGAGTCATTCTGACAACCAAGTTAAATGCATTAAAACCCCCATTTGCTTCATGTCCGTGAGTGACGTGTGTTACTTCCTGTGAGCTAACAGTGTTAAAAACACACTTCACTGGAGTAACAACCCCATTTATTAATGCAAGTTTAAGCACCTTGACTTTCTCCTCGTAACTCCGCTGGGACTCGGACAGCAGCTCCTCCAGCTCCATGAGCGAGTCCTTCAGCGTGTCCACCTGGTACATCAGGTTGTTCTTCTCGTTGTCCAGCTGGGCGTTGGACACCATGGCCTTCCGATACTTCTCCTCCACTTCTGCTAAAGCATCCTGACGTCATGACACACAGGAAATATAAGAATACAACTGCAGCTGGAGGCTCAGATATATCAAGTCCCTTAAACAAAACCTGCAGAGTCATCCTTCCCTTGTGGACAAGCTATACGTTTGGAGTTACAGTCGGATGCAGCTGGAAGAGAATCGAGAAAATGCAAGAAAGAATTTTGGAAGTTCACTCTCTGTGTCTCACCACTGCAAACCCTGCAAAGTGGACATTCAAGTCACACACACATGCAGTCACACACATCAAAATGAAAGAAAAAAGCAACATGCAGGCGCAACTTTGCCAGTTCGATCACCAGTTTGCAAGTTAACACACAAGCCAGCGGAAAATGAACGAGACATAAAACCTTAAACAGGCATAAAAACCCTGCAGATACTCTGAGTCAATATTTGTCTGGAGTCTGGAGCAACAGGAGAGTTTCTGGATACGGCAAATGTTTTCACTCAGACAAAACACTGACTGTTTATTTCATCGTCACAGCTGTCGGAGTTATCAGATTATCAGCTGGTTTGTTGATCCGTCGGGGAAAAGGAATCTTATGCGTCTGTGGTTGATGTTAGCTGAGCACCGGCCGAACTTTTATTCCATATTTGACCAACTGTGAGTAACACGTCAACAGATAACCAGCGTGCGTTAGTGGACGGTGAGTCTGGAGCTTCAGGCTCGGTGAGGCTCGCAGGCTTGTACCTTGGCTTCTTTCAGGTTCTGCGTGAACTTGATTTCCACATCCTGAATCTGATCCTTCAGTTCATGAATTTCCTGGTGGAAAGTGCAGCAGCAGTGAGCAGAGAAGTGCAGCATGACGAGAACAGAGAGGTGATGCAGAGGGTTTGATGACAGCGTAGGTGTTTGCAGGAAGAAGATGGAAGATTTTCTGCAGAATTTTCCTAAAATCTGCTTGTTGCATTTATTCCGTAACATATAAAACTTTAACAATACAACAGTTTTTAGATCTTTAGACAAGCAAATAAAGAGTTGTGGTTTGATAAACTGATATCAGTTTAAACGTTGATATTAAAGCAGCTGTGATCCAAACTGGTGACTGTTAATCTGAGTTTTTAAGTATATTTTCCATATAATTCTCATATATTCTTATTTTCTGAGTGATTGTTCATTTAAGTTCTTGTTTTCATCATCACTGTTTTAAAATGACTCATTAATTCTGACAAATAAAACCAAACTTTACAAGGAAATGAAAGGAAAAGAAGCTCCATCATCTCCTCAGCGTTACCTTGATCTCTCGTATAGACGTCTCTGCATCGACGGTTATGGCCGTCTCGCCACTTCCTCTTCGTGAGGAAGTCCCGCCTAAGGATGTGAGAGTTGCTGCCGTTAAGGAAGAAGCTGCTCGAGATCCCTGAAGGAGAAACAGAAAGATTTTATTTGAAATGTTTTCAGTTCTCTTTGAATCAAACATCACTTTGTGCATATTGAATAATAAAATATGCAGAATTTACGGATGTGATCGACTCACCTTCTCAAGATAATCTCTGTCCTCCACCTGTTGGGACAAAGAGATGACAGTCAGTGCAAACAGAGAATGATGGAGAGGCCACAGGGCCGAGAAGAACAGAAACGTGCCAAAATCCTCACCACAGGCAGCTGAACAGAGATTAACTTTACCTCAACATCCTTTTAAAACCCAGCAGACGAAACAAAACATCCAAATATTCTAATCATCTTTCCACTCCTGAACACGTTAAGAAGAAGCACTTTGATTTTAATGTTCAAAACCATGCAAATTATTAGTTTATGAGGCATCAAACTTCCCTCAGAAATTAAAATGACCAAACTTAAGGGGGTTAAAAAAATGAGTCTGACACAGAAGTCCGTTCAACGACATCATGTGTTAGAAATTAACTTCAAACGACGAGCCTGCACACATCAGAACAACCCTGTCAGAGGACAAACAGGTCGTCTTCACAGTGAACACACGAGTCAACCTCTGACACAAACACTCAGCACTCAGGTCGGGTTAGGGTCCACAGAAAGGAAGGAAACAGGCAGAAACAAAACCAGCAGCCACCAGGCAGGAACTCCGCTCACATCACCGCCTCGGCCTCCTCGTGCAAAACGACTCACATCGGAAAAGTCAGGAATAGTAACATCGTCCAGGTCCCGAGGGAGACCGCTGCTGCTCGCTGCACTCCTCAAGAAACTGGCAACAGAGCCGCAGTTGTCCTACAGTGGCCACCAGGGGGCGAAACAGAACAACAAAGAAGAGGCCAAACACAGAGTGTGAGAGTGAGTCGGTTCTTTGAGAAAAACCAGACAGTTGGAAATTAATGGTGAAAACCGGAGAATGAGGAAGTTTATACAGTAGAGAATCATTAACAAATCATCATTCTTGCTCAAAGTGATTTAAAGTTCCTCCTTTTTTGTTATGTAAACCTCGTCTGCCTTTACACGTCGACACAAACCAGTTTTTCAAACCATTATCCTGAAAAACAGAATTCTTTGCCTGCAGGACATTAAAGTATTCAAACAGCTCCAAAACGAGGATAAAAGCATTTTATAGACACAGTTTTAACGTGTGATAATACGTTAATGTTCCTGTCTGACGTGGAAAACTGCTTCTTTAATCGGTGGCTGATAAATTAATGGACGACAACCTGGTTGTTACTCCTCAGTGTGTGTTTTTGTGAATGACAGGCCTCCATGTGAAGCTCTGCTGCTCTGCTGCAGCAGGCTGCTGACAGATGGCTCCAATCAGCAGCAGAGCCGCAGCTCGTCCACAACTCAGCGAAGTGGATGGAGGAGCGCACACTCAGCAGCGCTCGCTGCTTCAGTTTCAGGCACTAATGTGATTTTCTTAACCTGTGTGACTCGCACTGAGTTCAGTCTCTCTCTGAGCTTTAATTCATGGCTCACAGACAGTAAAATAGAATATTAACATCCTGTAACGACCACGCTGTGCAGGCCCACCAGGAAATACCTGCTTCTGCTCTGCACACTGAATAAATAATGTTTGCACACCAAATTCTGCAAAGCCTGCCAGCTCTGGCTCACAGTAGCGCCCAGAATAAACAGGATCTAATTATGTGTCGATTTTTTCTGTCGTACAATGAATCATAAACCAGATGTTGGCTGTTTGAGAGTCTTGTGGTCACACAGCATCGTGTACATGTCGGCTGCTGCAGCTGAAACCCCGGCGCTGGCAGCAGGGTGTCTGCAGAGGGGGGGCTCACCACAGGGCTGGTGCGGGCTGAGTTGGCCCTGGAAGACGCTCTGGAACCAGCTCTGGAGCCGGAGCTGCGATAACCAGAGTACTCTAAAGGCTGCAGAGAAAACACACGGTCATGTTTCCGTCTGCACGTGGAGGCGAACACAAACACACACGTGCAGACTCACACCGACACTACGAGAGAGCAAACTCATGCTGGAGAGGACAAACGCAACGACTTACAACCTAAATCACAATGTTCCTGATGCAAAATGTACATTTAAAATCCAAATCCATTCGAACAATTCAGAAAGTTTTTAGACTTTGTGTTAACGTAGTATTAAATAAGTCCAGTCACATTTAAATCCCATGCAGCCTCAATGTTCTACTCACTAAACTCTGATGAAAATCTCACCAATGTTAGAAGAAAACAAACACAAACTCCACACACGGTCACTTTCTTTAGTTTAAACTGAACTAATATTCACTCTTCATTAAAGTATGAATTGGACAAAGTACAGATACAGAAAATAGATGAATTATTTTCTTATGGGATCTGTTATTGATACTCTGGTGCCTAATAACAAGATTATAAGTTAAACATGCAGAAGCTCGACACAGATTCAGACCCCCAACTACTTTAACCTGAAGTTTATTTTTCTTTTCACACACTGACGCTGCAGTTATCTCTTGTAATGAATCAAGAATCACTGAGTTTTTCTTTAATGAAACTATCTTTATAATGGGCTGTATTATAATATGAGCAGCCGTCTTCTTCTGCGTGTTAAGTGTCAGTATGGTCACTTCAGACGGTTAAAAAACAAGGATCAGAAAACACTTTCCACACTTGATCAGGTTCATCAAACCATCAAAGCCACAATTCAGAGAAAACCTTACATGAAGGGTGGAAGCAGAGGCTCTCCGAGACCCGCTGCAGAGGCTCTCTTCATACAAGGAGCTCTGCACATGAGACACGTCAAACACACGTTTTAATCCGTATGCTGAAGCTTCAGCAGCAGGAACAAACAGTGCTGTGATTTCACTACGAGCTTCTCCAGTCGGAGGTGAAACCATGTTCCTGCCTTCGGTGCCTGATGTGAAGCTGTGTTTGGATCTGCACAGCGACTGAAGTCAACGTGACGTCAAACTCAGTGGATTTAAAAAGTGATGTAAGTGTTTAACAGGAAGTCCTTTTGGCTTTAAGACAAACAAACTGAGTTTCAGGTGTTCTTAAAGATCTCAGCTGGTCACAGATGAAAGAACAGATACATATGTAGTTTGCATGAAACTGTGACGTGTCTGTCACTTTTTTTAATGCAAAATTTGATCATTTACATATTTAAATTACTGAAGGCACCGACTCATCCCACTACATTAGAGATGAGGATGTGAAAACACGATGTCTCAGTGTATTATCACTGAGGGCTTAAAGTTTCTACGTCACAAGTGTTTAAGTTACAAACTGGACTCGTTCGTGTTCACAGGCTCACTTCTTAAAATCTAATGAGCACAGAGAAACTTTCCACTTCCAGCTGATTAATGTGAAAACAACCATCTCGAGTCAAAAGTCTGCACAAACATCATGATCGCTCTGCAAAGTGAAGCTCAATCATTCAACTGTAGGAACAAGAAATAAATGCATTTTTGAGCAAAAGGGAACTTTAAGAACACTGATGAGTGAATGAGAACTACAGGTGTGGTGTAACACAGTGTGGAGGTTATTTTGGGTTAAAAGTAAGTTGGAAATGACTGAATGAACCCTACGATACAGCTGCTGGGTGATGTTACTGAGAGACCTGCAGAACTGCAACACAGGATGAAGTCAGGAGCAAGAACGAGGGTTTAAGGGCAGGTTGTCAAAACATGAGAAGTTCCCTTTCCACAGAGCAGCAGAAGGTCACACAGCAGATAAAAAAAGTAGAATAAAGAAACGTGCATTTGTTCGTGTACAGACCTGATAACCATTGAAAGCTGAACCAGAGTTTCTGGAGGAGGACAGACCATTGAAGCTGTACAAGTCAGAAGCAGCATAAGACGCCTGAAATGTGGGAAGAAGGAAGCAAGAGGAACAAGCCAGTAAAGGAAGAGCACAGGAAGTTCACAAACAGTCAAACAGCTTTTCACCCAGAGTGACTTCAGTGGGATAAAACATCGCTAACAGGCACAAACAGCAGTGAGTGAGATCACACGTTCATGCAAAAAGCACATCAACAAAGACAGTTTCACGTAAGTAAATTTCCACTTTCGCATCATCTGAACCTGCTGCAAAGCTTCTACATCTGTGCTGTTAAAACCGGCTGTCTGACTGGTTCATCAGCTCACAGGCTTGTTTTTTAACAAACACGACAACCAGGCAGTCGGCATGCTCACCGAAACATCTGAGCTGACATCCACAACAACAAAGACTTCGTACAGAAATTCAACTCGGAAAATACAAAGTCATCTTTCATCAATCTGATGTAAAACACAGCAGAGCTTCATTAGAAAACCTTCACATGCATCAGTTCAGCAGAAACAAACCTTTTTTAGTTCGTAAGCGGTCGTAATTACACCTCATTTTGTTAGTTTTAGACACTCGGAGGAGTGAGATCCACAGACTGTTAGTGGTATGAGGGGAAAGAAAAAACCCACCGGCTGCAGGTCTAATCTGGAGGCATGAGACAAGCGGCTGTCATCGCTGAGTCTGGAGCTCTGAGAGTCAAACCCAGTCACAACAAAGGCAAAAGTGTTTTAATGTTTCGGACAATAACTGTTTGACTTTTCAGCACTAAAGGAGTGAGACGTTCAACACGCACCGTGAGGTCGAGTCTGGAGGAGCGAGACACTCTGCTCTCATCGCTGAGTCTGGAGCTCTGACGGCGTTAAAAAAGACCAGGGTCAGAGTGAGACAGGTCATCTACAAACCTGCATGCTTTCCCCTTTTTTTAAACAATGAACTAAGCTAAAAAATGTGTGTATAATCAGATGGACACACACACACACACACACAGTCACTGACCCTGCTGGATATCACACTGTAATCATCGTCATAGCCGTTCCTCTGCGAACAAAGACCACAGGTGAGAAAACACCGACGCCGTTTCCCAGAAAGCAAAGTTTGTGAGTTTACAGGCTGAGCTTTTACATACGTCTCTGTCTTTGTGCTTATGTTTCTTCTTTTTCTTTGACTTCTTATGAGAAAGTGAGGAGGAGCCCTTAAGAACGAAAGAGAAAGAGGAAGGAAGAGAGGAACAAATGTCTTTTCATCCCTGAACAGGAGCAGCATTGCAGTTTGTGCAGGACCAGATGAGAAGTTTACATGCAGAAACATTATTATGACTTAACTCTGAGAGAAACACTCCACCACGACGGCTCCACACACACATTACAGAAAGCACGAGGCCACAAAGTACAAACATGCAATTATGTGACAAAACTAAATGATTCTGCTAAAAGACTGACGGAGACAAACATCCAGGAGCTCGTAAGCCCGCGAGAATGATTAGTGTTGAGAATTTTTCCACATTACACAGCACAGAAGAAATAGCACTTAACATTTGGAGACATAACAGAGCCTAAAATAGTGCTGCCTGTGTTTTGGTTGGAGCTCGACGGCTCTGCAACACAAACTGTTCTTTCATCCAAATCAAAGCTAACGGACTTGGAGGTCGACGACGTTCCTTCAGCAGAAATGAGAACGAACAGTCGACTCATGTGATGGATTGTTTTTTTTGTTTAAATCAGGCAGAGAAAATGTTTAAGAAATGCTCCTTTACAATCACAAACAGTGAAATTATAAATTCTGACTTGTTTTCATTCTGCATCTGACAAAAAGTGAAGAAACTCAGTTAAAATCAGATGAACTCACAGCACACAAACATGCTCCACATCTTCTTATACTTAAATAAGTCAGATTCACTTCATGCTGATTCTTTCAACCAGCTGTTAGTGAAACGACTCGTTTACACAGCAAACGTTCAGGTGACACCAGCCCTTACCCCCCCGCCGTAAGCTCCGACCGCGTCGAGATCCGACTGCACAAAAGACACAACAACATCACCAACAGGTGTCGCCCACACCGACTACACCCGCCTCCACAAACCCAGAGCTTCACGAGGACAAAGTCCGTCTCCGTGAATCAGAAAAGCAACACATGTTTAAAACAGACAGAAGATCCAAAGAGGAAGGTCTCTGGACTTTTCATGCGTGTGCAGTTTGAGTGATACTGACCCTGACGCTGCCCCGGCTGCCCACTGACATCCGCTCATCGTCGTCTGAGAGCTGTGTGAGAGAGTGAGACAGTGAAACGGACGGTTAGGACTCTGGAAAACGGTCAGATTGTGTGTTTTCAGCGAGCGGTGGATTAGGATCATGTGTCCTGCTGCAGTTCACAGCGTTTCCCTTCTGACAATGTTTGTTAGATAATGTTTGACCTTTAATTCACCGAGGTGACAGAAAAAAAAGGCCTCTTTTAGAGGAAATCTGCACGAAAACAAAGTGAGAAGACGAAAGAAAAAACATCACATTTAAAAATGAGAATGACGTGAAAAGGCATGAGGGGAAGGAAACAGAAGGACTACAAACCGTGTGTATCCGTGAAGAACGTGAGTATCTCTCACTGTCCTCCTGGATGATGGAGGAGAAGATGGAAGGTGGAGGAGAGAGGACATGAGGGAGGAGGAGCGACATGTCAGAGATCAGAGAGACTGATGGAGGAGGAAGGAAACTGCTGCTTAAAACCAAAGTTACTGTCAGACGTCAAACTTTTCCAGTTGTGTCCAGTCTGAGACGAAGCTCCATGTTTAATTATATTCTAAATTTGTTTTAAATTCTTTGAAAATTTAATTTGAGGATCATGATAAACTCTGATACGCTGTGATTATTTTAATTTAACAATCATCTACTGACACTTTGCAGACATGATGTTTAGCAGCAATGAACACAACTGGAAACCAAATAAAGTGAAAAAAAGTCAGCAAATACTTGAATAAATTTGAATTTTTTGTTGCATTAAACAAATCTGCGTAACATTTTACTCGACAGTGAAGTGACAAACTCGTTTCAGACGTGCGTGTAGTTAAAACCAGCAAAACGAATCAGAAATCCAGACAACAAACCGCTGAGACGGCCGCGTTCACACTGCAGCCTCAAACCGCAACATGCAGTAAATACAGTCAGTACGAACACACCACACCGGGGTTAGTCGAGTTACACATCACACATCACACACACACAAACACACACACACACACGCTGAGTATCCTCACGGCTGAGCTTAAAACTCTTCAAACTGAACAACCGGAGTGATGAACTCAACACCGTGAGTCCCATGCAGTCTCACACCAACGGGGGCAGATGGTGGAGCTGATTCAAAGCCAAACTGGCAACCCGCTCCTTTGAATAAGTGGATTATCATTAATGGCCAAGCTTTGATTCCTCATAATCCGTTATTTTCTAAAAAGGCTTAACCGGAATTATCTGGAATTCAAAAGCAGACTCGGCACTCTGCAAAAAGCCTCCGAACAGACGTGAATAAAAGCCTCCAAAACACAGACAGACGCAAAGAAACACATGCAACCATGTTTTCGGTTCATCACGGCACAGAAACGGTACCATCCACTGCTCAATATCTCCCCATTTGCTGTCCGCTCGATCATCTACTTTGGTGTCCAAGCCATAATATTTCTGAGGAAAGACGCAGATGAAGTGAAATGAATTGAAGATCAGAAAACTGAACTCAGGTGATCGATTTTTTTCAGCACAATTTGAAAAACACACCAAGGATGAGTAAAAAATAATGTAAAATTAATGAGTTGTGAGGAGGAAACGAGGAGGAAGAGGCTCACCTTCTGCACCTGAAAGATCTAAACACCAACAATGATGACAGGAAGAGGAGAAGGAAAGAAAGAACATGAGAACAAGGATGAAAAATATAACAATGAGATGCAATAAACACAGATATGAAATGAAAAACAGGGTCGGCAGGGACGGAGAGCCTGCAGGGAGGAAGGTTTCTGCTAATGAGAGAAGCTCAGGAATGTGGAGAACCCCGCTGGACGGCAGGACCACGAGGAACTGACCCAGGAACACAAGTTCACTGGAGATTTACTGAGGCCACCAGGCATTTTCCCAGGGTTCCTTTAGGTTGGTAACAGTGACAGAAAGCTGCCGTGTGGTCACTGTCGAGTCTGCGTTCCCAAGACTGCAGAGCCGAGTCTTGTGACCAACAACTGGCCTCTCGCATCCTGATACCAAGAACCAAAACTCACACGAATGAATTCTGCAAACTTGTGTTAAAAAAATGAATAAAGTGATTATTAATCACCTCATGCTGCTAAAACTTGCTTATATTCTATTTGCTGAAATTACAGTCGTTTTTATTCGTATATCAGTGAGGAGAAACACATGTGCTGCTGCCTGAAACGCTGCTTTGAGTATCAACACGAACTCAAATCTACTCAAATCTGAAACCACATGATTTATTTATTAGAAACAGGAAGCTGCTGCTGCTTCCTGGCACCATCCTGTTTGCAACTTGACAGATTTTTTTCACAGCACGTCACCAACATCCATAAATCTCAGGCGACTCGTGTAACTTCAAGCACATCGGTGTGTTTGTCAGTGTTTCGGGTGTTTCTGTCTAAAATGTGGAATGTTGGAGGAAATGCACCGATTACAGTCAATTACTGCAGTTTAATAAACAAACCAATCGCCTGAGAGCATCTTTATTTTTTCAGGGACTGATGTTTGCCATCATCTTTGCTAATATATCCATTTAAATCTTCAACTGCAAACCTCTGAATTCTGACTTCTTGATTACAAAGTTATAACAAGAAAAATGTCCTTATGGCCTTAAATGACATCTCAACATTTTAGGACATTTCTGAGATGATGATGTTTTTAAGAATTTGACAAAATACAAAGTACAACTTGCTAAAAATGCAGCGATGCCATGCAAAGCCAATGCAGACTGACTGCTCGGTGTAAAACTCCCATCAGCTGTTCGGCTCTTCTCTGATTAAACTGGGTGTTTTTTTACACGAGGTGATGAAATAAGTTTGAGTTTCCCACATTTTACCATCATGTGTTGTTCATCTGATCTTTTGTGACCAAACTACTTCAACATTCCAGCCTGAAGCAACATTACTTTCACTTTTAGTCGTTTCTTATTTCATAATTATGTCAAAAAGTCAGATTAACGCCACTGTTATAATCTTTTTTATCATGATAAAAATTTTACTGATATTCCTGTAAATTAAACAACACACACCTCAGATGACTACGAACAGATTTCCTCACATTCTTCAAAAACACACAGTGAGAATCTGCCTTTTAACTATGAAGCACCATGTTTGTAAAGGAATAAAATCTAATATTCTGACTTATTGTCTGATGAGCGACTGCTTTTTTACACCAGTGAGACACAAACATTTGCTGTTAAATATAAAAAAGAGAACTTCCTCTTTGAGCTCGTCACCTTCAGACAATCTCCCTGAAAAAAAACCACCCCAACCCTTCAGCGCAGCACTTTCCATCCCATCAGTCCAGCACTTTAATCCAGATTTACTACCACTGTCTCCCTTGTACGCTTGCCTAATATACAGTTTGGCTGCTTTGTAATTCCGGCTCTCAGGGATGGATTTGCTCTGGAACGCCGCATCAGATCAGGAACAACAACACTGCTAAATGATCAATGGAGGACGGCCTCTCGCCCTCATCAGTCCGCTGATATTAATTTATCGGTTTGTGTCGAACGCTGGCGACGTTTCACTGCAGCGTGTTTAAAGAATCTGCTGCATCCTGTCAAGTCATGAAAACAAAGTGACCCTCTCCTCCAGCTGTGGAGGTCACACTGATTTACAAAACAGCTTACCACAGAGGAGAGAGATTACTGTGCCACCAGTACAGGTGTAATGCAATGCACCAATTTTATATTAAATCTGCCTGTCAAACCTTCGTCAGAGCATGAAAGCTCAGCATTAAAGTGAAAACTGCATGAGCTAAGTGTGCAGATACCCTCCTTATCTTACAAAATTCAAAATTTGAGCCGGGTGGAGCAGTAATGTCTGAAATATCCCTATTGTTGAGACTTAATAGTAACAAAAATAATCCAAAGTAACTCTGAGCTACATAAGATCTGACCGTCTGAGTCTCAACTTTTGACATTTTGTCTGCAAGATGTCATCAACTAAAAGCAAAATATGCAGTTTTAAACCATCACTGAAAACTGTGAACTACAGGAATATTGATGTGCATGAGCGTAATGTTGCACAAACGTTATGAATCCACAGATTAGAACAAAAGCTGTGCAGAAGGATCCTGTCTGCTGTCTTATGTCTCTCATTTCGTGTCTGGACGTCCAATTAGCACCTGAGCCAGACGGCGTCATGAGCCAAATGGGTTGCACAATCAGCTTACGTGTGTTCGTGCCCGTTCTGTTCAACTCACCGAGCCCCCGTTTTTGTTCGGAGGGGTTCGCGGGCGCCCAGTGAGGGCAGCCCTGAGCCCCCTCCCCGCCAGCCGACGCCCGGCCGTCCTGCCCCCCCCTCAGGGTACCAGGAAAGGTCGCATCCTTCGTCAGTCAGCAGGTAAGACCACGGCGAGTCATGCAGGCAGAATCAAGGCGGGTTGGAACGCTGAGACGAGACCTCGGAGCAACGCGGGCGACCAGAACGGTTCTCGTTTGCTGCTAAACGGCCGGTAATCCACCGTTAAATCCGGTCTTCAGTTGGTGAGAAAACATCCGAAAGGACCGAAGGAGGCTGGAAGTGCGGAGACCCATCGCTAACGGCAACAACACGGCAACAGCAACAACAAGTGCTCCACTGCAGCCTGGACCAAGGAGCACAACCTGCTAAGCTACTTTGGATCTCGGCTAAAGGGTTTAAAGGACAGACACACACACACACACACACACCCTGACCAGACTCAGCTTAACAATGGCCATTAATCCAGGGCGTGTGACTGGTGTGTGTGTGTGTGTGTGTGTGTGTGTGTGTGTGTGTGTGTGTGTGTGCACACGTCGACTGTTGTTGTTCAGGCTGTTGTCACTGCTGAATAACTGAAGGCTGCTGCTGATTGTTCCAGTGTAACTTCATGAGAAAAGGGTTTGTGATGATGAGATGAACTACATTTCTTGTAAAAAGATCAAAAGGAAGTAAAGTTGTTCATTTTAAATATTTGTTTTCTGGTTTTTAACTGAGGAACAGCAGCTGGTTTTATCAGTTTATGGTGAAAAATGCTGTGGTTTCTTTGTGTCACATCCCAGTTCACAGTGTTTTTAAAGTATCTGATGGATATTAAATCAACTCAAACACACTGTGAGAGATGATTTCATCCTTTAGCAGAGGACATATTCTTTTCTTCTGATCCCATCAAGACGGGCCGACTCGAGGAGAAGACTTAAGTCCACAGCTAACGAGGTTACAAATCCTCTCTGAACACAGAAATTAGTCGACCTGTGAAAATTCAGTTTCGACAGGTGAGAGGCCGAAGTCTGTTTGTGTGTGTTGGATTTACTGCTGGCTAAGAATAGCGAGCTGAGAAAGGTGTGACACTCCACCGTGCAGATCAGAGGCAGTGAACTGAAGAAACATGCCGCCGAGCCGCAGACCAAACACACCATCACACACACATTTTTCAGCTCTTTGCACCTGTTTCAACAACGACTAATCAGAGCGAGGAGTCGATGCCAACGCTGAGTTTGAGCTTCTCTGGGGTTCTTGTGTTTATCCTCAACATCTCACTGTTCTTATTGGATAAAATTATTGTTTTTTAAAAGAAATTCAAGCTTCTAAGACACATCAGAGAGCCACAACAAGAGCCAACAGCATGTTTCTTACATCGCAGGGCTGATAAATGAATAAAACTATTTCTACACGGGCGGGTAAAGACTGACTTTTTGCAATAACCTAAACTGAACCAAGCTTCTGCATTAAATATCCATGAAGAGGAGCCTCATCTTTATTTATTTTTAATCAGAAATACCCAAAATTTAATACCTCTTTTACACAGCAAACCCTTCTGATTAAAACCTAAAAATCTCTAGAAGGACTCATCGAGTCTGAGGCGTCGGCAGCGAGAAGCTTCACTGCAGAGAAATCGTTCATCTGCTTTGTTCACTTCACCTGATTTACAGCAGTTTGATGTTTCCAGAACCAATGAAACTTGACTGTGACATGTAAGAATATCTGTACTTTCATATGTTGTTGTTTGGTTGGAAAAAATGCTTTGACATAAATACACTTTACTGAAGAGTGTATGAACAAGAGGCATTTTATCATTTATATTTCTGAAGTTTATCATGTTCAGACGGCCTCTAAAAATAGATTAGTATCATAATTCAATGTCTCTGTTAATCTGAAGGTTTGCAAACACATTTTTTGCTCTGATAGTTATTTTCTTAGCTGATGTCCACATGTTATGAAGTGATTGGTGTTGGCACTGATTAATCAACTCGTACGAGATGATTTTCCTTCAGCTTTTCTTTCCACCAACAACATTCACGCTGTTGTTAAATAACCCAGCAGGAGTGCACAGCGTCCTGTTTACACCTCTGAACTGTGACCCACAGGATTTAAGAGCCTCAGCTTAGGAGAGTCAAGCAATGTTGACAGGAAATGCCTGAGGTTAAAACTGCCAACAAAGTACCAACAGGACCGAGGAAATCCGCTGGTTACTTAAGGTGATGCACAATCAGGCCATGTGGGAAACGGCGCCCACTAGTGTTCATAAAACTGTTCTTTAAAATCATCCCTATGGTTGTTTATAAGGTGTGTTTTATACGAAAGAGTGTGTTCTTGACTCGTACCTCCTTCTGTTGTCTCTCCAGCTCCCTCATGCGGATCTCTCGGGCCTCCGCTCTGGCCGCCCTCTTCGCCGCCAGCCTCGCCTCGGCCTGAGCAACAGATAAAGACAGAGAAAATAGAAAAAGAGAAGTGAGACGGCGAGCAAATTTAGCCGGGCTGTGGTGGGAAACATCTAAGACATCTATAAATGACCTCACATGTACGAGCAGAGGTCCACTTCCTCGACAGAGACATGGGAAACTTGTGGTGCATGGTTGGGAAGTGGATGCAACTGGACCTTTTCATTCAAAAGCTCCAGAGTTTTATGTTTGAATCGAAGCAGTGAGTCTTTTTAAAGCTGACATGAACCCTTCAGTGCTCACAGCTCATGTTCTTCACAGTGAACCAGATCACTATAAACACAGCATATCAAGTGTCCTTCAAACCCTCCGAACAGACGTCTCAGATTGTATTTGTTAGAAATCTGCAGCCACAACAATGTGTGAATGTGTGCTTGTATTTATACGTATATTTCTGTGTTTGCAGGCTTCGCCGTGGCTCCGCTCAGCAGGCAGGCGTGAGCAGGACCTTTTCCTTAAAAGGACCTCTCTCTGAGCGTGTACTGTATGAGTGTGTAAGCATTTCCTTCCTCTGACTCTGTGGGCAGACGCTGTGGTCGCAGTCTGTTTCGCCTCTAGGCGGGGTCACTGTAACCCCTCCTATCATCACACTAATGCTTTTTTTTTTCACCCTGGCTTCAGTCACCATGACCAAAGAACAGGAAAACACAGTCACAGAAAAGAGTCAGATTCAAAGGAAAACACGTTCACACAGTCAAACTTTGAGTCACGGCTCAGTTCATCCTGTTCACACAAGCTTCAAATCCTCATCACTGTGTCTGAAAACACAACATGGATGAATGAATGAGCAGGAAATGTCCTGTTTCAGTTAAATACAATAAGTTTACTGCGGTTTTCAACTCTTTCTGCTACTCTTTCAATCCTTAAATATGAGCTGTTTTTCCTTCAGAATAATTTCTCTTGTAATCACATTTTCATTTCACTCAAACACAATATCCTCATTTTATTTGATTCTCTATTTTGCTTCAGTATAAAGGAGATAATAATAAGAGAAATTATGATGTTGATTTTACAAGGATCCCTCTAATTTTGTGAATTATTAAACACATTTGTTTGTACTAAGAATTAAATTTGATGGTTTTGATGATGTTGAAATCTGTCTGTGGACTGTTGATCTAATCTACTTATTGAAAATGTGTTTCAAATGTAGTGAAAGACCAAGTAAAGACAAACATTTTCTAATTCAAATAACCTTCAATACCATTCAAATGAATATTTCTGAGTTTACCAGGTGCACTTGAATGCACCGAACCATCCTTGATCTCAGGTGTTTTCCTGTGTGTTTGTTAAATGGTGTCTGACTGCCAGTCGTGTTTGCTCTCCTGTGTTTTTCTCTTTTATCTCCTGCAGTTCGACGCCGTTCACAGCTGCATCACAATGTGGTGAAATCACACTTTCACCCTCCCTGCCCACACCTGACTCCACACCTGACTCCAGGTGACGCTGTGGTCGACAGCAGCGATGCCTTTCCTCTGTACGTTAAGCGTGTAGGTGCTCTGTTTACGTTAAGTTGCCAGCTCTGAAGTCTGCAGACTGATTCCACATGAATCTGCTCTCAGTGTGTTTCCGTGGTGGAGAAACAGGCGTAAAACGTTCAAACAGCCGGCGTGTTGCTGCATCAGTAGAGATGGGGGGTTTTTTGTTCGCCCTGCAGTGAGCTGCGTTCGTGCAAAGCACTTCCTGCTTGTGAGTGTGTGTGAATGGGCACCAGGACGTTCTTGAAAAGAGAGCGCTGTAATCATGAAACACCAAAATAACTAATCAAGCCAGTCACAAAAAGCTCTTCAGGACAGTCATCCTCTGCCTGATGGAGGAGATATTCCAGAAATAGTCCCTGCTGATTGCTTTTCTCCCCGTGGCTCGTTGGCTGGCTGCTCAGTGGCATTTCCTCTCAGTCACTGAACGCTCCCCGTCCTTGGGATTCTGAACATTTATGCCTTTCAGAAACACCAAAAGCCAAGTTCTTCAAATCTACATGTGCTGACACATTCACGCTGAAGCCTGCGAAGGCCGTTTTTTTTCAATGCATTTTTATCCTCCAACAACCTCAAGAGGACGAAGTCAGAGGAGAAACATGACATCAGTGTTTTGGCATCAGAGCTTTAAGGACACAAGATGTTCTTTTGGCTTCGCTGAACGTCACAGATATGCAAGTCAATAAAAGAAAATCAATGAGGGGAAACAACTGGCAGCGGGTTTTTGGATTTAGGTGTCAGATGGGTGGCGACCGAAGTGCCACACACAATGGAGTCCAACACAATGCAGCCTGAGTGAGAACATGCAGACAATCATATCAAACTGGATTTGACTTTCCTGTGAATGAAAACTGACTTTATAAATCCGACCGAGCGACAGCACGCAGATTAAACTCAACCTGAGTTATTTTCAAGCACTAATGAACCACACTGAGTCCGGTTTGTCCTCTAATCCTTCGTCAAATAAGCAAAACTGTTTACAGCCGAGAGAGTCTGATCAGACACACGGAGCTTTATTCAAAAGTTTTATATTAAACTTGAACTTGCACGTCTCAGCTTTGGTCACTTGTGAAGGACATCAGTCCAGCATGTTCGGAGAAAACAGTGGAAAAGTGCAGCAGCTCTCCTGAAACAGAGAGGTGTGAATCATTTCATCTTTTACACATGACTGCCTCTCTCTCTCTCTTTTCAGGGTGGGGGTGCCGTGTTTGCTGGAAAACATTCACTTTGGGATGAAAAGAAACCGGCAGACCAGAAAATAACTGGTTTCTCAGTAACTACATGACAATAAATCACTCCTTTTTTCCAAGAAACTGTATTTAAAAGAGACTAAAACAGTCATTTGCACACCTGCACAACACTATTACAACATAATATACAAAATTATCATCGACAGTCATTTTGAGCAGATTATCTTTATATTATGAGGAGTTTTGGCTTGAGGTTCATTAACAAACTCCAGCTGAGTTTCCTCAACATGAACCACTAAAGTCACTAAACGGCTTAAAGAAACAAAAAGGAAATCTGCCTGAAATCAAAAGAGTCCATTTCATAAAACAGTTTACTCTTTTTAAAGTGCATTTTTATAGTTATTACATGCACCTGTGTGTCAGATGCTGTGAGTGAGTGAAATCCTGGATCATCTGAGTGTCTTCATGTGCAGAACGAAGCCTTTAGTCAGAAAGAAATGCATCTAAATAGGCCAAAAGACAGAATCACACACTTTCTCCTCCGTTTTCTGCTATTTATAATGACCTACATGCTCTCTGGCTCCATCACAGCTGTTCCAGTTCAGCATATCAGCAACAGGCCGGCCGTCCTCCTGAGAGCAAATGAGCCAATTCATTGCAAAAATGTAGGTTCAAAGGAGACGTGTCACTCCGACGTGATCCGTGACAGGATTCAAACGCTGATAAAGATCAGTGTTTAAAGGAAGGACGGCTCGTTTCAAACGTTCAGAGGTGGATCATATAACATCATGTTGGTTCCTCTCAGTCCTGACATGCACTCTGTTCAATTACATGTCACATTTTGTTTATAACAAAATCACTAATCAAGTGTTAAACTTCCTTCAGTAAGAGCTTCCTCAGTGTTTCAGTTTTATGCAAACAAAACTTTATGTCACCAGAATTATTAGAAATGTGTCTAAATCACGTAAAAACTGACTTAAAGTGGTTTTAAACTCCAGGTTTCAGTCCTGAGGTGACTCCAGTGGACTGACCTGGCTTTTGTCAGTCTGATCCCTCATGTCTACTGACAATCTACAAAGGGCACGATGCCTTCAAGTGCCACCGGAGTTAAATGCCAGCCTGGTCTCTTTCTGTCTCCAGCGAGCTGAATTCCCACGCCCCACAATGCCAGCCTTCAGCAGCCGAAATGGACGGGGTATTTTAATGACCGTGAGCGCTGACAGGCGGGACAAAGAGCGCACACAGAAATAACTCTGATTTCTGCGTTTAAAAATGAGGTGGGACCATCACGTTGGTTCACACACACTTTCGGTCATTATTCAGTTGAGGACTGTGATGACTTGCTGTAAAAAAAAAACAAAAAAAACTTGTTTCCTCTTTGCAAAACCTTATAAACCTCTCAGATGTTGCCCAAAGGGAGTGGCTGCTAAACGCCCAGCTAAAGCTACAGACGCAAGCATGAGTCAACCCAATGGATGTCCTCTTTTTTTAACGAGGTGCAAAACTGAATAAATCGAGGCTTTGTCTGCAAATCCTCACTAACTGTGGCCGAAACGTGACTCAGCGTCGGCTCAACAGGAAAACTACACACCAAAAATATGCATTTACCAATTTAAATAGAGTCTTTGAAATGATTAAGGAGGTAAAATTATACATCTGATGTGGATGTTTGGAAACTTTTTAATCAAGCGGAAGAGTCTTGCAGTTCAGTTGTGCCATTATGGCCTAATAAACACTATAGATACTCTTGAATCTTAACTAAATTTAAAAACATGACCATGGACAGACTGACAGATTCAATTATGTTTAAATATTTTAATTGTGAGAAAGAGGACAATCAGTCAAAATGCAGCACCACAAACTGTGTGTTTCCATGTTTCAGAGCAGTGATTTCAGGAAATTCCCACTCAGATGTCGTCGTCAGCGAGTTGCACTTGTGTGTTTGTCACATTGAAAAAGAAAAAAAACAGCAGAAGAAGTAAGAGGACATGGCTGAGAAGACTGAAGCAGCACAACTTCTACATTTTAACAGCAACATCATCCAGTTTGAGACACTTCCTGGTTCAGCTCTCTTTGTCTTTTGCAGGTTTCTTCTGAAGTTTCCATCACTGTTCTTTTAACACAACAGGATTTCATTCAACTCTTCAGCTGCTACAGAAACAAAAAGGCTGAATGCATGTAACGGTTTATTATTTCCCCTCAAGATCTGAGGCGTTTTGTTGACACTCTGCATCTACTCGCACAGTTGAAGGGAATATTTTCTGCACAGTTGGAGGCAAAACAGGAATATTAAATCATTTCTTACTAAATCTTTTCCAAAATAATGACTGTGCATTGAAAAGCTTCGGCTTATGAAGAAAAATATTGAACCAGCTTGACTGCTCTGTGTTGGGTTACGTGCCTCTTTACTGTTTTATCACTCAAACCTCAAACCTTTCATCTGCAAACCACCACATTCTCCTCCTATATTGCTTACGTATATGATATGCTACATATGCTGAGCAGGCAGTGATTTTTAAAGTGATCAGTCTGTTAAAAATCCATGCAGATCAATACAGACTCATCCCGACTCTGCACAATCATGAAACAGCATTAACACTGTAACTGAGAGAAAAACTCCTGCCTCCGCCCTCACAGACATGCAAATAATGCAAATAAACGTCAGGCAGCGGCGCACACACATGAAACAGCTGCACAGCTCTCAGCTCTGCAAACACACCGGTTAGCAGCTAACTCTGCCGGCCGGGAATTAAACAAATAGAGCTTCAGACATGTCTAAAAATAAATCAGAGCGAGGCCGCTGGGTTCGAAGAGTGAAGAAAAGCCATGAAACACAGACACACTACATCACAACGTCAGGGAGAGAGTTCAAGAGCTTCATGTAAACTGGAACAAAGTGTTTCATGCCCAGCACATTGGGATTATTCCCATCAAGGCAGTGACTTATGGAAACCAGAAATTCCTCAGCCATTCAATCAAAAACCCGATACGGGACTCTTTCCCTCCCCCCGACGCCGCGGCTCTGTGACGTACTGTAAATGACCGTGATTTGAGATATTTCTGCTGAGGTTACCCACATGTTTCCAATTGGTTAAAAACACTGTGGGGCCCTGCGTGTTTCTCCTCCTGAAAGTAAAAGGGAGCTTCTTGCAGCCTGAACACGGCGGCTCAAGTATCAACAGTTTATGTTGCAACTCTCGCTGCAGCTGAAGCATGATGGGAGTAAGCAACACCTCGCAGGAAGTTACACAATGCTTCTGTCAGCACCGTGAAAAACAGAAGGGAACCTGAGCGACATGTTTATTTCCACGTGATGATTCATGTCTTTGTGCTACATTCAAGTAAACAAGGTTCGCCCTTTGCTTCTGGGCGGTGACACCCGAGCTGGGGAGGGCGTCTCAGTCACACTGAGGAGCTTCAGGGAGACGGAGATGAGCTGGGACTTCATGGGGAACACCATCAACATTATGTTGTTTTACTTTTTAAGGGAACACTGCAAGAAAATCTTAATAGAGACATTTAATTTCCCACAATGCTGCTTGTCTCAATTCATTGCAGGGGCTTCAAGAAGCAGCTTGAATCCAGTTCAGTGCTGGACTGGAGGACAATCAGAGGAACTCCTCCTTTGTAGCTCCAAACTGTGGTCAGACCCTGAAGCTGAAGGTGTCAAATCCTTTAAATTCTGAGTTGAGAATCCTGGAATGATTATCCACTAAAACAGGAACGTATTTTAGTCAGGAAGTGTTGAATCAGTGTCTGACCATGAGTCTTATGTTGCTCTGTCTTCCTCAGAGCATCACTTATGATGCTCTGAGGAAGTGTTGCTCATTTCCATCACATCTACTGAGTGCACGGCGTCCGTCAGTGTACCTGATTCAATAACACCTGGACCGAATCCCAAACCAGCCTCACCCCCTCCGATGTTCCCGAAGCTTTGGAAGAAACTCAACCGTGGTGAATAAACAGGAAAGAGTTCGTGATAACAATCTGCATGGGCTGTGCATGCGATGATGTCATCCAGAGGAAGTCACATACACAGAGCCACTTCCTTTTAAGGAGACACGAGTGGCATGCCAAGCCGAGCTGAAGCTGGCCACACACACACACACACACACACACACACACACAAACACACACACACACACACACACACACACACACACGCACACACACACACACACACACACACGCGCGCATCAGGAAACGCACGAGTAATTGTGTGAAATTTCAGTGTTTGTTTAAGTGCCTCGTGGCTTTATGGGACATGATGGGTGTTCACTGGAAAATGTCAGTCTGCTGGACTGATTCGAGGTGCCACAGCTGTTTGATTCACCCAAAAAAAAGACGCCTTATTTAGAAGTGAAGCACATTTTAAAATCAGCATCTTAATGAAACTGGGTGCTCAGACTGAACGGGGATGAAGTTTAACAACTTTTCTGTTGATTCAAAGGGGGATTTGACCGTTTGCCGTCAGCGTGTGTCAATATGCGCCGCTTCTCCTCAGCATTAAAGATTAACTCGGCTGTGACTGCGTGCAGACTCGGCCTTTCTGGCTCGTTCCCGAGATGACTGTAAGACTGAAAGGGGATTGTGTGGTGGGCTTCCCCTTCCTCGCTGTCGAGCCCCCAGACTAATCCACTTTAAAGACTCAATTCTCTGCAACGCTTCACCGAGCTTTTGACAGTCAACCAGCACAAACCCGGCGACTTAATCCCCAGTTTAGTTCGTCTCCTCAGACCCACGCAGACAAAACAGACCATCAACAGAAACCTGACGAGTCGCTGCTGACCGAGCAACACGGATGCTGATAAATCCTTATATCACATCAGTCAGATGTGGCTGATCACATGAACCCTGTCGAACAGGTTACTGCTCAGACAAAGTGAAACCATTTGAAAACGTCCTTCATGCCAAATCCTTCACAAGTCTTCACGCTGCAGAGGCGTGTTTGTCCTTGCAAACAGAGAAACACGTCTGCAACAAGCAAAACTGCACACTTCAGATCTGAACCTGGGTCAGATTTTAAGTCACAACAGGATTATCAGGCAGCAGCCAAGCTGGCGCTGCGGTGACGTTGTACTTGTGCACAGTAGAGCTTTGAGCTGGAAGCTACCATCAGCATCACTGTAATGCTTATAATATTCTCCATAGCGTGTTAGCATGCTAACGTTCTAATTAGCACCAAACACAAAGTGTACTTGAAGCTGTGAAGGTAAGTAATTTATTTTGCAGGTGTTTCTGACTGTTAACTTAAACATTTAACTGAATGAAATCATTAGGCTTCACCAAAGTTCTTACAGTTTATCTGGAAAAAGGCATGAACGTGCGTACAGCTGTTGACGTATTTCAATCTAAAGTAAAGTGATTGATCGAGCAACAGACCAACACTGACGTCCCAACAACCGAACTGCTCACACGGCTGCAGCTGCAACTTTATATCAGACTGTAATGGAGTATCGATTTCCAGCGTTGGTTCCTTTTTTACGACTCCTTTTACATTTAAATTTCCCCCGGTGATCAACACACAGGCGAACATTTTCCACTTGAACACATTAAAGCTCCACTGGCCCCTTTGGCCCTGTGGCCCTGTGGCCCTGTGGCCTTTCCTCCGGAGCCACAACAGAACAAACACAACCTCTCTAACCACACAGCTGGCACGAGTCCGAGAGCAGAGAAAACATTAGCATGAACACACAATGACAGTCAGTGGATGGAGCAGAAAATGTTCAACACCAACAAAGTCAGCTGCTCTGGTGAGTTTTCCTTCATGTTAAACTGAGTTCAACGAGTTTAAAGCTAAATTTGTTACATCTGGAAGTTGAATTAACAGCAGAGAACTTTATGATGAGGAGGAGGAGGAGGAGGACATCCAATAAAGGCACTTTCTTTCTGATCCTGTGATCATTTATGGTCGATACGGTTTCCATTGATTTGTGATTTGCCCCAAAATCCCAATCAGGTATCCTCAGTTATTAAACTGATTCCTTGAATTAATAATAATCATATTCTGTTCACCAAACAGACCCAGAGAGTCAGATTTCCATGGTTGCACCATTAAATCAGATGTAACTGTAACTGTCAGGTGCATGTTGTTGTGTTTGTGAGGTGCTGCACCTGAGCAGAGTCATCACACATACACATCCACAGTGTTTACCTGCATTAAATCATGTGCAAACGGCATCAGACTCATTCAGAGTGACACTGTTCACCTCCACACACCTCAGACTGAACGCTTGATAACCGGACTGTTGTTTAAGGAGGAGACGTCAGATTAAAGCAGATTATCAGTCCTGTGTGTCGCCGCCTCCTTTCTCATTGTCTTTTTTTAGCAAAAGTGGCATTTTATGCTTTTTAATTTCAATTTCACACATTTTTTATTAATTAAAGTGCATGTTAGTAGTAAAAAAACAGCCTGTCAAGTTAAATTCACCAGCGTTTACGAGCCAAACACGTGCTGGTGAACAGTCGGATAGATTTACAGAGTGACACATCATCCTCCTGTTCATTTTTTGGGTGTGATTCAAACTGCGACTTCACCTCGAGGTTTCAGAAAGTGAGTTTGCTTCAGGCCAAATTCAAAGACTCTTATTGTATCTGTGGCTTCAGCGACTTTAAGTCAGTTTGGCACCAAGCAGCAATGATCTCCAGCGTTCATTCCCTTTGTACAGATGATTTGAAAACTGATGTGAGCTTCTTTTAAATACAGTTCGGCACGTTAAATGTGGTCAGTGGTTACAATCACTGGTTAAACTCACCAGTTAAACTCTCTCATTACTTCCCTCAGACAACTTATGATTACAGGAGACTTGACACCCAGAAGAGAAACAGCTTTCAGGGATCTTCTCTACATCTGCTGACAATTTTGATTTTACTAGATTTTAGATTTAAATGATCTAAAATCTCCACAATCCAACATAATAATGACACTTATAAGTCATTATAAGCACACAGGCACATGCAGACTATTTGATCTTTTTCTTAAAATGATATTTGACTGTAAATAATTGACTTAGTTCGATTATTAAATCATATTTAAAAGAACAAAGGATAAAATATTTGACCCGAAAGCTGATCTGTTCTGTGAGAGTGGGCGACTCTCAGCTCCTGTGTGGACGTGACGGACTGACTTTAAACAGAGAAGAACATAAATACACTGAAATCCACCACAGCAACATGTAACATGAGGGGATTTCATTAATCCTTTCTACCAAACCGTCCCCTCGTCCCCTGAGCTTCACGATTAACTGGCCGGTAAATAACCAAAACTAGAAGCTGCCGTCGTCCTGCTCGGCTGGTTCATTCCTGAGCGCTTCGACAAACATGAACAAGCACTTTACTGAAGACGAGAAGACGAGTAAAAGAGTTGACTGCCTGTTATTATTAAAGTTTTTCAAAATAAAGCTATGAAAGTCTGTTACCATATTTTATGATATAATAATCCCCATAAGATTCAAATCATCAGTCTGAATAAAGTAAATAAAAAGATTAAAATAGTCCTTTTTCTTTTTTATTAAATCTGCTTTCTTTAATGACTTTAAGTTGTTATTTTAGACAATTTGACTCGATGCAAACAGATATTAAACACACTTTTATGTGTTTTAAAGAGGCGGCCAATAAAACTTCTTGTTTACAGCTGTTATAGATGAGCATTTATAAATATTTTACAGTAATTTTAAAAGTATAATCAGTGTAATTTTAAACAGTCCGAGCTGCTCAGATTAACTGCAGTAATATGACATTTTAATACAAATAATGATATTAAACTGTTTGGCATCAGTATTTTCCTCCTGTGTGGTCTTCTCCCATTTGGTCGACTCGAACTCAGCTTTACTGATTGGTTATTGGGTATTGATAGTATTGATAGTATTGATAGTTAGTGTGAACCCTGTGATATTAAAAGGAGAATAAAAGAGTCGTGATGTGAAAAACACGACGCTGTAACTGAACCTCCGACCTTCTGCTCTGCACACACACAGTTGCATCAGCGGCACCAAACAGTTTCTTGCAGGAAGTTGCTGTTTTCATGTTTCCACACCGACGTGACGACCAGTTGGTGAGCCACGCACCCCCCCTCCCCCCTTCATCCCCCATCCCCCCACCCGCAGACCCGATCTAAAACTGGGGGTGCAGCAACAGCTGATCTTTCAGGAGCGTCTATTTTTAAAACCCTTCTGCAGAACGGGCCAACTCATCAGGACCGACATACCATCCTGTCAGAGGGCTGCCAGGGAGGGACGCGACCCCTCCGCCGCTTAAAGGCGCAGACCTCCTCCTCGCCGCACAGACGAGGCAGAAAACCAGACACGGGTTTTGATTTTTATACTGTTCTTCACTCGCAGAAGAACAGATGATTTATTCATCAGACAGAATCTCCTGTTTGGAAAATGTGCTTCTGCTGCTGCTGACTAACGGTGTGTGAGCTCTGGCCCACTTCTCATCTCCTCAGACCGAAGCTGGGTCACATTCCTGCCGCCGCAAATAGACTACAACAAGAGACGATTACCGGCGGCAGGAATGTGCAACCTCAGATACATCAGAGCGGCGTGAATGGAAGCTAAACATTTAAGAGAAGATAACATTTAACCTGCCAAACCTCTGCAGGACTGCCAGGGCTCGTCACTGAGAGAGAGTGATGACAATAGTGTGTGTGTGTGTGTGTCAGTTATGAGTGACATGTAAATTTGATGAAACATCCGGGTTGGGTTAGAACAAACCCAACTTCCTCGTAGCTGAAGGCAGAGTGTCAAAGTTACCCTGAATCAGGGCGACGACAATGATGGCGACGTTTTATTGCTTCAGACAGCTGAAGAGCCTCTGACTCTGCTGAGAAACAGGCGGCAAGTTGCAGATGAAACCAGGTGGAAACAGATTTTAGGAGGAAAAAGTTGCCGTTTAAGATTCATTTCTCTGTAAATGACGACATCCTGAAAGAGTGACGCAGAGTGAAGCTTCATCGCAGTAAACGCCAGGCTTTGCTTTGTTTCTCGTAGATTCACTTTGATGACAAACTCAAATATTGATTTTCTGCCTGTTTCTCACACCACAAAGGCTCAAGTGCAGACAAAAGCATGCTGGGAGTCACACTTCAAACACGGCGACTTAAGACCCGAGGACACGCCGGGCTTTATTCCCAAGACAAAACACTCATTTATGCCACATAAGATTCATCATCACAGAGAAATCAGAAACCTTTAAACATCATAAACGTGTCTGAACACGAGCTCGGCCATGTAAGAAGCGACTGCATGCGCCTGCAGCCGACCGCAGGCCTGCATCACCAACGGGAGCGCCGCCACTTTCTGCAGGTTCACACATGAAAGGATTATTCTGAGCAACAGTGAAGCTTTTTTAAATCAGCTGCTGTGTTCAGAGCACAGGAAGAACTTTCTACAATAACAACCATGACCAGAGTTTAATGAGTGCAAAATTACATTATAGTGTGGTTGAGACAACTGATTAATACATCAATTAATCAGCAAACTTGCGGCCCTGTCTGCACAGACGTCCAAACACGCCCACATTTCAGTTTATTATTAAAACTATTTGATTTTTTCATTGTATTCATGTAAATTAGATACTTTTTTTAAGTAAAATGAACATTTAAAGTGTGTTACTGTCCGTGGAGAAGCACTTTTTGTGAACAGGAAACCCTTTTTCTTCATCCTGAGAACTGAACTCTGTTCTAGCTGCCAACTCTTGTGTAAAGATTTAACTGATTTAACCAAAGAAAAGACTTAAAAAACACGAATCCTAAACAAGTTTCTTACTGTTCTGTCAGAAAAGAGACAAACGGCTGCAGGAAAAGTTGTAATCAGTTACTAAACTTTGTAACTATAACTAAGTGGACATCTAGTTTAGAAACTGGTCATCGATGACAATGTAATATTCTTGATAAGTATAGAAAATCTGTTTAAGAGCCAAATTCAGAGTTAAACTGGGAACACTGGTGGATTATTCTGGTCAGCAGAGACTCTGGATGCTTTTAAAATCCAGTTTTTCTCATTTGGAGCCATAAATTCTGGATAATTTGGACATGAGGGGTGAAAAACCTGAAGTGCGTTCACATCAGCAGCCTGAGCCTCCGTGGAAGCGCAAACATCGGGGCAAACTCGTGCGTCAGTGTGCGGGTTTGGGGCTCATGAGATGCGGCTCTTCAGAGACGCTGAGGAGGAAGAGCAGTTCACGGACCGCTGCGTCTGTTCGCTTCTCCACTCACCTCTCTGGCTATGAGGTTGAGGGCATCGTCCTCCGCCGTGGATCTCTCCTTCTTGGTGGACCTTTTCCGTCCGGTGCCCTGAGTCCCCATGTTTCCTCACGCGCTTCACCGCCCCCCCACCTCAGCCGCAAACTCACACTTTGTGGTCCGACAGCGCACCGAATAATCCAGACACACGGACCGGAAGCGCTCTTATCTGCTGGGTCTCATGTGATGATACAAAGTGACAAAAAAATAATAAAAAAGAAAAAGTTAAAGGCGAGGAGGTGAAAATAACGCGTGGCCGCTCGCGCTCCCTGCGTGGCTCATCGTCTCCGGTTGTTTCACGCGTCTTCCTGTGTTTTGAGACACGAACTCGCGAGCAGCTCCGCTTCAAAACTGTCGGTGTCTGTCAGCGTCGGTCGGTCCCACGTGCGCGCCTGATGCTTTCACATGCAAACTCCGTCAGAAACTCCGTCACTGTTTGTACGAGCCGCGGAAAATAAAAACACCGACATTTAAATTATTAAAACAAACTGAATCTAATCTGCTCTTATTAAAATGACGTTCATGGTCTCGTTTTTAATCCAGCAGCGGTTTGACAGCACCGACGGTCGGATCCGCAGCTACAGACTTGAATCTGTCACCGACCAACTTCGAAGATTGTACTCTATGAGGCTGCCTTCACGTCATGTCGGAAATATGTGTTTCAATAGAAACTCTGGTCATTTGCGTCACTAACCACGGTGATAAAGCAGAAACAAACGCTTATTGGTTGGGGAGGAATCTAGATCTTTAAAACAATTAAAAGTATTATTACCTCACGTAAAAATAGCCTGTGAAAAGTAAAAATTCCGCTTTAATAATCAGGAAAATATGGACCACTTTAAATATTAGAAACGAGCGTCAGCAGGAAAACTTTCCAACAATACGTTTTATATGAAAAAAAATCTTAATATGGATTTTTAAAGTGAGTATTTGCTGAAGTTGTCCAGAAAAACAGTATTTTCCTCTGAAAAATAGTAAACCAATCAAAAGTAATGAGACAATACTCGAGTAAAGTACAGGCAGGTCAGTCTCAAAGCTTGACAAGCGGAGTACTTGAGTACATATGTTTAGTTACAAGTTATGCTATTTTTTGAGCACTGATGGGGCGCGGTGTTTACGGAGTGCACTTGAACGCAGCCTCAACCTCTGGACGGGGACTCTATACATGTTGAGAGGTTCAGTTTCAGAGAGAAACCGCAGCTCCTGCTCAGGCTATCTCACTCTCTCACACCCCTCTGCTATTTTTACTGATGACCAGCGAGCCTCGACAAAACAGACACGAGCCTCTTAAAGAGACGAGACCTCAGTTTGAATGAGCACAATGTCAATCCAACAGGCTCGATGTCACGGTCCGAAATAGATTAATAATCCGGAATAATCGATGGTGACTTCATGGATACTTTTTTTATATCTTGTGGTATCACTGTTATTTATACATTTACAGTCTCCATCTAAGTTTAATGTTGTATTAATAGTGTTATGCCATTTAAAACTGAGATACAAATGCAGTTTTATTGTACTTTATTTATATTATTTCTCAATTAAATACTTTTTTTTCAAAGTTTATGCAGATTTATAACTTTTTAAATGGTACAGAAGTGTTACACACATATAGGATGCAGAGTTAAAGTGCCTCCAAAGCACCGTACGATCCAGCATTTAAAGACATTCCCTTATAATTTTCTAATAATTAACAAATTGGATTTATTTCAGTCTTAATAAAAATGTTTGGTTAAAAATAACTGAGCCTGTCCAAACATTTACTACCATGATTATGGGTATAAATTAATAACTGATAAGAATTTTGATCATTCAGTGATAATTTGTTTTATCCAATAATAATCTATTTTGTATTTGTGCTTATTGGGTCAGTCATTTTTTCTGCAAACAGCTTCTGACAGTAAAAAAAAGTGCAATAACTCACAATAATATAAAAAGAAAGTCTTTAATACAGACTCCTTCACAGACTTCATGATAACAGGATGGAGACAAATGCAATGCTGCCCCCTTGTGGTGAGACAGTGTCAGGAACAGGTCGGCTGCAGCGTGCACAGTGTTTGTGTAGCCTTTGATCTACATACACACAGAAGGAAAACATTTCTGTCTGATTTTTGATAACAAAACGAGTTATTTCGCTTTTTGATGCAGAGAAACTTCTGTGTGAAGAAACTCTGGACTGAAAATGACTTGCTTTTCTTTGTGAAAACTTTGAACTGTGAGGAACTTTTAAGAGCATTATTTGTCTCTGAGCTGCAGCAGTTGAAACAGAGAAGCTGAGAACAGAGGAAATAAAACAAAACTTTAGAAAAAAAACCCAACATTTCCCATGATCCTTTTGGCTTCTGCATGTATTCCTTAAAAAAAACCTCTCAACTCTGACTCACATTAAACATGACGGCTGCTGAAACACTTGTGATGTTTGTATGACATCCAGCAGGAACAAAGTTAAAGTGCATGTTCTGGTTTTATTGCTCAGTTGTTGCTGTAAACAGGGAAGTGAAATCATGCCGTTGGCCTCGTACGAGTCCTGACTGGACTTTGGTTTCACTTTTATTTCATGCTTATCCAGGTGAAGCACGCGTACCTGCAAACACAAACACAGAAGGAGGACGCATCGTCTCGCTGTTTGTTTTGAAGTCACTGCCGCTTCTTAGCAGGACGTCTGCATCAGGACTTGAGGACATTTTTGAATTTGAGGACATTTTTAAACTTCAGCTGTCTCGTCCATCTGTATTCTCTCACTCTTTTGGAGTTTTTTGAACCTTTCATGGGGGAAAATCTCCCTAGTTTGCCCAGAGGAGCCCAGCTCCAGAGTGACACTTTGTGCAGACCGGTGCAGACCCTCAGGGTGAAGATGGTGCTTCTGGGAGGATCCGGTGTGGGAAAATCCAGCCTGGCACTGCGATTTGGAAAAGATGAGTTCAGGAATACATCACCTACAGTCGGCTGTGAGTTCACGAGGCTTGAGCTTTGGATATCAGCTGTTACAAATCACAAGTTAAATGTATTAAAAGTAAGAAGTCCTGAGAACAGAGATTTTTAATTTTTTAGAATAGCTGCATGTTCGTTCTTGTTAAAAAAAGAACTTGATTTCTTTCTTTGCTGAGAGTTAAATTAGAGGATCATTAAAATTCTGTCTGTCCGAATACAAAGTGACTGTCTGAAACTGTCTGGTTGAACATTAAGACTGAAAGTGGAGAAAACAGGAAGAATGCCTTTGTCATAAGAAGAGAAAAACCGCCTGCTGATGCCTGTAAATCTGAACTAACTTCAAAAATCTCTTGTCTTATGTCCTCTGGCTGCAGGCAGAGATTCTGGAGTAAATTATCTTTATCATGCTGCAGTTTCTGTACAAGTTAAACAAACAGGATATAACATGTCGTTCATCATAATTTGATTTGAGTTTATTTACAGATCAGACAAACTGACTTTTACTGTCATTTTTGCAAATTTGGAAATGTGGCTGCAGTTTGCAAACAACTATCTGTCCCTTCCAAACCTGTCAGATCTGTTGATTCACTGATTCTTTAAAAAACTTTATTCAACAAGTGAAAAATTGCAAATATGATCCGGCCGGCACCGCCTCCGAAGGTCCGGTAGTAAACAAATGAATTCACTCTGGCGTCTTTGCACCGTCTGATCCCTCAGGCGCCTACCTGACCCGCGTGGTGCATCTGAGCAACGTCACTCTTCGCTTTGAAATATGGGACACAGCAGGGCAGGAGAAGTACCACAGTGTCACCCCACTTTACTACAGAGGAGCGCACGCCGCACTCCTGGTCTATGACATCAGCAAAAGGGTAAACTTGGACATTGCTCATGTTGTCTTGGCCGGCGTTCACGCCCTGTTTACCCTCCTGTTTGCTTGTGTCTCTGCAGGAAACGTTTCTCAGAGCTCAGATGTGGCTGAAAGAGCTCGAGAAACACTACGTGTCAGGGTCCACCGTCATATGGCTGGTGGGCAACAAGGGGGACCTGACAGAGGGCAGACAGGTCTCAGCACAGGTGCAAACACGTCGAGATAACAACATGCACATTTAAGTTTACTGCATGTTTTAATCATGTGGTTTCTGTCTGTCTTCATGCAGGAAGGACGGAGCTTTGCCAGTGAAAGAGGTTTGTCGTTCATAGAAACATCAGCGCTGTCTGGAGATCAGATCAGCGAGCTGCTGCTGGCTGTAGGTAAGCAGGCGTTCAGGCTGTTTGGAGACATTTGATGCCTGAATTCAGCTGCTCAGGTTTCCCATCAGGCTGTGTTTCACCTCAGAAAGTCCCACCAATCAGATGCTTTCATATATATGAGGTACATGGTTGCTAAGAGGTGCAGCTGGATTAAATACAGTCTGAGAAGATCAAAGAAATGTTGCTTATCGACCACAAGAGGGCAGCAGCGAACAGCACGAGTCAGTGAGACAGAGTCAGAGGAAATGTGAAAAATCTAAAACTCTCTCCAAGTTTTGGTCCCAGATTTTCTTTTATGGTCTGAGCTGCTGGTGTGTGAGACGTCAGCATGTTCCTGTGTAACACAGCTGTGTGTGTGTGTGTGTGTGTGATGTCTCTGGTTCAGCCCACAGGGTGTATGAGTGTGTCGGGGGACAGCAGGGAGTTTTGTCCGAGTGGCAGGAGGCGCCGCTTGTGGATCTGCATCGTAGAAACACGCTCAGAGTTTCCTGCTGCAAAGTTGGACCCTGAGCTCAGCGATGCTGTCTGTCTGTCTGTCTGTCTGTCTGTCTGTCTGTCTGTCTGTCTGTCTGTCTGTCTGTCTCTGTTTCTGTCTGTCTTCATCCTCTAAAGCTGCACTAAAGAGATGAAAAGCTCTTAAATCAAATAAAAAAGCCTTGAATCTGTTTTTTCTCTGCGTTTTCTTTTTATTTCTGACTCTTTTAACCAGTGCAAAGCTTTTATTTTGCAACGTGCAAAGTTGCAAGAATGATCAGAAAAGTGGATTTTCAGGTTGTTTTACTTCACTAACTGTACTGCAGGAACCGTCTTCGTGTTACACTTCTGCTCTATGAGGATCTGTCTCCTTCAGTCTCTGTTTGTGATGCTGATCTGATACCGAGTGTCTCGTCACAGAGGCCAGAACTGACAGAACAGACGGTTTTACTGAAGCAGGAGCTCACTGGCTGTTTCCAGCAACCTGCACTTTAACTTGAGATGATGCACAAATAAACTGCTGCTCATTAAGCGACCAAAGTCCACAAATCAGAAATATTTTACATTTTTTCTTTTGTGCAGGAGGAGATATAACACGATCATCAGTGAGCTTTTGAGTACTTATTCATTTGCTGCTCAGTTTTTCTGTAAAAACCAAACAGATTCCCATTTCAGCTCCTTATCTGATTAATAAAAGAGAAACTTTTTTGCTTTAGAAAAAGTCTCTGTAACATCTCACAGACCAAAAGTGTTTTTTTAATGTTTTTTCTGCCATTATGATTCGTCAATATGTGAAACAAATGACTCAGCTGTGGTTTGGATTAAAACTCAGTAAACACGACAACACTTTTATGAATAATCTGAAATCTAAAGACACCTGGATTTAAAAACACGTCCTGTTGTTTTGGTCAGTTTTAAACGGACTCTCCTCCTGCTGTCACTCACTTTCTCTTTGCACAATATTTTCTGTCCGAGCTCCAAGTTTGCACTTTTAACTGCTCTGTGATTTAAACAGTTGCTGAGATTTTGGATCGTAGCAGTCAGTAAAGAGTCCTGTGCTGATTGAAACGAGCTCCTGCAGGACCTGAGGGGCTCGGCCTCGTTTGGTTTGGACTCCTGACAGAAACACAAACACATCACGCTGAGAGGATGAAATGGAGTGAGTGTATGTACGACATGAGTTATTAGGGCGTCATGATCAGAGTATAAATCTTTTGAATAACAACCAAACATCATTACTGCTGTTTCAGATGTTGCTCATGTTGCCAAAACACCTTTATTGCTCTTAATCAAGCTTTTCTTCATTTTCCACTGTTGAATACTGTATGTTATATGATCCAAACACGTCACATTTACTAGAATAACATCGAAAAGAACCATTTCACTAGAGCATGAATACTTTTAATGTTTATTTTTTATTAAATTTTGATTTATTTTTATTAAATTTTGATTTTTACAGAGCCAACAAAGCCTTCTTTTGAGCTTTTTATGATATTTTTCACTTTTACAATGATACTTGTACCTTTATGCAGCTCAGATCTTACAGTAGAGCCAAGCTAGCGAGGCTGATGGAGAGAGTGTCACATTTAAAACTGCAAGTCACAAAGCCTGAAGGACTCCAACAGCTTATGCAAGTGATCATCAGCTTGAGGATCCTGAAACACAGAGTTTTTTTCCCAAATAAAATGCAACGCAGCTGAGAAAACTGGTTGTAACGTAATGTTAAAGGAAGTAAAAAATCTGAGTGTAAATCCTCATTAAAACCCTCAGAAATGAACAACGAGAACACAGCAGATAAACTTCATCCGTAGCTCCTCTTCTGTGTGACCCAGATGTTGCCTTCACTGTCAGCCGTTGGTCTGTAAACTCTGCCAGTGATGAAGGCCAAACGTTCGTTTCTCTTCGCCACTTTTCGGCCGAATCTGCCCACCGGTCGGATCCCTCTGCCTGTGTACCAGGACGCATCGATGTCTGGACCTGGATGTAGAAAAAAAGAGACAAATCAAACATTTAATCATGTTTTAGTCTCAAAAAATAACTTTATTATATCAACCAACCTCCTACAAGAACCACAGTAATGACCCAACCTGTAAAAATGACAGTTTTTGATCTTTGAATCTTTTTTAATCTGTTTGTCTGAATTGATAAACAGCCAACTTTGTGAAAGTAACATCACAAAGTACGAAACACGTTTTGAAAAAATGCACATTTTCAAATTAAAGCTGCTGGAATTAAATGAAAACTTTCAGGAAATAAACTGCAGTAATATGTGTGTAAACTGAGTCAGTAGTTGGAGGATCTCTCACTTCTGATCATTATTAAACCGTCTCGATGATTTCCACTTAAAGCTTCAGTCATCAACATCAGCAAACCACAGAGAAGCGCACACTTCTTCATCTCAGCTCAACCTGAAACAACGAAACCAACATGAAATCAGTCGCATCTGAACGCAGAATCACAGGTGGAACTCGACGGTACAAAAAAAGCAAAATAATTCTTTATGCAGAAAGGCTCACTTAAGTATAATAAACATTAAATGACTCAATTATGAGTTTTGATCTGTTAATGTGTTCACATCTTTCAGGATGCAGCAAAAATCAACAAAAAGAAACTCTTTATATTACTGTAACAATATTTTAAAGGTGTTTTTCTCCTCTTGTTCTTTTTTGTTTTTCATTTTCTCTCCTTTCTGACTCCACTTTGACCTGACTGTCGTAACTTTTATTAAAACATCAGACTGAATTTAACAGCTCGCTTAAAAGCAAAACAGAAACATGAACCAAAAACAGAAACTTACCGTCGTGACGCTGAGCTGCAGAACCAAACTTCACTTTCTCCCAGTGAAAACCACAGAGGCTGCAGGTGGTGCAGAACCAGATTCAGAAGCAGATTCAGACCTAGAAGCAGATCCAGATCCAGAACAGATGTTTCGCTGAGTGTGAATGGAAGTTGTATTGTAAATCCCAGTAAGTGGACAGGAGTCAGTGCTGTGATGAAACTGTGTTTTCTCACCTGCTGCTCTGTGATGTGGATGCTCCTCTGAGCTCCTCGTGTCTCCGTGTTGATCACAATTAATCAGATGTTTCATCGTCTCTTTATATTCCAGCAGGAGGGGGAGCGAAGTGTTGATATGCTGATGTCACAAACCTCCCAAGAACAATATACAATACATAATGTTTCCTCATAGAGCCGCCATGAGATCAGTCCACCGGCAGCATCACCAAACCCGAAAAGCACCAAATTACAGGAAGGAGAGTTTTGAATTCTTGCAGGTTTAAATGGTCATTTTTTACCAAATTTACCTTCTTTTTCCCTGATTTTCTCTCTGTTATTTGAGCTCTGAGTTTATGCTGATTAAAGTGATACCAATCATCAATATATATGTATTCAATATGTTTCTATTCAGGAACAAACAGGTTCAGTCATGAAAGTAAAAGACAGACGAGTTTAAATGCAAACTGACACAATATGACAACAAACACGTTTTATTGACTTTAAGTTCATGAAGTTTTGCTACAAGAAGAAGAAACGATGCAGGAAAATGCTGTTTGATGTTACATTTATGATACAGCGACGGTCAAAAGGAAAAAAAACTTGCATATCTTTCAGTTTACTCAGTAAATAATCTATTAAGACTGAAATGTTATCGCATAGTTAATAAAATGAAATAAACACAAAGTTTAATTGAAGCTCTAAACATTCAGTGTTTGGACCTGCAGTGGTTTGTTTCTCTCAGTTACATTTGGTACAAAAATGATCTCAAACTGTTTAAACAATAAAGTGGAAGCCAATTGAATAATAAAAAAAAAAAAAGGATCTGTGACTAATTCAAGTGAAATCTGTGACCACATGAGCTGCAGGATCTGATCCTCATTAAACCGTCGTCGGCTCTTCGTGCTCACAGTGAAGCTTTTGTGTTTCTTATTTCTCCAGTTTAGATTTATTTATTTTGCTTTGTCTCTCGTCTGCATGTGGGAGCAATTAATGAAAATACTTAATGCTTTTTCATCGAATAAACAGACAAAAGAGTCACTGCAAAGTTTAAGATGCTAAAATATATCAGACAAGTCAGTGAAAAAATAAACCACAAAAGCAGTTTTTAAGAACAATTTGATTAAATGCAAACAGCTGTGCCTTCTAAATATGATGCTGCTGGTTAATATAAAACTACTGATTATGTAGAAAAGGTAAAAATTCAACTGTCATTTCAGCTTTTGTTGGCATATTTATAAAGAAATGTATAAAAGTTTAATATAAACAAAATTTAGATGAAGTACCTATACAAACACAGTTACAAAGATGTTTCTATATATAAGAATTGGATTCATACGCATCAGGATACACAGAACTCTTTATATTTCACTTCCTGTATTTGTTTTATCAGAAAAATTTCAAAATAAAGTCTGTTTTTTACTGTTTTTAGTTAGAAAAGGGTTATTGATGATGAAGTTATTTCATAAATTCAAAGTATTTCTGCATTGTTCTGAATTGTCTGACTTCCAGCCAAATAACATCAGCATCATGTAAAGTGTCCATCAGTCGCCTTAATGTTTTAAATTCTTGAGTATTATTGGAATAAATGTAATAAAAACAGATTTCAGATTGTTAGCTAATGCAAATATTGTTGCACATCAAGGAAAAAGCATGAACTTGTTTTTTTTTAACATGTAAATGAAAAGTTAAGATGCAGGTGTGGATCAGTTAGTACAAATCATACGTAACTCAAAATACACTGTAACATAACATGCTGTGTTATATTCAAATATAATGTAGATTTAGTCCAGTGAAATGAAAAAAAAATCAAATATATGACAGTCTCTGATATTCAAACAGGAATTTCCTTCTTTACAGGTGAATTTCAGGTGATTGCAAAGAGAAAAGCATCAGCTAAGTGACGCTGAGCCGCCTCCTCATGAGCCTTGTGCCATAACCGGTTTCTGCAGGGACAGAGACACAGAAACACACAGGGATGCAGCGTTTTATTAGGAAACTGTTAATCAATCACTCTATGCTTTGATTGCGTTAATGAATTCAGTGTTAGTCATGAAATCACGACATCGCCGACACGTCATGTCTGAGATCTGAGGACTGCGAGCGACGAGAAGGAACCAACAGGAAATGAACAACAGATTGAAAACATTCAAGAACAACAATAATCACACATAAACAATCTGAGAATCACTTGTGTGTGTTGAGATCTATGGAGGATGGATCGCAAGCAGATTGTGATGATCAGAGATGAAAGGGAGCGAGCAGTGAACTTCAGATGTGTCTCCGTTCTGGATCACATTCGGCTCGCAGACAAGAATCCTGTTGCATTTGGCTCCAACACTTAGAAGAGTTTAAGAATTGCAAAAACGTGTCTCACCCGAAGCTGAGAGATTCCTCTTTTAAACAAGTTACACCTGAAGTAAACTGCACAGGCTGCGTCTCAAACCTTTATCATTAACTCTAAGTGCTGTAATGGCAGAAACCTTGGCGATGGAAGCACCGACGCCCCCGCGGACAAACCTCTGCGACGCAAACACCTGTTTTACATCTTCACATCAGGTTATTTAGGATTACAGTAAACAGCCAAATCCTTTTCATTCTCGTTGTGTTTTTTTTCCATAATTCAATTCAGCATCCATGTGCTGCTTTATTTAAACTCAGGCGAAACTAAACACAGAAGCATGTGCTCATATTTATAGTTTCAGAACTTGTGTTGAAGTGGAAAACACAAAAAATTAACAAAAGTCCAAAAAGGATCTGTTTCTGATTGTTCCCGAGTCTGAAAAGAAAAGTGAGTACTTGAAAAATAACCGAAAGCAGTGACAGCGATGCATGCTAAATTACACAGAATCTGATTATGATTGAAACAGAAGAAACACACAGAGTGATTTAAAAACACCTTGAAGCCTGATTGGAAAGCGTCCAGCAGAGGAAGTCGAACCAGCAGACGAAGAGTTCACTCCAACAATTTATCCAGTTGGAAACAAGAAAAAATAAAGAAATAGTGGAACATTTTGTGAAACATTTTTATTTAATTTCTCACCAGCAGATGGGAGAATCAATGACAACCAATGTCCATGTGTTGTATTTTAAATTAGCTAGCCAATTAGCTCATGTTAGCTTAGCATAAAGGATGGAAACAGGGAGAAACTGGTCTGGTTCGCTCTCAAGTTAACAAAGATCTACCAACCAGCATCAACCGCTAACAGTTTCCAAATTTTTGTGTGAATCCTGAATCGTTGGAGCTGAACTCTTCACTGCACCCAGCACTGTGGGGGGGCGGGGCAGGGCAGGGCGGGGGGGTCATACCGCAGAGGTAGCCCTGGTCTTGGGCTGAGTCACCGGGTTCCTCTGAGTCAGCGAGCCCCTGTAGAGGGAGTTCCTCACAAACCTGTCGGCCTGGTCTGCAAACACACAGCAGCTACAATGTGCATCCATGTTCTGCTGGATCTCGTTTTAAAACTCAGAGTTATTAAAGTTTCCCTTGTCGTTTTGTTACGAAACAGAAGAAGATTGTTGGAGAAACATAACTGGAAAAGTTAATTAGAAGAATGAAGTCCTCATGTAACGACGGCTGCAGGACTGAAGGAGCTGCAATGAAAAAGCTCTATGTGGAAAACAAAAATAACACGACTCCCTGAAACTGTTTTGCAAGAAATATTCTTTGGTTTATGGGGAAAAACTACTGTGAGAATTCTGCTTTTGGATAATCTGAGAATCTGATATGCAGATGGGAAGATCCAAGCTGCTGCACAATGGGACACAGAGTCCACCAACTCTTAAAACAGGCCACGATGTTCTCTGAGTTTAACAAGGTTAAGATGTTTTGAGTCAGTAGAAAGGCGCTGGGGATCGTGTGCGAGGGCAGCAGTGTCAGCTCTTACTTGTGGGAAAGTTGTAGGAGAGTCTTCTGTCTTGGATCGGGATCGCAGACTGGAGAAGGACACCAAAGCAGGAAAGAAAGAAAGGAGTTAAAAAGCGAGAATGTGGGGAAAATTTATGGCCTATCAGTCTTTTTTTGGCTCGTGGCAGAGTAAAAAGCATTTATCAGTGAAAGATCTGCTGAGAAGAAGGTATTTTATTTGTTTATTTGAATTCATGAGGCCACCAAGTGAAGTCACACATTTAGATCCGACCTCAGATCAGTTTTACCTCTTGTGCCTCTTTGTTTTTTCTGACTATATGAAAAGTATTTTATAGATTCAAACACTGTTATATAACAATCCTAAACAGCTCAGACTGTGAAACTCTGGCTCAGCCTCAAGTCAAATAAAAGGAAATTAAATGTCTTCACCCGTCTCCTCCGGTCCACCGGCATGCCTGCGGCGTTCAGGGCAGCGATCCTGTTCTCTATATACGATACCTTCAAATACAAAACAGACAAAGCGATTTTGACACTTTTATTGTTTCCGTCTCTTGGAAAAATCATCGGATATGCCGACTTTTTCTGACCTCGCTCTGGGCGTTTTGGACGCTGGCGGCCGCTTGTGCGACTTTGTCCTCCAGCTCAACCAGCAAGGCTGTTGAGCCCCTGAAGCTTTCCTTCGATCCCTCCTCTAGAGGGCGCCACTTCCTCTCGAGGCTCTCAGATGAGAAGTTTGTCTGAAAAGGGAAGTATGTATAAATAAATAAATAAATAAATAAATCTTAAAAATTCATTTGTTTTTCCATGTCAGGATTTGATCAAGTGCTTTGTTTATTCTATTTTGCCATTTTAAGCTTTTATTGGATAATTGAAGAGAGATGACAGGAAGTAAAGAGGGGAAGGAGAGGTGGGCTGATCTGCAGACTCAGGCTTACACAACCTCCAGTGAGCTCCGATCAAAGTCTTATTTGAGCATCAAATCTCATTAATCATTGACTCTGTTCGGTGACATTTGCTTAAATATACATTGATTTCAAAGATTAAATAATAGAAAATTGTGTTCAATCCTTAAAACACCTTGAAAACTCAAAAAAAAAGTGTAACAAAGACAGAAAAATGTTCCTTACACACCTCAGATTTGCTCTAACTCTCATTAACATGCAAAACTGAAACGATTTCGTTCTACGTTTCCTCAGCTGATGTTTGTTTATTGCAGATATGAGAATTATTGCAGTCAATAAAGCTGAAAAAGCTTTTTTGGGTTTGATAATAAGAACAGGAAACAAGGTGACCTTTGCCCTTTTCAGCCTTGATGGAAACAAGACGGTCAGCTTCACAAGTTTCTCCTCGTGTAAAGAAAAGCTCTGCAGCGTGAACAGAACTATTTTAAAAATAACATAATAAGAGAAAACACAACATCATCAGTCACCTGAGACCTGCAGCTGTTTCTGAGGGAACGAGCTCCAGTGAAAACAGTTCAGTTAACATATAGATTTTTTTTTTTATATTTAATTCTGTGTTTCAGAAAGTCCAGGAGAGGCGGCTGCACAGGAAAAATAAACATCAAGGCTCGGCGGCTGGATTTATAACTGCAGCGTGTACTTGAACTGGAACCCAGCAGAGGTGGTTTAAAGTTTCATGAGCCGGCGCAGAACGTGCAGCAGTCCAGATGTGCAGCACGTTTGCTTCTAATGAACTTTCTGGAGTTAGATGAAGTCTTAACTTAACAAAGTGAGGATGCTCGTGTGTGACTGTGGACTCTCACAGATGTTTCTACCTTCTCAGAGTTGTTCTGCTGAAGTTTCTCCTCCAGTCTGGAGACCGTGATGCTCGCTCTGGACGTCGGTCTGGTCGGAGGCCTTGAGGTCTTGTCATCTCCTCCATGGCTCCTCCATGCTGGTATCACTTGGGAGGAGTTTGGCACGCTCGCCGCCTCCTCCTCCTCTTCCTCCTCCTCCTCCTCCTCCTCATCTGACGTCAGGTCATGGTCGCTGATGTTGTCCGTCATCTCGTGCAGCTTCCGTCTCAGTTCCTGCTCCTCTAAGTCCACCTCCTCCCACTGAGAAACAGGAGAAGTGCTGTTTGGAGTCGGAGGAGCCTGGTTGGTTTGGAGGAGCAGAGCAGAGAACATGTGGCTGAGAAAAACGATCTGTGCCTGCAAACTGTGTGTCTTTGCTTCTGATTTCAAACATGTTACGTAAAAGCAGGCGACGTGCCTCGGCGGTTCAGAGCTGATCATGTTTCTGCTGAAACTTAAACTATAATTACATCACTGCATCAGTTTATTGGATTACAGCTCATGTTAAAAAAAGATCACTTCATACACTCGACGGGGATCCTGCAAACAGTTCAGATGTGGCTGATATTTGCTGCTTTGTCTTTTCCTTTTTCTATGTTTGAAATAATTTACATTCCAGCAACAAACTGGAAACTTGAGACCTGATTTCCATCTTGTGAAAAAGTGAATCATCTGTTTAGAAAATAAAACCAACAAATCAAACATTTAATCTGTTTCTTCATGGTGAGCATCAAACACAGTCATGTTACTAATACCATTATAATTTAACTTTTATGCATATTTATGCATATAACTGTATAATATTAGTAGCTGCACCTTGCATTACAGGAGCATTGAAGCTTCAGTATTTATGTCATTTATTCTGGATCATTATCATGAGAAAATGCAGACTTTCAGGCTGAGACTGATATTATACAAAGTATTTAAGATGCTTCTGCACGAATAAGACTCGACTTTGCTTTTCTAATTTAAAACATTTGAGCAGAAACATTTCAATTCCAACTGAAGGAGTTTTTTTTCTTTAACTAATTATTTCTGACCTCAAAGTTTGTGTTGATTAGTTAAGTCATAACAGCTGATAAATCTGCTCGCAGCAGGCGGGGGAAAAAAAAAAAGTCATCGTCTGAAACAAGAAGTCTGCTTTTGTTTACTCGTGTTTTACAATCAAAGTGCTATTGTTCCCAACAACTGCAGCGATTTTTCAACCGCTGTCATCACTGTGAAATGCAAATGTACAGTCTGAGGAGGGAAGCTCGACTGACGGCGGCGGCCAGAGGGATGAAGACCTGGATGATGCACAAACTCTCCTGTTACTATGGCAATCAGCTGGACGTTACCACGGACACGTTGCCTGCAGACTTTCTCACCAATGGGCTCAACATGCGCTGAAGCAAAATTGGTTTAAGCTGTGGTTTTGCCAGAACAAAGAGTCCATCAAGTATTGCTCTTATTTAAAACCAAATAGCCATAAATTACCAGGCGAGCTGAAGTTCTTTTTTTGGTTCGGCTCGTTGTCTGACGATGCCGGTGTGGATTTCAGAGCTCATGTTCTAATTAAAAACAGACGCTGAACCCACATGACACGTCACTGTTTGTGAGCAGAGGATGGATGTGATCAACTGTGTGTCCCTCTTCATCAAAGTGCTCCAACTTTTGGCTGCAAATAAAATCCAACATTATCTGGAGGGAAAAGTTTCTAAACAATAAATAATCCAATGAATAAAGAGTCAAATTTCAAGTTAACAAAAACTACCAGCAGGTTAGAAGAAACTCTCGACTGTTCAGAAGTTTGAAGTTTCAACCAAACTTACGAGGAAATTTAATTCTTAAAACTGCATCGCTTCATGTTTTATAGGTGCTAATTTTTACCGCTAACAGTATGTCGCTGCAGTTCAGTGCTTTTAGTGTTTAACTGAGCCTTTCCTCTAAAATACTGCAAGTTTAACACTGAGTCTGCAAATAAGTTTGTTGGAAATGTTCAGACTGAACTCATCAGTAAAGCTGAAAGCAGTAAAACCAAAGAAACAACCAGCGGAAAGACACTAAAACGCTCTGAGGTGACCTGCAGTGTGGCGTGATATTTCTCAGTGGACTTGCCATTAGAAGCAAAGTTCATTTGTGCAGCTTTATGGCTCACATCATATTCTTCTTTATTACACACAACGTCCACAAAGAAACCAGAACAAATAACACTTCAATCTCACAAACAGCCTCACTAATAAACATCACTTCACTCTTCATCAACTCCTGCATGAATGCATGAACGATAAAGATCATCACACACATCACGTCACAGTGTTTTCTGACAGATGAGTGTGAGCTGCGGCCAAAAGCCTCTGCGTTCATGTGGAAACATGGCGGCCACTCAGCGGCTGTTCCAGAACAGTCAGTAAAGATAAGAACGGTATAAATCCTCCTGGACGCTCACAGACTCTAATGAACATCAGCTGTGTGCAGAGCAGAAGAATGCAGGAGAAACTTGGGTGTCGTCTGAGGAGAAATATTTGAATTATATACTTGTTTGCCTTCTAGTCAACATATGTTGCAGCTAAAGAAATTAACTTGTCACAGGCTTCGTTACTGTGGTTTTACACCTGTTTACATGTTTCTACCAGTTTTTTTGTTGTTTTAAATTAAAAAAACGTTCATACTTTTCCTCATTTAACTCCAAGTGTCTCATTCTGCAACATCTGGGCTGATGTTTGATGATGCTCTCCCCCTTTTCTTCCCCTTCCTTCTCCTCTCTTGCTCTTGGTTGGATGATCAGTGTTTGGCTCGGCCTCATGTTCACGCTCAGGGTTTGACTTTCTTTGTGTGTTGTGTCCATAAAACTCACCTGATCGTATTTTGATGTGACCTTCTGCTCTAGTTGGTTCAGCAGGTTTTCGATGGCCGACATGCGTCTGTTCAGGTCAGTGATCTGGAGAAAGAAGAGGAGAGTCGGAGAGGCTGCAGTCAGACGATGAAGACGAGATAAAATCAAAAAAATGTCAGAAAACGATCTGAAGCTCAGGACAGAAACAGGACGTACAGTACAGTTTCAAAAAACCCAAGTTACAACATTTCATATGATACCAATTTCCTTCAGATTGAACAAATCAAACAACAAATTGGGACAAAATTAGCTCTTTAAAACACAGATGGCCTTTAATTTATTTCCCTTGTGACAAAGTCCATGTCTGCTCTTTCACATGGTCCATCAGAGTCTCAGCTCAGAGTCTCAAATCTGATTTCACAATAATTGGGAGACTCGTCTCTAAAATCATTTGGATGAAGCTGCAGTAAATCTTGACAGAATGAAAAAAAACAACAACTGGGAAAATGTGGAAATGAGACCTCGTTCATACTTTATAGTTTTCTCTTTATTTTTAATAAAATATCATAAAAGTCCCTTCGGACGATCGGTGCTGATACAGGGAGACTTTTTATTAATTATGAGGTCGAGAATGAGTCTTTTTTAAATCAGAAAATCAAGCAAACAGACGTCAGACGTCTTTGATATAATGAGACTTTCTTGCCCTGAGTTGTGTCTCTCAGGCAGTAGTTTCTTCTTTATCCTTTCTGCCTCAATTCTTGAGTTTTCTAAACCTATAAAATGACTTTATTATCACTTTACCTAACTTTATCCACTTAAAACCTAAACATAATGATGTATTTTAATGCCTGAAAATTTATTTTATAATCAGCTTCTTATTCAGAGTGGATGACTTATACATGAACATGCACATTTTAGTTCTTTTCTTTCCTTTTTCTTTGTCGTCTTGTCATTGAAGTGGCCGTGACTCAGTTGTAAAAAGGTGCCGTCATACACTCACACGGATAAATTAGACTGTGGTCAAACTAAATTTATGTATTTGATGACAGTTGTTGCTTGTTTACTGCTGTTTACAGGCAGCTGTTTATCAGAGCAGATCCCAGTGGATCACCACAGGCCTGACCTGGCAGGTCTGCTGACTCTCTGAGGTTATATTGAGCAGCATATGTTTGGATTCACTGATGTCTAGACAGGACGCGTAACGTGAGCATTTGTGTCCGAAAAGCAGCTTCAGTCCTCCGTCTGTACAGGATGCATGTAGGCACAGTTTTAAATATGCAACAGGTCGTCTGCACAACATAAGCACATATCATGACAATATGCATCCGGCTGCATGCAGCAGGTGGACAGGACGGGTGTTTCTGCACGATATTTCCTCTTATCTTACTGTCTCAGTTGCTGTATGTGCTGATTTTAGTGGTACTGTTATTTTTAAGCTATTTTATTATATGTGTCATTGCTGTTATTTTCTTGATTATCATAATTAGCAGTTTTATTGATGCAACTTTACTCTTTTTTTTGGATGTCTGTGGTTTTTTTTGCTTAGTTCCCACATCCTTGTCTGTCCCTCGTTATGAGCGCTCGCTGCCATGGTTTTAGCAAATAAGGATCCAAATAAATGTATAAAAATAACCAATAAAGCGCAGCTGAAACATGAGCCTTTACACAGCTGGTGTCAGACAGCTGAAGCAGATCTGTTCACAGCTCTGCAGTCACGTCAGACCAAAATCCCCCCCGAGGTGTTCACATCGGATCTGGTGACTGTGAAGGCCACAGTGTGTGTGTGTGTGTGTGTGTGTGTGTGATTCACGTCACTTTCATCAACCCGTTGAGCCTTTTGTGCTTTTAATGGAAGCATCCACATCTCTTATGCCTGACAGCTCATTTCTGTAAGTTCATCCGTCTGTTTGTCGGCCGTCTGTTTGTTGGGAGAGTAAACACGCCGTGACTCCGTAACACCACGTCTGCACCACACGTCGCCTCAGACCTGCACACACTTTGTGCCTGTTGACTCGTTTAAATGTCTCGTTCCACAAACATAATCAAATCAGATACGTCTCTTGACTTTGAACTTTGCTCGGCGGTTTTGAACGTTTTCCAGATCAGAATCACACACCGGCTGAGCGCGTGCACCCGATGAGTCACCGCTGTCTGAGTAAGCACGGACGTCGCAGCCAATGAGGATGGTCACGGCTGTTTCTGATGTCTGACAGGCACATGTTTGGACTCTTTGTTTCCTCTCCGCGGCTCCCGGTGTGCTGCCCAGCTGTGAGACAAATTCACCGTGACACAAGATGTCGGAGGTGGTGATCAGCTCAGCCAGGTGGATCTGATAACAGCAGGCCTTTTTCTGCCCTCGCTGCCTTCCGACACAAAGCACAACCACTTCCTTTCTTCTCATTTTCTTTATCTCTAACAACTTGAAAAAGCATGTTTTGATTCGGATAACTTGATTTATGTGCTGACAGTGAAAGTCAGGTGAGCTGCTGGTAAACACAGCCTGTTTTTTATGAGGTTAGCATGAAGAGTTTGACCCTTTCCAGGGACCGAGCTGTATGCTAACACCTAAATAGACACTGTTGTAATGTATGTAACCTTCTCCCCACCGAGCAGCTGTCTCCTCCACATCAATCAACGTGTGTGTTTGTGTGTGTGTTGTGCTGCCAGAAAGATCTGAAATAAAACATTAAAATTAAGCTTGTTGGCTGGAGCCTTTAAGAAATGTAAATAATGGACATCGTATATTTTGGTGCCAAAATATTGGTTTTATGACGACCCAAACAGGAAGAGATTAGGTTTGAGATGAGAGAGTTCTGTGGTCTTGACTTTCTCTTTATTGCTTTCTCGTCCTAACGAAGACAAATTCCTCCCAGGTCACCACGCTGCAGAGCTCAGAGCTGCATGTGATCAAATGCAGCTTCTTTAACTTTCTTGTTTTATTTTCTCTGCCTGAATAAATCAGTTAAAGTAAAAATATCAAATATTTAACGGTTGATCAAATCAACTCTTTTGTCCTGTAAGTGTTTCTTAGTGAAAGTGATCAGTAATGTTGGTTTCATTGTGTTTGATCCTGAATCTTTGTGCCAAAACTGAGCCAAGAAAAAAAATCCAGAGTAATAAACTTTTATGCTGCATCGTTAAAAGCCATACGGCTCGTTATATGACATCAGTAAAGTTGATTGAAATCAGGCGGAGTATCTGTGTAATGATGGTGTGAGCAGGTGAAAAACTGTAAACGTTGAATGTAACCAGGAACGTTATGAGACGGAGACGAAGCACTTTAGGCATTTTGGAAAAAAAAACAAACTGTATCACCGGAGATGATGGTTGTACGACACAAACCCAACCTTCTAATGATGTTTTTCAATGTGCAAAAACATCAAAAATGGATTCAGGAGTCCCTGAAAGTCTCTGCCAAATCAACAGAATCAATCAATCAACAGAAACTAATTAAAAGATATAAATATGAATGACATCAGAGACCTGAGGAGGAGGGTTGGCTGAGTTCAGGCTCTCCTGGGAGGTGCCGTTGAAGGGGCCCAGGTGAGACTGGTAGAGGGCGAACGAGTGGTCCTCCTCCCCCTCCGAGTCATCGGGGCCGGGCAGGTAGCTGCTGCTGCTGCACCGGGGGCCCCAGGCGCTGCCGCTGCCACAGGAGGAGTAACTGAGCCGGGAGACGGAGCGAGACGGAATAGTTCTGTTGTCCTGGTACACGAGGTCGTCTGGAGGAAACATGAGGGTCAGTGAGGAGATAACTGAGAAACACTGTGTCTGCATGTTTTAGGAGTTCACAACATAAAATAAATGTTTTTTTTGCTAAATATTAAATTATTCAATCCAAGCTGCAGAACATGTGAGCTAATAAACGTATTGACACATGAGTTTTTGGGGCTCTAAGGAATATCCTTATGGAAAAATGCAAAATGCACTCATAAACAATCTCCATAAAAGGAGAGGCAACAGATTTAACATTTAAAAACTTAAAAATTGTGCTTTGTCGCTTTAAAATAGATTAAGAGGATCATTGGTGATCTGTTGGATCCAAACATGTTGAAGAAACAGATGAAAAAAAGATGATCAAGGTTCATGTTTCGGGATTTTTATCTCTGCTTTCTGACATTTCTTGTGAAAGTCTGTCAGTGATATTTTGCCCTTTTAGCTCCCTGTGTTTTCTGTATAATTTAAGTGACCTATTATTGTCACTAATGTTTCAGTTTGGGTCTCCTGACGTGTGAATTTGCTGTTTCCTCCTCATGTTCCTCATTGAAAACAAGCGGAGCTGTGTCGTCTCCCGTGTCTTCACCTTGCTGTGCAGCCACCCGGAGGTGCAGCCCGTCGTGTTGCCCGTCCAGAATCTGGTGGAAAACAGAGGTCACGTCAGCCTCAGTGAGCATGTGCTCCCTCACACCTGCGTCCGTGTCCATGATGTCCAGGGAGGCAGGAGCCTGAGGGTGAGGATGGAGAGTGAGGAGGGCACAAACATGGGATTTAATTAACAAGTAATAAAGACAAATGTGAAGCAACAGAGGTCATCCAGGGAGGGATCGGCCCCCCCCCGCTGCATCCTGTCTGGTGACGAATCAGTGCAGATGTTTCGCTGCTCGTTCCTAACAAATGTAATGATTAAACTCACCTACATTTACAGAATTACATCTGACATGACTTTCCCCGTTTATTTGGTGTTTTACTGGCAGGTATTTGATGGTTTAGTTAGTTTTGTTCGGTTTAATTCGGTGTTTCGGTGTGAGGAATGTTGCATGCGGCCAAATCCTGCAACATCTGTGCACATCAAACTTTCACAGCTCATTAAACTCATTTTCTAGATATGAAAACTGAAGGGAGTCTGAGTGATTCCTGAGTAAAACAGCCGCTGTGTCTTGGTTTCAGGCCACATGAGTGTTTATATCATTTGGCATAAACGCCGTCTTGTCAGAGCATCTAATGAACTGACAGAACGTGTTAGTGTCTGCGCACACAAGCATGCAGATTTGGACGCACACGAGTGTGTTGTGTCCAGATATGAAGATGAATAACGACAGTGATCAACACAAATGTTACATTGTCTTCTGAAACCACACGATGCTCGGGGAGGAAAGAGAAGAGAAACGAGCTGAAGGAGAAACAGACGGATGGACACATGCAGGAAACCATCCGGATTCAAAGCTGGTTCTGAGGCTGCACAGCGTTACCTGATTGGACCATCTTCTTGATTCGATGAGGTATTCACGGTCCAGTTTGAAATCAAAGGGATCGACAGTCAGCCGCCGTTTGGCTTTTTTCAGCTTTAAAGAGCAGAAAGAGAAACACAACCACCAACAGAGAGGAAAGAAAGATGATTAAAATGAGAAAAAAAGGAGATCAGAGGAGACGACAGAGAGGATTCAACCACAAAGAAAACTTCACCACACTGATTATCAATATTTAAGCAAAACTTAACCAGCTTACACAGAACAATCACTCTTTTTGCACCTTTTTAGAAGGATTTTCATACTAATTATTGTTTTTCTGAAGGGCATTAGCCTCAGTGTGTTTCTGTGATATATTTTATTAGATTTGAGTCACTGATAGGTGTCAGATTTTTTACAATATAAATATCAATCAGTCTTTGAAAACCAGAGAATAACACTGACAGTATTAACTCAGTCTGTCGCACAAAAATAAGAAGTTTTTAAACTGTTTTTCAAGTTAAAACTGCACTTAAAAGAAATACTCTTTTTAAATAAACATAGGCTAAACATAAAATATATAAACAGTAATAATATAAAGCATTAAAGCCATTTGTAACATTTTAAATTTAGTTCACATCATACAAATTGGACACACACATAAATCCTAACAGGCTGCTTAAAATGGATTAAACTACTGATTCTCACTCTTGTGATTCATCATTGATCCTCTGGAAGCTGAAAGTCAATATTTTTATAAAAGCATTCAGCTGCTCTGAACTGATTCTCACTTACAAGACTCACTGTTTCATGACTCACATCCTCATTTTTCTGCTTTCTGGCTCTTCAGCCTTTTGCAAGATTATGGTTCTTTTGCATTAAAATGACAACACATGCAGACCTGCAGCGCTGCAGTCAGTGTGTGTTTGTGAGTTCAAGAGAAACAAAGTGAATAAATGACAAAATAAACATAAATCCAACCTTTTTAGAGTGTTTTGTTCTTATTCTATTACACAAACATCTGCAGATGTTTGTCTCAGCTGCAGCAGAGTCACTGTATGGTGATACTGTCATTATAATGTGCATTTTTAAAGTATTTATGAGGAGTTACTTACATTTTTTTCTGTTTTTTGAAAAACAAATTCACTTAAGGGATGAAAACATGTGACATCTATTCAGCCTTGACGGACAGGGACTTTATTTAAGACCCAGGCTCAAGTCCTGTTGTTGTTGACAGAAGATCGAGTCTCTAATCCTCGAGCGAGACACTGAATCCCTGCAGGGATGAAACACGATCCACTAGTTGCATTGTGACTTCTGAGTAGGTGAAAATGCCGGGAGAATTTCCTGACACGAATCAGTGAGGCGTCTCAAAAGGCAGCGCTCTCTTTGGGACAGTAGAGGGCACTCTGTCTCAGCGAAACAGGCCACGCAGGAAGCTCCACTTGGCCTGCATGCAGCATGTCTCTTTATATGAGTCAAATCATATAAGATATAAATAAAACTTCAGGAGTCACACTGGAAACTAAGACAAAGCATCAACAGACTCAGGAGAGTCCATGAGTCCTTTCAACATTTCTGCTTCCCAGCAGCTGCAGCAGTGATTAGAAATAAACAGAGCTTAGCTCCCACATTACACAGAGACAGCGGTATAAACACCAGCAGTTTAGCTTTTATGATGAATTCCAGCGGACTCATCGCCTCTTTTTTAACAATCCTCAGACTCGAACTAAAGGCTCTTTCAACTCTGCTCAGTCTTTTATGTGAGCCATTATGTTTGACAGCATGGTATTTACCCACAATTCACCACTGTCAGTATGACCGTGCCTAACCTTAGTCGTCACGAGCTGTTGAAGCATTCCAGTTGTTGGAGAGGGCTGGCCCAGATCACACAGATAACCCGGGCAGAAAACACCTCTGCTTTTACACAGAGGAAGGAGCCTTCAGCCTGACACACACCAGCGCTGACCACAGCAAACTCTGACAGACTCCAAACAGATACATGCAAACTGCAGAGCTGAACCCGAATGCAACTGCCTGTTCTTTGCAAATGAGCTTCGATTTCTCTTAATAAAACATTTTTAATTTACGCAGCAAAGCGACAAACCTGAAGGGAGTCAGGTTTGGTTCAGGAGTTTTGTGAGTGTGAAGGTCTCAACGTTAACCAGCAGTGAAAATGACTTGAGCTTCTAATGTTGTTCTGCTTGAATACAAAGTGATAGCAGCTTCTTGTTTTATGATGCATATCATGTTTTCTGCTGAGCACAAACTCACTAAAACTGAAGTAACTGCAAGACAGCTGCGAGATGCTCAACATGAAAACAGACATTATCAGAGTCCCAACAAAGCACAAGCATGGAAAACACCACATGCACCGGCTCTTCAGCCATGAAAGAAAGTAATTTAAAAACGAGTTACCTCTTTGTAGTGCTGTGAATCTGTTGCATCCATGATGTGCTGCTCATATCCATCTGATAAAAAAAGCAGACATGTTAGTGCTGACCTACAGGTTTTACATCAAACTGAATATGTTGTACAATAAAGAAAAATACAGTGCACAAATAAATGATCCTGTATTCTTTTGCACATGTGAATCTCTCACGAAACCCAAAAGTCTCTTTCAAACCAGCTAGTTAATTCATAACCTTGAACCTTTTGTCTCTGCAGGATGCATGCTCTGCATTTCTTGCAGCAAAACAATAGCTTTTTTATTTCCCTGCAGAGCATGTACAGCTCAAGGAGGTAAATGAAGGAACATTGTGTATTTTCACTGCCTCTTTATGAGAGTGTTTATGAGCGAGCTGAAATCTACATAACAGTTCCCTCTTACAGAGAGAGAAAAAAGAAAGAGTGGGAACCAAAAAAAAAAAAAAAAGAAAAAGCTGCAGGGAAAACCGAAAGTTCAAGAATGACCTTCAAAGATCAGCGAGGAAAGCAGGACACAAAGAGAGCTTATGCAGAGCAGCAACATGGCTCATGCACATCACAGGAAACGACTGTGATCTTTCACCACACTGCAGAGGAAACACGCACACGGACACAAAACTCACCAAAAAAGTACCATTACCACGACTACCAGCGGTAACTCTGATAATAATGATATAATATGAGTCATAAATGCCACAAACAGTTTTTGTTTTAAACCATGTGGGATCTCTCAGGCTGATTTTCTCTTCTTGTCTTGATATGCCAATGTGAATATAAGCCAGGAAAGCAGTGAAGGCACCAGCCAAACCAGAACCTCCTGGTCGGCTCCCAAACCGCCGCTCCCACTGCATGAGACATTAAAAACTGCAACATCTAAATGGATCCTGCTAATAGCTTGAGGATGATATTCAACCCAAAAGTCAAATTAAACGAGTTTTACAGTAACATTGTTTTGTATGTAAACTGGACAGCATGTTTGACATTATTGTTCCTGCAGAATGGATCTATAGGAGACCACACACAGCTGGATTAAAGCTCTGAGGGGCCCCGAGGGATTAAACATGTCGGTTTAATCTGAAGCCTGTTAGTGCTCATTTAGAGAAACACGAGTTTATTTAGAAAAATTAAAGATCCAATACAACAGTAAGCCAGGTAATACTAAACTTCTAATTCATATTCCCATACAAATTTGTATTTAATCTAAATACAACAAACTAATTAACACATTGTACATATAATCCCCTCACTCTGCCTGGTGTGTAATCCAGCCTGGACCACACAGACACAATAAAACTACATAAACATCTCTGAAAAGGGCCAAAAGTATAAATGTGAACAGCAACACACTGGTTTCTGTAACTAATCCCGTCTGAGCAGAGCTGCAGGGAGGATTCATCACAAACTGAGGTCATGAGGCCAAGTGGGAGATTTTCAGAAAATGATATAAAACAAATACAATAACACATCTTGTATCAAATAGTTGTTATGAATAAATTAAGTGCACATATACACTAATATTAATTAATGGATTATTAATCTATATAATTGATTTTTTAGTCATTGTAATGACGTTTTCTAGAGATGGTCAGTCAGTTCATCACTTTGGCTGAAACTGATAGAATCATTCACTGTTTGATGACCAAATACCTGCAAAACTAATCACATTCCCATGATCCTCTGCTCTACCTCGCTGACTGGAGATGTATGAAAATGCCAACAGGCCTTAAGGAGATGGTAAATTGAGATGGTAGGATTGAGAAGAAGGATAGAGTGCAAATCAAGAGATGAATCTGTCTTATAACATTAAGTTAAGTCTCCTGCATGAGTTGTGTGTTTCACTCATCTGCCTCTGAAAACAAGAAGATGCAGAGAATGTGGCTCAGATAGTTGTGTTTCATTTAAATTAACCTAAACCTTGTGGTTTGAGATGAGGTTTGCAATTTTTGCCGTTATGTAACTGTAACAAATAGCTCAGCTAATAGGGATAATTCAGGTAGCCATTACTTTCCACATAAAATAATAATCCCCGGCAGCAGTCACACCGTTAAACTGAGGAGCCGGGGTCAGCCAAGTAACTGAGCCGAACTCCTTTTATATGCAACGTATGCGAACAAAGACGCTGTTGTGAGCATCAGTGTTACATCTCCCCATGTGCACAGAGACACTGTGCTAACAGGGTGACACCCTCCGAGCTTTGGGGGCCCAGCAGACCATCGCGGGATACATACAGTAAGTTCATGTGTGTGTTTGTGTGGGCGTGCGGTCATGCAGCTTGGATTTAATTCAGCCGGTCATATGATATGATGTGATGAGTTGCAGATCAGTTTATACATAATGCATCTGTTGCATAACTACAAGTTGCATCTGTGAGCTGGATTCCACATAAATACACGACACACAAGAGTTTCTCTCTCTCTCTCTCTCTCTCTCTCTCTCTCTCTCTCTCTCTCTCTCTCTTTGCCTCTGCTCGGTGGAGATCTGCAGGCACAGAATAGAAGACATGTGACTGGATGATCACAAGGCCGCTGGGCTCAGCCAACCAACCAACTCGCTCTGTTTCCTTTCCCAAAATCCTCGAGGGTGACTCAGTGTAAGCAGCACCAGGAGTCCTGGCTGTCTCATAACTCATTGATCTCCCGTCGCTGTGATCTCATTTGAAGACCTGCTGTGTGTAATAACGCTGAAAGCTGAATGCAGTTTGCTTCAGCGACACTTGTTTTATTTGCTGTTGTGCGGCTGGAGGATACTGACGATGCTGTGTGAGAGCGAAAGGTTTTGATGAAGCCTCGTTCTGTCACTGCATCAATCCTTTAACACCAGCAGTAAACATGAGCAGAACTCTCCACCACATCACAATCCTCTGGTGATAATGTCTCAAGAGGTACAGTAGGCAGTGTCAATGTCCCACAAGACCCAGTCCACCCAAAAACGCCCGACACTGGAGCACTTGGCCCGAGCTGCATCCAGGCCGGTCCATGACAGCACTCGGCACAGCTGTGAGGAGCCAGAGCCGGAAAAACAGGAAAGATGGAGCAGATTAAATCCCTATGACAGATTTGGCAGCCGCTGATGATTGCCTACTATGTGAGAGAGAGACAGGAAACTTAATTTGTGTGACTCAGTGCCACAAAAATGAAGGCAGATGGGTGACCAATTAAAGACAAACAGCAACGTTCTCGGTGAGGGGTTGGACCACCGGGAGCAGCCGAACAGCTTCAGAGCTCATCGTTACAGATTCTCCAAGGCTGCTGCCATTGTTGTAGTTATATCTCATCATTTATCTGCAGTTTTTGTTTGGTTGTGTGGACTGTGGACAGATGCATTCAGCCTGATAATGTCTTCACTTCTTGCTTAAACTTAAAGAACTTTTAAATTTAAGCTTTTTTTCGCTGAAACAATTACTAATAACTATGCAGCGTTTAATTTCTGGACTCTAACAGATAAAATCCTGACATGTGCTGACCTTATCGTGGTGATCTGAGCGCGATCTGAAAGGCTGATTCATATTTTCCATGCAGATGCAGATACAGTAAGCAGCTGCTGAAGCCCCTCGAAGCCTTTCATTTATTGAGGATTTCTCGTAATAAGCTCAACGGGCTTCCAGCTACGCTCTGCGACTCAGGCGGACTCAACTCCTGACCTGCTCCTCCTCCCCGGGGCTTGTAAAGAAATGAGGGGAACAGATGGAGATATGTTAAGGTTGCCGCTTCAAAGTGGCTCTGACCCGGAGACCTGACATTCTACCACATTTGTAACCTTTGATTCGGACTGTTTCACATTCATGCAGACGCTCCCACTTGGCAGCTGCTTAAAATAACACACGTTTTTGGCCGGCGACCACTGAGCAGCTCCAGTCAGTCAGTCAGCGCCGGGTTAGCCGAAAGGCCACACGGATATCATTTGATACTTGCAAGCAAGGTGCGCTTTACTTTACTGATTCGATCACAAACACCGAATCACTTTTCCCAGCCTGCATTGACCTCCGTGACCCCTCAAACTCCAGTTTAGCAACACGTTGTTATGTTTATTTTCTGCACAGAAAACCACCTCTGAAGGCATGTGGATGATAAAAAGCTCGACTTTTCACCTTCGAGGTCGTTCTGAGAGCCGCTGTGATCTCCACTCAGCCTTGTGAAGAGCGACCGCATCACCTTGGCGCTGCCAAAACGCTTGAAACGGGCACGAACGTTTTCGTAGTACCACTCCAAAGTCCCGATCTTTAGGACCCTGTGAAAGGAATCAGAGGGGACAGATCAGGTGTTAATGGATACCTGTGAGAAAGCAAATATTCCAACAATAAGAACTGAATGTGCCGCCATTATCACACAAAGAAGGAACGAGAAAAGTCTGACTCCTGCGGTGAACAAACTAAATTGGGTCCAGCTTTAAGCATAATATCCATAGCATGAAAGTTTCCAGGCTCTGGATGAACTCAGAGAAAAGTGCACGGACCCATCTGAGCAAACACTAGAACAATTGTTACATACGGAGCTGGAACGAGCCGGTTGTATTAAATTCTACTGCTGTTAACAAAAAAAACTTGAGCAGTGAAGGAGAAACTGTGTCTGTTGAAATGACAGCTGCCAGAATGTCCATCAAATGCTGCTTTTACAGAACAAAGACACTGAACTTTTGACCGCTACAGTCGAGGTTTTTCCACAGAAATGAGGAAAAGTGTTTGCAGCTCTGAGGAAGTTGAACATGAGCTGTTTGTCGTTTATATCTGTTATTTATTGTATCCAATCTGAGCATCAAACGGGATGTTTCAGAGACGTATAACTCACATTCTGCACACTAAACAAATACTTAAACCTGAGTTCAGCTGCCAAAACATTTGTCCATAAGCTGCTGAAGAGCTTACAAGTGCATCGATTTTTCATGCTCATGAGCTGCATCTTTTTTGTGCACTGTATACAGATTGACTCATAATGTCAAGGTTTCATAGATTTTTTAAAAAAAAAACAACTTTTACTTGCATTAAAAAGAGAAAAAAAACCCTTGAAAACCAAAGATTACGGGGATGAACAGACAATATGTAAGTAAAGAACTTTATAGAAGATAGAAAATGAAGGGAGAGTAAAATAAAGGAAAAAATAAAGTCAAACAATTCAGATTTGGGGACAGCGACACCTTTCGTTCAAGCCCACACACACTGAATTAACCTGCTTTATTACCTCTTCACATCACATCCTCATTTCCTCTGAGCAAATAAAAAAAAGGGGGAAGACTTTTTGTTTCCAGAAAAAAAAAAAGCGGATGGTTTTTGAATGAATCCCCACCAGAGACAGATGTTTCAGTTTTAGGTCACGGTGCCGGCTTCACCATGAATGAACGTTTTTAATGTGTCATTTCCTACCTGGCCATGCGACAGGGGTCACACACCCAGCCCAGCTCCTTCTTGTTGTAGAGGCTGCAGGACTTGCAGACGTAGAGCTGACAGTCCAGACACTGACGCTTGCTGTTGACCAGGAACTTGAACGGCTGCAGACAGCGGATGCAGTGCGAGTCGGTCAGGCTCGTCTGGTTGCCCAGCAGCTCTCTCTTGGTGTCTTCTCTTTCGATCTTGGTCTTAAGGTCCCTGAAAAAAGACAAGAACAGAAACATGGAAGAGTTTATTCTGACAGAAGACAGTTTTCTCTGTAAATGTTCTGTGTTGTCGCCTGTCACTCAAAGGCTGCAAACTATCAACGAGCAAAAGAAAAAGGACAAAAAAAGATTAAAATAATTAGACAAATGGCTCCTATCATGTATCTCTTTCTGTCAAGAGAGTTTATCCACTGTATGACATTATTTACTGTATTCACTGGACGTGTCGCAGCAAAAACGAAGCAAACCTGACTGTTCACTTTAAACACAGAGATTAACGTGTTTCTGGAAGGTAAACGACTTTAATCTGTTCCTGAGTTACAGATTAAAGTCTTGTAATTTACATGTTGACCTCAGTAAATCAGATAAAACAACCTTGGTTTACTTTATTAGAGGTCCATTATTGCTCAGGAACCAGATAAATCAGCCAAACTCTTGGTTTATTCGCTCTGTCAGATGATTCTGACGCTTCTTTCATGCAGGCAGACTTCCACCCATCCAGGCCCCAGTTTGTCCAACCATCCGTCCAGATTTAAAGTCACATGACACACATTTCTCTGCTCAATGAGGCTATTTTTATCAGATGTTATTAACACCAGCATGCCAGACTATGTCAAAAAGCATCACAGAAAAGCTTTTACATCAACTTTTGCTTTATTGTACCAACATAATCTCACCAGTCAGGTCAAACTATCTGAAAGTTACATGCAAATGACCTTTTTATTGAGGTTTTTCCTGTGACTGTAGCAGTTTTCATTACTTTACTTTCATTACTTTTTACTTTCACTACTTTAGGTCTCCTGCTTGTATGTAATCATACAGTAGAAATACATTGATGCAACTCAGAGACTCACTAACAGTGGTGTAGAAATCAAAAACAGGTTCTTTATAAGCTTTTAAATGAAATAAAACCAGCACTGTCACGCTGAGCAGACGGATAAAAATGTCATTTGCCAAGAAAAAGATCCAACACCTAATACAAATTAGAAAAAGACTTTTTTACATTTCTGTTTATATGCATGAAATTAGAGCGCTTTAGAGTTTCTGGTGGGATTATTTTTGAGCTTTGGACTGAGACAAACTCGCCATTTCCCCCCCTGGCTATGCTAAGCTAAGCTAACCGTGTCATTCACTTCACATCTCAGTGTCAAACAAAGCAAATACACACAATTTCCCGAACACTGAACTAATACTGCTGAGCTAAAGGTTAGATTTCCAAATCATTACTGAATTTATGTTTTTATAGCTAAAAAAACAGAAAAAATATACCGTTCATTGATCCGTGATCCATTTCTTAAACAGATTTTATGAGTCAGCGTGCTGGCTGACGGGTGTGAGTGAGGACGAGCTGTCAGCACACCGACGGCAACACACGGCTTCATTCTGGCAACTCAGTGTAAATATTATGTCAGTCTTCTTACATGGAGAAGTGAACAAAGGCAGAGAGAGAAAGCAGAGCTTCTCCAGGAAACATTTAGTGCTAAAGTTACAAATGAGACAGAAAAATGAGGCGAGGTAAAAAACGAGGCGAGGTAAAGCTTCCCTCTGCATGGCCTTTTGATTTGCATCCTGATGGCTGAAGCATTAAAAGGTTTGAGTAGAAAATCTCATGAAATAAAAGTTAAATGAGCTTTTGAGTTACTTTGGTGCATTAAAATGTGTTTTTTTAAAATAAACATCACTTGATAAACCTACCTGCAGCCTACATGCACTGATACATTAATAAAAACTGTGTAACAATCAAACCTACTGACAGGATTTGGCTTCAAGCTGACGGACTGGATTATAATTGTGTTGTTTTTTTTCCAAAAATCACGTCTAAAACTCTTGCATGACACCAATCAAAGTTACATTAATATTCATTTTGTTAAAGTCTCTTAATATATATGAAAAAAGCAGCTCAGTCGCCACCAAAAGCACCGGCAGATGTGGACTTTTCTGAAAACCACAGATACAGATGTTTGTGATGACAAAACCAGGTGTTTTCTAGCTGACGTCAGGATATTTTTCAGCTGTGTTTTATTTGTATTTTTTATTTGACAGTTTTTGAGGAGACACTGGAAAGTTTGGGGAGACAAAACGATTCTTAAAAGAGGCTTTGGGACGTTTTGCTTTTGTGTTTGTGACGTCTGTATATTTTAAGAAGAGACTGTTTTTGGAAAAACATGGAGTCTTTGTTCAAAACTGTTTGTCGCCAAAAATAACAGCAAGTATTTTATACAAATACGTAATGTTTTCCAACCCAAACCAAGAGGGTTTTGTGTCTAATTGTTTAAGCTTAACCACAGAAACATGAACTTTCAATGTAAAAACATAAAGAAATATTAAATTGCAGCATATCTGTGGTTTGTAGAAACAGACAATGTCGACTTGTCGTGGTTGGGTTGAAAAAAAATGCAATAGTTTTATTAGATACTATAAAAAAGTGCAGGAAACAGTGATTTGGTTTGTGTTTTCTGTTCAAATTCTCACTAATCACAGCTTGTTAATAGTTTTTTAGTGACCTCACTGTCACGTTTTCACTCTTTCATTTCATGTAATTATATTATAATGAGCGAAATACATCTAAGCCTGCCTTTAATTCATTTTCTGACATTTTATTATAAATTTTGTTTTTGTTGACAAACTCTGCAGAGAAAAAAGTTTCTTTCTTTACATTTTTTCACCATTTTAATTTAAGAAGCATTTCCTCTCAGAGATTAGCCTGTTTTAGAGATAATCCGTCTTAAGCTAATAACTGCAGAATACAGCATGTGCAGCGACAAACAGTCAAATTTTAATGAAAAGCTTCAATAAGTAAAGTCTAAACAAACACATCTCTCCTCTCCTTTGTGTGATCTGGCAGCTCTTCACACGTGTCCAGACTGACTTCGTCGCTTTGAGTCTCTTCTGCAAAGTTTGAAGCAAACTTTATGCAGGATTTTTTGGCAGAGTGACTTCCTCCCTCAGCTCTGTGAGATGCTGACGGTAGCGGAAAGGAAAAATTCAGATAACAAATCCCAAATGTCAAACAGCATGGGTGGAGTCTGGTGAAACACCCACCGGGAACCAGAGGATTCTTATTGTTTCATAAAGCTTCGTTTTAGGATCATGCTTCATAAATCAGATCCCAGATCATCGGGATAAACGGGATAATTTGTCAGGATCCCAAAACCTTCTGCAGATGCAGCTGCTGACCGTTAGCGATGCGATTTGAAAGTTATATCTGTTAAATCTGCCCTCTTCTTGAAAAAAAAAGCCCACAGATCTGCTTTACAAGATGCACTTTTATGATTGAAATAAGATGTTTGCTGAAGGCAACGCCCATCCTTTCCAAGCTTTCAACTGGCAATCGATCGGCTCGGCAATAATAACTCCAGTGGTTTGAATCCGAGCCTGTGAGTGACAGCGATGCACTTTGAAGGAGGTTGTTAGCAGTTTGTAACTGATGTGTTCAGTTGCAACAGGTTTTTATTTGAGATACAGTTTATGCTAATTGCTTTGCTACTGTTGCACTGTTGCTTTATATTACATAATGCTATAACAACTCTGAAGAAGCATTGAATGATTTTTTGGCAACTTGGAAAAAGTTTAAATGACACAGAACCATATAAGCGTTTTTTTGGATTGGTGCTTTTGGTCATCTCATCAGTGTAATTAAATATTTTCTTTCCTTTTGGCTCAGTTTCGGTCTGAAACATCTGAAAACATCTGTAAACATCTGCCTGGTGCAGCAGGTTGTGCACAGTCGCTTCATAGCTTCGCACCGGCCTGCTAACCCTGAATATCTCATGGATCCTTATAAATGATTTCGTGTATCTGTAAATGTGAAAACATTTATGTGCAGCAGAGGATTTTTCCATTGGCAGCATTAAAATGGTGTTATGAACGATCGTAAAGAGGATCTGAGTTTGTTCGGCTCGTTCGTGCTCGTGAGAACAGACACACACACATGTGTGACACGATAAACTGGTTTCACACTTTTTCACTGTGAGCTGTAAACAGCACTGGATTCAAACATCTCAGAGAACATTTGCAAATGTTTAATTGGGAAGAAAATGTTTTCACCATGTGTGAAAAATAGCTGTTTTTGTTGAGAAGAAAAGTCTTTAGGTCTCCTTTAAGGTGCATAAAGCTACGAGAGAAAACTGAATAACAGATTTTAAAGAGATAAATAACTGCAATGTTGAGATTTGTCTTGAATGATGCAGCTTTCTTTCCCCTCCTTTTTTCTTGATAAAAAAGTGAAGGCTGCAAAAATAAGCTTTACATAACTAAACTGATGTTTCTTTATATATTTAAAAGGAGGTTTGACAGAGTTACAAACTAAATTATTTCCTCAAAATCCTCATTTTTATTCATTGTTTGATTCAAAGCAGACACTGCAGAGTATTTGCTTAACAAGGCTGGAGAATCCTGGTGCAGCAGCCAGATGTTCACTTAGACACAGACGGCATGAGGACCAAAGTAAGTGAGCTTTCCCATACATGGAGATCATCTCACCATGTCTGTGGAGACAAATTAAATCTCCTCCTGTTTACATGAACTTACTGTGTCAGACATTTTTAACCGAGTTCGAGCTGCCATGTTTATATCTCCGCCTCTCATCTTCACGTCATAATCTAGTTTCACCTCTCGGATCAGTTCCAGCGTCTGACAAGTTACCTTTTGTTTCATGAGACCTCTGAAAGTCAGAACGAGGGAGAAATAAAGATAAAAGTGAAGCTGACACATGAGCACACAGACGTTTGGAGCTAAAACAGGATCCTTAACAGGAAAAGAGCCAGCAGCTGCACGTCAGCTTTGTAGATAAGTTTTCATTAAGTATCTAACAGGCTATTTAGATAAAACTATAATGGAGGTTAATGAGGAAATGCATTACCTGCTTGACTGCAACAAAGGCAGGCAGGTTTCTGAGGGAAACATCTGACTGAACAGCTGCTAAATGCTCCACTATGTTCGGCTGTTTACTGACAAACATGTTAGCAAACAGAAATGTGTGGATTCACCTTTTTTGAACATTTCACAGAAACATTTAAACCAGTTATGCTTCACTTACAACAGGAAGTGACTGCAAAGTCTTTTTTGTATCATGCATCATAGATTTCACACATATATGACATTTCTCAGAAGGTAACTATGAATAATTTTCTTCATGTAAAATCAGGATTCGTCTTTAAGAAAGAAAAAAACTTTACTAAAATTAAAGTTTTAACGGATCACCGCATATAAAAACTAGTTGAGGACATTTTTGACAAGAGACTCTTTATGCAAAATAAAAAAAAAAGTAAAACACTTTATAAATGATGTGACTTCTTTGTTGTTTTGGTGGACTAAGTGGAGCAAAACGAAGTCTAAACTCTTGCCAAAATAAGTTATTGTGTTTTATAATCTGCCATGTGCACTTTTACAAGGTTCCAGCGTGACAGCTTTATATGTAAACCACATGAAGATCTGTACCTTTTTATAGATGGCAGAGGCCGCGCATGAAAACAACAGTTGCCTGAGCAGCAAACAACATCTCATTTGAAAAGAAAACAAACAGCTGAAGAAGAAACGCTGGCAGGAACAAGAGCCAGAGTGAAGCTGCAGAGCGACGCTGGATTCCTGCATCTGCGAAGGAAGAAACACAAACAAACCTGCTGCTCAAGAACTCAAGTCTCTCCTCCTCCACTCAGCCAAAGTCACACTCCCTCTATCTGCTGCCTCACTGGGGGAAACCAGGCGAAAAAAGTCAAAAAAGTTCCAGTGGCGACGCCAGAAAAGAAAGGTTAAAGGAACCTTTTTATCATTGCTCATGCAGACGCACAAAAGCACCGAGTCTCACAGAGAAAAACGAAGGAAAATAAAGCAGCAAATCATTCGGATGCATCAAGGAGTGTTTAAAGTCTGGAACATTTAGAAGTTTCATCTCAAGTATTTTAATCCTGGAGATCATTACGTTGTTGAATAAGAGGGAAATCAATCTTTCCGAGATAAACGTCTTAGAAAAATAGTCTTCATATTAAAATAAACCTGCGTCTGTAATCTCACACAGGTGTTTTTAATCCCTGTGGTTGATCAGATCTCCACTCAGGTGGAAGTCAGGTGCAGCTGTGTGGAAACTGTGATGTTAGCGAGCTTTGTGTGAGGAGACGTAAATCCATTACACATGTAAATGCATTCATGCCCTCACACACGATCCTGCAGTGGAAACGACCGTGTGGGTCGACTGTGGGAGTGGATTTGCTTAAAAAGAGTTACAGCCTGGAGCCGGATCACCGGCCGCCTCCTCAGACGCACCGGAGGGCTCCAGAGGATCATTTGATTTGATCATTTGCAAATGCGTTTGGTAACACACTCTTAGGCACCGTATTAAAATGAAAGGAGAGGAACTTTTAAGCTTTTCCAGCCGTTTTATCAAACCTTGGCATTCTGTCTCGAAGGGAAGCTCCGAGTCCAAATCTAGTTTTAATACCTTCATCATGTCACTTTTCATTACGAGTGTGAGGTGTCTGTTCTTAAACAAACAGCTCACACACACACACACACACACACACACACACACACACACAGGGCACTCATGCAGGTATTCCAGGATTTCCAGGCCAAATATAATGAAGCTCATCTGTGATGACAAAATCTGAGGAGCTGCTGACGTGTGAGTGGTGTCAGTTAACCCACAGTTTGCTTGATGGCCTTTTAAAGGGACAAAGACGTCCTGATTGCAAGTTTAAGGGAATAATTGAGGTAAAATAAACAGCAACTTGTATAAAATCTCGTATTTAACTGGGTTTGTAGGCCGTTAAAGACATTAATTACAGATTAGAGATGCAGGTCTTAATCCTGCTTTAACGATGTGCCACTGGACGTTTTCTTCAGTTGTTTCCTCACAGGACTGCTACTGCTGCTGCTGTGCAGATGTGATCTCACATCCAAGGAAAAGGAGGAAATTCCCCCTAAACTTCTTCCTCCCACTGCCTGATATCCAAACCATACATCAGTAGCTGTTGCCAAGGAGACATGTGAGCGGCGACTGAGGAGCAAATGACTGAATCATCTGCTGGTGATGCTCAGCTCAGCAAAGTTTGGAGGAAAAAACTCCATTTCTGCTCAGTTTTTTGCTAAATTTAAACCCAACAGGATCAGTCATCCTCCCTCAATAAAGAAGAAACCCAGCAGATAACCAATTATGTGCCATTATGGGCTTTGAAGACCGGATATGTGATTAGTGGCTGAATGTGATAAATGAGGCGTCCTGTGTTGTTCACACAGACTCGATAATATGATAATATGAGAGAAATGAAGCAGAACACTGTTTTTATTCAAATGTTCTGAGTCTGAAACTGACTTAGATTTTAATGAAACATTAAACTTTTAAAAGATGAAATCAAATTATTGTCTCCACAGAAGCTGACTTCATATGAAATATAAATGCCACTAATGACTGAGCACGCTAGAATGGTTACACTCTGCAAACATGAGAACATTTGGAGGAGAAAGTGCACATTTTTACTTTATACAAAAGTGCAGTCACATAATTAGATTTATGATGCAAAATTCACTGAAATGTGGATTGAAGCAGCAAAATTAGCACAAGTTAAGATATTTGCATTTAAACTATCAAAGCCCCAATTCAAACAGAAAACAAATAGAATGACTTGAAAGAACTGCAAACTGTATGAGACAAAGCTACAATATTATATTTAAAATAAAAGAGACATTTTCAACAGAATAATCTGAAATAACTTGATTACAGAAAAGAGCAATCATTTAAAATATGAACCAATGAACAAAAACATCTGTGTGTCTTTACATTTAAAGAACCCCAAAAGATCATGTTTGATAATATCTGTATGTCAGTTTGACTATTTTACTCCCAAAAACCCCCTAAAAAGAACTTAGTCTAAAAGTCCACATGCATTAGAAGGCTTCATGTGAGCTTTTATGAGAGAAATATTTGCATTAAACAGAAATAAAACAGACACACGTCTTCTCTTTATCTGAACCAGCTCGTGAACTCACCCCAGTCTGTCCTCCTCCTTCTTCCTCAGGTCGAAGTCTCTCTGGACGACCGCCCACACATGCTTGGCCTCCTCATCAGTGAGCTTGGACAGATCCAGCTTCTTGCCTGTTGTGGTGCCAGGCATAACTGTGGATTTGATGTCTGTGAGCTGGCAGGCTGCCTGTCTCTGGGCTGCAGCGGGGTGTTAAAACATACAATTAGCTGTTGGCAAATACAGGAAATTTAAGCTGTTATTCAGCAGTAACAGTGGCGAGGTGTCAGCAGCATGACATGGTTGCTCACATTCAGTGTGAGCTGCAGTTAAAACAACACAAACACTTCAAATTAAGTCACTTGCATTTTCTTTTCGGTCAATCAGTGTTGCATTTCCATCATTTCTATGCAACACTGAGCGATAAAATGCACAATTTGACACAGATGTGAGTAAAGTCAGTCATGCAAAGTCTCGTCATGGTCGCTGCAAAACTTCACGTGGCATCAGAAACATTCCTGTTTGCTCGTGAATGTCCCTGAACACATCAGTGCAGCTCACAGGATGAATCTGATACACAACTTTCTGGGCTGTAAAGTTTCACTGACCTTTGAACTCTGCTACCAACATCTCAAACAACCATGTGAGTGATGGAGAACAAAATGAGGCTTCAGCGGTCAGAAAACACACAGTTTGATCAAATGAAGTGTGTATCTTCTGTTAGTACGGTTCACATTGCTGTTATTGTTCTGCATATAAACTCCCAGAGAGCAGGACACACTGTTCATGGAGACACAACAATGCAACCTCATGCTGTACAGAGAAAACTTTGGAAGATCTTCACTTAACTGGCCGGTTCAGATTTCTTCAGCTTTGTTTTTTCTTTGGCTTCAGAAATCATTTCTGCACAGAACGAAGGTGAACATCAGGCTCTGACTGGACTTTTATACCTCATTTTTCACAGCAAACTCATGTGAATCACTTTGTGGCCTTTATGAATGGGGGGGAAAATGTGTCTTGGCATCTCGCACATTTCTGAGATTTCACTTTTAATGTCTCCGCTGGTTAAAGTTGACAACCAGAAAATAGTTTCTGACAAGCTCACGGAGGAGGATTTCCATGCAGGGTTTCAGTCTGTTGCTGTTTTCTGCTTGACTGACTTTAAATTCATCTGAAAGACTAAATTAAAATGTTTTATTAAACCTTCATTGCTTATTTACAGATCCATTACACAACAACATTCATCTGTTCACAGTGAATGAAGGGATCCAGTTTTCACTCATCGTGCTCAGCTTTTGGTCTCTGCAGCCTCCTGAAGGAAAGACGCTCACCAGCTAGTCGCTAACCGCTAACCGGTGTTAAGAAGGTACAGCACACTTCTGAAGCTTTTCAAATAAAGAAAAGCAGACTGGAATAACAGTATTGATCGAGGGTCAGTGGCTTTAGTGTCGGATCTGGAGATCAGGAGCTGAAAAACCTCCGAGTCACATGCATCTCTCCTGTGATCTGCAGTAACGGTTCAACCATCAAGTCTGTGTTAAATCGAGCCTGTGCAAATACTTCACATGGTCCAGCGATACACACATGTACACACACACATGTACACACACACACACAACCCATAAACAACCTACACCACCAGGTTTCATGTTAATAGTCTTAAATAAAAAAATGGGGACTGAAGGAATGCAGAGGAACATCACATAATTGTGTTTTCCACTGGTCATGTCAAAGATCCTAATCTGGCCTAATCTAATTTCTGCGTCTGCAAGCGGGCACTAATGCTAAAAACAAGCATGCAGGTCACATCTGAATGGTCGACTCTGAGTAGAACATCGTGATTACGCAGCTGTAGAAGAAAACACACACAACTTTCCCACAGCGAAGCTCACGGAGTTTCAGAGCGAAGCAGCTTTGCACAGAAAGTTCCCTCTGTTTGCTTTGTGGGTGGAAGCAATCTGTCTTATTCTGACACATTCAAAGAACTTTAAGATAAAATGCACCTTAAAATTTCATTACAATATTCTTTACAGTGTTTTAGTCTCTTTTACTGAATCAGTGGTGTCCTATAAGAATCCTCTGTATTAAATTCATTGCTGATGCAGCTCAACAGGTGCATATTTGAAAGACTGTGTGTGTTTGCAGAAGGAAGGTTTGGCTCGATAAAAGGTGTGGACACAGAAACCTGGAAACGTTTCACCAGCAAATGAACAAAAAGGATAAAACTTACATTTTGTCCCATTTTAAACCTCTTAACATGCTTTGAATGGAGTTTTAAATGTGGCGCCCTTTGCTAGTTTTCAGAAGATTGAAGAAAAACTCTGATTCTCCTTTATAATGCTGCTAAATACAAGAATTGTGTCTCTAATACAAAGTCTCAACACTTCAAGACGTGACTGTAATCCAATGAAAAGAGCCGAATCTCTGATGCCTGCAGGCAAATTAGGTGGAACAAATATCAAAAAAAAAAAAGAAGCAACAACAAACATCTGTAAACATCAGCATCATTTAAGTCTCTTTACATCATGAGGAGATAATCTGTAAAGATGACTCACCTTGGTGCTGACAGAGGAAGCCTGCAGGCTGTGTTTCCCCCAAAGGCAGACGGGGCTGACTGCAGGACGAGCTCCGCCGCACACAGCAACGCTAATCACATGTCTATTTAACCAGGAGGAAGTCAAGCAGAAAGACAAGCCTCCTCTCCGCCTTCTGTGACTTTACTTCAAAGCCTCCTGGGATGCGTTTAAGGCCCCCCTGACTTCACATCAGTGGTGTTTAATGCAGTCTGACTGTCAGCGGTTACGCTTTTGTTGATAAACACTTGATTAACGGTGATTCAATGGATTTGAAAGCAATGATCTTGGACATTTAATTGCTTGGACGGTCTTCGTCTGGGCGGTGATCATGAGGTTCTGCTGAGGCCGGTTGGGCTTAAATCCACAGTCACATGTTTCAGATCCTATTTTACAGGAGAGAGAAGTGATGCATGAGCTCACAGCTCGCTGACAACTCAGATCTGTTTGTTAAATGATTACTAATGCAGAGTTTTTTCACGTCAGGAACAACTCTGAGAGACTCACTGATGTGTAATGTTGGTATTGAGGTGACTAAATGCAAAGCCTTTTTAAAATCCTTTTATTTAAACTGTCATTAGTTAGTGCGGTGTTGGTTTAAGGATGTTAAAAGGCAGAATATGGTTGCGTTTGTTGTGTTATTTCATTTGCACACTGGGTGGGTTGTTTGCACATCGGGTGCGTCATTTTTCCTTCCAGGAGAAGAATCAGGTTCCAGTGATGAAGCCAAACATTTGCAAACCTGAGGACGAAGCTGAAGGTGTTTAACGTGTCGAGGATGTTAAAATAACTGTCCTGTGATGTGAAAGTTAGAGTCCGAACAGCTGAAGATGTTTATCACAAAGGAAACTCTAAAATCTAAACTCAGAGACTCGTCAGACGCAGTTGGATGTGACAATCAAAAAACGCTGAAATGAAAATATCTTCTCTCTTTTTTTTTTGTTAATTTATTTTTTCTCCTCTCATAAACATGAGGATTTTTCTCCCGTTTCCTCCCTCGCTGGTTTTTGTTTTCCAGGAGGATGAATCGAGCCATGTGTCCCGTGCAGCAATCCAATTTTCTTGTTTGCTCAAAAACCAGGCGCTGTCATCTTCCTGTGGAGTAAAAATAAACATGGATGGAGTCTTTGGAGGAGATTAGTCACACAGAGCTTTTCTTACACTTCACTTTTTATTTTTTACAGTCTGGTAAATGAATCTGTGAAGACTGCACGTGGTCATTCAGGGCAGTTTCCTGTTTACTGAATACATTTTGGTATTTTATGAACTTCTAATTGTTGACTTATCAGCTCAGACAGATGTTTGCTGCACAGGGAGAAAAATCCCCCCAGTTTATCACAGTTTACTTTCGTTCAACTCAAACAAATTTAACCTAAAAGAACCTGCAGAGTCTGACCACTAGTAGTGCTGTTGAGCAACGTTTCACCCGTGGCTGTTTGTTTTGTTTCTATTGTTCATGTGCACAAGGATGCAAACGGACACATGAGAGCAAAGAAGCGTGTGAACACGGATATAAACAGTGATGATTTGTAAATATTAACAAAAAGATTTTGCATGTCTTTAGATAAAGAAAATAATTCAAGACCTGAAGGATTCAACCGGCGTTTTAAATAAGTGAACGAAAGGTGAGCATAAGTGTTAACAGCAGAACTCCACAGTTAATTTATTACTGAGTGACATTAAAATGACTTTATGATACATTACATACATTATTTTTAGGCATTTTTATGTTTTTTTGAGGGAAATGTGGTGGGTAAATAACTTTTCAAAATAAAAAATTTATGATTCTTTTATAATGCTTTTATTGTTTATTAATAAATTACATTTATCTGATAGAATATTATTGTAATATGGTTTGAAATTATTACTTGTAGAAGTCAAACAAGAAAATCTTGGAACTCTTACTGCAATTTTATGTTGAGTCAACCTGAGCTTAATATTTTTGACTTCTTTTTAGAAATGCCCTATGATATATGTGTGCACAAGCTCACCTTCATGACATTATTAAGAATATTTTTAAAGCTTAAAGACACCTTGTGGAATTTCTACCCACAAAAACAGCAGCAGACTTAAACTTTGGTTACATTTACATCTGCAAAACCGTGTTGACCTCAAAACATAAATCACACTTCAATCAAAAGTCCAAACAAGCTGCACAACAGAACTTATACATTTTTTAAAGACATCTCAAATTTGACATTTGTAAATGTTTGTAAGATGCCAGATGAGTGAAAAAATCCCCCTGAAACAACAAAAAAACTCAAACAATCTTTGAACTGGACGAGAAAAAAACGGTACAACAAAGTTTTGGCTGCAGCTCAGTCAGTTCCTGCAGTTATCTTTTAGTGTGTGTTCACATAAAATTCCTCACATTTTGTCTTGACTCACACCCAAAGCAAACAAGCCAGTGTGTAAAAAAAAGGAAAAAACCCTGGAGAGCAAATGATCAGCAGGTTCGAATGTTTGATTTTCACTCTCCCCCTGCTGGCCGGCTGATCAGCCACCAGAGTCACAGGGTTCAAGGTTTTTACGACCAAGAATTCACCGTTTTTTACCACTTTGTTGGTATTTACTTCATAAACATACATGTAAATTTTTCTATGATAGATGTTTAATTTTGGGGTAAAAATTAATCAGATAAAGTAACTTTCTTTCAATGTGCACGCTCGTCATTAGATTACAAGAAAGAGAGCAAACAAACAATAATCTGAGCCTCAAATTATCTGTAAACATCAATTACAACTTCCTGTTGAGTTTGTGCAAACACTGTTGTTAAAGACAGAATAACAAATATAAGATGGCAAACTCAATGTGCAAAAAACAAACATGGAAAACACACACACACACACACACACACACACACACACAAACGCACTTTACACAATGTTCATGTTATATTGAAGTAACTGATGTTACTTTTATTTCATTGTGTGCAAGATTTGATTTGTTTTGGGCAGATTTTTTTTTCTTCAGCTCTGCTAGCACCTCATGCTAATGTTAGCATGCTAACAATAACAAGGCTAACTTGCTGATGTTGAGCAGGTAACGCTAACCGTCTTCATGGTTGTGTTTAAGTTTGTTAGCATGCAAACTTTTCCTAACTAGCACATTTTCTGTCATAAAAAACAGAAAAGGCTGATGGGATTGACGAGTGTTTTGTTATTAATTGCAGTTTTACCAAGTTTTGAGCCAAAGAAGAAGGATGATCGAGTGATCTCACAGAAAGGCAGTAAAACAGCATGAACAATAAAATTAGAAAACTTGCATATTCCTCACTCAGAGTTATGGATTTTTCTGAGATTTGTGTCGGGAGCTTGTTTTTCTAAACTCCTTCTGTGGTCCTTGATAATAAATTGCATCATCTCAAATTATGTTCCCCTGAAAGTAAAAGTAATAAGTCCTTGTAATCCAGTAATTAAAAGTCAGCATGTGTCTCGGTCTCCTGTGTGTAAATCTGGTTTTGATCTCCAGATGTGAACTCTGACAGAGCCGAACAGCTGATGTGTGACTTTTTCCAGCCGAGTGCAAATAACATAGACACTGTTTCAGTTAAAGCTTTTGTTTATTAGACCTGTAAGAATCAGTAAATTTAAGATTGAAGGATAAAGATCTCGTGTGTTTTGATCTATTTAACTGACTCAAATCAAATCAAACAATTAGAAAGAATGATTAAACGTTTTGAACTCCACCTCAAATTTGATGATTTTTTTCTCCTCCTCCTTCTTCCTCCTCTTTTCTCTGTGTTTCAGGAGTTTCCTTCTTCTGCCTGATTTTTCCCTCCATTGTAATATATGGATGTTTTAGTATGTAATCACTTTGATATGGGCCTGCTGATTATCTCTTCCTGTTTTAATCTTTAAAGTTTAAAGATTTTCTCTGCATGAAAGCAGAGAAAAGTGCTTTCAACACAATGCTGTGATAAAGTCATAACAGCAGGAAATGGTCACATTTCCTTCAGTGTCTAAAAAAAAACAGTAATCAAGTTTGTCTGTGCCCATCAAAACACCGTTCCAGTGTATTTTTCAGACTAAATACCTGAAAAGTTTTTGGTTTGTGTCAAATATTTCTCTGTTTCCAGGCTCTAACATCACGTGGTCGGTGGTGACGGCTCTCGTAATTGATTGAGGGTTATGTTGTGGTCACTGACTTCTTTCAATCTTTGTGCTCGAGTCTGTGGACTGGAACATCAACTTTATATTCAAAGGCTCTTTGTGTGTTATCCAGTGGGGATTGTGGAGCCAGTAGTTTTGTGGAAATCCCCCGTTTGAAAACGTCCAAGGCCGTCTGATGGAAAAGTTTCCTTTCACACGTCCAGCTGGGCACCGCTGGCAGTCAATGCATTTTTATCTTTTGTGAAAAGCTGTTTGGACCAAATGACAGAGGCTCATTTTAGAGACAGTTTCAGTGCAGCAGCAGCAGCAGCAGCAGCAGCACACACGGCTCTTTTACACTGTCACATGTTCCAGTTTAACACAATAACACACTCTTTCACACTCAGAGAAGTGTTTCAGAGTGTGAAAGACACGTAGGCTATATATATAAACTCACAGAGGACGTGCAGCCTCAGTCTAATTGATCTGTCATTTTTTTTTTACGTTGCATTTTTTTCAGCCCACGCAGCCCAAGAAGATCCTCCCAGGAAAAAACGAGAGCATTAGTGTTCACAGCAAATGGCCAACAACAATACAGCCCGTGCCACAAAGTGGTAGCAGGAGTTATGAATCCATGCATCAGTCTGCAGGACTTACTCATAGTGGACTTCTGTTTGAGTCCTGTTTCTACCAACAGTCAGCGTTGCTTTCTCTTCACCAAGACCACAATTGTTTCCAAACCCTAAACAAGTCATTCTTGTGCCTAAATCTAACCAGCGTTTAAGAAAATAGTGATGACGAATCAGAAAACTATTTTACTTTGGCTGACAAACGACAGAATGAAATGAAACCTCTGTGCCAGCGGTGCTGCCTGGAGGATATCTGTGAAAGATGTGTTTTGCCTTTTGGAGAACTTGTTGCTCAGCTCATTTTTCACAATTTAAAGGTTTAGTTAAAGTTTTGTCCAGCAGGAATCCTGCCAACATGTAAAGGCTAAAACTGACAGCACTTACTCTGAAATGTGCCTTTCTGCTGCTCAGCACTTTTATAAGGAAACTAAATTATAGAACTTAAATGAACAATATGTAATTTCTGCCACTAGAGGTCTCTCTATCAAAACAATGGAAACAAAAGACATGATTCAGATTTAACCGCCAACATTTTAGACGGAAAACATCGTTGAATAAAATTACAGTAAAGCAAAACATAAACTGAACATAAAGAAGGTTCGAGCTGTTTTCAGACATTTTAATGTGGAACTGCTGCATATTACACCTTCAACACTCAAACAGATAGTTTGACATTTATAATCACATTATTAGCAAACTTGCTGAGGGTCAGATTAGAGGATCAACACCAGTCTTAGTATGTGCGTCGAACATATGACGACCAGCTGTTTCCCCTCTTTGTAACCTTACTGCTCATTCAAACTGACAGTTTTCTGCATCATCATAAAACTGGAGCGTGTTATTTTCCTCTCATCTGACTTTAACAAATAAGAGCATTAAGAGCATTTACCTTTATTTAGTCTTTATGAAATCCCTCTACCAGATGTAATTGAATCCCTTTAGCCATGTGCAAGCAGCACAAGACAGGATTTAGTGACACCTGCAGACATGAATTTGAAGTGCAGCAAAAATGTTCAGCACCATTACGAGTAAATATTTGCCTTCACCTTCAATCAGATGCTGCAAATGACCACACATGCTTCAGCACAGATCAGATTGTCGGACGTAACTCTTTATTCACCAGCTTGTTGTCAAAAATGAAGAACATCCTGGGCAGTTTAAAGGAAAAAATCTAAAGAAAATTAAAGGTTTCCTGAAGTCTCTGTGTCATTAACCATCTTCAGGATCCACTGGTGGATCTCCTGAAGCTCTGGGTTTCTGGAGGCAACAGCTGTTTGAATCACTGCATTTTTTCCAACTCATCTGGCAGAAAAAAGAACCCAGCCTGAAGATCTTTTCAGCGATTATGATGAGCATGTTGTTAAAATCAAATCCACGATAACCACTGATGGTTAGTGAGGATTGGAGCAATAAGATCTTATCTCTGTAAACATGCTGACGGCAGCAATCTGCACTGGCTGCTGATGGGTGATGTTGTCTCTTTTGCTGAGTCATGAACAGAGACATTACACAAGTTAAACCACGAGCAGCATGTCTGTAAATAAGAAAAAACTCCTGAACTTGCTGATAAAAAACTTGCAAGTTCTAAATATCACATTAACTTAAGGTTATTATTATTGCTCGTTATAACACTTAGACTAATAATTAAGAAAATATAACCATTATTAAGCTGTAACATAAGGAACTATTGCCTTTAAAACCTAATTCTGTTTTGGTAAAAATCTATATTAACACTATTGAGTCTAATATTCAGACATCTTGGTCTCCTCACCCTGATAATGTAACAGTGAGCTTAGAGCTGCTTTGTTTTCACCTTTTACATAAATTAACATCATGTGTTTTACTGTAAAAAAACTGTTTAGTGCTGTTTTAAAGTATGAGCAAAGAGGTTTTTATGTGGTCCAGGTGTTAACGGGGGTATCATTAGAAAACACAAAGTTTCCCTGAAGGACCTCGGGGCTGCTCAATTCATTTCCTATTGGGCCACCTGGAACCATGTCGGCACATAAGTCAGTTTTCCAGCTCAACCAAGAAAAGGAGAAGACAAAAAGAGAATAAAGGAGCATTTTTATAGTAACAGAACACATCTGGAAGTGAGAGCGAACAGGAAACATGAAGCGGAGAAGACAAACAGAATGCACCCCAAGACCGAGCGTCTAATGGATGCGTGCTGACAAACTTAAGCGCCATCACAATTACAAAAAAATGTTATTGTGACGCGAAGTTGCCAAAGTTCAGCCGCTGAACTCTGCATCCAAACTAGACGGTAACTTTTGACCTGCCGTCAAACCGCCAGCCTGAAGTGGCTGTTGTTTTTGTGAAGCGCGGCTCTGAGTGTTAAAGGCGAACGCAGCCCTGGAATCTAACAAACCATCCTGTCGCAGTGGTGTTCGCCTTTTCTCCCATGTTGAAGCGTTTGCCGTGCCTCTGCCGTTACGTAACAACTGCTCCTCCATGCGAACCTGTACAGCAGAACATCCAAAGTCTTAAACTTTATTCCACCCTGTCAGACGCTTGGCCACACGCCCTCTACCACTCTGTTCACCCCGATACATGGCCGAGGCTTTTCATGATTACATGGTGCAGATGGTAAGATACCTTCAGCGTTGGAAGCTTTTTTTTTTAATGAGTCATGTTTGGCTGCAAACTGTGTCCAGTTGCAAACAGCTGGTTTAGTATCTTTACTGCCTCAACTTTAGTTTGTTTTGCAGCAGGAGCTGAAAACACGCAGGACGTTTTGCATTTTAACAAAATCATTTGGAGGCTGTGAGTGTGTAATGCTTCGGATATGCATAACTGCCAATTTTCAGCATGTCAGCATTGGAGTCTTGTTATCTAAGCCTCACTAATCCCTCCTTCAGTCGTGTGAAACACAGCCCTGCACTAAACATTAGGAGAAACCGGAGAGCAGAACTGAGAGCCTAATGAGAAAGAATATTCCCAGATGTCAAGCGAACAAACTCATTTATCCAAATCATGGAAATTATAACCTCTCAAGGTAAATACCACGCATGGACCGGGGTGGAAAAGGCGACGGTATCGTGAGTCAGACCTCAAACCTCTGCAACTGTGAAGGGCCTTTTAAGGGAAAACTAAGGACTTTAAGACAAAGTCCGACCATCTTTCCATCTTGAATCTGGCTGAAAATGTGTTTTCATTCATGAATATGTTCGTATGTAATTTATTGTGGGGTAGCCATGGCTACTGGCTACGGGATTAATAGATTCCAGCTGTCAATTAAAGACACCCATTGAGGGTTCAATGGTGGGCATTGTTCGGTCTGATTGGTGAGTCAGAGACGAACCGGGGGTGGGGGTGGAGGGGGGGCTGTGTGGCTGTACTTGGCAGGGCAGCAGGGAGATGTGATACACCAGAAGTAAGTCAGAGTACAGTTAAGTGTTGGACAGACCTTCAGTCCCTGCCTCTTTTGTGGGGATGAGTGGGAGCCAAAGGAACTGCAGCTCCTTTCTTTTTGCAGAACAGACGTTGGCAGAAAAGTTGCATGAAAAACTGGATGTAGCCTTGAGAAATCAGAACCAAAGTTTATTGTTGCCTTAATATCCTAACGGAAAACTACTGATGATGCTTGTTCTTCAGAAAACAACTAGTTCATTGATAACTTTGCCCTTAATCGTGTATTACAGTATCTGGTTCTATTTTTGAGCTTACCTCCCAGTAAGACTGGGTGGGTGTTGTGGGAAGAAGGTGTGGTTAGCATGGCTGACATGTAAGAAGAGGTGTAACAAGCCGGAGGATGTCCATGGGAACACTTGGAGAGGAATATTCCAGAAGGGCTTTCCAAACCCAAAACGACCATGGAAATATGTGTGCATCATGTGATCGGTCGTGTAAGCGAGCGCTTCTGCTCAGAGTGGTTTGTTTGAAAAAAAAGAAAGAAAAAAATCCTGCGGAGCCATGTGAATTCATTTCAAAGAGAAATAATCAAATAATGATACTTGGATGGAGATGAGTTGCATTTTCTGCAGCTTTGGTAACTCTCTCATCTCAAATAAAATCCCAGACAAGAGACAAATAAAAGTGAAGTCTCTCGTTTCCATCAGAGGCTGTTGTGCTGTTCTGTTTAGCATAAATGCACATCAGAGGAGGCGGGTCCATGTGGGGGTTGGGGGGTGGGTGGGTGTGCTTCCGCTATTTCTGAGAGGCAAAAGGAAGATTAAAAGAAAAAGAATAAACTACATTATTTCCAAATTTATGTATCATATGGTCAATAATGTTTCTCTCTTGTTTGAAAAAAAAGACTAAAACAGCGACCCCTGCAGGTTGCCCTGGAGGGATTCTTTATTTCAGTTTAAGATGCTTCATTTTCTTCTTGCTAATCTGTTCTTGGCCAAATTAACAGATTAGAATTGCATTGTTTTCTTTTTTTATCAAGCAGCAAAAGCAACAGTTAGCTTGTTGTAGCAGCAATAAAGGAAGCTAACAGTGGCAGTGAACTGAACTGTGGGATGATGCGGCGTCAGGATGGTGCTGGGGAGCAGATCGAGATCCTCAGCTGTTGGGTGGGGGTGGATGGGGTGGATGGGGGGGAGGGGTGGGATCTGACTCACTCACCTGGGACTGGATCCCAACACTGGGAGCTGCTGCACTGGTTGCAAGAGATGAAGACTGAAGACATTTAAAAGTTGGGGATTCACTATTTTTGCTCACAATATAAACAGTGAACATGAACAACTGACTGCATCATTATTGAGTATTTTTTTTGTTACTTTAAGATGATTTATGATTAAATTCAAAGCCTGAGTGTCATTAACGTTATGGTTACGGCTTAAGAAAAGATTAAACAGGATGTTTTTGTGCTAAAATGAACTCAAATTGTTTATTTTCCTGTTTTTTTTCTCATTACGTATTCGAAACACTGTTTTGCAGCGTCAGCATGGAAGCAGCAGCTCAGATGAAGCTCCAGGTATGAAACCGAAAGTCCACATCGGTGTGAAGTCAACTCGTGGATCATATGGAGAACTCGCGGTCATTCCAGAACATCAGTGTTAAATTCAGATGAGAGTGAGGGAAATCAAAGGAAATGGGCTCACTGAGGAATGGTGCACAGCTGCGCTCCTCATGTGTGCAACATATTTCCATTTTCAACTCCATGTAGGCCTAAAGCATTTATGGTTTAGCCCTCCTCTCTCTTGGTCAGCTGTTGGGCCTGTCGGTCCTGTTTAGCTTTAATTATTGATGATCCCATAGAGGTTGTATTTTTTTTAATTTTAGCAATCATTAGTCTGTGTTAACCACATTTGGCTGAGCTCAAACGGCAGACATGCTGTTCTTTCTCTACATCACATCAAACATGTCATGTATCATAGGAGTTCTCTCTCGGTGGTGAGCTGTGTTCCTTTGGTTTTTCTCTTCAAGACTGAAACTTAATCTGCGATTTCTTCAGCAGATGAATGAATGAATGAATGAATTTCAGCTCAGTGCAGATGATGGATTACTCACATATATACCCAAAAACATCCATGTTTTTCCAATTATGGTTGCCATTGTTTACTTCACAAACAAAACAACATGCCTAAATAAAAGGGTTTAAAGCTGCAGAACAGAGGTAGGTGGGAGCCTCCCACTGTGCAGGAATAGCTAAATAAAAGACTGTCGTGCTTCTTTCCTCCTACCTTAGTAATGATTACATGTCTCAGTGTTTGTCTAGAACTTCCTCAGATGTTCAAATTCTGAGCTTTAAAGTTTGAGATTACAAAGCAGAAAAAGGGACAAGCCACAGGACTCTGCACGTCCCCCCCCCCCCGATCGTCACTGCTGATGCTAAGAAGTCCAGATGATGCAGAAAGATGGCGGCTTTGGAGGATCAGAGATGAAACAGATGTGCAGTGTGAAGATTGAATCTATAACAGAGTGTCGAATCTTCTGGCAGATTTAAGAGGCTGGGTTCATCTCTGCAGAGGAAATGGCCTGTATAAATAGTTTCTGGTCCTTTTTTTCTGGGCTTGTCCCTAAGCAACGCCTGACACACACATGCACACACACACACATGCACACCCGCAGACACACATACACTCACGCATGAGATGCAAAAACCTGAGCGTAAACATGCAATAAATCTGGCAGTTTCACACACTCACACATACATACACAGACAAACACAAACAAACACAAAGACATATATTTTCTTCTGTGGGAATCATGAACTTTTTCGATATATTACCTGAAAAAAAAAAATTATTTGCCATCTGGCTGCCAGCTATGAAAGAAGATAGTTACCACTCTCATGTCTGTATAGTAATAACGAAGCTGCCCACAGCAGCTGGTTAGCTTAGCTTAGCTCAGCTCAAACACTGGACACAGGAAGAAACAGCTAGCCTGTACAAATTATACTTAAAAAAAGCCCTTTAATTAGCGAATTACATCTAATTAGTATGATGCAGCATGTTTAATTGTTCTGTGGGTGAAGTTGCTGGACTGTTTCTCTGCGGGCGACAGTCATCTCCAGGATTCTTGTTGTCAACGTGAGGTTTCCAGGCAACCAGCTGAGAGTCCAGGAAGTGCACTGCACCGCAACGGAAAGTTTACAAATGAAATTCCACTTCTTCTCCACATGTGTGAGCTGGAATTGTTTCAAGATTGAATCCATCTTTGTGTGACTGTAAATATTCAACATCACAGTTCAGATTCGTTGATGTAAATTCAGTCACCGTCAAACTATCAGAGTATTTAATATCAGAAAATCTGTGTCAAAATAGAGAATATTTAAGAGAGCCAAAGCCAGATAATGCTACTGTTGCCCCTTGAAAAATGTCTTATCATTCTTCTATTTTCATCCCTAAGACAAACCCAAGACTTGACGTTTGGCCAAAATGACCTCACTTGACAAAAATGTTGTTATTTTAACGTCTAAAACTCAGATGGGTTTATACAAGGATCCCAAAACACTCATACACTCTGGTACGACCCAGACACAAACACAAAAATCAGCACTCACAAGCAAAAACTTCAGATAAACAGCAGAAAGTTTTGTTTTTTAAAAAAAGATGATTGCAGGAGAGATAAGTTTCTGTTTCCTCGCTCACAGAGGACCAGCATGTTTCCTCCACTGCCTTCCGCTCTCAATCCCCACTCTGCTCTCCCTATTAATGTCATCTGCAAGCAGTTTGCTTTAACACCTGAACACACACACACAGACGCATGCACACAGAGACACACACACACTGACACAAACACACACACTGGTGCACATCTGGTGCATCTGTCAGAGTTATGTGCTACATCCAACTCTGTGTCTCCGGCCTAATGGAGACTGCAGGCCTCACTTACAGCACTGGGACGGACTGAGTGGGAGCGTTCATTGAGACGTATCCGCATTTAAGTCTTGTTACATTAAAAACATTTCTGCTGGCTCCATTATGTCTGTTTAAAATTAGATAAACTACAAACTAAATGAGTAATATTATTACATATTATCATAATTGTTATAATGCATGATGTCATGGATTGTTTGTTAAACTGTCAATCATTCTATTTGCTTTAAAAAAAGTCATGTTTTCTATGTTGCATCATTTTCAAGTGATTCAGACATTTTGTTACACAAAGTAACAAACGTATTTCAATCATGGTATTTATTCCTAATTGTTACTTTTTGTAACTGTTGATGTATTTTCATTTTTTTTTTTAAACTATGTATCAACTTTAAGTGTAACATCATAAATCATGTTCTAGGTGTATTTTGGTCATGTGGGTGTGTCGCATGTCAGGAACTTTGGGGGATTTTTCTGCTTCTGTGTCTAATCAGATGATTACAGTGTTTAAGTGTCTGCATCCCTGTAAAAAATCTTTATCAGAGAATTATGCTTCTAATCTGTTTTCTGCCTCAATGTTAGCGACTTTCCCTCAACTATGTGTCTCTATGAAGCACAGACTTCATTACTGATTCATACAGAATTTCACTGAGTCGGTATATTTGTTATAGTTTGTGGGATAAAAACTTTGAATATGGAGGATCTGTTTAACCCGTTTTTTAGTCAGAACAGCAGATGTCAACCTGAAAGATTCAGAGTTCCTGTTTCTGTCTGATCGAACAAACACAACAGTTTTATAAATGCATATTTGCAGTTCCAAAACACTGTTTGCTTACAGCTCTTTTCTTCTGTTGTATATAAAGAGAATTATTCTCTGAATGCAACAATAATTGTTTCAGCGTTTCCATATGGTCGATTGAAGCCTGCTGTCGGAGAACTCCATATCTCACTGCATCTGTCATATATTGTTTCCGATAGAAATATCTCATCGGAACATCATGTTCATGTTTTCAAAGCAAACCACAAGAATCCGGAAGGAACTATGCAGATTAGCAACAACGGCATAAGTTACAGAGGTACAATGCAAATACTACACTTCAGAAAGCAACAATCATGTTCTTACACTGAGGATGTGAATGTACCTCATGTTTGAATCAAGTTAGATCTTTTTCTCTTTGGCAACATCACACATTTGTCCTGGTTGTCTTACTTCTGCCCCTGTGAGGGACCTTTCAGTGTGTGAGGCTGGACTCACACATTAATATTTGTATAAATAACACACAGGGATCTTGTGAGAGGAAATGACTGCTTTAACTCGGAGCTCAAATTGCCCCTCAGACAACAAAAAGGCTTCCTAAGTGCTAAATTGCCCTCCGTCACCCTGTCAAGCATTCATAGGGCGGTTACTCAGCATTTCACTCCAGACGGTTGAAGCATATTATCTAACCACTCATTCAAGTCAGGGCTCAATAGAATTGCCTTTAGATAAGTTCCATATTTAGACTGATGCCTCGGCTTGTATGTCCAGATGTGATCCTATATCCCACATCAGGAAATGAACAGTAGCTTAGTTTCTGGATACGGCCACCTGCTGGAACCACAAAAAAGCAACTCAAAGTCCCATCTGCTCCGCTTGCTTACGTGCCATCAATGTCTTTATTCATTATTGCTATTCTGATCAGCACATCGCCAAATGTACATAACCAGTGCGAGCACCAGTTCACTGTGCTGCACGGCGGCTCGAGTGACCGCTGATCTTTGACTGGAAGTGCAAAGAAAATGCTCATTTCATCGGAGTCTCATATTTTTATGACTCATTGGGTGTTACTGAATAAAAGTCATTCAGAAAGTGGAAAATACAGCACATGTGCCAGGCAGTGTTGTACCATACAGGAATATGAAAAACCACAAAAAAGATCTGACTAAGATGATTATGACTTTCTGTTTCAGCCATCCATGTTTCTAGTCTTTGGTCAAACGCAACAGACCAGTGTGGATGCCCAGATGGTTATTAGCAGAGGTTGGACAGAGTCATTGTTTTTTAACTCACATGTACGTATCAAATTTTTGCACGCAACTCCCAAGTCAAGACAGAAAAATGCATCTTAAGTCAAGACTGACAAGTACCAAATCCAGTAATGTGCTCTTAAAAAGACGTGATGCCAAATAAATTACACAACGCTGACTTCCTGTTCTCTGTGTGACTTCAAGTGTCAAACAGAGTTGGAGGTTTTTTCATTTCTCTAACTTTCGACCAAGTTTTTGCAGCTTATTTTTTACAAATATTGATGAGTTTGTGTTGACAAAGAAGATCTATGGAGTTATGTGTCAACTTGTAGCATTTAGTTATCAATTGAATTATCAAACACCTTTAAAATAACTTCCTTTTTAATCTTTGGGCTTTGAGGGAGCGATCAAGAATTTTCAAAAAATCATTGGTGTTAAAGTCGAGGATGATTTTGCGAAGTCGAGTCTAAAGTCATTAAATCTGCGACTCGTGTCAAAGTCATGTGACTCTGCTCAAGACTCCTCTGCTGGCCTGACGCTGACTCGGCACTTTGCAGTGGCTGCGCTGCCATAAGGGATAAACAGCATGCTTGTATGATCCAGCTCCAAAGAAAAAGCAGATCACCTCAGCAGGCATATCACTGGCTTTGATTTTAATTCCCTGCAGACCCGGGGCGTACTTTTGAATGTGGCCCAGTCTCAAACTGAATACTTGGAATCTGACGTCCTGTCTTGAACTCTGTTAACTCATTCCTGCTGGAGACACACACATTTTTAACATCTTCATCCCATGCTGACTTTGATTCAATTAAATGACTAAGGGATCGTTTGGTTTGATTTCTGAACTGAATCTTCAGACGAAGTAAATCTCAAACCTTTGACATTCAATGTTGCAAGTCTTTGAGGAATAATTTGTTTAAACTGTGTCACTGCAACATCGTTGTTTCACTGAACAGAACTGGTGGAAGTCTGGTGTGTTTTTGCTCTTTTAGTTCAGTTCTTTTGGGTTTGGCTGTCAGTTGAACTCTGATAAGGGTGAAACAACCAGAGCAAAACAAATGAAAAGGGGGTCGGACTCTGGTGAGAGTTTGTTATCAGTCTAATGTTCCTGTGCAGATGATCTTTATGCACTTTGTTTTCCTACAAGGGCTGATTGATCTATAGATTCACAGCCTGATATAAAGACATGGCTTATACAGCTCTCACATCCATATGCTATGTACTATTACTTCTTCCCAAAGATAAAGAAAGAGCTCCTAGTGGCTCTGTGACAGTGATGATGCCATTGCTGTTGTGGACCAGTTTCTGGAGGTCCAAGAGGTCCCCCAAGAAGGGATCCACATGATCCACAACCTCTGGACTCAGGGTGTAAATGCAGCAGGAAGCTGTTGAAAGTTAAATGTGCTACGCTTTCTAAAATTGACTCTTTCTATCTTGAGCCATGAACTAATTTTTCACCCCGGGTCTTAGGACACATATGACTGAATGACTGCTCAGTATAACTCTCCCCTGTTCGCACCTCCTTCTGTTGAGACTTTGCCGTTACTGTGAGTATTAATACTTTCCTCATCACACACAGTTTGAGTGAGGTAAGGCCAGGCCATCTCCACCCATTTATTTGCTTATGCTCTAATGGAAACGAGTGTGTTGGTGGAATCAACACATGCACTCTCCTCAAAGTGGCCAGTGAACACTTTGTTCCAAATGGTAACGTCTTCATGGGCAAGAAAAGCAACTTCCAAGGAAAAGACTGACTGCTTCACTTATGTAGAAGGGAGTCTCTTACTTTTATTTGAGGATAGAATAAACACTAACAGTGCACTTACTGTTTTTTAGAGCTCGAGGACACGCTCCCTACACTTTTCATAATTTCCAACAAACTGTAGGAACTCCGTGACATTACAGCCGCACCCGAAGCATCTTCTATAAGCTGAAGAACATGTCCGTTAATTCCAGGTTTTATGTTGAAAGTGATAAAAAGTTGAATGATTGTGTCTCCTGCTGCACACCAGTGCGTCTGTGTTATGAAAGCTGGCAGTTATTAATGAGAGAAACAAGAGTCAGAGCAGCTTTTACAGCATCACAGGAAACAATCTGTACTTTCATCCTCCAACATGAAGTCACCTCGGCGGCGTGCATCAAAGGATCCCCTCAGCACAGATGTCAGCTCTGCCCTGCCTTGACATCCCTGGCAATTACTAAAAGCTGTGAGCGTGACATCGACATCACCCGACGATACCATAATCAGACCTTGTCACACGGTGACTTTGCGAGGTTTTTGATTGTGAAGGGTCTGTGTTGGATTAGTGCATCACTCACAAGGGAATATATGTAAGACTCAGTTAATAATACAGGAATATGTGGACTGAGTCAGTCTGCTTTGATTATAAGAACTAATAATAAGTAATTGCAAGAAAAGCTGTCTCACTTTTTTGCTAAAGAAGCAGTTTAATCGACTGTAATTATGTGACAACTTTGCTGCTTATCAGATTTCCATGTTCTCACAGAGTAACAGCTGCTTAACATGGTGGATTGTACAACAGTGGTTGCCTAGCGCCACCATAACAGTACAACACTTAGCAGGAAATTTCGCCGGTGTGTGTAATGACCTACAAACAACAGAACGCGGATGCAATGAATCAGTCGTAAATACTTCCATGTGGTGCAATGTGAAGTTTCTTTTTTTATGCATTTCATGATTTAAGAAATACAGAATAAAAGCAAAGGTGCTTCAGTGAGTTAACACATCTTTCCTGTTAATTCACTCAGCATTAAATTTCAGTTCACACAGACATAAAGGAGTTAATTTCACTGCTGTTCTCTGGGAACAAAGTCTGTTTTAGCTCACTGGCTGAAAAATGCAGCAGCAGTCCTCCCTTCATTTGGCCTGAATGGAGGCATTTCTAAGAGTTCAACAGCAAAGTGCTGCTGTTTTTTCCTGTTGACATTCAGTGTGATGTGCAATCAACTTGTCAGTACCATAAAGAATCAAACACTGTTCAAATTTTAACTTTTTCTTTTTTGAAGTATGAAGCTAAATCGTTAAAAGCTGCACTGATTTGTTCTTTAATTAAGACACAATCACCTAATAAATTGATAAAACAAACTTATTAGAAACAGTCACAGAGCAACATTAGCATGTTTTACAGTCCACCTGAAAAAATGTAAGTAAGATCTTATTTTATTTTATTTTTTGGCTCTGATTTGGTCTCTTTAGAAGCTAAATGCTCCTTTGAGTTCACCTGCAGCTCACATGACTTTATCTGTCAGCAAGGTTGCCAGTTCCTAGCCTCTTTAAGACTTATATTTCCTTTTTTTAACATTTTTATACACAGGGTTAGTTTATATTTTGTTGTTGAGACACAACTACAGTCTTCTGTGAAATCCTACAAGCATATAAAGGGATATGTGTTCAAATATGACGTTTTTTTCTGATACAAATGAGTGTCATGAGCTGTGTTTGCTTAATGTTAACTTTATTTTGCTGTTCTGAGACAGTTTTATTTATGGCAGTGTATCATTGTTTGTCTTGAACAGCGTTCCTCTCCCAGAATACATCTTCTTTTGTGGGAGTTTTGTTAGTTTCTAATTTGATGAGACTTCTTGCCAAATGGCCTGAAGCCAACATGTCATATTTATCAACTTTCCAAACGGGGAAATGGAAACTAACAGTTTTTTCAATCAGTCTTTAATGTTCAGAGTGAAATACGTTGAATGCCCAGTTTGGCTGTTGGATGGCACCGTGCCCTTTGGGTGACCCCTGGTTGCTGAAGCAAAAAGATGCAGGAAGTTGCAGGAAGTGGAGAGTCTCTCGGTTCTGAGCTGCCCAAATGTTTTCCTGTCAGCATGTTGCTCTTGAAAGATGGTAATCAATGTCCTGCATGTTATTTCTGTACAAAATGACTGAAAGATGTAAATTTATAAAGATCTCATGCGGTCAGAGTCTGTCTCTCTGGATGTGCTGGTAACAAGAAGGCCAACACATTCTGAAAGCAATTTAAGTTCATTTCCCAAAAAATATTCAGCGTTACCATTAATTCATAAGAAACTTTTGTGCACGAACAGTGTAAGTTAACGAAAATGACGTTTAATTTCATTGTGTGTTTTGTTGTGTGTGTGAGGTTGATGGCTGCTGTCGTATACATAACATTATCTGTGTTGGCACAGAGATGCTGTGAGTGTATTTTTGAGATGTACTGCATCATTTTAACTCATGTTAATGTAAGTTAATATGTATTTCATGTTTAATTTGACATTTATTATGTGTCTTCTGCCGCTGCTGTTGTTTATGTGCTGAGTTTATGTTCTTGGCTGTTTATGGGCAGTAAAGGCAGTTTAAGTTAGCACAGGGTCTCAGTCATTTAGGATTAGTTCATGCACATCAAATAAGCAACAGAGATTTGTAAAGTCTTTTAAATGTTCAGATAAGAACCTGCACCTGTGAGGTGAGTTGTTTCTGAAGTTGTGAACTTTTTATTTAAGGATAAACTGTTAAAACTGAGACAAATCAAACACTCCAAATACTTTTAATGCTGCTCTTTTATTTTGAGAGAAGTTGAGAATAAAGATATTTATTGCAATAATGAAGCATCTTCATGACGAACACGCTTTGCCAAAACCACTTTATCAGTGGATGCTAATTATTGAACCACAGCAAGTTTTCAGTGGAATTTCAATGTAACAACAAGAAGTTGAAAAAGTTGTCCTGCTACTACTTTAGTTTTTTTTTCCTTCTGTGGTCTCTTGAACAACCCCCGCCCCCAAAAGAAGGGTCTCCAAATAGCTCAAATGTAAGAAAAAGGAGCCAGTAGAAGTAAATGGAGAAAAAGGCAAAATGTATAAAAAGGTAAGGAGAAAATCCCGCTCCAGATTTGTGACATCATCCTCCCCACTGCTCACATCCAGACCAAACAGGGCTATGTGTCTGGTTTTCATTTACTTCTTTTCTCCCTCTGCATACCCTCTCCTCTCCTCTCCCTCCTCTTTCTCTTTTTTTTCCTCCTTTCTTTAGAGAAAGTGGGAGGAGGAAGAGAGAGGTGGCTGAAGTCCAGGAGTTGGGAAGTTTGTCCCATCCCAGCTTGAGCTCAGCACCACAGCTCCTCTGGTTTGAAACCGGGCGGGTGTCTGTCTCTCTCTGTCTCAACCGTTTCCTCGCATCAATCAGGACCCCTCTTTCTGCACACCTCTTATCAGTGACCTTATCACTGCCTTGTTCAGCAGCCTTCCTCTGGGAGGTGCTGGAAAAGCCAGCAAGGGGAACTTACTAGGAGGATAATGACCAAAAGTCCAGCTTGCATTTTGCATAACTGATATTTTTTTCCTCTCAAAAAAACAAATACAGTGGAGTACAGCTACTTCAGCTCAGGGTAAGTTTTAAATATCTGTGTTCTCGTAATGTTTCAACGTGCAGAAAGAGATCTTAACTTTCTTTATTTAACAAATCTAGTACTTCCTTAATTTCTCTGGTTTTGCTCTCTGAAGGATTGACCTTGATTGCACTGTTTGCTGATTATAAACAGTGCATTGACCGTAGCGTAGCGTAGCATAATTACTAGTCTGACATGTAAGCTCCTGACTGGTGTCATAAACACACTGTTGCACAGAGTTTTTGGCTTATAGGCCGTAAATATTAGACAGCGTGCGTTTAGCAGCATGGCCGAGACCTATACTTAAGTGGTGAGAGTGCTGCAGGGCCAGAGGTGAGCCACAGCTGGGGAGAAGGAGGAGACCTCAGCTATGTTATGTGTGCTGCATGTGAGCGTATGTGTGTGTGTGTGTGTGTGTGTGTGGTGTGTATGCTGTCTTTTCCTCTCAGGCTTGAAATGCCGTCATTCTGTTTGTTGGATTTGTGAAAAGTTTAATTTGCTGTGAAGGTGTTAAGAGATCATGTTGAGAATTTAAAATGCTGAAGGTGTCTGTATGTTGCGGTCTGAGGTCGCAGTCGGAGCTGTGAGCCTGCAAAGAGCTGCTTTAAACTGATTAAAGCCAGTTCTTTCTATGATAAACTGCAGTCTTTGTGTAATTAATCCATCATGTAAAGTGGCGAATTATTTAAGTCTCCTTCAAATGGCTAAATATGCTGTATATCACGTTACGAAATGTCATCGATCATCTTTCAGTAGCTCGTTTTTGGGCCTTTTTTCAGCGTTCTGAATCCATCATTTGCTTATTCAATTAAATTTAAAAAGGGAATCTGTTAGTAATGGCACTTTTGCATCCAAATGCTTAAAATCTCCACACACGCACATGTGAGCTCTAAAGAAGAGCTGGATGGTTAGATGTTTCCACTGCAGCAGTAGCCCAAAAAAACCACACCCTCTCTGAAACGACTACAGGAGTGGAAAAGTGTGAAGAAAGCGTTTTCCACACTGCTGGCCAGATGAACCAGGAGAACCAGAAGGGGTTTGGTCCATTGACAAAAGAGGGGGAGTGGGTGGGTGGGTGGGTGGTGGTCGTGGGCTGCAGGGTTTAGTGGGCCAGGTGTGGGTCATTAATCTTCCAATTCTCCTACAAGAACGTCCAGGCAGGGACACAGGAGTCCAGCTGTGTCTTTACTGCAACGTTTCATTGAGGGCATGTGGGATTTGATGCAGAAATTAAGTTATTTTATTCATCCAAGTCAAAACTTAATGACATTACATTGGACATTTTGCCATAAATACATCTCATGAGCTACTGCTTCCACATAGCTCCGTGTTTGCATGTAACCAGTTGCCATGATACAGAGAGGAAGAACTTGGTCATCATTCAACAGCGGAAACTTGAGAGGAAACTTGGTGTACGCTCCAGATTTTATTTTATGTGTTTGAGGGATTTTCACATAATTTATTACCTGCATTATGACGATGCTGCAGCTCCCTTTGGAAGCAGCTATCTGAAGTCTTATTGGCAGAGCTGTATCAGCATCAGGATTCCTAATGACTAATAATAAGGACTTTTTGATGTACAGTCTAAATCAGCATTATGTTTTATAAGCTTTTAGTCTTTCTTGATGCAGCGCAGATGTCTGGAAAGTTTGCACTTTTTTTTTTTTTTTTTAAGAAAGATCTAGTCTCAGTGACTTGCTGCCTCAGTGTTCTCTTAAAAGGCATCTTGCATTGCAGAGACAGTAAATCAGGGGAACAGTGCAGGCTGCTATGCTTTGGTTTGTGAGAGCAGCAGATTTATGGTCGATCATTAGCATTAAGGTTTTCCATCTTTGCTTTGTCGTCATTGTGAGATTTTGATCTTTTGATTAAAACCAAAGAACCCTGATTTGGCTAAAAGCTCCATCAGGTCAAAACTAAGTGGCCTCATGTAACTGATTTCACCGAGTGTCCCCTTCATACCTGAACTGCTGCACCAGCGCTGCAGGTTCAGATCGGCCATGTGTGCTTGAACACACATCTGCTGGGTGTCAGACAAACTAATACACACCAGCTGTGTGGAGCTCCTCCCTCTTTTTTTTTTTTTAAACTTTGTCATTGATCTTCCTCTTGTCTGTACCACACATGTCACGTCACCATCCTTTCGGTTGGAGGGCGGGTCTTGTGTGTGCGGTTCCACGCAGCCTCATGATTTATTCATGCATCAGGATTAATTTCCTCGCAGGATGCCAGCGAGCGGCGGTGTGGAGCTGTCTCACCCTCAGAAGCTGCTTTATAAAGGAGACATGACTCACATCCCTCGTGACTTCACTTATTAGTCTTGCCTTTTTTGTTCAGATTTATGAATATTGCCCTGATTAAGTGATTTTTAAAATACAGTTTATATTTACAAGGTTTGAGTCTGTAATAAAGTGTTGAGGGAGCTGCGAATTTATGACTTATTAAGTCTATAACATAACATGTGGTTGGCATCGTGGAAACATTCCTATGGCTTCATGCAAACTGTGCAGTTTCCTCTCTGCATGTGTGTGTATTTGTGTGTATTTGTGTGTGTGTGTGTGTGTGTGTGTGTGTGTGTAAGCCTGCTGTTCAACACCATTTATAATTAATGGCACAATTAAAACTGAAGTGAAACAAAGAGCACCTGCAGGTTGAAGGAATAAAGATTAATGTCTTTACTGATGTAATTAATGCTACACTTTTATGCTAACATGCATTTTTTTGTTATTGGAAATGGATCCTGTCTGACTGTCTGACTGAGCTTGTGTCTGCATGGAAAAATGTCCACTGCATTAAACATCACACAACTTCTGCTTTAAGCACTAAACGTTACCTTTGAACATAAATCACTAATGTAGAATCATTTTTGTTGCAACTGGATGTAGAATACGTTGGTACTTCTCATTTCCAGAGGTTTTTCAGTGTGTGTGAAGAACATCTGAATTTAATGTGGAGTTAAACCAGATTTTCCACCACATGGGGGCGTAAGAAATGCAAAACCAACTTTTAATCACACATTCATTATGGTGAACTTGTTGGCAAAGGGTTGTGCATTTACAGAACTACATTAACATTAATGTAGAGTCTCACTTCTGGTAACCTGATGAATGAAGGAGCTCTGGTTTGGTCACCACTGACTCCTGAAGGAAATATCTGACTCTTGAACTTCTACACGCTCTGCTATGTTCTCACCCGCTAGTTGCTTAAGTTGTCAGTCTGCCACTTGGTGCTGAGTACAGAGTGTACAGCTGGTTTTTTGAGCTTTTTCACCGAAAACAGCTGCATGCTGATGCTAAAAAAGAGGTTGATAAAAGAGTTTAGAATAACTGAAACAGTGAAGATGTAGACTGACTCAGTTATCTGGAAGATGCTTAAAACCACATGGAAAGCAGAGTTTTGTGATAATTGTGGGTCCTCTGATAATTTAAGAATTGGCATCATGGCTGATTTTAACTCCACTCAGCATATTTCAACTCAACAATTTGCTATTAATTGTTTAAGCACGCAAAATGTCTGGCTTTTTTTTTTAAATGTATTTGCTCATTTTGTTCAAACTTACTATTTGTAAAAAAAAACCCCATCTGATATATGAGTGTAAAGGCATCGCTATCTTGTGGCTTTGGCTTAGTGTCATATAAGCAAAGCCATTAAAAAGTCTGACTTCAAAAGCATCTCTGATTGTAATTATACCAGTGTGAAAATCCAGCTCTTTTTAGCAGCTTATGTTTGTGTGAGGAGACCGAACCGAGTCTTCTTCCCTGTCATTGGAGGGCTGCTTTTGCATATTTGGTGCAACATGTAACTGATTAAACTGGTGTGTCACTGAGACTGATGGATTTTTTGTTCTGCATCGTTAGTTTGCATGAGTGTGTGTGTTTTTTTTTTGCATGTGCATGTTTGTGTGAGTTAATGTGTGCGTGTGTGGTCTTTGCTATAAAGGAGTGTGTGAGGTCCAGCTGTAAACGTGCTTCAGGGTGCACATGGCCTCACGGCAGCATCTGTGTCGCTCCGTAAAGGCAAACTGACACTGTTAACTATAAATAAGACCACTGAGTAAGATATACTGCTATATACAGCGTGCAGAGCAGTATGTGCACGCTGTATAACATAAACTGCTGGCTATTTCAATGCTGAGTCCGTGAAACCTGTCATGTTGGGGCGGTGACTCAGATTTTTGCAAAGACACACATGGCATCTTCATCCTCTACAGCTCTTGGTTTCATTAAACTATCGTGATTTTATAGATGTGTGGCCGTCAGGTTTTCAGGTTTAAGCAAACAACTCAAACAGATGAACCTGGATTGCCCATGCATTTCTTCAGTCCCTTATGATGCCTTTGTGTGAGGTTTATTAGTTCTTGGTTTTTAGTGATCCCCCGTGATAAAAGCAAGAAGGACACCACATACACTACAGTGCATACCGACATCCGCTAGCCTCACATTAATCTTGAACTGGAATGAGGTGAAACTAACACAAAGACGGCTTAACAAAGGAGTAATTTAGTTCCTCAGGGATGTCAGAATGCTTGTGCAAATAATTTGGGCTTAGAAAATTTATAATCATTCTGGGATGCTGACAGGAAGTGAGATCTGTTCAAGATTTATTCGAGAGAATGCATGTTTTAGCTAATTTTTTTTGGTTTCATGGCTTGTGAGTGTACAGTTTGGTTTAGTCTCACTGCTCTCATTAATCTCCGAGCCATGTTGTAACAGTAAAACAAAACCTCTGATAAACACAGCAAGCCCGGCACTAAATGTCAGACAGACAGCTAGTGACCAGCTGGTGAATATGGAGGAGCATTTAGCAGCTAAAGAGACAGATGTTTAAGTTAGCAAACAGAGGGTTTGCTGACATGTTTGCAAAAATATTTCTGCTGTGGGTGAAAATTCATCAGTCATTTGTGTAATCCTCTACTTGTTTTTAAATTCGCCCCCAAGTGGTAAAATATATATAAATGCAGCTGTAGAAGTCTGTGTTTTCCTCTGAGGCGGTGAGGGAAGCCATGGTGGTGACACACTGGCCAGACCTGGCAAACTCTTCAGAAAAGTGGCTTTTGAGTGACCTGAAATCACATGGGAATGACTGAAGAGCACAAACATCTGCTGCAGTTTCCCAAGAAAGCTTAGATTTCCTTGAAATAAAGGAACTTTTTGATTTAGGCTCTAATTCTGGAAAGTGATGGTGACAGGGACACATATTTCTTACAGCTAGTGAAAGTTCTCTTTAAAGAAAACCTTTAAAGGGAAGCACAGTAACATACAATTTTTATGTTTCATATGTATCATATCAATATTTCCAGAAAAGGCCTACACAGTTAAGTGTTATTCAGATGATGTGACAGCAAAGTAAGATGGCTGTCAAACAGGCTACTTCTCAAGATTTGTTCTCTTTCTGTACTCATATTTAGGATCTCGGGACCTTTTCTAGTCGTGTTTGTGGCAACCAAACTGTATTTATATTTGAATAAGAAATTGGTAATATAATCTTTTTTTAATACTAAGTTGTTTTGCCTAAACCCATCCAGATGTTGACCACAGTCGGCACATCATGCCACTGAAAGGAAAAAATGTCGAAACTAGTATAGAGACAGTTTCATTTTTAAAGAAACCCTCTAGGTTTCACATATCTATGGTTTTCCAAAATGTACAATCACAACATTAATTCTGGTTATGGGTTGGGCACACTTTAAGAAAAGCTGGCACTGATACTTTATGTTTGACAACTCTGGCTTTGGCTTCATGTTTTAAGTTCAGTGACTTTCCTCAGTCTTCCACTGAATGGCCGATGCTCCAGCAGTTTTTTGTTCAGTTTTGTTTAATATATGTGTGTTTTGATGATACAAACAGTCTAAAAGGCCGTTATTTTCCCACCAATTCATCATTAACATCTACAAAATGCAAAGCAAAGTATAAACACTGTGACTCCACTGAGTTAAACTCGCTGAAAGATTGCATTAGCTATAAAACTCATGTGTTTAAAACTAATGATTGCTTTGGTTTGGGTTATCGGTGGAGAAATCTTAAGAGCACATGTTGTTACTGGCACAGTAGAGGCTCATATTCAGCCCTGGTGAGATATAATTTTTGGCGTTTATCAGAGAGAGCATGAAAAAGGAACATAATGTACAAATCAGGTCTTATTTAATCTGCAAGCTTTGAATTCATATCATCTTTCAGCCTCACAGTTCAAATTTTGTCATATTAACACCGGCAACTTCTCTACAATATGGACTTAGAGACTAATTCAAATCCAATTAAATATGTTTTAGATAAAATACAGATCAGCACGTCAACTGGTGACAAATTTATGAACTACTTCTAAAAAAAGTCTGCAGTTCTCACAGTGTGTTATACCTGCTTTATCCACCAGAGGGTGTCAATAATTTCTCAGATGTTCCTCAGTCATCATGCCTTTCTCCATCATCATATAGAAGCACAGTGGATAAAAATGAAAAGAAAACAAACCTAATATACACTTTCTGATCCTGAAAAAAGCAAATTCAACTTATTACACATTCTAGAAGGAGTTTTCCTCTTTTATTTTCCATAAAGTAAACGTACAGTAAATCTCTAATTATCCACGTACCACTTTTCTTACAGTGCACATTACAGCTGCTTTTATTGTGTGAGAGCCAGCAGGCACAGAGGCTGTTAAAAACAATCCTCTGCGACTTTTGTCTACGGTCATAACGTCACTCCCATTGGCCATGTGCACCATCTCGGGCCATTTTATTTTTTCAGGGTCCCTGTTTTGTTATACAGTCTTTATATAGTTGTGTAAAAAAAATCCCTCCTAATTGCAGAGTGGTGAGTCTGCCAGGTCACAGTTGGATGTTTGCTTAATTGGGTTTGCGTCTGTTTTTTTTCACATATAGTTTTAAGTCTGCTTCATTGAGTTAAATGTAACTGCTCTGTTTTTTTTATAACTCTCCTTGCGCTGCTGTTTTGGCTCCATCTGCATCTTTTTGGACAAAAGTTATCGCTTCAGAGTGGTCGGAAATTTAATAGTTTATGTATGTGTGTGTGTGTTCTCTTGGCTTCGCCTGTGTGAGTTTTAAACCTTGCCTGAGGAGAATTAAAGGCTTGGTTTGGTTAAAACCTGGTTCCATGCATCTGTGGTGGCAATGAACGTGTGGAGATTCAGGTATGATTTATAAACAGTAGCAGACTGATGCATAACAGTATTTGTAACCTGCTTGAGGAAATTCTGACTTTTGCTGGGACAACAAAGGTTACATACCACACTTAGCCATTACATTTTTAAAGAAAATCCAGCAAAAAGCTGTGTATCCTCTCCTTCTTCCTTCAACCTCACACACGTTGTGTACATCTTTGCATACTTTGTCTATGAGCTAAATGTATAGTGTCAGTGGTGAGCCCTGTGCGACCTTCCTTTCATTTCCTGCGACACCACTTAACATCACAATTGGGGAAAATCTGACTAAATAGAAAACACACACCCCTGCTGTGAAAAGCGGACTTTCCAGTCCAACGCCCCTCTTAAGAACACTTTATTCTGTGAGACGGAAAATACAGTCCTTGCCAAGCAGAGTTAATAGCTTAAGCACACAGGCTGGCAGTTTAAACAGGTGGTTTTGATTATCACCACTCTTCAGGTTTGCTACTGATATATCATCACTGCTGCAGATCCCTCACTTACAAAAAAAACCTAAAACTAAAAGGTTAGACAGGTGCTGGTGATTCATTTGTCATTTTTTCAATTTAAAAATTGTAAGTTTGCATGGTATTTATGGGTAAATTATCAGGTGATTATGGAAAGTTAATATTTTTATTAATATATATTACTCTCAAAGAAATTGTTCAATAGAGTTCAAACAATACAAGAGGAATACTTGACTTTAAAAAATGTTCACTCTGTGCAGCCGTAAATGCCACATATTGACTCTGTTTGGCTTCGGCAGGATGTGCATGCCATGAAAAATGAAAAGTGCCCATCTGTGTGTTAGTTAGCTGAGACACAGTTACACTTCAGCAGCAGGGAAGCTCATATTCTTGCAGACACAGCAAAAAAAAAAAAATGAAAACAGCAGGTCTACTTTTTTCTTTCGTGTGTGTGTGTTGTGTTGAAGATTAAATGTTGCACGTTTGACCTTTAAAACCTTAAGCAGTGCTGTGTGTTATATTTATGGAGACACTGCAGCATAAAGAGGATGAGATATCCTTGAATGTATTTCCTACCTGTTAAATCATTTTTTCCATTGTTCCACTATCCTTATGTTGCTTTTTGGATTATTTTTTTCTTCCACAGGTCCTCCCTTTGCTGTCTTGGTGATTGAAGATGAGGGGGCCCCGGTTGTTACCGCTGTGTGCCCTCCTGGGCGTCCTGTGTGCAGGACTCCTCCCTAACCTCGATGCTCAGGACGGTAAGTTAACCTCAGATAATACAGGGTTTTCTCATTTTGCAGATGATTCATCTGCTTGTAATACTTTCTCCAGTTTTCAGCATTACTCAATGGGATGTTTATTCAAGTTTCTTCTCTCCTAAAATTACTGAATCTACATCTGACCAAAGTGGAATTTGTAAAAGATCATATGTCATCATAACAAAAGCAAAAAACACAAAGTAACTCAGAACAACACATTTTCACATCTTATAGGTGCTGTTAGTAAACTGTAAGTTTTAAAAAATATATATACTCATGTATTTATTTTTTGAATTAAATCCAAATTTTATCTTAAAATGAAAGAAAAGGTCTAGAGCTTTACCAAATCCAGTCAGATTCTTTTGTTAAGCAAAGGAGAATGACACTGTGACACTTAGAATTATCTAGACATTTTATTTGCATTGTACAAAAATATAAGTGTTTGGCACCAAAAACAATATTTTGAAGCAAACACCAAGCATCTTTTCACCCGTCTTCACTTCTGTCCTTCAAACACTGTCCTATGAAGACTGTGCACAAGGACTGGCAGCTGATATATACTATCTAGTGGATTCATCCTGGAGTATTGGAGAGGAGAACTTTGAGCATGTCAGACAATTTCTGTTCAGCTTGACAAAATCGCTGCACCAGGTTGGAGGGGACAGGTTTAAATTTGCCCTTGTGCAGTACAATAACAAGCCTGAAACTGAGTTCCAGCTCAACAGCTACACTGCAATTCAGGGAGTCTTGGCACACATCAGGGCCATGTCTTACCGCGGTGGGGGAACCCGGACTGGCCTGGGCCTGGATTTCCTCATTCGTACACACATGACCACTGCTTCGGGCAGCCGTGCGGTTGATGGGGTGGCGCAGGTGGTGGTGGTGCTCACAGACGGGCGCTCCCAGGATGACGTGGCCGTACCAGCTCAGGTGCTTCAGCTGGCGGGCGTGGAGGTGTTTGCAGTTGGAGTGCAGGATGCAGTGGACTCTGAGCTCAGGGAGATGGCTAGCCAGCCCTTTGACACTCATGTTATCAGTGTAGCGTCTTTCCTGAACTTGCGGGATATTACTCAAGACTTAGTAGTGGGGATTTGTGGCGCAGTGACCCGGTCAGGGGGTTCTCCCGTGGCAAACGAGGCCCCTGTGGCTGGCGGAGGGACAGGTAATGAAATGGGACCAGTGTCACTACCATACTAATGTGTCTACGTGTCCAGGAAGAAGCTGCTGCCTTTGTGGTCGTGACTGGATTTTATTATTATTAACACAATCAAGTATTTTTTTTAACCATAATAACCTTTCACTATCCACCTGCAAAATTAACATCACTTGTTTTGTCTAATATTCCCCTAATGCTTTAAAAATCACAGTCTGCATGTGATTGACACCCTTACAGCATCTTAGATCAAGAACAAAAGTAATGTAAAAAAGGCATGGATGCAAATATACACTTATTTAAAGCTGAAATAAACCCACTGAGAGTTGATTTAAATGATGTGAACATTCTGCACCTGATGCATCTAAATTAGGCAGTCGTTTGAGCTCTTTCCAGATGTTTGTATCAGTAAACTGTAGATAAGATGAAACATACACAGGGCTTACAGAAAGAAGAAACTCTGTGCCAAAAATGCCTTTTTAATGGTTAGAAGAGAAAGAATGGAGGGATTTCAAAATGTAGAAATTAGATAATTGACAGCAAATGTCTTAAAGCCCAATTAAAACCAAACAGTTATTCATTATACATACCAAATTTTGCAAAACAATAAGGTAAAAGGCAGGGACCATCTCTTGATTATTTTGGGATAATGGCCACAGTGTAAATGTACAGAGCTGGAGAACTCTCAGCAGTGCTTTTACAGACAGCAGTCCTTACAGCGACGCCTCAGATTAACATTTCTTCAGGAAAACTTTGGAAAAAAACAAACTGTAATTTGGAGGATGTCTTATACCTGACAATGTCACCTCTGAAAATCAAACGATGAGCCTTTAACCAAAGCTAACCATGCACAACTGCTTATGTGTCTTGCATTTTTGTATGTTTGTCTTTATCAGTCACAGTTTCTGTCTGTGTTAAATATGTGTAAAATTCTGTATTTGAAACGGTGATGAGCCCGTCTGGACTCATCCTTGACCTGCAGTCCCAGTACTTTGAGAATTTTTCACATGTTGATGACCAGAAATGAAGTGCATTATGTTTAATTAAGATACTGGAATTAATTGGAATGAGAAAAAGTAACTATATAAAACAATGTATAAAAGAAAGGTCCATAAAGGAAACTACATTTGTAGTGCATTCATTTTGGAATCACATGTATTATATTCTCAAGTACTGTGAACTTGTAGGCACCAAGGATGGGCCACAGGATCATGACTGGTCACTTGATCTGAGGTCTGTAACAAGAGTCTGCATGGGATGGCTGAACTCAAGGGAATTTCTACAACAGAGACATTTTATAAGAAACCTGGTATTGATTTAAACATCAGACAGCTTCATTATTCTTTATTGTACAGCCTCATTATCCAGTACCCTTTGCCTTTGACCAACGGAGAATGTTTAGTCATTTTTTTCTCCCCAAATTAATATTTTTCTGTCTCAACATTATAAAAAAACTTGATCAGTTCAAGAAAAAAATCATTCACCATTGTTAAAATATTTATTACGATTCTTTTTTCTATAACAAGGAAAATGGCTCCTAACTCTTTTTATTTTACATTATAATTATTGATTTTTTGGATAGAATTATATTATTGGTCTCATTAGGCAGTATTAATACAAGACATGGAGAATCAGTTCAATTATAATGTATTGGTGTTTAGTATTTATGCTGACTACTGCAGCGTACTTTTACAGTCACTATATGTTAGCGTAATCCAATCCAAATAACAAGGAAAGAAATCACACTATAGCTTACAGCAACCGTGAGTGCAACACTAGATATAGCAAATTTAGGGAAAAATCAACCTCCTTGGTTCAGCCTACATGCAGTATGATGTGTTTTGCAATGTTGTTATTGATATGTTCACTCTGATTGTCACTTGACACATGCAATGATATGCTAGCACGAGTTCTTGTCTCTGTCTCACTGTGTTAACGCTTTCACAAGTTCCATTTTGTTTTGTTCTCTCTTTCTCTCCTTAAAGCACAAGATTCAGCTGACCTAGTTCTCTTAATTGATGGATCAAAGAACGTTGGAGCAACAAACTTCCCCTTTGTGCGCGATTTGGTTATGAGAATCATTGAGCGCCTTGATGTGGGCAGGGACACTATTCGGGTGGCCTTGGCCCTGTACAGCGGCAACCCAGAGATTAAGTTCTATCTAAATAGCTATGACAGCAAATCATCAGTCCTGGAAGCAGTGAAGGGCCTGACCTACCCAGGGGGTGACGAATCTAACCTGGGGGCTGCCTTGGAGGAAGTGGCCGAGAGCCTTTTGAGCCAAACAGCCGGGGGAAGGGCAGACGAGGTTGTGCCCCAGATGTTGGTGGTTATTAGTGCTGGTCCATCCACTGATGATACTGGTGCCGGTGACCGAGCTCTTAAGAGGGCTGGTGTAATCACATTCGGCGTGGGGATTGGTGACACTGCCACTGCAGATCTGGAAGCAGTTGCTACAGATAAATCTTTTGTCCTGTCAGCCGCTGATTTCAGATCAGTGGCTAACGCGGGTGACCAGTTGCTCCCATTCGTTAACGGGGTGGTCCAGCGCACCATTATAGTTAGGAATGAGTTCACAGAAGGTATGTAACTTCCATGTAAATGTTGGTGGGGAATTATGGCTGTCAAAGGGCCCTATACATGTAAAAATGAATTGTATTAGAGGTGTCAACAACAAAGCAAAAGTAAGAAGTAGCAGCTTATTAATGTTTATAACTTGGGTTTTGAAACCAGCTGACTAATCTACTGTAGGAACCTACAGATCTAAAATATTCCATGAAATAACTGAAGGTTAAAGTCCAGTTTACACCAAAGATTCGCGACGAGACAACTTGACACGCGCAACTGCTTGCATTGCGCCAGTGTGCAACATTCATTCAGTTCACACTGCTGCGACTACTGTTTCCATAGCAACGACGCTACGTTTGCCGGCTTTTCGGGGGGAGGAGGGGGGCAGATGCGTTCTAATACTGGCCTCAAACGTCACTTATTTCAACAGCCAATCAGCTTGTAGCAAGTAGTAGCGTAGCGATTTTTTTTTTTTTTTAATTCACGTATCATTCTGGAGATATAACGTTAGCTTACAGTACGCAAAGAGCTGTTCTCACCGTAACGGCAGTGCTTATCTTTTTGCCGGATTATACAGCTTTTGTTAGTATAATTGTTCACGAATGAATCGGTGCTTTCAGTGTCTCCGTTCAAGTTGGCGTTATGCCACAGAGTTTGTTAAGTTTGTGAGACATACCCTCCCGCGAAAAACCGGTAAAAGCAGAGTCGTTGCCATGGAGACGGTACACTGTCTCGCGGTGTCAACTGACAGGTGTTAGCATGTTGCATTGCAAGCATTTGCGAGTTTTAAGTCATCTTCTTCTTTGCTGTAAACTGTCCTTAATGGTTAACAGATCATTATAGAAAAAACAGAACATTAACAGAGGATCTGCCACCTCACTATGCATTTCAAAACCTGGCTCACTGTACAAAGGTTGATTGAAAGATCAGAGGAGGTGAGTTACATAGTGTTGTTTCATTCACACATAGTTACATTATATATATAATTATAAAGACAGTTTGAAGTTCACAGCTGTCTAACTCCAACCCTTATATGATCTTTTTTTGGCCAAAGTTGAAGCTGCAGTAAGTTATTTAATGGCTATACAGCTTGAAAACAACCACAGAGCAGCAAGCTTAAATTTACATTATGCTCAGCTTGTAGGCTAATCTAAAGACTGAGTACAAGGTAGAGTGCAAAAAGTGGGTTGTCTGCCTTTGCTAGACTGATTCAATGAAGCACAGTTTTTTATGGGAACTCTCTTAAGGACTTACTCTCTCAGTCACTTACCAAACAAACTCCAAAACTGATCCAAAGAAATGTAGAACTTGACTGTATGACTGACCAAATGTGGGCATTGTAAACTTCTGCAAACCACTGATATGATCAGACTTTACATGTCTACATGTTAACACTTTACATTTCCTTACATTTCAATTTATTTTGTGACCTCCAGCTTTCAACTTTTTTAGCCTTCAGAGGGTAGTTTCATATATTCCAAATGATGTAATATAAATATAACTTATAGAATATATGTGGATAACTTTGTTGGCTTTTAACATACACAGATTTATTTTCATAAAATTTCTTGAAACAAGCTTTTATTTTTATATTAATTTTTTTTCTTCCTTTCAGTCTTGGCAGTTGGAAAACGGGACATCATTTTCCTTATCGACAATACAATGGGCTCTCAGAGTGTCAACTCTGTGCGCGAATTCATCAGGCGGTTTGTTGACACCATGCCAATTGGCCCAGACGAAGTCCAAGTGGGTGTGGCCCAATACAGCAATGCCCCTCGACTAGAGATCGATCTCAACTCTTATGGGACCAAGGACGAAATAATTGCTGCTTTGAGTGGTATCAAACCAAGACCTGGACAGACAATCAACACTGGTGCAGCCTTGGACTTTGTGCGGACAAATATGCTGCGACCTGAAAAGGGCAGTCGTATCCAACAAGGGGTTCCCCAGCTTTTACTGTTGATGACAAGTAAAAAATCCAGTGACAGCGTGGAGGAACCTGCTAAGGCCCTGCAGCGAATGGGTGTACTGACTTTAGCAACAGGCGCTAGGGCTGCTGATCAAGAAGAACTGAAACAGATTGCCCTAGCTGAAAGCCTTGTTTTCATTCTAAAGGACTTCCGTGGACTGCTTCGCAACCCAAAGGCAATTCTTGATGCACTCACAACACTAGCTGGCGTGGTGGTGACAGAAGTGCCCACCGAGCCAGGTAATGCTTTGTCTTTTAATCACATTCTATTGATTTGAAGGGTAACTACATGAATGTATTGTCAGATCTTTGATCAAAATGAAATATACAGATGAGCAACACATAAAGGAAACCTTAGAATGAATAAGTGTAAAAACATCAAATGCAGATACTCCTGAGGAAAAAACAACAAATGCAGATACCCCTGAGAAAAATGTGCTGTATATGAAGAATAAGGCATTAAATCCTGCATGCCTTTGATGAATGAAAATGCTGTGAAGATCTCAGTCCAACTGATTACCTTGTACAAATTATGGAAAGATGTGTTAGATCGTGCTTTCCATCACAATCATCAAATCAACAAATGAGGAGATGTCTTTCAAAGAACAGTGCTCTATGAAATTATATCTAAAATACCATAATGGAAGTCAAGTGTAGGCAACCGATCCATAAGTTAGAAGGTTTCTAAAGGCCAAAAAACAGCTTAAAATACTCAGATATAGACCTGATATAGAAGACATAGATATAGATATTCTCAGATATAGAATTTTGCAGCTTTGTAGAATTAGAGTTAGAGTTGTTTTTGTGGTGTGATTTTGTGTAATATTTTGGTGTTGTTTTTGTGTTTTCTTAGTGGTGGAGATAACCACGGTGCAGACTCAAAAAGTGGTCCGAGACATTGTCTTCCTTGTGGACGGCTCAAACTATGTCGGCAGCAGTAACTTACCCTATGTGAGAGACTTCATGATCAACGTGGTCAACCAGCTGGAAGTTCGTCCTGACAGGGTCCAGATTGGTCTCATGCAGTTTGCTGAGCGTCCAAAAGTTGAGTTTTATCTGAACAACTACAACAACAGGCAAGATGTTGTGAATAGAATCTCTCAACTCAGGCTCACCGGAGGATCAGTTTTGAATACGGGAGCCGCCTTGAATTATGCCCTCGCCAACATGTTTCAGCCATCAACTGGCTCACGCAGGCGACAGGGAGCCCATCAGGTGTTGGTACTTATTACAGGTGGTCCGGCTCAGGATGAAGTTAAACAAGTGGCTGATAGGTTGGCTCTGGCTGGTGTTTTGACCTTCACGGTCAGTTCTGGGCAAGCAGACGAGGCCCTGCTGAAAACAGTTGCCTTTGTGCCAGATTTGGGCTACCATGACCCAAGATTCTCTAACTTACCAGCTTTGGCTGAAGTAATCATGTCAAACTTGATAACAGTGGTTGGCGATACGGATGTGACAACAGCGACATTCCCTGAGGAAACTGGTGAGTGTAGTTTTTCATTGTCTTTATTATTGAAATTGATTTGACATACATAAAAGTTGTAACTAGTAATGACAATTTCTTTTTTCTTTGTTTTGCTCAGTTATTTCTGGAGCTGAAAGGGATGTTGCCTTCCTCATTGATGGCACAGAGAATGTTCGAGCAGATTTTGCCTACATCAAGGATTTTATCATTAAAATTATTGAACCACTTGACATTGGGATTGACAAGGTTCGAGTTTCAGTGGTTCAACACAGTGAGAGACCAACTCCAAGTTTCTACCTGAACACTTATCAAACCAAAGATGAGGTGTTAAGAGCTGTCAATGGAATGTCACTGGTTGGTGGACGTAGTCTCAACACAGGATCTGCTCTAAGATTCATGAAGGACACCATCATGTCTGAAAGTTATGGTAGCCGGGCTGCACAAAATGTGCCTCAGTTTCTGATCATTTTGACTGCTGGCAGGTCTAGAGATAATGTGAAGGAACCTGCTGTTGCCCTGAAGACAGAGGGAGTCGTGCCATTTGGTGTTGGTGTCAAGGATGCAGACCCAAAGCAGATTGAGGACATTTCACACAACCCTTCTTTTGCCTTCACTGTGAGGGAATTCACTGAACTCAGCAACATACCACAAAGGGTCAATAACTACTTGACGCTTGACAAGGACCAACTGACCGTAGTGCTACAACAAGGTAAGCAAAGTCTCTTTTGTTATGTTGTTGCGGCGTGGCATGTTCACCTCTACGAAAAACGATTTTTCTGCTGATGCTCCTGGCTTGTCATCAGGATAACTGCATTTTATTTCTTGTGTCTTAGTACTGAGCAATGCTGTTAAAAGAGATATTGTGTTCCTACTGGATGGCTCTGAAAACACAAGAAATAGATTCCCAGAGATAAAACTCTTTCTTAAGAGCATGGTTGACAGCCTGTCTGTTGGTGAGAGCCAAGACAGGGTGTCTGTGGTTCAGTTTGCTGATAACCCTAAAGTCAACTTTGGTCTAAATTCTCACAAGGAAAAGGATGACGTTAAAAAGGCCATAGATGATTTGAGGCACAAAGGTGGGAGGCTCCTTAATATTGGAAGGGCTCTCCAATTTGTGAGGCACAGGGTTTTCACTGCTTCAATGGGCAGTAGAAGACTAAAAGGTGTGCCTCAAATTTTAATTCTTCTAAGTACTAAGCCATCCACTGATAATGTGAGAAGTTCAGCTTTTGCTCTCAAGGAGCATGAAATTGTTTCAGTTGGGGTTGGAGTGGGAGAGGCTAAACTCTCAGAGTTGGAAATTATTGCCTTTAAACCTGGTTTCACATACAAGGTCACTGATTTCTCCAAGCTGCCCTCAATCCAATCACAACTTGTTGCCACACTTAACATTAACAAAGACACTGAAGAAACCACAACTGGAATCTCTGATTTAGTAGGTAAGACTCACACATTTGAATACATTTATATGCTTGGAGTGCAGTGTTACATTATTTGTCCTCAGAGTGGCATGTTTCACTCTCTAGTGAAACGTTTTCACTCACAAATGTTTGACATTCAATGATAATGTGGTACAAAGTCTTTCAGCAAATTTCTATTGCATGAAATCAATGGGTATCTTTGTTAAAACATTTCATCTGTTCAATGTATCCCTCTTTTGAACCTCTTTCCAACCGTCCACTTCAGTGTTGAAGAAGAGACAAGTTCTTTCATACATCTTTTTGATAAAAAGATGGTTCTTTAGCAATTTTGCTAAACACTTTCAGAGCAGTAGCTCGTCATTCTTTCCGGGCTCAACTATTTCCTCTAGAAAAGACTTGAATGTACAGTTCCTGAATTCTCTTTCTATCTACCCATATATAACCTTATTGACACAGGGAGCAACAAAAGAGACATTGTGTTTCTCCTTGATGGGTCGGATGATTCCAGAAGTGGACTACCAGCTATTCGAGAGTTTATCAGAAGAATGGCAGAAGATCTGGACATTGATGAAGATAAGGTTAGAGTGGCTGTCATGCAGTATAGTTATAACACCTCAGTTTACTTCAACTTAAAAACGCACAGATCCAAAAAGGCTGTCATCTACGCTATAAGAAGTCTTCGTCACAAAGGAGGAAAACCTCGGAACACTGGAGCTGCCTTAAGGTTTGTGCAGGACCAGGTTTTCAAGACTTCATCTGGAAGCAGACGCCTGGAGGGAGTCCCTCAGATTCTATTTTTACTGACTGGAGGCGAATCCACTGATGACGTTTCAGCGCCTGCTTCAAACCTGAAACAAATTGGTGTTCAGACTTTTGCCATTGGAATGAAAAACTCTAAACAAGAGGAGCTTCAAAAAATTGCCTTCTCGTCCAGATTTCTTTATAGCCTTCCTGTCTTTGGTGAACTTTTGTCCATTCAGCCAGAGATAGCTGCAATTGTTCAAGCGGAAATACAAACTGAGCCTCCCCCTGTTGTAGGTAAGACATGTACCTGATTTGTAGGTACGAATGAAACCGACTCCCTGCAAATGCTGTAATGCATCTGTTCCTTCATGGTTTGAATGGCAATGAAACTGCAACATCTTCTGAGGAATATCAGTTGATCAGTTTCATTTTATCAAACTGTTTTTACTGGCTAAAGGCACTTTATGCTGTCAGTTCTTTGGCTCTCATCCTTCTTTGTCTTGTACTCTGGAGAGTCTTTTCTTGACAGCTCCCCATCAGCTATTTTATTCTTGAGCTCTTCCTTGAGCCAATGATAATCACATCATTGACTGGATATGCAGAGTCAAAGAGTACTGCAATTCTTTCCAACTTTCTCCATCTTCCATTTGGGAAAGTGGACCATGCTGCTGGGCTTGCAGTTTGTTTGTTTTTTGGTTTGTTTTCAAATTCCTAAATGATTATTTAATCTACCAGTTTTTTTGTTCTAGAATCTAACACCTTGTTTGTTCTAGTAAATTGTTTGACTTGCACTTACAAGCTCTTTTGGCTTCATCTAATGTTTTCTATTGCAGCACAATATATGTCAGCTTATGTCCTATATGTCTGATTTCTTAACAAGTTTTTCCTATTTTTTTCTAGCTGAATTAGAGTCCCCTCAAAGAGACATAGTGTTTCTATTGGATGGTTCAGATGACACAAGGAGTGGCTTTCCAGCAATGAAACGTTTTGTCCAAAGAATGGTGGACACACTCAGTGTTGGTGAAAACAAAGACCATGTTTCTGTTGTCCAGTATAGTAGAGAACCCCAGACACATTTCAGTTTGAACACCTACACAGAGAAACAAGATGTTCTTACTGCTGTTGAGCAGTTGAACCATAAAGGTGGGATACCACTAAACACTGGGGCAGCTCTCGACTATGTGAGGAATAATGCTCTCACTCCCTCCTCTGGGAGTAGGCATCAAGAAGGTGTCCCACAGATATTGATTCTGTTGAGTGGGGGAAAATCTCAAGATGATGTTGTAAGTGCCGCGGAGGCTCTAAAACAAGACAAAGTTGTGACTTTCTGTATTGGCACAAGAAATGCAGACGTACTTGAGCACCAAATGATTGCACACATCCCATCCTATGCTTTCTCTGTGCTTCGGTTTGATGATTTTGAAAGCATCCAACAACAACTTGTGTCATTTGTGAAAAGGGTGCCACGACAGCTGCCAAGGCTAAAACCACAGAATGGTCTAGGTAAGACTATATCTATCTATCTATCTATCTATCTATCTATCTATCTATCTATCTATCTATCTATCTATCTATCTATTGTATTCATAATTTTTACTTTTCATACTTACACATCCAGTTATATAACTTCATGTGTATGAGTATTATCCTTGTGTCTGTCAAGTTTCTGCAGATCAAGCCATTCAGCGCGATTTTGTATTTTTACTGGATTCCTCGGATGATATGCAAAATGACTTTAAAGCAATGCTTGGCTTTGTTGAGAGAGTGGTGGCGAAACTTAATGTGGAGGAGAACAATGATCGTGTTTCATTGGTGTTATACAACTCAGAACCCTTTGTTGAATTTTATCTGAACACATATGAAATGCAGCAGAATGTTTCTGAAAAACTGGGAGTTGTGAAACATATTGGAGGCAGACCCCGTAACACTGGTGCAGCCCTACAGTACATCAAGGACAATGTTTTAACAGCCTCTTTTGGAAGTAGGCACCAACAGGGTGTCCCTCAGATTTTGGTGCTCTTAACTGGTGGACGTTCCAGTGATGATGTCAGAAGTGCAGTGGAAAATTTAAAAAGAAATGGAGTGATAGTACTTGTGGTGGGAACAAAGAATGCAGATACCCTTGAGATGCAGTCCATGTCACAGGAAGCCAGTTATGCTTTCTTAGCACAAGACTCCAGTGATCTGTCAAACATTGACCAACAAATACTTTCTGCCATTAAAAAAATTGGAACCCCTGCAATTAAACCAGCATTGTATGGTAAGACTGTAATGACCTCATGCTGTACATTGCATGCACAACTTCACATACTGACTGATAAATCAGAAGTGATTGAGTGTAAGTGGCTGACAGTACAACTAGTGTCTTTTTATTGCTGCTGGATCCACTGGCCACTGGAACACAGATATTACGAATTATTAACAAATTATCGCTGAAATCACATAGTAAGCACAACTGCAAGTCCAAAGTGGACAATGGTAGCTAAATTTTAAACAAAATCATTTGACTTTATTGCAATCAAAGCAAATGATTTTTAATATTTCACACAGCAACTTTTTAAGTGAGCTTTGCCTTTTGGTCATGATAACTGATACTTTAGTCCTTCATGTTTGTTTTGTGGTTTGACTCAATTCTATCAAGAAAAGAGCTCTGCTGCACCGTTTGTGATAACAAAATGGTCCACTAAAATAACAAAGCACGTTGTGCACACTGGGTTATTTAACATTAGCAAGAAAAAAACACTTGTATCAAAAATTTTATCATCACCAAATGTGTTTAAATGCTCGTGTGTTTACAGATCTCAACAGAGGAGACATTGTTTTTTTGCTCGATGGTTCTGATGGTTCTAAACAAAGATTTGAAGATATTAAAAACTTTGTGCAGAATATATTGGCTGACCTAGACATCGATGCAAATAAAGATCGTGTGGCTGTGGTACAGTACAGCAACACGGCAGAAATTAATTTTAACTTGAGACGTTACTCAACGAAAGAGGATGTTCTTGATGCAGTAAGACGCCTAAGTCACAAAGGAGGTTATCCTCACAACATCGGAGCAGCTCTCCAGTATGTTAGGAACCATGTGTTTACTTCTGACTCGGGAAGTAGACTCCTTGAGGGAGTTCCACAGATACTCATACTGTTGAGTGGTGGAAGATCTGGCGATGACATAAGAACCCCAATCAGAATGCTGAAAGAGATTGGTGTCATTTCAATTGCCATCGGAACAACTAAAGCAGACACTCTAGAGCTGCAGACATTATCTCATGAACCAAATTATGCGCTTTCAATTATGAATTATGAGGAGCTTTCTACTGCTAAGCAGGATGTGTTTTCATTGTTAAGAGAGGCTTTCCAACACGTAGGACTGACTGCTTCCGCAAAGGGTTTTGGTAAGATGTAATGTTTTTACCCTTCAACCAAATGTTTGGTTGTTTGGAAAGAAATGAGAGGAATTTGGTAAAACTAAACCGAGATTATTTCTATTTATGACCAGGACTGAACTATAGGGCATTGATATTGTAGCTGCTTACCTATTTGCTGCAGAAAATCATGTTGCATTTTTTGTTTGTGTTGCAGATTCTAAGAAACAAGATGTAGTGTTTCTTATTGATGGATCATTTGACTCACGAAATGGCTTTGAAGAGATAAGAGGCTTTATTTCAAAAGTTGTTCAAAGTTTAAATGTAGGTGAGAACAGAGATCAAGTGGCTGTTGTGCAATATAGCCGTGATGCCACCGCCAATTTCTACTTGAATTCCTACTCATCCAAAGACGATGTGCTCAATTCCATTGGAACAATGAGGCATAAGTTTGGAAGACCACTGAACACTGGCAGAGCACTTGAGTTTGTCAAAGACAATGTCTTTGCTGCTTCAGTTGGAGGCAGACATGCAGAATCAGTCCCTCAGTATCTGTATCTATTTAGTGGTGGGAGATCTGGGGATGATGTCAGAGGACCAGCACAGTCACTTAAAGAAATTGGAATAAAGACTTTTAGTGTTGGAACAAAGAATTCCGACACGTTGGAAATGCAAACCATCTCTTTAACACCATCACATTATTTTCATGTTGAAAATTTCAACAATCTGCAAAGCATGAATCCATCTGTGGAGGACACATTGAAAGGTGCTCAAGACACATCTAAATTTCCCACTGTTACTGGTAAGAAATACAAATATGATTTGCACTTTTACAACCTTGAGATGTCTTCTAATGCACATATACATAACAGTTATATGATTAAATACAATAGTTACATTAAAGTAACACGCCTTGTTACTTCAAAGATGTTTGTCTGTAACATGAATGTTTGTATCCATTTCAGACACATCCTTGATTTCAGACTTAAAACTCCGGAGTGCTGACATTGTTTTTCTCCTTGATGGATCTGATGATATGAGACCTTATGAGAGACAGATTTTGGATTTTGTCAGAGAGTTTGTCAAGCAAATAGAAATTGGGCCAAGCAAAATACAAGTTGCTTTGATTCAGTACAGCACAGAGCCCACCACTGATTTTCTCCTGAACACATATTCAATGAAAAATGATATATTGAGTCATCTGAGCAATGTAAAACTGAAAGGAGGGTTTACGGTTAACACTGGGGTTGCCCTCGATTATGTGAGAAACAGCGTGTTCACTGCCTCATCTGGAAGCAGAGCCCAGCAGGGAATCCCACAGATACTGATACTCTTCAGTGGGAGAAAATCCAAAGATAATATCTCAGATGTAGTAAATGAACTGAAAAATGATGGAATTGTCCTGTACTGTGTTGGAGTGAAAAACGCAGATACGTTGGAGATGGAGCAACTAGCACACAGTCCCAGAGAAAAGTTTTTTATCAAGGAGGTTTCTGACTTTCCTCTTGTAAGGGAACAGTTGCTCTCAGTCATTGCATCTCATAAAGACACTGTCAGTCAAGCTGTAGGTGAGTGAAAACAAGTATTAATTAATTACTGAGAGTTAACTACCTCTCTCTCTCTCTCTCTCTCTCTCTCTCTCTCTCTCTATCTATCTCTCTCTCTCATATATATACATATACCTTTTTTACTTTCCTAAATGTTATTAATAGATAATAGAATTGAATAGATCTCATTTCCATATGTATTAAATTCTTTTGAAATATACATATTTAAGTATAGAAACAGTTATCAGATTTTACTTGAATTGTTAACTTAAACCATTGACTTGACTGTGGACTCTTCTAGGTTCAAGCTCAAGTAGGAAGAGAGATATTGTCTTTCTAATTGATGGATCTGATGATGTCAGGAGTAGATTCCCAGCAATACGTGAATTTGTAACAAAAATGGTTGAGAACTTGAACCTGGACCAAGGACAAGATAAAGTTGCAGTTGTACAGTATAGCAACAATGCTGAACTCATTTTCAATCTGAATACTTATGAAACAAGAAATGAAGCTCTTCAGCACATTGCAAGCATAAAACCAAAAGGTGGACGGCCCCAGTATATTGGAGCGGCACTGCAGTTTGTGAGGGATAATGTATTTGTTTCAAATGCTGGAAGTCGACAACATGAAGGTGCCAAACAAATACTTATCATGTTGGCTGGTGGAAGATCAAGAGATTCCCCACGTGGCCCAGCGAATATGCTCAAGAGGGAAGGGGTCGTCACATTTACAGTTGGATCAAGAATGTCAAATTCAGCTAAGATGAAAGTCATTTCATCTGAACCAAATTATGCATATTCAGTACCTGACTTTATAAGTCTACCTCGTATTCAAGAAAGTTTGATGAGTCATCTAACACAAATGGGTACTGAGGAGAAAATTGAAGCAGGTAATTTAGATTATTTAAATAATGTATAAGTACTTCGAACACTTCCTGTAAATGTATTTACAGTAATTGTGATGAACATGATGAAAAATGTATCTTTTTGTGGACAGAATAAGGTGATGAAAAAGGAAGGGACATTGCGAAAAAAATACATGATGAAAGAAAATAACAAATAAGCAGATACATTTTTATATAAACTTAATTTCTAAGTAAAATCTTATGAGGGATATTAGATAAATGTTTAAAAACATCTTGTCAAAGCCTGAGGTTAGCTTAGGGTTTTAGCATGGGAAAAGGGACTGACACATGAGCCTCAATATGTCTCCATTTTTTTATGCTCCCTAGTTGACAGAAGGCCAGCAGGAAAGGATGTTGTGTTCTTGCTGGACGGA
>JAQMCX010000011.1:23044179-23096587 GCA_029814765.1 Acanthurus leucopareius | reverse complement strand
GTGTTGATGCACCAGCCTCTGCCCTCAAAGAGCTGGGTGTCTTGATCTTTGCAATTGGAAGCAGGGGCTCTGACAGCGGAGAGCTGCAGAAAATAGCCCACGATCCCAGCAGTGCTCTCTCTGTGTCTGAATTCACTGACCTCCCCAGTGTCCAACAGCAGCTTCAGTCCAACGTGGAGGCTGTGGTAGTTGAGGTCACCCCAGAACCAACAACTGTAACTGGTAGGTTGACAAGCACGGCCTGTGGCTGGCCTGAAAGTTTGCCTGCATTGAGGGAAGGAAGTGAGGTGTGATGCTCCACTCTGCACTTAAAGAGTGGTGGCGGCGGCCGTGCTTTCCCGCCTTTGAGATTTTCAGTAGGCAGCGATAGGCGCTTGCGAAGGAGTAGGAGTAGCCATGACTTCATGATTAGTCCACCAGGGTAGGTTTTGCAAGTGTTTTCACTCTTTGTCTCCCTGTCTTTTCTCAGTTGACTCTGCCAGAAAGGACATTGTGTTCCTGCTGGATGGTTCTGATGGCACGAGAAATGGCTTCCCTGCCATGCGAGATTTTGTCCAAAGAGTTGTGCAGGGGCTCGATGTGGGCCAGGACAAAGATCGTGTCTCTGTGGTCCAGTACAGCAGAGATGCAGAGGTCAATTTCTATTTGAACACGCACAACAGGAGAGAGGATATTTTGGACTCAGTCAGAGGGCTGAGGCACAGAGGAGGCACACCCCTCAACACCGGGGCGGCCCTCCAGTACGTCAGGGACAACGTCTTTACAGACTCCTCCGGGAGTAGACAACGGCAAGGCGTGCCGCAGATGTTGATCCTGCTAAGCGGCGGAAGGTCCTCTGACAGTGTAGATAGCCCAGCCTCTGCTCTCAGGCGGCAGGGCATCTTTACCATTGGCATTGGAACAAGGAGCTCTGACCCTAGTGAGCTGCAGAAGATATCTTATGATCCTAGTTCCGCTCTATCAGTGTCTGACTTCAGTGACCTCCCCAGTGTCCAAGAAAAGCTCTCCAGTGTACTGAGCACAGTGCGAGTGAGGGCCACGCCCTCGCTGCCACCGGCGCCGGGTAAGAAAGTGACCGATGTGTGCCTTTCCAGCATGACAGTAGAAAGCAAAAATTGAAGTGCATTGAAGTGTGTGTCCGACTAGGTGGAGGTCAGCCAGTGCCACTTTGACAGAAAAGGCATTAGCGGGGCAAGCTGCAAAGCCTGAGGTTAGCTTAGGGTTTTAGCATGGGAAAAGGGTCTGACACATGAACCTAAATATGTCTCCATTTTTTTATGCTCCCTAGTTGACAGAAGGCCAGCAGGAAAGGATGTTGTGTTCTTGCTGGACGGATCTGATAGTACTAGAAGAGCATTCCCAGCTATGCGAGACTTTGCCCAAAGGGTCATAGAGACACTGAGTGTGGATGACCAAAAAGACCGTGTCTCAGTGGTTCAGTACAGCAGAGATCCAGCAGTGGCGTTCTATCTGAACACGCACACAACAAAAGGCCAGGTCCTTGAGAGTGTCAGAGCTCTGGCCCACGCAGGCGGAAGGCCCCTCAACACTGGAGCAGCTCTCCAGTATTTGAGGGCCAATGTCTTCACCCCATCTGCCGGAAGCAGGCGCGTGGAGGGAGTTCCACAGGTCCTTATATTGCTAAGTGGTGGAAGGTCTGCTGACAGTGTTGATGCACCAGCCTCTGCCCTCAAAGAGCTGGGTGTCTTGATCTTTGCAATTGGAAGCAGGGGCTCTGACAGCAGAGAACTGCAGAAAATAGCCCACGATCCCAGCAGTGCTCTCTCTGTGTCTGAATTCACCAACCTCCCCAGTGTCCAACAGCAGCTTCAGTCCTCTGTTGAGGCTGTAATAATTGACATCATTCCAGATCCAACAACTGTAACTGGTAGGTTTACAAGCACATGATCCAGCTTTCCTTTTCTTTGTAGTTTCTTGGTTATTCTGACATTTATTGCGTCTTCCCTTTTTCAAACATTTGGAAACACCAGTGTAAAAGAAGTCATTCATATCTTCATGTTTTCTTTCAAGAAAAAGCATGTACTTGATTTTCAACATGCTCTTGGATCATATTCTTTCCTTTCAAGATTACGCAATTCAGCCCATTTTCTTGTCCCATATGTATTATTTTGGTACTTTCATATTCTTTACAGTGATTCTTTTTCAATTAATCCTCATTTTCATTCTTTAATTTTTTTGAGTCTTGATGGCAGCTTCTCTTTCACATCAAGTTCTGCCATTTTTTTAATTGAAGTGAGTAATTTTTATTTCCTTTCCTTCTCAACATTGCCTGGAGACTTGTCCTTCTTCATTCATAGAAATCTTTAAATTTTCCTTTTTTTTGCAGTTTAATTTTCTAAATTCAGTATTTGCATTGTCCTGGATATTAGTAACATTATAGTCTGATAGTCCCATGATGCTGTTTCTTACTGATATGACCCAAATCCACATGCAATCCGTTGTTGATGAAATACAAAATTAGCCTTGCACCCGTGCTATTGTAGGGGTGTTGAGAAAAAGGGAGATGACGTTTTGACAAATGGCATAACTGACTGGAGTTGTTAAATTATTATGGTTCTTGGGTAGGAGAGAAACAAAGTTAGGTAAAAGGAGAAGAAAAGAATGGGTAGTCACAAGGATAGTAAATTTAAGGCATGGCTTTGACCATGATAGGTAAACAAGTTCACTTTTTTTCCATTATAGTGACAAGAGAGCTGTACTCCAGAAAAGTAGAAACACAATTCTTTAGTTCTTCCACTTTTGAAATAAAAGGGATATTTTCACCATTGTTTTAACATGGCAGCAGAAAAATGTTTTAGAAAAAAAATCTCATTCACATGTAATTTTTATAAGTAAGGCTTCTATCCATTTTCAGAAGTACAATGAACTGAATCTCTATCATTTGACACATTAGATTATGTCTTGTGCTGATGGTTAAAAAAGTATCTGACCTCTGATTTTTCAATTTAGCAGGAACTGTACTTTATTGTGTGCAGTCTCGGCTTACAAGCCCCCACATTTGAGGACACTGGAGTTGTTAGCAAAAAGCTTGCATACACGGGCCACTTTGCTGGAAATTGAAATTAAAACAGAAGTTTTTCTCTGTGTTATTGAGTCATGGAGTTTTGTTATAATTTCTGCATTATTTTTATTTTTTTGACATTTTGTTCCATATTTCAATCACATGTAGCAAAACATAATATTCACTTTCACTTTTCTCTTTCAGCTGAGTCCCAGGGCCCCCGGAAGGATATCATTTTCCTTGTTGACGGGTCTGACGGTGTTGGACGAGAATTTCCCATTATCCAGGAGTTTATTCGAAGAATTGTTGAAAGTCTCAATGTGGGTGAGAATAAGATCCGGATTGGTGTGGTCCAGTATGGTGACTTTGCTCAGGCTGACATGCATCTGAACACGCACACAACCAAAGAAGGTGTTTTAAATGCTGTCAGGTTAATGAGACAGCGAGGAGGAAGAAACCGTAACCTGGGACAAGCCTTGCAGTTTGTCAGTACGGATGTTCTGACGGCAGCACGTGGAAGCAGGAAGCAAGAGGGTGTACCACAGTTTGTAGTTGTTGTCTCTAGTGGGCCATCAACAGATGACATCGGACGTTCAGCCTCTTCACTAAAACAATCTAGAGTTCTTCCCTTCAGCATTGGGACCAGGGATGTTAACCCAACTGAACTCCGGGTGGTGTCGTATGTGCCTAACTTTGCCTTCACTGTAGATGATCTCCCTGGCCTGTACACAGTCCAAGAAAACTTAATCAACACTCTCACTGAGCTGTCTGATGATGACATTGCAAGGCTGAATCCAGTATTCCCTACCTATGGAGGTAATTCTACCCTATCAAATCATTTCAAATATTTACAGTCCAAGCACATTCTCATACACCACACTTTACAACGCTGACACACTGAAATTAAGTTTGAAGTTTCACATGTGGCTCATTTTTACATTATATTTGACTTTCCCAGTGAAACTGCATGTCCTCTATAGCTATTATGAACTTTTTTGTTTGTAATTATACCATGTTACTGTGCTTGTTTTCTTTCTGAGCAGTGGCTACACCAGTGCCCGCTGAAGGAGACAAGAGAGATGTCGTATTTCTAGTTGATGGCACGACGGCAGTGAGCAGGGAGTTTCCTGCAATCCGTGACATGATAAGAAGAGTTGTGGAGAAACTGGACGTAGGAATGGAAAAGGTCAGAGTTTCAGTGGTGCAGTACAGTGATGATGCAAAAGTAGAATTTCTCCTGAATGAATTCTCCACCAAGGAGGAAGTGCGCCAGGCTTTGACAAGACTTCGAAGCAGAGGTGGCAACCGCCTAAACACAGGTCGTGCTCTTGAGTGGGTCTCTAGAAACATTTACCAGAGGTCTGCAGGAAGCCGCATTGAGGAGGGTGTACCTCAGTTCCTTATTTTAGTGACAGGTGGCAAGTCTGCGGATGATGTATCCACTTCAGCTGACCAACTAAAGAGAAACCGAGTTGCACCTGTTGCCATTGGTTCAAGAAATGCAGACCCTAATGAACTGAGACAGATTTCGCTAAGGCCTGATCTTGTATACTCAGTAGACAGTTTCCAGCAGCTTCCAAGAGTGGAGACCCAGCTTGTTGATTCAGTTAAAAAGATAACTGCCACTGAAATCTCTACTTATGTTCCTCCAACAGTGGACTTAGGTAAGAAATATTAACTTATTAACTCTGTTGTTGAACTTTGTCATTGTAGTAGAAATGGACTAAAAAAGACAAAAATATTTTTTCTTATTTACCTCGCATTTAAAGTATATTTGCTTCTTCTCTGTGGTTCTATTTTTCAGTCAACCTAGATCTTGGGAAGAAGGACATTCTCTTCCTTATTGATGGCTCAGACAATACAGGTAATGCCGGCCTAGCTCATATCCGTGACTTCATCCTCAACATTGTCCAACAACTCGACGTGCAGCCTGATCAAGTGCGTGTGGCTGTTGTACAATATTCAGACAGAGTTAAAACAGAGTTCTCACTCAACTCACACAACAACAAGCCAGCTGTTATATCTGCTATCAAAAGACTTCGTCAAATGGGTGGTCGGTCATCAGATCTGGCTGATGCTATTAGGTATGTTATGGAGAATGAATTGAAACAGTCCTCCGGTGTTCGTCCCACTGAGGCCTCCCAGCATCTTGTGGTTCTCACGGGTGCACGCTCTCCCCAAGACGTTTCAATCTATGGACCTCTGCTTAAGGGTTCCAAGGTCAACTGCGTTGGTGTTGGAGCTGGTGGTGCAAACACAAGGCAGCTAACCCAAATTGCTACCACCCCAGACGATGTTCTTCAGGTTCCTACATTCCCTGGCCTGCCAGCAATCCGAGAGAGGGTTATTGCCAGGTTAACCGAGAGCATCCCAGGGTTTCAAGGCCCCACAGATGATTATAGTCCTTGTAAGTGGTGCAAAAAGAAAAACGTTCTACAGTCACTTAGATAACACGTTTTAATATAAGCTAATTGTATGAAATGCTTAGATCTGGTGAATAACCTTGTGTCCGTTTCTTCTTTTGTTCTCACCTTTTCTATCCTGTCACCTTCAATATCTTATATTGCTTTTCACAGCACCAGACCTGCCTCCACCCAAAAAGGCTGATATAGTATTTTTAGTGGATGGCTCCATTAACATTGGTAGGACCAACTTTAGGGAGGTGATGGAGTTCATCAACAACCTAATCGATCTGTTCTATAATGAGAGAGACAACCTGCGAATTGGCCTGGCACATTATGCCACAGATGTTACTGATGTCTTCTACCTCAACACATACGAGAAAAGGCAAGACATTGTAGATGCCATCAGCCGAGCAGAGTACAAAGGCGGAAACAGAATCAACACTGGTGCAGCCATTCGCCACATTCAAGATGTTCACTTCACCAAAGAAAGAGGCAGCAGGAAGGATGAGGGCACTCCTCAAATCCTAATGGTCATCACTGGAGGAAACTCAGCTGATGACAGCAAAACAGCAGCCCTTGGTCTGAAGCAAAAGGGTGTGAGAATCTTTGCTGTGGGAGTGGGTGACACTCAGAGAGAGCTAGAAAACATAGCCAGCGAATCCTCAACTGTGGCTCGAGCAAGCACAATTCAGGAACTTTCAGAGCTCAATGAGCAAATCCTGGAGACTTTGGATGATGAAGTCAAGGGGAAGCTGTGTGTTGGCACACAAGACGCTCCTAAAAGTAAGAGACAGAGAACTATTTTGCTGGCTAATGGACTTCATAGCTGAGTAGATTTACATTTTATGTACAGTTTTAGCATCCAGATGTTTTCTGTGGCTCGCAAAAAATTACTAAAACTAATTCCATGCTCTGTTTAACAGCTTGCAATGTTGAAGTGCTGGTGGGCTTTGATGTTTCTGACCAAAACATCTTCAGTGCTCAGACCAACCTCCAGAGCAAGATGGGTTCCATACTGCAGAGAATTTCCAAAATGGCAGCCATCAGTTGTTCATCCGGGCAGATTCCCTCAGTGCAAGTGGGCATCCTGGCTTTGGATTCTGCCTCTGAGCCTGTCCAGTTGGACTTCACAGACAATGCTGATGAGCTCTTTGAGGCCTTCAGAGCCCTGCGGAGTCGTGGCCCATTTGTCCTAAATGGCAAAACCATCGCAGAATACACCAAGAGGTTCAAAACCAGACAGGACGATGTTATCAAGGTTGGTCACTGAAGCATATCCCGAGTCAAGTCTTGAGTTTTAACTCCTGGATTGTCACAAACATGTTATGCAGATTCTCTGGCAAAGTACAGTGTACAAAATAGCAAATAGCAGGCACTGATTTTTTCATCACCTATATTTAATGGCAGATTACATCAGCTGCTGCTTTTTCTCTAACTGAGTAACTTAACAGCAGGCAACAATTTAATTGTCTGCTGTAGTAAATGTAATTTTTTAATATTTTTTTGTGAGGCAAGACTCCCACTCAGACCCATGTACAGCTGCAAGTGTGAACCTTTTCCGTAGTTTTGACAACTCTAGTGGAGTGAGAGGGATTTTGTTATTCTTTCAGTATTAAATCAATAATTTAGGCTTATTCATTTAGTAGTTTTGAGCATCTTTATTATTTAGCTCAAAAATATCGAATGAGAAATACAATGTGCAAAATTTTACTACTATATAACTATAATTTTAATGTGTCAGTAATGTGTCTTGCCTAGTTGTCATGCCACTAGCATTACCTTTTTCTTCCAATTCAAATAGTCAGCTCATATAGGTCTGCATACATTTCATGAGACAGTGGTTTGTAGAAACTTGCACTGTCTATATTTTAATTTGGCATCAAGGCCGTCAGCAGATATCCAAGATTAAGGGACTTAGATCAGAATAGTTGCCACAAAGACAGTATGGGAACATCCCTTGTTTGAACTTTAAAGGATTTAGAGTAAAAGGATTCATGAAAAATGCAAAAGTCAGAAATTGATTTGTGTTTCTCCTCTGCAGGTTGTCATTCATCTGACTGATGGTCTCGACGCCCCATATGCTGAAATGCAAAGGCGAGTCAATGAACTTCGGGAGTCAGGTAAAGAGATGATACAGTGCAAATCGGCCTTGATTACTTTCTATCTCTAAGCCCTCGTGAAACTACAGCAATATCATATTCAGAAATAATAAGCAAGAATAAATTTGTTCCTGCAACCCTTGTTTGCGCAAAACAGGAGTGAACAGTTTCATACTGGTCGGGCTGGAAAGGGTGCCGAGGTTTGAAGAGGCTGTTCAACTGGAATTTGGTCGTGGCTTCAGGTACACCAGACCTTTGAGAGTCAATATCATGGACTTGGACTATGAGCTAATGGAGGAACTGGTAAGTACTGATTATTCATGTGAAAGACCTCTGTGAGCTTTATTTTTTCCGTTGAATTACTTCATATTTGTTTTCTTTTTGTTGTGTAGGACAATATTGCGGAGAGGGAGTGCTGCGGAGTGCCATGCAAATGTATTGGCACCAGAGGAGACAGAGGAGCAGTTGGACTTTCTGGCTCTAAGGTACACGATGTCAAAAAAAACTTTTCTTTTTAACCATCTTAGCATGTCAGTGTGGTGCTTTTTACATCCTACAAAGCAAATCTGGGGTTTCGATTAACAGAGAAGACTTTTCTGGGCTTAAATAAATGGTAGGAGTGGGTCTTTATAATGTATAAGAGACTCCTGTTAATAATACCAGAAAATAATTGTCATCATCAGATGCTGATACTCTGTTAATTTGTCTTTCAGGGTAGTCCAGGATTGCCTGGAAGCCAAGGTCATCCTGGAGATGAAGGTGGACCTGTAAGTTTGAGTGCATTGCTTTCATATGTGGTGATAGCCTGATGAGGTTTCCATGAGAGACTCTCAGACTCTTGCTTCAAACTTCCCTGCCTTTTAAATTTTAACCACATGTTCTTTAATATTATACCGGCTTGTTTTTTGTCAACACCATTTTTAATCTTCATTCTGTGATGACAGGGAGAGAGAGGTCCTCCTGGTGTGAATGGAACTCAAGGTTTCCAGGGATGTCCAGGACAGAGAGGTGTCAAGGTAACAACTCTAATCTTATCTTTAACTTCAATTCAAACATGTTTCTTGTTTTATTGTCATGATTATTTGAATACCATTAATACGCTGGTTTAACTCTCCTTTTTTCTTCTGTTCAGGGTGGCCGTGGTTATTCAGGAGAAAAGGTGAGGGACTTTTTTTCAAGAGCTTTTTTTCTTTTACAATTCTCCTCATGAAATAAAACTCTTTAAAAACATAATGCACAGATTAACCAGTAAACTGCTACCTTCTTTCAGGGTGAATTTGGAGAAATTGGGCTTGATGGAATCAATGGAGAGGAGGTAAAAGCATGTTATTTTATCATATCCATTTGTTTTACATGATATACATCATATGCAACCATGTATGATTGCTACTTTTTACTTGCTGCGTGGTAAAACTCTCAGCAACACATCGATGAGAATGTGATTTTTGTATGACTGCACTTTTGTATGTTTTCAGGGCAAAAGTGGAGTGGCTGGACCACCAGGAAACAGAGGAAATTCTGGCAGAAGAGTGAGCGCCTGGATGCAATTTTTGCTTTACTCTGTTTCAAATCTACTTTGTTTTTTCATCTCTCTTATAAGGCCTGTGCTGATTAATGTACACTAATCATATTAATTGATTTTAGGGTCCCAAAGGTACCAAAGGACAAGCGGGAGACAGAGGAGAAACTGGAATCAGAGGAGACCCAGTGAGTAGTAGTGTAACTGTTTGAAGTGTAATTTACTGTCCTGTCAATTATCTATAAAATGACATATTGCATTAAACATGGATATCTTAATTTTAGATGAGAGATTTTTATTGTGGGTGTTACTTTTTGAGCATGGTCATTTGTGTGCACACTCAGTACATGATGGAGTAAAAATCAGGTTGTTGCTTATCTCCTGTCATGAATTCCCAGACTGCTTTAATTCTTGAAGACATTACACATAACCTTTTTCTTTGTGAGTCACCATTCTGCTGCTGATTCCCGCCTGATCATTCAGTATGCGACTGTAAACATCCGTCCCTTAGCCAGACATTTCTCCCCCAGGCGTTTTATATAAATAAATATGCACTTTTTGTCTTGAATGTAGCTGAAATTAAAGTAAAAATTTGCGTCTGTCTAACAGGGTACAAGCGGACGAGATAACAACATTGCAGGACCTAAGGGAGATGATGGTGATGCTGGGCCAGTGGTAATTTGCCATTCTTCATTTCCCCCTCACACATTGTGTTGCTCTGCACAGAATCCTACCTATGCATTTTACAACGATACACTTGTTGCCTTGTTAGAAGTTAAGTAGCATGTTATTTGTCTGGATTTGTATGAGTTTGTGTAACTTTGATATCCTCTTTTAAAATGACAGGGAGCCCCGGGTGTGGATGGACAGAAGGGAGATCCTGGTGAACCAGGAAGAAGGGTAAACCGTTTTACCATTTTTTAAAATTGTTTTTGCTAAATTCTTACCCTTCACTTTTTTCTTTTTTTTTTTTTGTTAATTAAGACTTAATTTCTACTCTCATTTCATTAGGGATCTGATGGCAGAAGAGGCTCACCTGGAGAGGCTGTAAGTCCCTTTTTTTGTGATAACATGTAAAGTTAAACCCTTCTTGCCATAACTCATGTCATGGTAATTATACCATTTTGCTGCATGTATTTTATTAAAGGGAACTCCTGGAACTGCGGGAGCCAATGGTGTTCCAGGAGAGGCTGGTGTTGGAGGATCCAGAGTAAGTTTGTCATTCTTTAAATGGTATTTTGTAAAGATTATTCAATCTACAGATGCACTTGCCAAAGCTTGTATCATAGGGGGGAGTTGTTATTACTGTCAATACTTTTCTTGGCTGCTTTGAAGATATGACAACATGTTTTGACTGGACACTGTCAGACTGAATTATTTATATATTTGCAAATGTGTGTTCATTTTCTACTCCTACGTCGAAAATTCAAATAAATAAATAAGAAACTGGAGCATCACCGTGGTGTGTTTGTCTTTTTAAGGGTCCACCTGGACCGATTGGTGCACCCGGACCCAGAGGAGAAGACGGGAACCCTGGACCCAGAGTGAGTCAGCCTGTTTGATCTGTTTTATCAGATAAAATCATGCTGTGTGTGTTCAAAGTACAACACAGTTCAAGCTGTTGTTACTCAAGTTATTTTTATCTGTTGCCAGATGGAGATTGAGACCACCGCACACTGAAATTTCATTTTACACCAAAAACAATAATTTGTGTCTATCACATGTGCACAGTATTCTTCATTTTGAGAAATGAAAGGTTTTAAAATGTCCTAATGTTTGCTTTCTAGGGTCCCGGAGGCAACCCAGGTCCCGCCGGAGAAAAGGGCAGAAGAGGAGTTCTTGGTCGCAAGGTACTGAGGGGAATATAATTTGGCGTGCCTTGTGTTCTCCCATAACAGGCTTGTTTCATTTATAAACACGCTGGCTTGAGCTTAACTCTCTCACATTACTGAGCACATGTGTGCAGTCTATTTGAGCCAACATGAAAGAGCTATACGAAAACAGCAGAGCTCGGCTTGAGATAGACGGCAGTGAAAGCAAAAGTGTAATTGCATCTACTGAAACTGGGCCAACAGCTTAAAGAAATATTTCACTCTTAATTCAAAGCCTTGACATTGTCTTTAACAGAGTTTCTGTGTCCTCCTCTGCATTTTATAGGGAGAGCCAGGAGATCCAGGACCGAAGGGAGTCGTTGGACCTCTTGGTCCCCGTGGAGAGCCTGTAAGAATGAAACCACATCTAATTTGCATGTATCAGACAGACAAACTGGTGAAAAATGAGCAAAACAAGATATTTTTTACAATCTACAATTTAGATTTACTTGCACATTGAAACCAAATGTCAATACTTGAAGTTACAGTGTTCGGTTATTTGCTAATCTACTTAATAACTGTCCTTGTGAACACAGTTGGCAGGAGAAGTTCTGCCTCAGGCTGCAAGTTGAAGAAGCTTTTCTTTGCATCAGTGCCATGTGTGGTTTAAAGCCAGACTTTTGTTTCTGCCTTTTACATGTATGCAGTGTGTTTTACATTAGGAAAATGCAATTGTTGTGTCTTGAATGAGAACCATAACATTGCATAGGATCATATAACTGTGCACAACACTGTTGGGACAAAAGAAGAGAGAAAGTGATGCTTTTTCGCCCTTCAGGTTCAAGATTGCAGCAGTTGAGTTAATGAGCACTTTACAAAGAGGAAAAAACAGCTGAGTTTTTATTTTCCTGTTTATCTCACAGGGTGAAGACGGCAGAGACGGGTTCGGTGTCATAGGACCTAAAGGAAGAAGGGCAAGTGAACTGAGACTTCTAGCCATTTATACACATAAACACAGTAAACAAAAGATGTTTCTTCACAATTATTTAGGTTAACAGTGAGATTGGATTTAGCCTTAAATATCAAATGTGTTTTTGGAATTTGAATTTGGGAGATTTTAAAATTACAAACATAAATGATTTGGTGATGCACAGGAATTGTAGAACTGTCAGTTGTCATGTAAGACATACTGAGTCTTTTTCCAAACAAACACATACAAAACATCAGTTCTGTAACAATAAATAACGTACATAATGCCATGGCTCTGGCTCAGTTAAAGGTATGATTGTCAATGCACTTAAACTGCAAAATGCACTAAACTCAGTCAGTGGATCAATAACGATTTAATAATACTTCATGTATGGGTGCGTTTTCCTCCACAGGGTGATGAAGGCTTCCCAGGATTCCCAGGACAAAAGGTAATTGAAAAAACTAACTGTTTGTCTGATTTCAACAGAGGTTGCAGATTTTAGTGTTTTGTTCCTCAATTTGGAAATAGATCTCACTTTTGATGTTGGTCTTTTGCGTTTATTCTCTTTACTTCCATCATTTTTAGGGAGAACGTGGTAACCCTGGCTCAAAGGGCGGACCTGGACAGAGAGGAAACCGTGGACAGAGGGTACGTTTACGTTCTGTCAGACAGTTCACACTGTCAGGTTTCACTAAGCAAAGTCCCCCAACTGGACTGGAAATCACTGCACATGTATCTTTATTTACACACCGGAGGACTGTTTTGAAGTTTTGTTGCATGAGCTGCATGAGCATGCACAGTATTGTTGACACAAATTTGAAAGGACTGAATATTTTTAGTGAAGCTCTTTTTCTGAACTACAGGCAGCTGCATATTTTAAAAGTTAATTCTTGTTCTCTTACTGTTTATTCTCTTCAGGGTGTCTCTGGAAATATTGGTACACCTGGACAGAAGGGAGAGGTTGGATATCCTGGACCTTATGTAAGCAACTTTAAATTCTTGCCCAAAACTATTTTAACTCGATGTAAATGAATTGATGTGATTTGACATGTGATTACATCATGAGTGGTCTCATTTTACTTGTTTGTCTTCTTTTGCATTCAAATCGCTTAAAGTTTTGACAGACAGTATACATCCTACAATAAAATACTGTCAGATTCTTATTATAAATTAACAAAAATAATTATGTTACACAAGCAACACAATAATTATTGTGTCAGTCATGTAAAGCTGTTAACACAACTGTTGCCTTTGTTCCTGCAGGGTCAGAAAGGACCACGAGGACCAGGGGTTGTGGTATGTGCATGATTATCAGACTTTTATACTTTTTCACACTTTATGAATTAAAAAGCAAAACTCATTTCAACCTGTGTTCAAAATCACTTACTCTTTTTTTTTTTAAATGTCTCTTTGTCTACAGCAATGTGACCTGGTCAAGAAAATCAGGGACAACTGTCGTAAGTATAATTTAACAACTATCAACTTCTTGTTCCATGATAATAAATTCATGTGTGTGCTGTGAACTACGAAAAAGTCTCATTGCATTTTTTTTTTTTTTTTCTTTTAGCTGGCTGTTCTGGTAAGTACAAAAAAATTGTATCAGTTATATAATAACCGTTTATAAGATTGTGCATGTACTGTATGTGCAACTTTGCAGACAACAGTTTTCTGCTCACGCCGTCAGGTCATCAGGAATGCCCGCTTTTCCCCACTGAGCTGGCATTTGCCCTGGATGTCTCTGAGGGCAATGGCCGCCAGTCCTTCAACAACATGCGTGACACAGTCCTTCGCATCGTCAGAGACATCTCCATCGCCGAGAGTAACTGTCCAAGAGGAGCTCGTGTCGCTTTGACCCTGTACAACAACGAGGTGACCACTGAGATCCGCTTTGCTGATGCAATGAAGAAGCGAGCCCTTCTGCAGCACATCGAGGGTCTGCAGACCCTGCAGACCAGGAGGCAGCGCAGCTTGGAGACTGCCATGAGCTTTGTGGCCCAGAACACCTTCAAGAGGGTGCGCAGCGGCTTCTTAATGAGGAAGGTGGCCATCTTCTTTGTCGGCGGACCAGCGGGTCAGGCACAAGCGCTTTCCAATGCAGCTCTTCGCCTCCACGATGCCGGAATCGCCACTCTGTTCCTGGTCAACCGTGAGGACAGAGCACTCAGCAGAGCGCTGCAGGTAAAACAAAAAAACAAAGCTGGTATCTCAATATACACAAGTTTGTAAGTATTTTAATGCTGTCTGTCTTCATAACTACAAGAAACCCATTAAATGATGTTATTTGTTTCTCTTTGTGCAACAGGGCAACAACACGGCACTTGGTCAGGTGATTGTTCTTCCAAACCCTGGAACTGCACAGTACAACTCTGTCATCCAAAAGGTTATGAACTGCCACGTCTGCTTTGGTAAGAAACCCATGTTCCTCACTGAAAAATACACCTTTATTTTATTTATTTATCTGATTTTAATCCAGTAATAGTTAAGTTTTGAGTTCTGAAAAAACTCAGTGTCAGTTTAGAAGATTGTTTTTTTTTTAAAAATTCTAATTTATTTTATCCCATCAAAATAATAAAAGTAATCACAGGCACATTGCCAGATTTTCTTAAAAGAATTAGCACTACTGTATGTTTTTTACCTTGTATGATATAACACATATATGAGAAATCCCAGAGGTATGACAAACACTTAAGGAAGATTTCATTACATCTTTTGTTGATTAGAAATAAATCAGCTTAATGTATGTGGATCATGGTTAAATATGATCTATTTTATCCTCTGCAGACATCTGCGCTCCAGACCAAATTTGCGACTATGTGCCACCAGCGACCGGCCGAGGGAGAAGATCCTCCGTCACAGATATGGACATAGACATGGCTTTTGTGGTGGACAGCTCTGAGTCTACCTACCCAACAGATTTCACAGAAATCAAACGCTACATAGCGCACATAGTGGAGCAGTTACATGTGTCCTCAGAACCCACATCCTCTGCTCAACACGCCAGAGTCTCCGTCGTCCAGCAAGCTCCTTACGATTTCATCCAAAACAAAACTAGCTCTCCCATCCAAGTAGACATCGGTTTGACCGCGCAACGCTCAGCTCAGGATTTTGTCAGATTCCTACTGGAGAAGACGCCTCAGTTGGAGGGCGGCCGGGCACTGGCAGCCGCCATCGAATCGACAGTGGAGCAGGTGTTTGAGAAGGCGCCTCTGCCACGTCACAGGAAAGTGCTGACGCTCTTTGTGACAGGAAGTGTAGAAGAAGAAGAGGCACGGCTGATACACATTGCCACCGAGGTCAAGTGCAGAGGCTACTTCGTGGTCATCCTGGGTGTGGGTGAGAAGCTGAGTGCTAAAGATGCTCATATCTTGTCTCGCATGGCAAGTGAGCCGTCAGATGTCTTCTTCAAGCGGGTCGACAGCATCTCACAGTTTTACGACAAAAACCTCCAGACCTTCGGCCAGCTGATGCCAAAATACATCAACTGTAAGTTCTTTCATTGTTCTTTTATTCTATCCTTCACACATTCTTGTTACTCTCAGTCCTTGTGATTGATGTGGTTTGTTCTGTGTTTTTTTTATCAGTTGAAAATGCCTTCTACATGTCGCCCGAAGTCTCCAAAAACTGCAAGTGGTTCCAGAGTGACCAGCCACTAAAACACCCGTTCACATCATCACAGCAGCAGGAGTGAGCAGTGTGATGTTTTCATGTCATATCATTGGTTGCTGTTCTTGGAAAAAGAACAAAGTTGCATTTATTCTCTTTGGTTCATTTGTAGGAAACATGAGAAACATCATGAACATCATCAAACAGTCCATCAAAGGAAGCAAAAAGGTAAGACTGAATGTCTAAAATGAACCTTAATCCAAGCAGGCAAAGTCAATTATAAAAAATCCTTGCGAGTGTCTGTATTTAAGAGAAAAACAACAGACAAACAGAGAGTCTGACTTTGATGAAGGAAGTGTGGGAACCCTGACTGTTTTCGGTTTTCTTCACTGGGAGTCATGCAAAGCTAATTGTTAACACTGTCTGCCCACAAGCCAACAATCAGCCCTGTTCTCTCACAGTTCTCCCAGACCCGTTTTTTATACGATCAACAACTGAGAAACTGCCTCATGGCCTCATTGCCTCTATATCATCAACAACAGCTATAGGCCTCCTTTTGTTTTCTGCAGACATTTGACTTCAGTGTGCCACGTCCTGACTTTTGTCTTGTACCTTCAGATTCAGATGAGCTGCACATCACCAACGTCACCTCCAACAGCTTGAAGTTGCGTTGGACCAGCCCAGACCCCAAGCTCTTCGTCTACTTCGAGGTGGTGGTGACACGGCTGCAAGACCATTCCCTGGTGCTGAAGACCAACGTGTCCGGCAACGAGCTTTCCGTGGACAACCTGGAGAGTTCTCAGACATACCATGCTGTAGTCTCTGCCTACACTGCAGAGGGTCAAGTCGTCTCCACCCGCAAAGGCATAATGACCACCAGTAAGACAAAAAGCACTCAGATACAAATATGTTGAAAACTATCCTTTTTTTGCTTTTGTTTTCATGTTATTTGTGCAATCAGGTGAACTACAGCTAAACTAAAAAATGAATAAATTATGAATATAAGTACACATACACTCAGGCGGTTTTCTTGCCTGAACCAAAGACTTCGCTCTGTTACTGACTGCTGGTTTCACTGTAACAGGAGCAGCGGGGCCTAAGCCACAGCATAAGCCAGCCAACCGAGTCACCAGCACTGTAGACACCGCACCACTGGACAAACCAGAAATTGGTAAGTGACTCCTTGCACATGCTCATGCATTTATGTGTGAATGTAGAGTTTTCTGCTTCTTCTTTGTCCAATCTTATGCAATTCAAACCCACGTAACTTGTAATTTAGCAGAAAAGATGCCTCTCTGATACTTGTGGTATTATTTGATTTGCCCATCTTGGAAAATCTTTGTGTTGCTTCATGAAACAGATTTGCAGCACACAGTACTCTGTGCTTTTGGGGAGGTTTAAGCTTGAAATGATACTGTAAGAGTGTAAATACGTCTTTAGAATTATTTCTAGTTAATAGGAAACATCTCTTGGTTGTATTTTTCTCCCGACTCTTGGCCTCATCCTGCCACATGTCAGAACAACGAGGCACTGCAACAGGAACCAAAAAGGGTCAAACTGTGCGTTGTGTTTGAACTTTCGACACAAATCAGTTCAATATTTACTCTTTATTTGCCTTGTGCATTAATGCTAATGGTCTCCTGACAGTCGTACTGGCTGCGTGTCCTGAGTGGAATGTTAGTCGTATAAATAAAAACCTGATGGTTCAACTCAACGAACATAGCATGCTGTGTTGTAATGCAGCAGTGTTTTAACTCAAATACTACACAAATGTGCTATTAATCAACTTGCTGGTACATGCAAGAATATACAGGGACGCTCAAGAAACGTATGGCTCAAATCAGAGAGTCTTGGTCTGTGCATTGAGTTTTTTTCTATAATGTGCTTCAACAAACAAAAGTGTTGACAGTAAAATACCAGTGTCACTTTGAAGATAAATAGCTCTTGTCAGTGGGAACGGAGAAGATTCACAGCGCTCATATGTTTTTTGGAGTGAAGCCTCAAAGCTGCCACTTCCTGTGGAAGATAAAGAGCGTGAGGCAAAGCTGAAATATGAGACTTCTGTGTGTAAAATCAGGAGAATCTTTATAGGAGAAACACTTTTACCTGCGTTTTATTGCTTTGTTATAACTATAACAATAGCAATGTTGTCCTTATAATAAAAAAAGCCAGTGACTGCTGAACTTTGATACCCCAGTGTGAGCAAGAGCACATTTTACTTACTAACACGCTACAGTTTATACAAAATCCTGCAAAGGAATTAACTGAGAATGCAGCCGAAAGTCCAGAGGATTTGTGTCATAATCACACGTGATGATTTCTGGGATTTGTTAAATGCAGATAAACTGAACCGCACAGCCATGCAGATCCTAGATGATTATACTAATTAACATCAGAAATAGAAACTGTTATAACAAACTAACCTTACAATTTAACAATGCAAACCAATATTTTTTACTGATTCATTTTAGTTTGCAGATGTCCAGACCCTTAATAAGCTGCCTGTAGCATGTTATGCAACTCATTTGATCCCACAAGACCCTTTTTGAACACCCAAAGCATCTAATACAGCACACAATAACTGCTATATGCCTTGTATAGTTTTGTAATTATCTCTAACACAGACTCATCCTCTCTCTCCACCTGCCCTCCTTCACTGCTGTTGATTTACTTATTTTTTTTGCATGTTCTAGTTGATGAATTTGCTGACCCATGCTCACTTGACTATGACCCCGGAACGCCGTGCAAAGACTATCAGGCTAAGTGGTTCTTTGACAAAAAGCACGGGATCTGTACTCAGTTCTGGTACGGAGGTTGTGGAGGCAATGAAAATAGGTTCGACACTGAGACCCTCTGCTTGAAAAACTGCGTGAGGTCAGGTAAGTGGTTGTCGGTGCCAGATGCTGTGCTGCCCCCCACTGGTGTGGTGATGTAATATAATGCGATATTTTATGAGCTTCAGCTCTGGATAAAAACTGGTAAATGACAGCTCGCTAAACTTTCGCTCCAGAAGAATCACAGTCCGATCATAGCCAAGCAACTTTAATTGGCAGGTTTGTTAAGTGATATCATTCTTTTTTCTTAACCACTCTGAAATAAAAAATAAAAGTGTAACACAGTACAGAATGGAGGAGTGGTTACTGCCCTGAACAGCGAGCTGCTCATGTTTGATATAAATACTGTGGGGATACAAATGTCTGGAATCATTTATGTGCACGTTGCATTATATGTAAAGAATCCTCCAGTGGAAGTCTGCTCTTTTAAGACAAAACCACATTTACATTTTCATCTCTCCACAGTGCCGGAGACTCAGCCAGAAGTGCAGCAGGTTGAACAGGTGAAGATCCTCCCAGAACCTGGTGAGATCCGATACACAGTCACTTGATAGCATGAATAGTTTTCTGTCAACCTTCTATATTATATGACTCTTACTTCCCTTCTAGCTCCGTTTGAAGACAAAACTGCCTTTGAAGGGCCTGCACATGTAGCCAATAGGCAAGAAAAAGCACTTCCTTCCTGCTCCGTTTTAAACGAGCAGACCCACATTTTCAAAACATGATTATATTCAAACCTCTCAGACCACCCCGAATGTTAGGCGTACGTATCTGTACATCAGGTCACCGGTGTTTCATGTTACATCACTGTTACGTAAGTCAGCTCCCATAAACTGTGCTTACTCTGCAAAACAACACATCCTTTGTGTTAAACTGCAACCCCCCCCAGCCTCCTTCACTGCCCCCCTGGTTGATCTAAATGACGAAACAAGTGTAGAGCCGAGCGCGGAAAATGAGACGGTTGTGCTTTTATCACAGGAGTGAGCCAAGTCATAACCACAGAGAAAATAAAAGGAAAGGCTCGTTCACTGGCTCCTTGTTTTTTTTTTGGCAGCGGTCCTTAAACACAGCACGTTCAATTTGTCAGAATCTCGTCAGTGATGGAGTAAATCGAGACACTTACACTAATACGAAGTCTGCACCGAACCACGTGCCATATCTCAGGATTGTGGAAGTCTGCTGGGATGGAAGTGCTTGTTTTTCTTTCCTCAAAACATTTAAAAGCTTGATAATATTTTCCATTCCACAACAAAGACTCACTGCCATCATTTCTTAAGTGCTGCTACTCATGTATAATAGTAATGATGCACTTACAGCTGATTGCACCACTCATTGTTGTTCAGATTAAAGTCTAATTTAGTGTATTTGCTTTTGGTAGAAACGTGCAGCCTTGCCAGAGATTTTGCTCTCCTTGTTGCATGTGTTCTCATTCTTTCCTCTAACTTTTTTTGGTCTTTTTTTTCACAGCGGCCTCTACAGCCGTTGACATTTGCAAGCTTCCCAAAGAGGAGGGTACTTGTGCCAAATTTGTCCTCAAGTGGCACTTCGATGCCCCCAGCAAGAGCTGCACACGCTTCTGGTACGGAGGCTGCGGAGGAAACCAGAATCGCTTCGACACACACGAGCAGTGTGTGAAGGCTTGTGGAAATCCAGGTACAGGTCAGTCTCACATTACAACACGGATTACAGAACAAATGTGACGCTGTGTACGATGTCAGATAAAGCAGAAAGCAGTTTGTGTTTACAACAACGATTTTACAAAGTGCAGCTGAGCCCACGTAGTAAGATCCTTTAACATCCGTTGCTGCATCAAAGTCAGAGTGAACGTATCTTTAGTATCTGAACAACAGTCAGTGAAGCTGATGAGGTAAAACATTACATTCACTGTTTTCAAACAAAAAGATGTCTAAATTGATTGGCAAATTATCACATTCTGGTTTATTAATGTTTTACACAGCATCCTAACTTTTTATGGAATTCTGATGGAAACAATCTTCCAATATTATTGATCAGTTAGTTGATACAAAGGTAATTGACCCGTGATAAAAAGCAGTACCATAGATTATACTGCAAGGGGGCTTTTCCTTTTGGAGATAATGTGTGTAAGAGAACATAAAGTCCCAGTAAAGTCAACAGAAAATCCGTTTAAGGGGTTTTTTATTCCAAAAGCATCATGACAGCAGTAACAAATAACACAAAAACCCTTATTGTGCTGTTAATTTACAGCAGCTATTTGAGCTGGCAGCAAACGTTTCCAGCACAACTTTAAACTCTTTCATCGTCTCTGAGGGAGCGACAGCTTCTGTGTTTCTCTGAGCCTCATTTCTGTGGATGTATATTGCATTTTTTGTTTTTTTCTGTTCTAACTGTCTTTAAATACAAGAGAAAAAGATACTGCTCTCATTGTTGATGAAAGAAATAAAACCTGAAGCTCATTTCTGGTAAAATTAAAAAAAGGAATTGAAAAAGTGGATGATTTGAGTAAATTTACGGTTTTAAAAAACATAATCTTGGTTTCTAAAGATGTTTCTTTACACATCAAATCACTAACCATGTTTTTTTTTTCATTTTCATTCGTCGCCAGCACCCATCAAACAAGGAGTCATCGCTGCGATAAGAACATAGGACAGAAGTGACAAACATGGCCAGTTTTCACCACTGAACCATCCAACATGGCCGTTCTGTCAGGATGCAAAACCAAAGCAATGTGGCTGCACTGGATTCCACAAAAATGGACTTTCCTTCCCAAAATTCTTGAAGTAGTCTTTTTTTTCACAACAAATAAGGAAGGCAACACGATTTGCTGCATGATTTGTTCTAACCTACTGGTGCTACATAGTATGTTTTTGTTTTTCAGATGAGTTGTTAAATGCATTCAGTCAAATTTTATGGAGCAATGATGTCATATGACTTTTCATATTTTTTTTTTTTTTAAAATGAAGTTTTATAATTAAACAAGACACATATGAATATCTTGGACAGAGATAAGCAGTAAATCAGTACATGCAGGACTGGCGTTATTCAATGCAGTAATCTTTTTTTTATATATATATTTTTTTTTACATTCCACATTCACATAGCATCGTTGGCTTTTATGGGTTTATATTGTTTTTAAAGTCACTTTGTCCCTTTAAAATCATTCCTTCACTATTTTACAGGCACAGAATACACAGCAATGTTTACACAAGTCTTGTATGGAGGTGTGTGTATTTAAATAACGGTGACCAACTGCTCGGATGCTAAAACATTGATGTGATGTTTCATGCACTTCTGGATCCGCTGCCTCAAACACACACCGTCCAGCTAATGAGAAAAGGAATGTACTTGTCAAGCTGTTTTTATTATTTTTTTTTGTTTCATTTGGTTTTACTGAATTCTGTGTTTCATCGGGGTAAAGGGGAAATAAAAATGAATTAGACTTTCTAATAAACATGAGCAACTGATTCTTTTCTTTCTTGTTTTGAATTTAGACTCAATCGCAATAAAAAGTTACAGAGATTCAGAGTTTGTTTTAAGATAATTTCAAAGGTGGAAATCAAAGAGGAGCTAATGATTACATGAAACCAGAGGGCACTAAAATACCTCCATCTTCCATTTATTAAGTATCATGTTACCATAATACAGTGATGTGTTAAATCCACTTTATTCCAAGAAAAATAAGAAGACTCAGGGGTGTAAAAAAGCAAAGAAGAACTCAGTTTTCAGGGATAAAATTTGGAAAAAATGCATTCATAAAAAGAAAGAGTACATCAGCAATTCTGGTTATACTGAATAATATCTCAAAAGTTATAGTGAAGAATGAGTAATACTTTCATAATACCTTTAAATCATGGAGAAGTTTAGGGCTAAGAATGTGATTTGTTGATGGAGAAGAACTTGGGTTTTGTGCAGTAAGTGAACAGGATCCCAAAGAAAGTCCGAAATTCTTAAAAAAAGATTTGAGAAATTGAGTTTCACCGACATTTTAAAGCTCAGCTGCTTTCTGTCCATTCTCTTTTTATAATAATATAGTAAGTGGCTGCACTTATATTGGTTTTCTAAGGACAGAGCTTAGATTTGGTCTCTCATTCACACAAAAAAACCTCACACTGTTGGTGACGGAGCTTCGATACAATCAGGAACAAAAATAGTTGAGTTTGTCACAAAGACACTGAGTGTCCACCTGTCTGCATGTCTGTCTGTTATCTGTCTCCCCCCTCTGCGCTCAGCTCAGCCCGTCTGTCTGCCTGCCAGTTTCCACACCTGTTCAGCCTCAACAATCAAGCTCACCTGGTCGTCATCAACTCATCACCCACTCAGCATATAAACTCTGCCCTGATCTCCAGTTCCTGCTGCAAAACACACAGACACACACTTGACATGTATGTTTACCTTCAGAGGCTGAACCCTCTGAACTTTATGACCCACTCATGCAGGTCCTCCTCTGGATCTGAGGGCCTGGCTCCTCCTGCACCTCCTCCATGATGAAAACAGTCCAGCTGCAGAGACTAAACCACTGGTGTGTTTGAGTGATGCTTAACTCGACTGTTGACGTCTTGTTTTTATTCTGGAGTCAGAGGTGACTGTATTTGGACGAGCAGGTGGATCTGGGGAGGGGGGAGAGATGAATGTGACCGAAAACTTCACTGCCATTAGTGCAAACCCTTCAGCAAACCCTGCTGCTGTCCAGTTTGTTCTCTGTGGGAACCCTGACATGTCTGACCTGCACGCATCAACCTGAATGTGTTCCTTCCAGGTCTGCAGGCGTCTCAGTTGGTAAAAATAAGGTTAAAGGCTGAATGTATTGCAATGTGTGCGAGCACTAGAATAATTGTGTTACACTCTAAGATCTGAACTGTTTGAATGAGGACATACAGTAGGAATCCCCTCAGAGTTCAGGCCTTCATTAAACAAAAGAAGAGAAGAAGTGAGGAGCACAAGCTTTGTGATTGTCTGGAGAGGAGAAGTTTAAATATTTGCTCAGTGAACTTAAAAGGCCTGCGGAAGTGTTTTCTCCCTCCAACCACAGCAAGAAACCCTCCAGATGTCATTTCTCCAGGGTTTCTGAAACTGCAGTGTTTTGATAAACTCGCTCGGTTTCCTCCCATGTTCATCACTTCACTTCAGCGTTTCAACACAGCTTCATTTTAAACTACGGTTCATCAGGTTTTCCCATCGTAGAACACAGTCTGACTGTTAGACTGAAGAGTGGAAAACTAAGAATGAAAGTTTTACAAATTTTGCACAATCAGGGCCAAAAGTATGTGGACACTCCTGCCTACAGTCAGTAGGTCTAATTTAGGGGTTTATATGAATAAAGTCCAGCTGTGTGGTAACATTTGTGTTTGTCTCTTCTCTGCTTTAACATGACAATGCCACCATGCACAAAAAAAATCCCTCTTAACAACATTTTCATAGCTTGGTGTGACAGAACTTCACTGGCCTGAACCCAACGCAGCATCTTCACATGAGAGCGAATCCCTAAAAACAGGTTCAAACGTCTGGAGGAGGCTGTTCAGGTGACACATTAATGCTTATTGTTTCAGAGTGAGATGTTCAAGTGTCCGTGCAGATGGAGCCATATTACGTTACGACCAGTGTGAAAATTAATAACTGTATCAAGAGGATGAAGCAAGAAACACATTTCCAATAATGATGCACGACTAATGAAAAAAATCTCACAATGACTCGGTGGTTTTGCGGATTTGTGCAGCTTAAGTCGTTAATTACTGTGAGACCGAGTGTTTTTAAAAGAACATCACACAGAAATAAATCTCATCAGCATATTAAAACATCAAACTCGAGGACCATAATTCAAATCCAAAGCAATAACCAGAGACAACTGCTGCTTATTAGTGTTAAATCTTGATGCATTTAAAGCGATGCTGCCTCTGTCCCTGTGGGTGGGAATTTGTGTGTTTTGGACAGATGTGATGAGGATTCAAACAGCTGCATGGGGTTCGCCAAGGAGTGTGATGGCAACTCCCACCGGGGAGCAGCTGAAAGAAGACTTAAGCACATTCTGTTGACAATAATTGTACTTAGAAAACTAGTGAAGCAAGAAGTTTCACTTGTAGGACAGTGGAGTAACTTCACATGCTGTAAAGGATCTGAACTGTTCGCCTCAAGTTCTCATCACACGTCACCACGAACGCAGAGCAGAGACTGTCAGAAGATGGATAACATGACGCCTCTTTAGAAAATGGAGCCAGAATATCTTGTTGGTCTGGTAGCAGTATAGAAATAAATCCCACCCCCTCCTCATCTTGGCCTCATTTTTTTAAAGCGGGAGTCAGTGGAGACGCATCGTCCGTCTTTATTTACGTTCACTGACCGACCGCGTTGTTGACATGTTGTAAAAACACAGCAGACACACGGCCATCTTTCTTCAACACATCCATCATTTTTAAAGCTGTTTGACTGGACAGCCTGTCAGAAGTTCCTGACAGAAGAGCCACAGGAGTCAGAGAGCGAAAGAAGAGGGAAGAAACGAAAAACAGTCATCAGTCGCCGTTTACAAGAAAAAAAACCTGAAGCTGCAGCAGCAGCCGGTAATTCTGTGTCAGAATTTCCACAATGAGCTGAAAGTGACTAACAGCATTTCACCGCGGTGCGCTGCCAGGGCGTTCTGCACATGCCAGAGAAACCAGCCCTCTGTCCTCCAGCATGCAACCACCCAGCAGAGGATGAATTCAAATAAATAACTTCAGCGCTGCTAACGGGGAAAAATGGTTATTTTGGTTTCTATAAGGTGACGAACGGGTCATAAAGAACATGTGAAAAAGCAGGAGTTTGTCTTCAAACTCTCCTCCTTTTCTGCTCAAAACTAATTCATGCTGCTTTTTCACTACTTTTTTATTCCATTTGAGACTTTATTCTGTTTTTAAAAAGCCATCATTCCTCCTCAGCCCTTTTTTTTTAACTTCTCTATCAACATATTGGGAATTCTGGGATACAGGGATGTGATATATATCTTTTGTTCAGGCAGTTTCTGGATGATCTTGATCATTAGATCAGATTAACATAATGATCTTTATATAACATAATAAGCCTCTGAGGGTTTTTCCAGTGATTTTGTAGATATTTGTCGGGATGTGAACTCCTCTCAGAGTTTCCACAGCAGATTTCCCAGGAGACTTTTGTTTCAACTGTTTTGATAAATGAAGGAATAAAAAAAAAAGCTCTGAAATAAACAAAGACTTGCAGGAAGATTCACACACACACACTCTCACACACACACACACACACACACACACACACTCTGTCTGTGGAACTTATATCACTTTGTTTTCCTGCAGTTCAAAGCCGTCTGTCATTTACTCTTCTGTAACCCACAAACAGAAACCGTTTCATCCTCACGTGAGATATCCTCATCTCCTCCGCTCTGACAGCGTGGAATTATCAGGAGCCGGAGGAACCAGAGAGGAAGACCATCCAACAGGCCTCTTTGATTTGAGTATATGGTGCCTTTTTCCAAACCGGTGGTTGTGTTTCCACATTTCCACAGGCTGATGATTCATACAGGGCAACGGCACTGACAGTGTAAGTATTGTTTGCACCACAAACTCACTCTGCACAAAGATATATACAATTGAGAAAACTGTTTTTTTTCTGAACAAGTCTGGAGAAACTGGTTTCATCTGCATGAACTTTTTTTTTTTGAAGATGAGTGAAATAATAATTAGGAGTTCGAATTGTGCTTTGACATGAAAAAACAGGCAAAAGACTCTTTTTCTCGGGGCCTTGAAGCCGCCGTGATCCTGCCGGTGAAGCCTCATGTACTTGTGGTTTACTCGACCAGTTTTCCAATTGATGAACTTGGCGAGTCGGAGCTTCGAGCGTGGGAGCTCTGCTCGGTCCCTGGTGGCTTTCTGCTCCGTGCAGCCAAGAGAAAGAGTTGGTGAAAGCAGTGAGGATTTTTTACTGCTGCAGCAGCACACATCGTTCCATCGATGACTCACAGCTGGCTCTGCGTCTTTCCACAAGAGCCATAAAAGTCAGGGGCCTGTAATGACTTTCACATTGAGCAGCAGAGCTGTAAATGCACTCCACTCTGCAGCTCCTGAGTCACTGCACAAACCACCAGCAGACTCATCTCCTCCCTCAATCGCTTCTCCTTTTTGGCCTAAACAGGCATTCTGTGGCATCTTTAACGTGCGAGCCAGCTATTGCCCATTCATGGTCAGGCTAAATGCTGAGCGTGCACGTCTGCGAGTCTGGACTGTTGTCTGCTGCCAAGTTAAACGTCTAACATGAAAAGGAAAAAAAAAAAAACGATTTGAGAAAACACAGGGAGCCAAAGTTGGATTTTTAATTTTGTTTTCACTTTTAGTCATTAAAGAGATGCTGTTTGTGGTGACAGCAGGGTCAGCGTGCTCCTCAGGCTTCCCATCAATCAGCGCAGAGCTGAAGATGAGACATTTCTCATCTCTGTGGACTGGAGATGATTTTCTGAGGGTTATCTCATGTGATTAAATCAATCGCAGTGTAGTTCGGAAATCTGTTTCCAAAGTGAAACATCTGCTATTTCATAACGACCGGTTGTAAGAGATTCAAGTGTTTTGTAAGTAGAAATGAATTCCTTTTGTCTGTTTCTCAATAGAACAATTTAAAAAACCCTTTTGTCTCTGGTGTCAAATGCAGACACATAAACTTCATGTTCGGCCAGAAAATTCAAGTCAAGTCAGAGAAAAATCCCGAGTCCAAACCTTTTTGAGCAAAATCTGATATTTAAAATCTCTTCTCTCATTTTAATGGAGCCTCAACTTCAAATATTGGACGACGTTGGGGGTTTCTGCCTCTGTGATGTTGGAGCTGCATGTTTTCTTCACTGCAGTTAGTTTTTTTGTTGTTTGGAAATGAAATTATCTTTGATGTAATTTCTTTTCCAACCAGAGCTGAGGAGCAGAACTTAATTTTTTTAAGGTTTTCTCCTGCAGGACCGGATGCTGCTGGTTTGGTTCAAACTGAGTGCATCTGCAGAAAATTTAATATCAACCTTCTGAGAATGAAAAGACTCGATTATATTTTAAGCACAGAGAGAAAAGAGAGAAAAACTCTGCTTCTCTCGTTTCTAATGTGATCTGTTCATAAAATAATGTCGTCTCAGTATCCTTGTGTGCACAGAAGTATAGATTTTTGTTTAACCTAATATAAAAGTGTCTCAGCGTCTCGGTGGTAACAGTTTGCACTCCATTATGTCCGTTTATGACGTGCTCTGTTTTACATGGCTCTGCGTTTATGCTCCATGAAACTCACCTAATTGCAGAATTTCAGAGATTATTCTAGCAGCCTTTCATGAAGCACCGTTCCCTTCCCACAAATAAATACATTCATTCTCTTTCAGCTTGGCTTAATGATTTTCATGTAGTTAAGTTCCCATTGAGGTTTCCAACAAAAAAACAGAAAACAGAACTCACTGATTAAACTGATTAAATGCTTTTCTGTCTGCACTTCAGCTCTGCTCTGAGTCACTCCACTGCAGGAACACATACATTAAAAACTACAAACATATGTTTGTGACCACTGAGGGCACGTCAGGATCCAAATTTGCACTGATTTCAATTTATTCCCCGAGTCCTCTGACCTCCAGTTAAGGTAACAGCGTCATCAGAAACAGAATTTGTGTGGATCTGCGGGGTGAGAGATTAAAAACACATTCTGATAAGATGATCGGACTCTCCTCTGAATGCATTCTTCAGATTCTCCCGAGAGCCGCAGATGTTTTTCACTCTTCACACATTCAACATCCTTCAAATGTGTGTGAAGGTTGCTGTGAAAGTCGATGGACGTCTGCAAGAAAACACCAGAACATTCTGCTGTTTATGAGAAAACTCCGCGGGGTTTTCTTAATTTGGTCTTATTAACTTTAAGTTGAAACCTTTTACTGTTTATTAGGGGGGAGAGTGTTTGTGGAACAATAACCGGAGTGTTTTGGCTGTTAAAGTGACCTTATTCATCTGTGGAGATAAACCAAAACTTTTTTTTTTATTTACTGTGCATGTAGTCTGAGGTGTTTTAACACTGTTGTGGAATTTAGTTTCATTAGTTTTTGTCTTAAAATGCTGATTTATTACAATTTAAGTCCTTTTTTTTGCAGTGTGGCCATCATTTTTGTTCATTCTGATAATACTGTAAAGACTCATTTCATTGCTAACATTTGTGAAAAGTAAAGAGGTGCTAAAGTTAAAAACAGTGTCACCATTTTTCCAGATGTCAGCATTTTCTCAGTGAGCAGTAAATAAAAGCATGAAAATGAAAGTGCCATCTAGTGGCGAGGTTGCAGGTTGCAACCAACTGAACGTCCCTCTGCTCATCTTCCATCTCCAAGCATCAGTGAGAAGCTGCTGCTGCTGCAAAACTCATGAAAAAGGGAAAAGTTTTCTTCAGAGTTGGCGTTTGGTTTGTTGTTTATGGCTTTATACTGAAACGAGGAGCCCGTGAGTCTCATTCTGGACGAATAAAATCAGAATGTCACTAATAAATCTCTTATTTTCAGGTGATTACAAACCTTTAAAAACAAATGAATGAGTTATGATCCATTTCAGACACATTCTGTCAATAGATTCCTGTTATATCTTTTACTCTGGACCTTTAACTGTCAGAACTGAGACTTAAAACTGCAAAAATAAAATCTGAGCAAAAAACATAAACGACAAAAAACAGAATTATCATTATTGATTCTTTACTTCTCTGATTGAAGCTTTTCTCACAATATGCCGAGTATAGAAACATACAGCAGTTATAACAACACTAGATTTAAAAAAAGACGCCTGACATTCACATAAATCACATTTTGCACAAATTGACTGAACTCTCCTGCACAGCTGTGGTTCAGCCTTCAGCCACATGGGAGTTTTATCTTAATTTGACTAATAATTCAAGGAAAATCTTCTTTATTTGACATTTCCAAAAACGTCCTGCTGGGAAATCTTTACATCTTTATCAGTCTCACTGCTTCATCAACATCCGTGACCTCCTTCACCTCCCAGCTCAGCTCCGTCCACCAAAACCTGAGCAGAGGTCCGATCAGCCAGAAGTGAAAACACCTGTGTGTCTGCAGTGACTGAGTGTGACCTCGCAGACAGGTGTGTGTGTGTGTGTGTGTGTGTGTGTGCTGACCAGGGAAATATGTAAACGTCCTACAAGAGGCTTCTTCACAAACTGAAAACCGTCAGTCGTGTTTAAAGTAACACAGTTCTTGAGGTTGCAGCTATAAAAGGTTCATAACATGGAAACATTAAAAAAAAAATGAACATGATGGATTTTTTTTAACCTAATTTATTTAATTAGTCCATAAAACAACACATAGAAAAACAACTTAAAGACGTCTTCTGTCACGTTCATGGTTGTGTTTTCCCTCCTCTCCCACTTCAAGCTGCGGCTGTTTAATCAGACGGCAGTAAAACACACATCCAGCCCACTTCTCAGCGTTTGTCCGACGGAAAAACATTCTTTCCGTCCTGAGTCAGCGGCGTGAAAAGTGTTCTCAGAGAAGATAATTGGACTAAATGATAAACTGATCTTTTTCCCTTTTTTTATCCTTTTTTCAGATAAAGAAAACAGGAAAGATCACTGATAACAAGACGAGTCCCTGTCAGGGGAACAGACTGGAAGTTAATATGAAAAATACTTTCAGTTATAGATCCGAGCGTCCATCACATATGAAGGCACAATGCAACTAACAGGCTTTTCACCACAGGTATTGATATTACAAATTAGAGCGCGGTGAAAAGCTGCCTCGTTCACCCTCGGCCAGCCTCCATCGCATCGCTCACGGATGGAAATAATCAGGCAGACAAAAGGGATGCTGGCACAGAGCAGAGCAGAGAACAACAGCTTTCTGTGAGCTGCTCCTCCGTCAGATGAAGTTTTGTGGCTTGACGATATCAATGCCAGATTGCCAGCTTGTGTGGAGTCACATGTGTGCGGACCCTCAGGATTTTTGGTTTTGTTTCCTTATAACATCCTCCTGCAGTCCACATTTCTGTCTCTATCGATTTTTTTTTCACCTGACCTGAACAGCAAACCCTCCTTTTTTCATGTTCCTACGTCCGAGTCTTTTTGCAGGTGTTACAATAGTTGTATAAACTGTTTTTTGGCTCCGGATGAAGCTGCATGAAGTCTGATAAATATCCTCAAGTGATGAGTCAGAATCAACTGGAGCTGAAAAATACACTTTTTTTTTTTTTTGAAGTGAAAAGTGAGCTTCTCAAACATCTGCAGCTTCTCACCTCTGCATGAGGCTTCAGGTTACATTAGACGTTAACATCACACACCTGAATCTAAGAACAAACGGCTGTTACGGAGTTGCATTGTGGGTATTGTAGGCATCAGGTTTTGACAAAGTGGAAGTATGTGTGGATAGAAAATGACGACGTCACTGTTTGTGCTGCGGTGACTTTTAACTCTTTTTAAAAATCTTTTCTTAATTATGAGTTTAGTGCTGTTGAATAAAAAATAAGCGACACACACAAAAAAAAGCATCAAACTATTTCCAGATTTCGTCCTGGAAAAGCAGCGACATTACAGAGGTGTTTTATTTCAGTTTCAGGTATATTTGAGTCACTTAGATGAAGCACCGGCTGTTAATGACCTTTAAAGCCTTCAGAGTCTTTGTGTTGTAATCAGCCTGCGACTGAACTTGAATGCATCATAAACATGTTGAACAAAGACCACACACCGACCGCAACTTAATTAAAAGAATAAAATGAAAATGACATAAAATCTGTTTTGCACTTGAGCTTTGCATTCACACTGTTTTCAGTACGAGATGCGTGACTTCATCTGTGGGAATCAACCAGTCTGCTTTGTTGTGAAAAAGTGCCAGCTCAGCGCCGTCTCACACCATTTCATTCAGTTTTTTTTTTTTTTTTCCATCCTCCATCCGTCACATGTCCTTTTTTAAATCTGAAGCAGAGTTTTTGTACATGTGATTTAAACAAAGTGTCACCAGAGCTCATCCTCTAATCTGTAGGGTTTCACAACATATTACACACTCGGATGTTGTGCAGCTGTGCTTCGTGTTCTCACACACGGGAACTCACGAGACGTTCTTTCATTCATTCATTCATTCCCTTTGAATCAAACGTAGATGCTTGTAACCACAGTTCATGATGCAGATTGTACAAAAGCCGAGCTGTAAGAACATGACACATAATCTGGTTAATCCTCTAATATTTCAGTCGCTGTATAACATAAGTTTTTTATTTTTTTCAGTTGATTTAAAAGGAATACTTCAAAAATCTATCGTTGCAATTTCTCAAAGCTGTTTGACTTGCAAGTAAAACTGATTTTAAACTGACTTTGTTCATATTTGTGAGCCTGTAGGGTATAAAATGTTCCATAATGTGTGAGAACATGGCTGAAATGCCCTTAAAGTGGCACACAGATTATATTAATCGCACTGGAGTCAGTTTCCTGCAGGGGGAGTTTTATTTGTGCCTCTGTACCTGGTGGATGTGTGATGGTAAGAAAAGCTCTTTAACCTTATGATTAAATGTTTTATGATTTTATGTTTTTACAACAGAAGGAGGCAGAAAGGAGCAGAACCTTAACAACATGTGACACCAGTCAGAAATGAAGTAAAAAGGTGGTTTGTTGTGATGTGACGTTCACTGGCGTCACGTCACCGAGCCTCTCTGGCTCACTGATACCTTCAAATATCCGAAGAATCCAGAGAAGTGAAAAATAATGAGAGGGGAACGGACGGCTGCGGCTCGCTGTAAACCAAAATGACATGTTTGGCTCTCTGGGGACAAACGTTCATCCAGAGCAGGATGGTGCGTTCAGGACACTGACAGTGTGTAGACATGCTATAGTAATGTATTCATACCTCAGATGGTTTCAGAGCTGTAGAGCTGCATGATGATGAAGTTGAGATGTTATTCTGTATTTTTTCTGCTCACAGTAAAATGCTGCAGTGGCCAACCTGCAAGTTTAAATCATCCCGGTTTCCTTTAAATGAAAAAATGTAAATAAATTGCAGGAAATTAAAAGCTAAAGTCAGACTACAGATGAATCTGCAGCACAGACACGAGGCTTCACCCTCACCACAGCTCAGCCTCCAATGCACACAACACACATGACAAAACCACAAACTGAGAAGTCTGAGGTATGAAAGTGTGAGCAGACAGAGGCTTTGGATGCACAGACAGTAGGAGGATTCATTTTTAATGGGATTTGTTAACAGTAAGACACAGACACAGAACATTTGCCAAACTTGTAACATTTCCTTTTGTTCCTGAAAGCAAACAAAACATTAAAAAAAAAAAAAAGCTCCGGCTGGCCGAGGCCACAAACTGCCGGAGTCGTCTCACTCCGTCTCTTTGACCACGTTCTTCTCTCGTTCTTCTCTCAGCCTGACGCTTTCCAAAAACTATTATGTAACACTGAAGCAGCTCTTAATTTGAAAAATGTTTCTGGCATTAAGAGGGGGAATATATATTTAACTTAACGTCTGTTTTAAAAGAAGAGGAGACTTTAAAGCTGAACGGGATGAATGCAGGCTTTTGTTCGTCCTCGGCTCTGTTCTGCCGCTGATCTGTGTTCATTTTCCTCGCTTCATTTCCTCTCCAGTCACACAGAGTGTAAAGGTGACACCCCCACAGCACAGAGTGATGAGGGGCACAGTGTGGGCCCATAAATGAGCCCTTCAGTTTCAGCTGGCAGCAGGATCACTTGAGCCGAGCGAAGTCCTGCTAGATATCTTGACTTTTAACGTGGGATTAGGGAATCTCCTGGATGAGAGATGTGAGGGCCCGGGGCCCGTGGCCACGATCCGTGAACCCTCACTGAGGTCACATGGCTCGGAAAAAACAGCTGCATCCAGAAACTGCATCTAATTCTCCGTTCGTGAGAATAGATTTTCACATTCAGTCGGTTCTCATGGGCTCGTCTGAGGATGCCGGAGCAGCTCCGCCGACTCAGAAAGTCCGTTTCTCGTTTGTAATGGAAGCACCTTTTCCCACCAGAACATGTGGGACTTTTCAGGGTAAACATATTTGATTTATGAAACCACCGGGCGGCAGAATCTGTCTGCTTTGTGGCTTCTCTGATTAGACGAACTATAATGCCAGTTAAGACGCCGCCGCAGATTCATACATTTATGCACAGTTCACATAATTTAAAACAGATTTTTTTCAGCGTCGCCATACAATCATCTCTTAAAGTCGCATCACTTTAGAGACAAAACGCTGGAAAATATCTGCGTCTTTCATCCTCTGTGCAGCTGATGTTTGTGTGCTCGTGCAGCCATGCCCCTTTACTCTGCTTCACCTCACTCCTCCTCCCACCTCCTCTCTCACTTTGGCTCCTTCTGAGCCTTTTCACCATCTCTTTTCTCCTCCTCCTCCTCTTCTTCTTCTTCTCTGATCTCCCTCTTTTTCTCATCACCATCCAGTCTCCCACATCCTCTTGGAGTCTCTTCCTGGTCCCATGCTCATGACTCATCATCCCACATGGAAACATTTTCTCTGAGGGAGCTTTTTTACTGCTGTTAATGAGAATTTAAACAACGCCCCCCTGAGTTGGAACAAAAAAAAAAAAGGAAAGAAGAGAAAATCTGCTTTTTCTCTTCTAATCCAAATATTGCTACTTTGATGAAGTCTTCATAAACTTGTCCATGATGCATTTACTATCCGGTAATAGTGAACATTACGTGTCATGTCAAATGACTGTGCACTCTCCTCACTGTCGGTAAATGCTGCCCCCTGCTGGTTCATCTCTTCTTTCTTATGAAACCAAGACATTTCCCGTTCAGTTTAACTTTTTCCACCTGAGTAACACACAGTGAGAACTGCTGTGTCATTAAACAAACAGGAACATTCCCAGACTGAAAACTGCACAAAACACATTTTTAAAAGTAACGTTCATTTTCCTTAATTTCCAGTAAATTCATGTAGAATAATAATGTTCCCAATAATTAATCTACAAAGAAACTGTTTAAACAAGTGTTAAAAAAGCATTTCTTCTCAAACAACAAACAAAAAACATTAAAGGATAATACATTTGGAGCTTACATAGTTTGTGCCCCTTTCACCTTCCTGAGGAGACATGAAATCCCCCCCGAGGCCTTAAAGATGAAGAGCAGCTGGTTGTTGCAGTCTGGCTGCTGATCTGGCTGCTTATCGGTAGCATCAGAAGTTGGAGGGGCAGCAGTTGTTGTGACTCACAGATCATGGAGGCAATTAAGATAAGACTTTCTAAGCAAATGCCACAATTAGTGGTAAAATTCATACCTCTTGTCTGAGTCATGGCTCCAAATATTAGACGCACAAACTGCTCAGGAGTCTTAAAAACACACATTTCCTCCATTTTTTACTCAGAATTGTGCTGCAGAGACGATTCAGCAAACTTTCACTGCTGCAAATCTGCCAAAATGTCAACAGATGTAGAACAAAACACACAGGCTTCAACATGTAGCCCCCAGCTAACCAACTGACTCCCAGACAACAATCCACTTCCTGTTTGGGGGGGTGAGGTTGTCCAAAACATGCCGCGTGTGTCGGGGGGGCTTGTGGCTTGTTTTAGCCGTGTTTGAACATCCACCTTGCAGCTTTACAACGTCGTATAACATCATGTCAGCTGCATTTTCTCTGATAGGAGGCAGGAGTCACCTTTGACCTCTGGAAAAAATGACCTCATGAACAAACGCTGCCGGCGCTTTGTGAGCATCTGTGCAAAGTCCATCCATTCGGCCACTGACTTAGCAAAGATCCCGAGAGTTTTCCCTGCACTCAAACATACCACAACTCGGAAAAAAAAAGGAAAGAAAAACAAACAGTGATGGTTTCCTCCTGTCGAGGTTCCCTGCAGATAAAAAAATGATCCAAAAAAATCCAAAACAGTGATCTCAGCAACCTGAAAGGCTGCAGGTTTGGAGTGAAAACACGTGAACGACAAAGACGGGCTGTTTGTGTTGAGCTGCAGGAAACAAAATAAGAGCAGGACTGTTTTTAAATGCCTTATTTTGTAACTTAAGCGGTGAATGTTGTCGGTATTTCAAGGCACAAACAGCAGGGAATAAAAATAAAATGATAAAAACACACAAGTCCAGCCGTTTGTCCAGCAGAGGTGTTAATGATGAAACTCAGTAAAATAATCAATTTTAAAGTAAAACTCTACAGGATTTAAACCATCAATCTTCACTGAAGCAGGTCAGTGTTTCCTTAGTTTGTCTCTGCGGGAAACTTGAATTTCAGGTCGTTCAAACTTGAGATGAACAGAAAAAAAACGGATTTAAAAAAGTCTAAATCCTCGCCGGCTTTCTTCTCTGAACCAACATGTGACTGTGAAACCTGCTGCTGGATCCACAGCAGTAAAAAGGTCTGAGAGCCTTTTCTTGAAACACAGGACGACCTCTTGTCCTCACTTCAAAGCGCTGATATGTTTTATATACCATAATAACCTATAAAACTGCTGGTTATCCACAAGGATCCAGTTCCTCCACATTAATGACCTGAAAGGGTTTTAAAGAGCAACAAAGCTGCACTGTAAAGACTGATTTAGTGTCCAAACGTCAGACACAAGCTCAGGCCTTTTAAAGACCTGGTTTCTCTTATTAATTCCCTCAAAGATATTCAGAGTTTGTTATTTGTGTTATAAGTTTAAAACATTTAAAAATAAAGTAAAAGTATCCAGCAAATGTAAAGAAGTAACAGTTTTGATGTTATTTCATCAAGGCTGGGCCTATTTTGTCTTCTTATATCAATTTGTACCTACAGAGTGAATAGTGAGTGACTCCTCGAATCCAATAGAAAACAATGTGAGCAGCAAAGAACAGAAGTGACAGAAACACATAAAGAAAATACTTTGTCTTTACTCACCAACACGAAGGCTCTTGGTGAGAAAAGGGAGGAAGTTTGAAGCTGAACTTGAAAGATTCTTGTCAACCAGCAGGTGAAAAGTTGCGGATGCTTATAGTTTAAAAAGGTGTTTAGTTGTATAACATTACTGACAGTGTTCATATGTTTGCTAAGTAAAACAATAGAATATAACAAAGACCTTATGGGAGAAACTGTGTCTTTCTGTTTCCTACAGTGGGAACACTGGTGATACACCCCCTATAGTTTGTTTAAATAAGTATCTGTCATATTTTACCTCATGCACACACACCAGCTGCCATAATAAGGCCTGATTAAACATCTGAGGTTCATTTATGAACGACGAAAAATTCTTATTCACAGAAATATATATGGTTAGAAACTTCAATCATTTGGGATATTCATAAAGACTTCTACTTTATCCAGATTTGTAACATTATATATATATATATATATATAACTGTATATACATATATGTTCATATTTTTTATAGGATGATGCATGAAAGTCATGAAAGTCCACAGTAAAGCTCACGCTGCAGCTGTAACGTATCCTGTCTGTTCATTTACCCCACAATAATATTTATGATAAAGAAAGTGGCACGTACGGGGATCGAACCCGCGACCTTGGCGTTATTAGCACCACGCTCTAACCAACTGAGCTAACCGGCCTGTAAAATCACATGAAACCCCAAAATTAGTGATCCAGTGGTCTGATAAGAGAAGAAAACTTAATAATGTGAAAAAACAGAATAAAGCTCCTGACATCTTCTAACTTTTATTCTTATTTTTTAATATTAGAACTCAATAAAAAGTCTGTGTGTGTCATTAAAGTCATAATCTATCTTTGCTCTGTCCCACTTTACACTCTGCAACCTCAGCTCAGCGTTTCATCAGTCCGGTGGATCCATGTGCGCGCGCGCGTTGCCCCTGTGTGCAAATATAGTCCCGTTGTGACCGACTGGAGGTCAGCAGGAGCACAGTCAGGGATCCGGCTCGGTTACCTTCTCACACTTGTGCTGACTGATCCTGGCACGCGGCGCTGGTCTGAGGCCAGAGCCGGTTCAACACACGCCTCCCCGCGCGCTGAAGGCGACACGTGCTTATACGGCAAACGCGCAAACACGCGCACTGTAACGTTTCTATATATAAACAGGGGCGATCAGACCTGACAGCCAGATGGTTTGCAACATCAAATGATCACGTGATCCTGCAAATCCAGCTGCAATCCACACCGGCAGGATGTCTAATGTACATCAGCGATCAGCAGAGAAGAACATGAGAGAATCAGATGTACACGCGGGAACATTTGGCCTTGATTTTCACTGGTTTTGATGCAAAAGGTGAGAAAAAAAAGAACTTACACAAATCCAAAACACATGCGGCGTCGATTTCCATGTCTGCAGTTTCCTTCATGTGTCAGTTTTTAAAACAAAGCAAACTGTCATTAAACAGAAACCTGCATGAACTGAAAAGGTCCTGATGTGATTTCACACCTCAAATGTCTGCTGCTGCTTCTTCATCTCAAGCTGCAGATCAAACCAAGTAAATTAAGAATGTGTTAAAAATAATGACACTTAACTTTTGTCCCTTCTGAATCCCACAAACTAGACATTTAAGAGACATACAGTTTAAAATACACGCAGAAAAACCATAACAGGTTTCATTCTAATTGTTTGTTTTTGTATTAAATTGCATTAAAGACAAATGTGACAACAGAACCTGCTTCTTCCTGCACTGTTTTCTTCCTCATGTATATAAAAGGTACATTTCTTATAATACGACATGTCACTTTGTTATAAAACCTTATAAGACATCCATCATCCTTGTTTGAGCTCAGTCTGCTCTGTAAACACTTAACTCTCGAAAAAGAGAAATAAAAAAAAGGTACTGAATTAGAAACAGCAAAATATTTATTCACCAGTCAAAACATAAACTTCAAAATGAGGTCTGAAATCCACACGTTGATGCATGCATGACGAGACTTCAGTCACCTGACAGAGTTCGTTTTCAAGGCAACCTTTAAGTGCTGAACCAGAACGGACGTGCTGTACAGACGAGTTTGTGCATTTGTATTGTGAACGAAGGGTTTGTTAGATTAGCAATAAAACACACTGACGGTGGAGGGAACACAACCATGTGATGCCTCCTTCACTCTCAGACCCAAATTTACACATCAGCTGGGAAGCAAAACGCTAGATAAAAAAAAATAATTATTTTTTTACAACATTGTGTCTGAAAGATCCAATTTTCAGTATCTGGATTAGCAGGGGAAGCTAAATGGTGCTGAACATAAATAGCAGGTCTTGGAGGAGAGCTTGCAGCATTCATGCAAGGTGACGGGTGTGTGTGTGTGTGTGTGTTTGGTACGTCTTTATCGAGGAGAAAGGAGGAAGTGTCTATCCAAACTTCTTCTCTCTCCCTCTGTACCAAGCAAGCGAAAAAAACGAGTGGCAGTGATTGCGGTGGGTTATCAGTTCTCGAGGAAAGCCACGTAGTCAGTGAGTCTGGCCAACTGCTGCTCATTTGGAACCAATGAGACGGGGGGAGGATCTGTAGGGAGGGAGGAGAGGAGAAGTTGAGTCAGAGGGAGATTCCTCATTGTGCCAAACGCTATCGATCATCTGACGTCTCGCCAGCTTTACCTCGCCGGCTTCCGCCCACGTGTTCCAGCTCAGAGACACTCAGAGAGACTCAGCGAGTGGCTGGTTTCAAGTTTAACCACGCTGTTGACATGTGACCTCAGCGCCCCCCCCCCCCCCCCGTCCTGTTTGACTTCACTACCCTCAGAGTCTCGACTGCGAGACGTTGAGCCTTGAAATCATTACAGCGCTTTACATTCATCCCAACCAGGATGATTTCCTGTGTGAGCTCCACTCGATTAACAAAATTACTGAGCACTATTAAGTCCCAGTGGCAGAGAAGAAGAAGAAGAAGAAGAAGAAGAAAAAAAAAAGCAGACGCCAGGATGAACAGAGTGGGTAAGCGTGTTGTGCAGGACATGTGTGAAGCAGATGCTTGTGCAGCAGCGTCCAGTGAGTACAGACAGGAGGACGGACTGCAGCCTTCACACCGACTGTTCACACTAATCAGCAAGTTTATCAAACAGGACGGATCAATGCAGGACTCTCAGCCTGCCGGCGTGATGACGTGATAAAGAAGTGATAAATAAGTGATAGATAAGGGAGCATGGGGGATGAAAAAAAGAGCTGATGAGGAAATTTTAAAAATATGGACGCCAGCCGAGGGAGTTTGAGCAAATAAAATAATTCAAAAGATTCTAAGAAAACAGATTTGATGAGTTTCAGAGAAAAACAGATTTTTCATCCCACTTTCTTTCAGGTTAAAAGAACCTCTAAATCTTTGCCTGCAACGTTTTTATGTGTCCAATAAAATCTAAGAGGAGAAGTAGCAGCGTGGTGGGTGCAGGATCACTCATGAGGAGAAAACATTGTTGGCTAAACAACAGCAGGCTGAAGATGGGTATGAATTAAAAGAGCAACACTGCCACCTACCTGGCTTTTTGGGCATCACCATCCTGGTAGCAGGGTCTGCCTGCCAGCCCTGGGTCACCACACCTGGGGACGAAAACAGAGGTGAGAGAGGAGAAGAAAAGAACACTAATAAGCAGATTTATAAAGGGTTATGTAATGAAAATGAAAATGAAAAGGGGACACTGCTGTTTTAATAATTGCAAGAGACTTTTAATCTTTGATATTAATCTCTGGAGGAGGTTGCATATGTTCATATTTACCTTTTACTGCCTCTTCCACAGAGTATCCGACGAAGGCGGCGAAGTCTTCTGCTGTGATGGAGGTGTACGCCTGCGCCACCAGACTGTACGCCCTCTGCCGCGTGCTCTCTGTGATCGAACCAAGAACCACAGAGACGTTAACATCCAATATGCACATATGGAGTCCATACATGCTGAAACTGGGCTCTGCTTCCATTCAAAGTGCATGTTTTTGCAGCACGCTGTGACCTTACAGTGCGTTATGTAATTTTAACATGGTATTAAAGAGTTATGTTCCTTGTAAAAGATGACGGTAATGAGCAACAGCACTGGTGGTTTTATGCTGTGAATATCAGGAGGTGCAGGCAGGGTTACTGAGCCGGGGTCTGTTTAAAAAAAACATTTATTATTATTATTATTATCAGTGACGGCTGAGTGTGTTTTTGGTAAAAATGTTCAGTAAATGTCGAAGCTTTGCATTTTTTTTATCTCATGATTTTTCTGTTCCTGCAGATGTTCTGTCTGAAGTTTTGGTTATTGTAACTGTATGTGTGTTTGATTTCATGAGGTCACTTCCTCTCATCACTCCTCCTCCTCCTCCTCCTCCTCCTCCTCCTCCTCCTCCTCCTCCTCCTCAGCACAAACAAGCACTCGGTCACAAACAACTTCAAAACTTACAGGAGTAGATTTGCACTTGACATGAAATTCAACTGTTTTGCCAAAAAGTCTGGGTTTTTAGTTTTTTTTTATAGCAGTCACATCTGGATTTGTTTTAAATCAAACATGCATTTTGTTCTGAGTGAACCTGTGATTGAATCATGAACTTAAGAGCTAAAAATAAATATCAAGATATTCCATAATCACGAATAATCTGTTGTAGATCTCCTTAAATGAAACGAGCTTCAGATGAACAGTGGATGTTGTTGCTGTGCACGACAAGCTGCTGAAGACTTTATCAGCAGACTCTGGCTTTGGTATCCAGAAATGTCAGAGCTGCCCTACTTATCTGGCCTGACTTGACATGATGCTGGAGCTGGTGGAGATAACTTTAAGAGTGGCAGGGCTTCACAACAGCACGGAGCAGCACACACAGGCCGCTGCTGCTCCTGCAGATACCATGTAAATGCGTCAGGGTTGTGGCCTCTCGCGTTTTATAGCCTAGCAACTGTTCGTGTGTACCAACAGTCGGCCCCCAATCTGTTGCACCGGCGAGCAGCAGTAACAATAACAAGTGGGATGAGAAAAGACAGCTGTGAGTGGAAAGCCTGAGATTTGCCAAGAACGCTTTCCCATTCTGCCATTTTAGGGGCTTCCTGTTCTCCTTACTTTATCCAAGGATGCAGAGGGACAGAAATTTATTCAAAATTAACTCGAACAACTAAGTGACAAGAGTATTTATGTGTTAATTGTGCTAAAAGGCATTTAATTTTTATTTTGTAATGGTTTTAATCAAAGTTATTGTCGTGGAGTAAAACTCTTTTGTTTGTGGACACAGTGGTGATTTAGGCAGACTTTTTAATGGCAAAGTTACAGAGAAATGTGGATGAAATGCTGCTGTTTTGCCATTGTGGTGTCTCAGTGTTGATGAATGACTTCAGATGAAACTAAGCGAGTGTTTTTTCTTCTCTTATCAATAAAAAAACCTTTCATTTGTTAAATATGAACACTGCTACTTGTGCTGGAACAACTTTCCTGCACCCGACAGGCTGCACATCAGAAAAGAAATTAGGTCTCGGATAAAATATTCCCAACACAGCCAAGCAGGTCATCTCAAGGGGCTTTTTGTAATCCAGTCCCCAGGCAGACATGTATTTTTACCACTGGCCTCTTGACCATTAGGAGATGACTTGTGTGGCAACTGGACCAGCCTTTCTTAGTTTGCCCTTTTGACACTCTGGAGTTGGGCTGGAGCTGCTGAGCAAGACATCCATGAGTGGGAGGACGGGAGTTTTATGGAGAAGAAACAGGACCTGGCTTGTCCTTTGCCTAACAGTCTATTCCAGGGCTGCTATCATTTCTCACCCTCTCACACTCTCACCTCTTAAAAATAGCCCCCACTTTTCACCGGCAAAGGCAAAGCAGACAGGACATGGCAAGGGCTTTTATTTTTAAGTACAGCCTAAGAGTAGCAACTGACTGGGGAACTTTTGATGGAAGCGTTGCCAAAAGTTTTTTTTAAATATGTTTTCTTAATGTCTCAGTGTGGCAATGAAGCAGAGGGATGCTTGACTTCATGCAGCTTTATTCCACGTTCTACCAAAAGACAGATTTTGGTGACAGCTCTCAGATCAGCTGATCTCCAATTCAACACAAACTTGGACAAAGTGAGAAAAAACATTTCCATAAGCTATGATGTGCCATCAATCTTCGGATATTCTATATTTACACTTGTGTAGACACGTTTTTCAATTCAAATAGCTTTAGTACAAAAGTACTTAAGGTACAAAAGTATAAAAAAAATGTTAAGAAAAGATATGATTATGACATTAAATTGAAATATTGCACTGAAAGTAAGGGCAAGCCATTTCAGCCCACATCCTCCAAGATCTTATTTCTTTCAACATCAAATGCAGAGTCCTGCCATAAACACAAAGCACACAGTACAGTACTACAGTCAGTCCATAACCACTTCAGTCTTCATTATTCCTCCTCCTCCTCCTCTTCCTCCTCCTCTTCTGCATCCTCAAATTCATCATCATCAGCCGCTCCAAAGTCCATTTTTCCCAGGACTGCTTCAGCAAGCTCGGTTGACAGGGTGAAGTGGTCCATCTTCTCGAAGCCTGGCTCTGGCCTGTCCTCCCCCAGCGCGCATTTAGATGCATCTTTGGTCTGCGTGATAAGGCCCTTGGAAGCTAATAGAAACTCAGCAGCGCCACCCTGCTCCAACGCCCTCACAGCTGTATCTGTCAGCTCTGAGCTCGTCTGCAGTCGCTCGCCGTAACGCTGAGCCAGCGCCCGCAGAGCTGCCACCTTTTCATCTTGCACTTTACCAATCTGCTCCAGTAAAATGGTCTTGCGCTCTTCCAGGACGGCATAGAGCAGGTCGAAGCGTTCAGCTAGCCCTTGTTTAGCACGCTGGGCGTTCTCCTGCACAGCACGGCAGGCGTCTTCCATCTGGTTGAGCAGAGCCTGCAGGCGGCCATTGCTGGCCACCAGGGTATCAATGGCGTTACTCAATTCACCCCTCTGGGTCTGGTAAACACTTGCTAAGGGTGCCACCTCACAGTCTTTATGCTGGCCGAACACTTTGCACATAGAGCAGGTTGGTTCCTGGCAGGTCACACAATAGATGTTGATTTTCTCATCCTCATGTTCTTGGCACATCGGTTCTTTGGTTTCTTTAGGCTTCAGAGAGGTTTCTGTGTTGTCACCGCCGCTACCTTCTTGCTGTTGCTTATAGATGTCGATGATGTTTTCTACCAACAAGTTGCGTTGGAGCCCGTGCACGCCATGGCGGTCGAGCACAACCTCAAACCGGCAGGTAGGACAGCGGAAGACGCCACCAGAAAAGCGGTATGGGTTGCGCGAGTCATAGAGGTCGCTGGCACAACTTCGGCACAGGTTGTGCTGGCAGGGCAGGATGACCACAGGCTTGGTGAACATGTCCAGGCAGATGGGGCAGCTCAGCTGCTTCTCCAGGCTATCCATGGGGCTCGGGGGCCGAACCACAGACCCTGTCCTCTGGACGTCCATGATGGAAAAGTCTCTGCTGACAGTTAAAATAACCTAAAACCTTCACTCTGTCTCTGCTGGTTGCAAAAAGGTGATTCAACAAAGGGCAGACTGGATATCTTCAGAGAGCGTGCCGTGTTTGTGAAATGCTGAAATCTCTTCTGGCTGAGAGCTAGCAGCTCCGTCTTTTATACCAGACCCCCACAGCTGATGACACCTGATCCTTCCCACTATCCAGGGCACACATTCCTGCTGCCTGCTGCCCTGAGATCTTTTCACAGAAAAGCCCCCCCTCCCCACCGAGCGCTGCATGTGTCACATGTCCCAGTGGGCTCTGAGTGCCCTCCTGCAGTCACAGAAGTTGACTGAGCGAAGACGGCCAAGGTCCATGTGACTGGCTGAGAAAGAACGAGCTGCATCTAAATGGTAAACAAGTCAATGTCAACATCCTGTGACTCCTCGCTGTTTTGTTTTGATCATCGTATCTCACAACACTTGTTGACAATTTATGCAACCTGCTTTGTTTATTGCAGAAAACACACTGACTTGTGATGTTTTCATACTTTTGACATTGATGCTTAATGTTATATTAATATTAATATTAATGGTATTAATCCTAAGAAAACTGATAGAATATTTTTAGATAATTAGTTATAAATGATTAATAAATGATTAATTAATAGACTAATAATAAAAAATATTGTGTAAATAGTGTGCTCTTTCTTTTTAAAGGACAAAAATCAACCATTAACTGGAATGAAATAAAAAACTTCTTAAACATGAAAATTTTCGTTTTCCTTTGTTTCTTATTGAAAGTTTGATGGACTGACTTTCTGTCAGACAAGCAGAGACATTCTGAGCCATCATTTGGGTTTTAGTGATTTTTTTAAGCCTATTAGAAGTAATTTTTTCTCTCTTGTCAGTCGCTTGCAATACAGCAATTGTTTAAGTATGTTGTAAAACTTTATTTTTTGCCCAAACAAAGTGGTGGTCTTATTTTAGTCAGTGGAAAGTGTAAATTTAGTCCGTTTCAATCAACTTGCTAACATGAACCATTTTACACAGACGTTTCCTTTTTGGTTAAATGTGCAAATCTAGATTAAGAAAATCTGAATGTCCACACACACCAGTGCTTTCATCAATGGTTACTCAAGTGTCTTATGACATAACTGTATGTCAGCGTCCGTGGCAGGTCAACACAAAGTCCCGTAAACATGAGGGCAAAGCTATTCTCGGACTCTTACACAAGAGAGACACCACTTGATGTCTGGACAATTGTGAGCATGAGGGCAAAACTTTCATGGGGGCTGTTTTATAAAATTTTGTTTCTGATGTAAGAAGCTAATGTGTGAAATCAAGACACAAGAGAAAAATTAAGATATTCTGCTATAATATGAATGATTTAGAGTAAATATGAGAGAATGTGAACTGATTTATCACTCTAATGTGTTATAACCATCTGAGTTGGTCTGCTTGGTATGAAAATGTGTTATTAACAGTAAAAGTTCCTCAGTTCTTCAATACATTATTTTCCCCAGTTAGCCGGGTTGTTTCATCACTAAAACTGTGTTCAGCTGACGCCCCCTGCTGACTGTAACTCTGAATAACGCAGACGACCTTTTGTCACAGTTTTTTCCCCACAGCCAAACGTGTATGTAAGTATTATTCAGAGGACTTTTCATAAGATAAATGGCTAAATGGCATGTTAATAAGAGTGAATGTTGGATTGGACATGACTTCTGTTGTTACCTCGAAGAGCCTCCATGACAGGAAGGATACTCTCTGTCCACTGGTAAGCTGCGATGGCGGTGTATATCCCTGGAAAGTCTCGCTGCCAAATGCGTTGGCCAACAGCCCAAATAGCTGTTAATTCAGGATTTGCCTGTGCACAAGAAGTCAAAAAGCATTTCAAAAACTTTCAGCATGCTACACTTGACAAGGCGGGGGCTTTTCATGCTGCTATAAAGGGCAGTCACGCCCAAATACTCAGGATACCGAATGACAGTGGTTCCATTTTTTAACTGTCCTGTCAATTTTAAAAAAAACACCAAATCATTTTGTTTATACAAGATGAGACTTGTCTCAAACAATGTGGGAAGCTCCAGCCGCAGCTGGGCATCTGACGAGGTATTAAGATCTGTTTATTATGATACATCATCATTCCATTTCTTACTGTGCTCTTGACAGCCAGCAGTGAAACGAGAGCACCCCCGCTGTCCTGTGGTTACGGGACTGTAGACAGTTATTGATTGGATTACAGTGAAATGGGTTTCAGTGGTACTGTAGCAGTGTCCACATGTGTTTTAACAAGCTTACCGATTTTATTGCTTGGGGAGTCCGTTTCCAGAGATACCTTGCATTATTCCTGTTGGATTGACATCAATTAGTGAGACAAAACACAATAAAAAGTCACAGCTGCAGGCAGCAGAACAGCAACAGGGTTAACAGTAATGTAACTGGACAGATTTTAGATATCTACTGGATTTAATACACACACATATTGATTACCAAACCAAAAGTGATGTTGTAAAATTTATCCTTTTCATTCAACTACTGTTGGAGGGAATCCACATGGGTATTTACTTTATCAAGCAACTGAGAAGGTTTTGTCATTTCATGTCTATGGTTGTTGTTTGTTCTTTTAAGTTCAATGACTGCTTAGATTAAAAAAAATAGTATGTGAGTTAAGTTGACTATACAGCAAAAAAATCAATGAGCTGCACATGAATGCAGGTTTTATTACAAAGAACTCAGTAAAAAAAAGGACAGAAAACCTGTCAGCTTCTGAACAGGGTCGCAGAGTTGACTTACATGTCATTATGAAGTAAATACAGCGCCAGCAGCTGAGCGTACACTTGAGGTGTTGCAATGCCCCCTGGAGCCTGTTCAAAACAAATGCAGGTGTGATGTTAAAGCCTGACAGCAGAGTGAGCAGAAACCAAGCTCTCAGTAATCCCCTTTTCAACCCATGTTGCATATTTAAACGATTATTCGCTGATAAACATTAGCTACAGACTGCACCTTTGACAGCAACATGCCGACCAGTCAGGTGTGTTGTTATTTCTCTTAGCTTCCGCTAACATTATAGCACAGGTCCCTTTACTAACAGAGTCACTATGTTATTGAGTTAAACAGTCAGTCCTAACGTCACCTGGCACCACACAGTTAGCCAAAACTCATTAAAACATTAACATTAACGCTGAGAGACCCTGAATATAACAGAAGCGTTAGCTGTAGCAACATTTACTATGTAAACGAAGGGAGCTCTGGCTATCCAGGTTAGCTTAAGGATGCTAGAGCCTACTCTGCTAATAGCAGCACTAAAAACAGACAAACACTAACTGTGTCACGTTCATGTAAATGAAAAAAGGTTTAATAAGCATCGTTTGCATGACCGTAACTCACTCACGAGCTATCTTTTTGGGCAAATTTAACACTTCAGAAGTGAAAATGGGGGCTAGCTTCTTAGCCATAACGTTAGCCCAATTGGTCATAAGCTAGGTCAACTGTCAGAAACACCAACATTACTCTCAAGATATCGGACACAAGTTGAAAGACAGATTCATTATTTTCACAGAATATAACGATCTGTGCTGTTCGGCGCTTACCTCGAGCTCCTGAGCTTCACACTGCTCTAATAATTTATCAAAATTTTCCTCCATAATCACAGCAGTAGGCATGTTGATGCCTAGCTGTTGCACCAGAAACTTCTTCTTCTGCGTGATTACAGTAGAGGAGCAGCGCGTCGGAGGCTTTGCTGCCCCCAAGCGGATGAAGCGTTAATGACAGAATCTAAGTTATGCATCAACTCTGACAACATTTTAAAACAAGAAAATCCAAAAAATCAATTCACATTTCTGCTTAAAGGTTTTGAAAACCTTCAATATTAGAAATAATTACAAAAATTAAGTTTTTTCAGCATTTTTGAAGAAATCTTTCAGTTCCAAGCTACTTTTTATTAACCCCACAGCAGCAGTAACTTGAATTTACCCTAAATTCACCTGCATTTAAATCCTGGCTAAGTCCTATATTAAGGGTTGCTCTGTAAAAAAAAAAAAAATGATGTTCTCAAAAGAGAAGATACATTTATAATCCAGAGATAAATTTGTGATTCAAAAATGTAATATACATGTTCAAATGTAAAAACTTTGGTTCCTGTGGGTCATTTTTTGTGAAGTTAAACCAGTTCTCACCGATTAAAACACGGTTTGGTCCAGTCACATTCAGAGAAACCTCTATGCTAAGATTTATCCTTTAATTCTCATTTCTCCTGAAAAGACAGTTTACTTCAGTATCTTGTTTTTTTTTCTTGAATGCATAAATTAAAACTGACATTTCTAAAGATTCGGTCTGGTTTTAGCGAATGCCTCAGTGCTGAGAAAAATTTCCTTTCTCCTTACATTCACTAATGATTCTCTGCTGCCTGCCAATGTCGTGGTTTGCTGCATTTTAATGCTTTTTGATCTTTCCATTTTCTTTGATGTTGTCGACTACATACATATTTTTTCTCCATTTTAAAATGCGCCTCTGCTCCTCAGGCAGAACGATAATGTGACTGCACTATTTTGATATTTTTAGATGTGTTTTTAGTCATTGTCATGAAGAAATCTGCTTCATTTATCTTTCCCGCTGTGCCTTAGATTAAAGTCCCCAGCAGCATTAAGGCTGAGATTCCTTTAAGTATCTCTCACTTTAACGACAGTAATGTGGGACTTTAAGTTTACTTTTCCAAACTTTGTAGTTTGCTCACTTTAAATGTTTCTTCCAAATAAAGTCACACCATCTGCTTAAAAACTTCTTTTAAATTCATATCCCTTTTTTCTCTGATGCTCCAGTTCAAAGACCTGTGCCATCCTCTTCCCACCAGGTAATTAATATATAAAAACATATATTCAGTCTTTTGGAAAAATAGGGAATAAATTCAATCATTTAAAGTGTCACAATCTTACTTTTATCTTTAAGAGCAACAATAAAATATGTTACAATAACCACCAAACGTTTGTTCTTCAACAACGTTCTTTATATTTTGGATTTCCTTTTTTTTTTTGCATCTTTTTGGTTGTCAAGCTTCAGTTTTCACTCCTGCTGAGAAAAAATAATATGAACTCAAAACAAAAAAAGGACTTGAGGTAATTTGCACGTCAGCACACTTGACTTCTTGACTCCAAAATTATGGATAATTGCTGCCTTACTGGACAAAAAGAAGTGAAACTTTGGCAAAACTCTAAATGCTGTAACATGCGATCATTATGAAAAATGTCACATTAAAGCCAGTGTGCATTTCTGGAAGTTTGAAGTCCTGCAAACCTGAAACTGTGTGAAAATCATCCATGTTATCAATAATAATTCCCAGGATTTAATTTGTGCGTAAACTCTGTCACATCATGCACATTCATGTTGATTCCATGTTAATCACATTGTAATAGTTTAACACATAACTCTGCAATCACTGAAGCCACCACTTGCCAGCAGCATTGCTCAGTTTGATCACCGCAGGTCGCAGACGAACTTGTGTGTCAGAAAAAATATTGATTTTAAATGTTGGTTTACAGTTTAAAAGAGCATTTATGGGCATCTGCTGCCACATTATGAGCCAAGTTTGACCCTAAATGTACTTTTCTTGCTGTAATTCTCAATCCTGAACAGTACATGTGTGTATACAGTAATAATAAATCTGTAATATTCAGATTTCATTTTGCTTCTTTGCTGTTTGTGGTTTTACATATGAAGCAAACGCAGCTGTTTCTATGTTTTTCTGTGTTTTTAGAAACAGACAAATTGTTCTCGGATGTTTGAGTGCAGATAATCACTCGCACATTACAATCAAAGTCCACTTGTTGAACGCCGCTCCGCTCTCTGATTTGTGAAAAGCCACTTGTTGAACTGCCTGTTTAGCTTTTGTTGACGTGGTTTCTCTCCTCGTTCTCGATATTTAAGCACACAACCGGACTGTGAGCCACCGCTTCAGTGTGAAAGTAATGAGAGGAAACACTGAGCTGATCAGCATCTTAAAGACGCCGTTTCAAGGTCACAGCGGTCACAACCGTCGCCTGATGGACTTGATGAGAGTTTGTTTCTGTTGTTAATCTTCACTTTACCAATAAAGTTTCCAAACTGTGCAGTTTCTTCCTCAGAAAGTGCACATTTGAGTAACTTGTTCTTTACTTGAGTATTTCCAGTTTACCTCTATTCCACCTCACCTAACATGCAAATATACCACTTTTTATTCTATTAAATTTGTCTGACAGCTTTAGTTACAAGTTACTTTTTACATGAATACTTTTAATACTCTTTCTCCTCTTTCTTGAGCTGCAAACAGCTGTTTTTTCTGAACTCATGAATGTTTTTTTTTTTTTACTGGACAGCTGCACCATAAACACATGATGATCTTAAATGTCATGATGCATTTCTGCAGAATAAACCTGCCAACAGAAGATAAAAGAGTTCAGGAAAATGCAACATCCACATTAATGCAGCAGGAACTTGAATCCAGAAACACCAGATATGATAAAAACACAGTCAGGGAGCATTTTAATTTTTAATGAGAGCTTTTACTTCTCATTGATTTGTTAATTTTGCTGATAAAACTCACATTTAATGTACTCAAATACATGTAATATAACATGTTACAAAACATTACATGTCTTCACAGTGTGTTGTTGCTATTTTTATTAAATAATGTGAATATTTCTTCCATTTCTTGTATCAATGAGCAAATAAAAGCAGCTCGTTCTAGTTATTGTGCTTCCTCTTGTTCTTCTTGGCCCAACAGATTCATTTTAAATAAACACAAAACTGATTCTAAACTGAGAAAAAAACACAAAAAGGACCTTTTTTCCAGCTAATTCATCCATCAGCACTGAAGCCAGATGCAATCTACCTTCTTCTCCCACAGTCTGATGTAACAATCTACCTCCATCCATCGACTTTCCAGCCAAATACCAGGGGAAGCCGAGGTTTGGAAGCTGTGCTAACAGATATTATTGATTCATCCGACTGCACTGGTTCTTCTTCTGCTCCCTTTAACTCATCCGGCCGTAACATGACCACAGCTGCAGAAATCATTCACCCTGACTGCAGCTCCCAGCGGAGGAGAAACCTGCTCTCAGGTTCGAAAACAAACCGAGATTTTTTTTGTTTGCGTAAATCAGGTCGAGCGGTGTGATGTCACTTCGCATCCACCACCGAGGTCGTCTCAATCCGGCTTGAGTTACTGTAGCTGGTTCTCCCTGTAGATTAACACTTCCATCTGTTCACCTTCTCAGTGGTGAAGATGTTTTTTCCTGAGAGTGAAGGATGGAAGAGAAGAACGGGTGAACAGAAGCAGACAGAAACACCCCTCATCTTGGTTTTCATTCATAAAAACATGTGAGGAAAATGTTTTGTTTTGCATTTATTTGTTAAAGTTGCCACAATTATCAATTAACTCAACTCCATCCAGCTGTGTGACGTCAGTCTGAGGTGAAGCTCAGCTCATAAATCAATCGTTCACTGTCTTCTAATCCAAGATTATATCTCAAATTATTTATAGCTTTAACTCCAACAAGGACAAGAAGGTTTATGTTTAATATTTTTCTCTCAAAATGATCATAAAATGAGAAAATTACAGATGAGCTGCTGCATTGAAACATTTCACCTCGTTTTGCTGTAAAACCTTTTTGAGACGTTTTGGCCTTTTTTCACTGTCAGATTTCATTCGGTGGTGTTTGATTTCTTGCGTATTGCACCAGTTGTGCAGGTGTGAGTTGCAGTGGCAGCAGTCTGAGCAGGTTTCTTCACATATTCTTCTCTGTAAACACTTCAGGCTTTTTTCAGCAGAACATGAGGTGAAACCTTTCAACCACGTCGCCTCAGATCTCCTCTGTTCTGCTTAATAATCCAAAGCAAATCAGAGCTTTCCTCTGCAATTAATTTCACAGACGCTGTTTTTTCTTGCAAGAAAAATGATTGTTGCACTTTTTTTTCTTTTCATCTTGACAAACACATTTACTTTGTTTATAAAAGTGACATATTTTTGCAGAGATGTTTAATAATCAGGCTTTCAAACATGAATTCATCTCAAATATTTTGCCCAGAGGTCGAACTCATCATGTTTTCTGTGCAAAGAGCTGCAACATCCACAGAAACCATCTGCAGTTCAATGGCTTCAAAGAGCTGTTAATTAAAAAAAACCTTTAATATACAGCCTAATATACAGCCTGTTTGTCCTGTTATGTTTTATTTTATTTTATTTTTAAGTTCAATTCAGTTGAATTTGACTCTTTTAGATGTGAAAATAATTCAACAGTTTCCTTTATGGTTCTTTTTTTGGTCTTTTTGCCTCTTAAATGTGATAATTGCAATGATTCAGTTTTTTACTGTTTCCATCATGTTCATCTTCGACATGCTTGTTGATTTTCTTTAATAAAAACAACATTTTTTAAATAACTGTAGCTTCAAATATGCAAAATCAATCCAGCTAGACTGAAGTTGAAAGAGATTTCTACTTTTGTCACACTGTTGTAAGAAGTAAATGAAAAGTCTTCAGAATAAAATAATAATAACTGGTTGATTTACAAGCTTGTAAGAATCCGTCACTTATAATTTTTTCTTAAAATGACGACACAACCTGGAAGAAACTTGCATCGTCTTTACCTGCACGATCAATAATTGATAAGAAAAATGCACAGAAGTTATAAAAAGTGACTGATTTTATGAAAGTTTATGTGAAGAAACACCTTCAAGAAACCAAGATATTCTGTTCTGATTGGTTGGTCAACCTGATCGTGTCAGACCGAATCCTCATTGGTTGGAGCATCGTTGATGTTCCTTCAACAGCAGCAGAACATCAGTCCTCTTCTTCTTCAGCAGCTTCAGTCTGCACATGCGTTGGTCTCCGCCCGTCTGCAGCACAGCAGCCGTCACTGCTGACGTGTAACCAATCACTGCCCGTACATCGTG
>JAQMCX010000011.1:22983274-23041473 GCA_029814765.1 Acanthurus leucopareius | reverse complement strand
TTTTCAGCAGAACATGAGGTGAAACCTTTCAACCACGTCGCCTCAGATCTCCTCTGTTCTGCTTAATAATCCAAAGCGAATCAGAGCTTTCCTCTGCAATTAATTTCACAGTCATTACCTGCATGATCAATAATTGATTGGTTGAAGTTTTAAAAAGTGACTGATTTTATGAAAGTTTATGCGAAGAAACACCTTCAAGAAACCAAAATATTCTGTTCTGATTGGTTGGTCAACCTGATCTTGTCAGACCGAATCCTCATTGGTTGGAGCATCGTTGATGTTCCTTCAACAGCAGCAGAACATCAGTCCACTTCTTCTTCAGCAGCTTCAGTCTGCACATGCGTTCGTCTCCGCCCGTCTGCAGCACAGCAGCCGTCACTGCTGACGTGTAACCAATCACTGGCCGTACATCGTGTCGGGTTTCCCCGGGCTTTCTGGGAATTAAATCCAACATGGAGCTCTCTTCGGCTCACCCACGTATCACTCTCCATCCTGGCACCGTCCCAAACTCCTTTGATCCTGCGGTTTGTTTTTTTGTTCTCTTGCCAAGAACGCCGCCGTGTCTCACCATCCGAGGTCTATCTGAGAGACGAGGACGGCAGATGGTGGGCGGGGACACGTCAGCGTCTCTCTGATTGTCCCATAAGGGATGTAAAGATGCAATATTCATGGTTTTACTGCGTGTTTATGTGTGTGTGTGTGTGGTTAATGATGTACTCAGCCTGGAAAATGTAATATTTCTGATGTTTGTAATTGCCCCTTGAACTGCTCCTTGAATCGCTCCAGCTGTTTAATATATGCATGTAGACACCTCCGAACCCCAAACACCTGAATAATTCACAGCTTTATTGCCTCGATGTTTAACACACCTCCGTTTACCTCTCGAGTCCGAACATCTCTGCTGTGTGAGGAGTGCATCGCTGCTCTGGGTCAGTTTGCAGGAGCAGAAGGGAGCTGTGAGAAGATATTGGTGTAATCTGTCACAAATTAAACTGTTTTGTCGCATGAAGACACGACTGTTTTACTGTCTTCTTCACATGAGAGAAGAAGAAGAAGAGTTTTGCAGCTTCTCTTACATGCACACACAGTTGGACTCTCTAAGGGGAAGCAGGAAAGGGTCACACTTCATCAGAGACCCTGCAGAAGCTGAAAGGAAACGGTCTGACGGTAAAGTTGATCCACATACAACAAGAGTTCCTGCAGTTTTGACCTCCATCAGACTCTCCTCTCTTCTTTGTGCACCGGGGATAAAAAAAACTCTGCTCTGCTTCTATGAGAGTTCCTGCAGAGGAAGAGGGCGAGCGATACAACAGCTCCCTTCACGCCACAAACACTGACAGACGCACAAAAACACAGTTAAACTCACTGAAACTCTTCTGGTTTGTCTTTTTAGTTTCCCAGTGATCTCCAGCTCTGATCTGGTCTCAACTAAACCTGCATTCACTGAGTTAAATTAGAAATATTCCTATTTGAAATGCTGCTTTTTAGCTTCCTCTCTGATCCTTGACCTCCCTCACACTCCTATTTTAACATTTTCATATTTAACTCTTTAACTCTTTATTCATAAACTCTTTCTTGATCATAGATGAGACACAGATGTGCATGAAAACACTGAAAACAGCTGCTGTGAATAAACTGACACGCACGGCATGCAGCCTTATTTTAAATACTAAAAATACACTAACATGTTTACAGCCATGTTTCTGTGCATGTTGTGTCAGTAACTACACACACACACACACACACAGAGAGAGACAAACGCAAACTATTTGTGAAGCTTTTAGCTCTCACAGGAGGCTGACCATGCGTTTCCTGATAAAATGTGATAGTGACCTGGAAATTGCACAGATGAGACACGTACAGACACACACACGCACACACACACACACACACACACACACACACACACACACTGGTCTGAGACTCACACAAAGCCTTCTGGGTTTGTTTTAACAAAGCAAACTAAAAATAAGAGTTCTACTTCCTGTCTGCTTTTCGGACCACAGACTTAAAAAATGAGAAGTTATCATTTCTTCTCCAGTCTGTATTTTTCACATTGTTTGTAAAAATGAACACATTTCTGCAGAAAAACCTTCAGCTGTGCTAAAAATAATCTGGCCTCATTATGATGGATTATTCTTTCTATTTTTCCACCACTTGATGATAAAAACTCTCCGTCTTCAAAGCCTCAGAAAGGCTTTGGATTTAAGAGAATAATTCTGAAAAGAAAATGTAATTTTGAAAGCAAACGTCACTTGAATCTCATTTGAATAAAAGTTTATGAAACAAAATGAAGCATTGAACTCTTTTTAATGTTACGTTCATTTTGTTTGGCACAGTTTGTTGCACTGAGGACAGAACAGATGCTACCGCTCGCGTCTTCACTGTTCTTCATTTTCTTCTTCTATGATTCTTTTTTCTGCCCTTGAAACCCAAACATGCCGAGTACTTTTATATTTTTATAAACATCTCACAACCTTTGGCTGCGTTGGAGGGATTCAGACTCCAAATCCAGTCTGTTATTAAGATGAAAAGTAGACAAAGTGATGCAGAAGAGACAGAAAAGAAAGCATGAGCTCCATTTGCTGCGTCTTTCTGAGTTTTCTTCCTGTCATGTACGAAAACAGAACATAAACTGACTTCACAGTATATTTAAGTCTCTTGTTTGCTTAAACTCAGGAGCATTCAGAGCCTCTGTTTAAGTAACAGCCACCATGTGCTGAAAATAAAGCAGGAAGCATAAAGACGATGTTGTGTGAGCTCAGTGGGAGCTGCGATAAAATGTGCCGAGCCACAAACGGCTTCGCTTAACTGTGATGTAAATAAAACGACAAATCGTAAAACTGTAATGCAAATTCAATTTATACTGTTTCAGTTTTATGTTGTTTCTTTACACGCTGCACTTTTCAAACAGCAGCGAGCAGGTCGGGTCCGAGACAAAGAGTCAGACAAGATGGAGACGAGTTTTTACAATATGATAAAAAACTCAAAGCTTTTCTCACCTGTATAAGAGGAATTGCAGCAATTTTGTTCTGCACTTCTATGAAAAATGAAGACGTTAGAAGAGGACAGTCACATATTTCCGTCAGCAAAGACAAAAGCATTAAAAGCATGAAACTGAACAGCATCTTTATGACAGTGATGATGTTTGTCATCAGAGTAACTTTTCAAATTTTGCAAAAACTCCATCCTAAGTTGTAGAACTTGTAGAAAATGTATTGAACTGCATGTGTAAACTTGGTGGAGCGTCTCTTTAAGTCAACTTGTTTTTCTTTAGACTAAACTGTAAAAATGCAGAATGCAAATCTGATCACAGCTGCAGCTTCAGAAGCAACTGAACCTAAAGCCACTAAAACCTTTCCACCTTAAAATCACCTGAGCAGTGGCTGTGAAAAGGCTGCAGGTGTTATTCTTTACTGTTTCATCAGATCATGTTATACAGCAAAGGGTTCCCATTATTTTGTCCACCCTGGGCAGCCTAATATCTTTGAGTCGAGATCAATCCAAGAATCTTTATTCAGCATTCGTCTGTCATAATTGTTTTTATTTGGCTCAGTCTGTCAGGATCACCATGTGTTTCAGAGGAACCTCCCACACCTGCTGTTCTCCACCTGTCCACCAGGGGCCTCCTGACTCCCACATCCACCTGCTCAGCTTTTCATGCTCCCAAATCATCCCCACCTGCTGACACACCTGCTGACACACCTGCCTCTCATCATCACCAGCTGTTTCCTCCTGCAGGTTCCTCATGGTTCATGTCTGTTCCAGCTTTTTAAACCTCCTCTGTGTCCCTGCTCCTGATTTTCTGCCTGATTTCTGCCTCCTGTGTTTCAACTTGACCTCTGAATTTGTTTTTCTCCTGCCAACTCACTAAAAAAAAACACCCTTTCTTTGAATACTGGTTTGGTGAAATCTCTTTACATCCATCTGTTGTGTCTGAAATCATGTCATCATCCTGTTTGCTGGACAAGACTTTGTTTTATCTCACCTGGATACATAAAGATCTGAGCTACAGAGCTGCATAAACAGGTCCAGACACGGAGCAGATTAATCCCATGATTAGAGAGCTGATCCCACAGCTGGATGGTTTCCTGCTCATCACTGCTGAGTCAACCCAAGTGTTTTTCAGTCACATCATGAAGGGAAACGGCCTCATTCATTCTCAGATGCTCTTAAATGTGAGGCAGAATCTGGCAGCTCGATGTTCGCGTTGCGTGAGGTTTCGGTGTTTGAGCCTCGGCCTCAGTTCGCTGAGCTGCGGTCACATTTCAGCATCCATCAGGAGACCTGCTGCTGCAGCTGGATGCCTCTGTTGGAGGACAGGAGAACCTCCAACAAGCAGCCAGATTATCTCAGCTTAAGGGATTTTGCAACTGACCCAAATTTTGTGCTGAAAGTGTAAATAGCTCCAGTTTTTGTGGACAATGTTAAATTTTTACTAGAATTTTTTGCCACAGTTTGTCGGCTCACACTCAGGATATGAAATGATGAACATGTGGTAGATAATTCATTAAATATGTCATCAGTGGTGCTCACCAAAGCACAATGTGCATCATTAGGGGATTTTTTTGTGCAGTGATTTTGTTTCATTGCAGCTGATGACGTGACTTGGCAGTCTGAGGCTCCTGGAGTCAAAGTCACAGTAATGCAGATGTTTAATCTGACAAAAAAACACAATCCTACATTCGTACATAAGAAGTGTTATCTCAGGCCAAAGATTATTTCCTCCACAAGCTTTGCGATACAAATTTCCAAGTAAAAGCACCAAAAAATCTGCAGATGTTGCAGCTGCATCACTCCAAATCTAAAGCTCTTTGTGGATTACAGCGTGTCGCAGCTTTCTTTGCTCCAGCTGTTTTATTTTCGGCGTCGCAGCAGCGGATGAGACGGAGGCTCTTTGGTCGCCTGCCAGTCGGAGCTGCAGCTCAGCAAACATCGACTGAAATCAAAGTTTGTGTGCATCAATTCATACTTTACAGTTAGTGGCTCCCCGGTCGCGATGACGGCTGCTGCTATTGATGACAATCTAGCAGAGTGCATCAATAATGCAAAGTCTTATCTGCACTCTTTCTGAACCGTCTGCAGATAAACAGAGCGATGTGAGGCCTCAGATGGAAACTGTGGATTTTCTCTGAAGGAAGAAAGACTCCAGATTACTTGCAGCACAGACAAGATGCTCCAAAACATTCACACTGAAAGGCAGGTGTGCAAGTTGTTCGCTGATTATTTGATTCTGCAGTTTGTTGTCAATTTATTTGAAATTTCAATTTTTCTTTCTCCCTCCTTATTTGTTTGTATGAATACATTTTTCTGTGGATGACTGGATTTAATGAAAAAGTTTGTGCATCCTCTTTGAACTCTGGATGTCACTTTCCAACTGTGTTACAGCTTCATGCTAATATGCCTCAAACTTCATGCTAATATGCTTCAAACTTCATGCTAATATGCTTCAAACTTCATGCTAATATGCTTCAAACTTCATGCTAATATGCCTCAAACTTCATGCTAACATGCTTCAAACTTCATGCTAATATGCCTCAAATCCATCCTCTGCAGAAAGGTGCTGATTAACACTGCTTATTATTTTTGTTTGTTTTCTAGTTTTTAACTACACAAAACCCTTCTATAAAATATTCAAACTAAAATAAAGTAATATACAAATGATATATTTTATTGAATTTTATTTCTGGTTTCTCTCAAAGAAGCTCCTATGAACCTGAGGTGTGTCAGTTCCTACAAAGACGTCCTATTTTTACCGACTGCTGAGCGTTTGTCTTCAAAGGCAGAGACGCACCAACGCTGAAGATGAACTTGCCCAAAATAGCAGCACAGTTGAATATTAGCACTGCATAAATTTCCTCACTGCAGGTGTGTGTTGCTAATTTATTTACAATCCCTGCGAGTTGAACGTGGAAGTAAACAAAAGATGCAAAATAAAAATAGCTACAAGAATTCAGAGTAACAGCAGCAGTGGCTGCAGGGAAGACTGAGAGCAGGTGGAAATGTGAAGTTGGAGAAATCATTTGATCTGTCAGTGAGCTGCAGATTTCCTCTAACGGGCTCAGAAAGCTGCGTCTGATTCGCTTCAAGTGTGTTGACAAAGAAGAAGAAAAAAGGAAGTGAAGATGCTTTATATTAAAACTTGAATCGGTCGTAAACAGTCGAGCAAAGGTTTGCTGCTGTGAGAAGAATTCAGCTGCTTTAACCATCATGTCTCTCTGCTGCAGTCTGAAGCAAACTGTTGTTGTTGTTTTTGTCCACATTCATTCTTTAAGATGGAGCCCTGCAGCAAATCTGCAGAGAGCAAACAGCCTCACAAACAGCCTCACAAACAGCACAGTGACAATGTGCAGGGTTTTTGGCTCGTCAGTGGAGGTAAATCTCGTCATCTGATCGCTCTTGAATGAAGAATATTCTTGACCTGAGTGTCTCAGCATTTACCGAAGTTCAATTACAGAGAATGAACAATGAGTTGGAATCAAGCAGCAACCTTCAGCGCTGAAAACAGGGCCGATATAAAAGGCTGAAACACTGCAGTTTTTTGAATGGCTGCCTCCAAAAACAAGTGTGTTCCCATAGAGCCGGTTATTAAAATGCTTTTCTTAAAAAAAGAAGATAAAAATGCTGAAAACCGGCTACAAAACACAGTTATCCTCCAACATTTTGTCTCAATGTGACACATCTGGTTCACAAAAAACCAAAAAACAGTTTATGGCCAACGTACGGTGCCGTGCAGGTTCAATTCCTGAGGTTGCCTGTAGGGGGCAGAAGTAATGAACCGCTTACCCAATCCAAGAGATTTCACTATGTGTCCAAATAAAGTTCTTGAGTCTTTTAGTTTATTTGGATTTGATTTGTAATTTGAGCCAAAATCAGAAACTGAGCTTTTCCAAGTTAAACTTCATCACAGTGTTTTGACTCAGACTTCATGCAGAGAGACAGTCTGTCCGTCTGTTGGATCTGAGGCCAAGTCCTGCTTCTCCCTGACCCGTCCTCACAACCCCGCTCTTTCAGGACACCTACAGGCATCTCAGGCAGGCCGAGCAGGTTCACAAGAAGCATCTCTCTGCTTTAAGGCTTGAAAATAACCCTGACGGTGACCCGAGGAAGCACAGAGATGTATTTTCTTTATACTGAAGATGAAAAATCCTTCACAGACTCAACACATCTCTTCACATGAGCAGAGCAACTCAGAGAAAACCACACGGTTTGTGCTCCAGTTTGACTTCGTGCAGGTTCATCTCAGACGAGGCTTCACGCTCGGGTTAAAACTGCATTTTATTCTTCTGCAAAACAAAGTCAAACATCACATCACTTGAATCAATCACCTTAAAATCAAGAGGATTTTTAATGTTCATGAGCTGCACGGTGAAATGTTGCTGTACTGAGGAACAACCTCACAGTGATGAAGCATCAAACCAGGCGTCTTTACTCAGGATCCATTTGCAGGCAGCATGCGGATCAATTAGCAGCAGAGGCTCCATATATTCTGAGGGAAAATTGAGCTTCTGCCAGATGATGTATGAGCGTCTCACCAGGCTAAATGGAACAATACACTGTGCTGGTGTTTGATAAACACAAACTCGGGCTCCTCTTCCATTAGCTTTGACTTTATTCAAACTTAAGTGTGTTAAACTGCACGAAGAATTGATTATTTTGAAGTCAATCTGCTCTCTGTTAACAAGGCGCCGCTCTGTGCTTTGCTGATTATGCATTTCATTCACCTGTTCCACACTTAATTTACAATTACAAATGCTTCTCACCCCGCCAGCGTTCGTTTAAGTGTGAACATGATTCTTTTTCCTAATCTTCCAGTTTTCACTCTCTTTGCTTGATAATTAAATGTGGATTAAAAATCACCTCCGGTCAGGAAATCAGCGACCTGCTGCCGTTCCGGCTGCACACTTCCACGGCACGCCGGCGTGTTTAAGACCCTCGCTGCACCGAAAGCAATCATTACAATTAATAGGCGGTTTGATTCGAGTGTGTCTGCACAAACATGAAAGTGAGGTGATTTCAAGAGAGAATTATTAAAAAACATTGGCTCAGATCCAGGAAGTGCTGAGCCCTCCAAGGCCACACACACACACACACACACACACACGTAAACACACACACAAACATGAAAAAAGAGTCTGACTGGATGATGAAGACACACACAACTCAAAAACAGGAAGGAAACACACCCACAGCTCGACTTCTTTGCTGATCAGATGGTTCGAAACTGGAGTTTAATCTGCTGATAAAAATTCACAGCAAAACAAAAAGGAGTGTGAGCTCATCAAGGTGTGTGAATCTTTATTCAACAATCAGGCTGGACAGCTGTTTGTGTGTGTGTGTGTGTGTGTGTGTGTGTGTGTGTGTGTGTGTGTCTGCGGATCTGCAGACTGAATAGAAATGACATGTAAAAAAAAGTCAGAGTCATTATGTTTAATGACAATCAGTGACCAGCCTGTTTTAGATAAACTGTGCAGGTTTAACTGAATAAAACTTATATTTTTAAGTGTTTTCACCTTAAATTTGCTGCAGTCATGAAGGACAGACACGGATGAGGTAAAGACGACATGATCATCATCATCAGGAAGAGATTTTCGACCAGTGAGACGAAGCAGACGAGGCTCACTGGCTGCAGCTCCGTCATAACAAAGAATGACTGAAACTTTGCATCTGCACACAAACTGACTCCAATAAAACCCTGCAAACACTATAAAAGCAGACAGACGTCATCACAGTCATTTCTGTCTCAGTTTTCATTCAGCTGCATGTCAGTGCATCTTCCTCCTTTCCTGCTTTTATTTGTCCTTTTATTTGCTTTTTATGTTTCTTGAGGGACACTTTAGATGATCACAGAGATCCTGCAAATCGAGGAAAGTTCACACTCTGAACGTGGCTCTTCAGTTAAAGTGTGTTAACAGAAGAGAGGCTGAAGGTTTCTGATACTCGCCGTGCGTCGATCAGCTGATGCTGCTGCAGGAAGACGGAGGCTCGTTGTTCTGCAGGTCGACTCAAAGTCCACATCCAGACGTTACAGTCCTTCTGTTTTTGACCTTTTTTTCTGACCTCGGTCCAACACAGCTGTAACTTTCTCTCTCATCTGTCATTTTGGATCAGAGTGAAAGCAGACGGACGTAGAATCAGATGATATTGTCACTGATGAGGAGTTTAAGCTCTAAAACTGTGTTTTAAATGTTGTATTTGCTCTTTTTTATCTTAGAAAAGCTGAGACTTTGGTCCTGCTGGTCTTTTCTTTTACAAACTGTGTTTCCGTCTGTGACTAATTGTCTCTGTGGTTTCCTGCTTTTTCCTCTGAAGACTTCTGTGACAGGTGTGTTCACCTGTGTAGTTTCTCAGCTTCACATCTATTGACGTTTTTATTAATTGCAGTGTTTTTCTGTTTTTGTCCTTACTGACTGCTCTCTGAGAGCCACATTAACACTCAGGGATCTTTAAGTTTCCTTGCTGTTTCTCGGCTGTCTGGTTAATCAGCCCGTCATGGACCTCAAACAGCAGCTTCTTCTCCCTGATGATCTTTGACGGTGAAACACCTTCAGAAACAACACGACCCGGCTCACCAATCCAAAGCCACTTTCTGCTCCAAACACAAAACTACCGCAGCTTTTGTTTCGCTCTCGTTAAAATCTGGTAATTAATTTTGCCTCTAATGTGCCTCCTGGTAGTGATGTTGTTGTTCCATTAAAAAATATTAAAGTTTAAAGTTTTACCAGTTAACTTATGACTCCACTTCTAATCGTGCCTTTGTTTCTCTGCAGTGGTGCCACATGCTTATGCTTTATTACATTAATTTAACATCATAATGTGAACCTGACATTTCATCAGCAGCAAATTAGTTCTGATCGCCGTCTCCTGTCACTCAGTCTGCGCTGTAATTGCAATTAATGCGAAAACACCGGCTTCAGACGCCCCATTAGAGGTTTTATTGTGGAAAAGAGAAGCTCAGTTTGTGCAGGTGAGATTTGTGCAACGCGTGATGATGATTCTTATGATAATAAACGTTATAGCCCTTTAGCTGAGAGCAGTTTTCATGGTGGATTATGGGAAGATTCAGAGGAAAACAAGAGTGTAACACAACTCATCTTACAGCGACTCCTGACAGAAGAAAGAGGACTCAAAAGGCTTCATGAATGCTTCTTTTGCTCCGAACAAATTATGAAGTTGGCTATGATATCATCTATTATTGAGCTAAATTACTTTGAGAGGGATTATTGTAGCAAGAAACGCTTATTACAGAGTATAACATCAGAAATAAAAGATCACTGATGGATTTATGGAGGTCAGTTTCAGTAAAAGTGTCATATAATGTTCAAAAGGCCAAACTGGTTTTAGTTTTATTCAGATTCCAGATTTCTGAATGTAAAAGTAGACGTGTGTTGTTACAGCTGGACTCTTCTGAAAGTCACATCACAGTCACAGCTGCTCCCAGTGCGACTGGGATCTGAAGACAAGGCATTGTGGTTTAATAAGTGTAATCAATATGAAATGAAAATGACTGAATTAAAAGTATTACCACAAACTCCCAGCGTGAGATTCTTTTATTTCCCTATAATTACTATGGTTATCCTGTCTCCATAGCTGTACTTATAACACAGAACTTTTTTTTCAAGTTCTAGGTCAAACATCATTAAAATATTATAAAATTTCTCTCTGGTACATGTGTCGCCGGCTCTGTTCTCGATTCATCACAGACGTCTTACTGCGAGGGTTATTCCCTCTGTGGATTTAGTTTCTCTCCCTCTTTTCTCTCTGTAATTACAAAAAGTCTTAAATAGACCCGTGCATTAATCATTTCCTGTCAGCGCTGCACCCATGCTGCACAGCCCAGCGTGTCCTGCAGGGTCCCAGATGCAGCAGAGGATCTGCAGAGAGGAGGAGATGCGACCTCTTTCCTCTTTCCTCTGTCCTCGCTGTGAGTGTGGTTTTCTTTCAGTGTCCAACAGAAAAGAGTGATGCAAATAAAAAGGTACAGCTCTGGTGTTTTTGCTTTAAACTCCTTAACCAAGCAGAGCTGTGATTCAGGGACACTCAGGCTTTATATCATATAGAGCACGTGGATCTGCAGGACCTCTCTGTTTCCTCTTCAAGGAGATACACAGTCCTCTGTCCCCCTCCCACCCTTGGCCCAGTACCTTCACCGCTCCTCCAGCTCTTCAGAGACCTTTGGCTCATTCATAATTAATGGGCGATGTACGGAAAAGGTGAGCGAAAAAAAAGCTCCCCAGGAGAGTGAGCTTGAAAACAGGCTCACAGAGTTGCGTGTTGAAACAGAATGATAATGTGAGACAGGTATGAAAAGAGAATTAGATGTTGGTGCCGCTCAGGCGACGTCGTGATTAAATCAGCTTCCACTTTAAGAGAAGCCGAGGAGGTAATCAGAGGAGAGGCGGGAAGGTCGACCCGAGAAAGTCACCGTGACCAGATGAGCCCGCTCGGCCCGTTTCTGCCGTGTGAGCGCTCACAGGTGGATGATGCACCGCGCTGCAGAGAGGGAGGAGCCTTCACCTTCATCTACTTCTTCATGTTGGTGTTTGAGGTCGAGAGCAGAGAGGCTGTTGGTTTATTTCAGCGTCTTTTATTTGAGAAGCAACACATTAATACACAACTTAATAAATTATGTAATTAAATCTGTTAGTTTCTACCATCTATAACACAGAATCTAATGGAAACTGTGTGAATTTCACATCTACTTTTTTTATTTTATCCACAGAAGGCTGTTAAAAAGGTCTTAACTGTAGAGTGGTTGACCTCATTTTAAAACTATAGACAGATTATCCTCTTATCTTCTTCCATCTTAAACCTAAGATTTATTTTCAGGATCCTTTGAGTGGAGGTATCACAGTGGAGACCAGGATCCAGGCTTTTCTCTCCATCTTGGGAGAGAAAATAGTTCCTGCATCACATCCGTCCACAACAGTCAAGAGAGAAACATCAGTCACGTTTTTTCCTCTTGAGTTTTGACTTTAGGCCAGTTTTCATTCCCTCAGGAGGACAAGTGGTGTACTTTACTCTTTCAGATGGCTTTCGTCCTTCAGAAAAAAGAGTAAATCAGGAATTAGTCCTGTTTCCTTTTTAGTACAATCACTGGAAAATCATTTATAAAGAAACGGAAAAAATAACATCATCTAAAAAAAACAGTCTGAATCTCCTACAGGGACTTTTTATTCTCGTGTTTTCTGCAAAGATCTAATTTTACTGACAAACAGCAGCTGAACGCTACTTGATTGTTATAAAGAGACGCCGGACGTCTTTTTCTCTTTTTAAAAGCACTTTCCTCGGTAATGCTTTTCTATTCAGAGAAATAACAGCTTCTTGTGACAGAAATAAAGAAAATCTAATGATGAACTTCCACCAGAAGCTGCGACGATTCTGAGAATCCATCAAAGAAAGAAAGACGAGCACTTTGTTCGTCCCACTTGTTTGGAGGAACGGCTGCATCCGTCTCATACTAATATTTCCTCCTCTGCGTTGGAGGTATGAAGGAAACACCTCAGTTGATGTGGTCACTGCTAATGAGAGCACCGTGCACCAAACAAACACACCGTCCGGCATCGTGGAGGTGGAGATTTTGTTTAATGACTGTGAGATGCCTTCAGACGTGTGTGTAAACAGTTTCCCTTCAGCTGTGGACTGAAACGCTGGCATTTTTTAAAGAAACACCTGAAGCTGTGACAGTTTCAGAACATACAAACAAACACGCAGACTCTCTCTGGGAATAGATGAGAAGATGAGGGATGACTTGAAGGAGAAGTGAAGGTGAGACGCACCTCCAGTTTTTTTTTTTTCCATTTCCTGAAGCTGAGTGAGGAAAGAGTTAGAGACAAGACGCCTCACTTCAGCCGGCAGACTGACGGACAGGTTGTGACATGGGGAGGTGAGTTTGGCCTGACGCAGCACGGCTCTCTGACCGAAGCCCCCGCCAACTTCCTCCTCTGCGTTGCACTGCGAAGCTCCCGGCTGCATCAGCGGGGGAATCGTTCTGTCATGCACTTCAAAGAGGAATCGATCATCATACCGTATAAGAATGCACACGCTGCGTATGAATGAGAGCGGAGCAGCACACAGGAACAGATGAGACAGATTAAAAGGAATTTCTGAGTGGACAAAGTCAGAGTTGTGCCGCCGCTTTCACCGAGGTTCACCATCGTACACATCACGGAGGCAATCACCGGGTGAACCTGCAGGAACGAGCGGCTTCCTGAATACAAATTTAGACTTCATTCTGTGGCTATAAATGATCAAATATAAACTAGAGAAGAAGAAAAAAAAATCCAGACTGAGCAGAGGAAACGAGTGTATTTATATTCCTCCATCAAAAGAAGCAGAAATAGAGTGGCTACAAGGGACTGAAGTAAGAAAAGGATCTGAGGAAAAAAACAGTGGCGTTATGTAACATCAGGCACATTATCCGCAGGCCGGCGATTACAAAAGAGTCGGAGGGATTTAGTACACTTGGCGCCCGTGTGGGCAAGGCCGGCGTGGCAGCGGTGAACGCACAGAACCAGCACAGCGTGGTGGTGGAGAGTTCTGTTAGCATGTGAACAGACGGGATGTAACAGTGCTGTGAGAGAAGTCACACTCAGATTTCTTTCTTTCCTTCTTCACATTCAAGGAAAATGCCGCCATATGTGCAAACTGAGGGTGAATACAGATAAAAAGGAGATTGTTGCCGGCAGCCTGGCGGAGTGTGAACAGTGTAAACAGTGTAAGCAGAGTGTGCAGATGATGATCCGCCTTCACTGTTTAAATCTCAGTCTGTGACGACCTTCAGGCTCGTGTCTCCGTGAGAAACAGACTGACTGAAACTGGACGTCAAGGTCACGACACCAGCAAGTCTGGATTTTGTTTACTGACTCCTGCTTGTGTTTGAGCTGCTCTTTGCCTCCCAGTTTTATCTGAAACATATTGCACAGACTCATTTACCTCGGTGCTTTCGAACCTCTTTGGGTTCACCTGTGCAAAAAGACTTTCATGAGAAAAAAGTTAGAGAAAATAAAAAAAAATCATTTCAGGACTGAGAGTGAACTCGAACACTTTTGTGAGGCTGAGTGAACCGATGTTTGGACTCAAATCATGACTCAGACCACACAGCTATGCTAAAAGCAGAGTTTCCTCATTGTGTCGAGCTGGTGAGAGGAAGTCAGAAGCAGAAGGTAATCAAAACAAGCCTGAGGCGAAGCTGAAAAAACCGGACAGGCAGAAAACAGGCATGATGAGCCATTTACCATGGAAAAAAAACATATTGACAAAATAAAATGTAATAAAATGAAGAGTCACTGAACTCCACTCAGCTCCTCTCAGGTTCTGCTGTTGTGTTGGTTTCTGTCACACTGTCAACGCTCACTGGGACACTCAGGAGACATTATCATAAAAGATCCTCTCCACTCTAAAATGTGTCTTTCTTTGTCCCTTTAAATGCCAGACCGTGAGTGTACGGACCTGCATGTGTGCAAAGTTTGTCACGTTCCTCCTGAAACTCCAAACAAAGTGGATTTGTCAGCACAGAGAGAGTCTGCATGAAGACGAACACTCAGTTGTGTCAGTCAGTTTACGAGCTACACAGCAACACATAAAGAAATGAGAAAAACTTTACTTACTACATGTTTATTATTTACATCATGCAAGTCTGAGAGGTCCTCACTATTTGAGTTCATGTCTGTGTGCTCTGCTGCGCCCCCTAGTGACATGCACGGTACATAGTCCAGTATTAAAAATGACGTTCATAACACAGCCAGACTTCAAGAACTTGTGGTTAAAAAGTAAGTCGGAGTCTGACTCAGGCTCAGACATGTTTAGCTGAGTCTCTCCAGGATTTATCTACTGTTACTGTCGGCCATCTTGATGCACACAGCTCCGCCTCCTGTCAAACTCCTGCAAACAGTAGTGGTGGGCGGGGCATGACACCTTTGACAGGTGAAGAGTTTAAGGAGTGGATGTGCTTCCAGCGGCTTTTTTAAGGCTAATTTTTACTTTTTTGTGCAGGAAAATGCAAAACAAATATTAGATCAAAGTATTTTACATGTCTGAGGAGGAAAGATTCATTTTGATTTGCTAACAAACTAATGAGGCAGGTGAAGTAAAGGTGAGAGACTTGGCAGACATACTTTACTGCTTACTTATGGAAAGTTGAACTGTGTAGTTTTTAAAACTTTTTTTATTTCAGAGAATCCTGAAGAGTTTCTTCCTCGTTTTCTCATAAATCTGAATCCTGCATTGTTCACATTGTTGTCTGGTTTGTGGTTTTCGTGCTGCATGCCTGTTTTTCTGCACCCCACATTCAGTGTGCGGTTAAGCTGCTTAAAGTGTTTGTGCATAAAGTAGTAAATCTGCGGCTGAAAGTGCAGCATTGAGAACTTGCAGCCTGGTCTGCAGCAGCTCGGCTGTTCTGCCTGGTGACATTTTGATGTTTCATCTGCCGGACAGCGACACGTTTCCTATTACATCTTGACTTTTCATGCATCAAAAGGTCGCGTTTCCTCCTCTCTAAAACTGGATGCATGCTTTCATGTGAAGGCCAGCGGTGGCCTTCAAAGTGCTCTGTGATAAGCTAACAGAGGAGGAAGCCTTTATTTATTGATGCTGAGATTCAGTGTGGACAAACTGCGGCTGCACGCAGGAGGAAGGTTTACAGCTGACAGCCACCGCATCACCACCGCGCTCACAGAGGAGATGGAAAAGCTGGTGTGGCGCTCTCTAACTTTTCTGATCTCCGTCAGACTTTCAGAGTGCAGGACGTCTTCTGAAAATGTTTCACGTTCTTCATCTTAAAATGTCAAAGCAGCCAAACACACAGAAGCTGATCTCTGGTCTGTAATACCAACGCTGATGCTCTGATTTAATTAGAGACAATAAACCTCGTCCTGCAGATCCATTTGGAGATTTATTTCATATAATAACAGAACCAGAATGCCTTTAGTAAAAGATAATTACAATTTAAGACCTTTACTATAAATGCCAACCATGAGGTCGTCTCATGTGCAGGAAACTTCTGGTGACCTCTGAAGATGAAGAGCAGCGGTCAGAGCAATGATTGTAAATTTTGCTTTTATTTCTATAAGAACTCTTCCTGCTATTTCACTGCTGTGACTCTGAGGATGTTCTCATCCTGACAGGCTCCATGTTTTTCCTCCTGCAGGTTTTACTTCTTCTCACAGAGTCTCTGCTGCAGAAGGAGTCATACATGTTCTCTGACTCAGGCTACATGTGATGAAGATGCTTCAGAATGAGTCTAACAACGACAACGTGTCTTTATTACCAAAATAAAATGTTAAGAGCTGCAGTTTATTTACTTGTTCTCTCTCTTTAAAGATCTATAATCATTATGGATGAAAATATGTCAAATAAAAGGAGATTTTTATTTAACTGATAAAGTTTAAAACAGGATTTTGTCGGCTGGTTTAATCAGAGATCATTAAAATACATGTTTCACCTCTTCATCACAAAGTCTGTTCTAAATCTGTTCAGGAAAAAAGAGACAAACTGCAGTGATCCTGTTATTGATAACCATGTTTTTCTCACTGTTTTTTCACTGGGTTGTCAATAATCAGACAAATCAGAGTCCAAACTTCCCCTGATGACATCATCCATTAACCCCCTACTTTATATATATTATAATTTTTAATTAAATGTCACCCTGTCAGGATTCCTGCGAGTTAAAGAAGGATAAAATGGATGAAACAGATGATTGTGATGTAAACATGAACTGCTTTGTTTCATTTAATCATTACAGCCTTTAAACACTGAATTTGCTTTCTCATTACGTTTCAATCACGCAACACATTTCTCACAAAAATGACTTTTTTTAAATCTTGGTTGAATAAAGTTCTGAGTGAAAACATCCGGATGAGAGCGAACAGCAGATATCAGAGGAGGACGTGAGTCCACGCAGCAGCTCAGTAAACATGATGCTTTTAAACGCACCAAGCTGTTGTCATCACTTTTATCGTCTTATGCAATCTGTCCCCATGAAGTGATGAACACAAAAGGTTAATTTCCGAGCCGCTAACTGCCCCCACATGGCGGGTAATGACTCCGGATTTATGGAGCAGATTTTCTTGGAGGGATTATAAACCTTTCTATTTATTTCTGGCGTCCGGCAGCCAGACTGTTCACAGCCGTTTGTGTTATCTCAGCTCGTGAGGGCTAATTTGCCCGTGTAGTATTACGCTCGGATGAATGAACGGCCTGCTCGCGCTCACAGCTGGCGCACCAGCACAGCAGGTCTTTACGCGCGAGGCATCATTGGCTGAGAACCCATGCGTGTCACCGAGAAGGACGGCGGACCAGTAAACGGCGTTTAACGAACCGGTAAACTAGTTCCAGTGGCTCCCTGGCGTCGGACAGTTACTCTGTGTGATCAGCGCATCGATCCGCGGACTGATTGGCTTTTTCTCCCCCTTTCCTCCCCCCGGCCGGAGCTCTCCACGGTGCTGAAACATGAACCAGAGCGCGGGAGCGGCGCAGCACACTCGGCGGTACTCCAGCGACGGAAAGGTAAGGAGACCGCTGCCTGTCCACCGCAACGCGCGTGCAGCACGGGGGTCTCGTGCTCTGCTGTTTGTGACACCTGGAACGTGTGAGGCTGAACTTTGAGGAGTGTGAAGTCTTCTGGCTGCTGCTCGCTTAAGTTGCGAGGAACAAAACTGAGCCACGTGGAGAAAGTTGAGAGTGATTTAAATGATAGAAACACTGAGTGTGTGTGTGTGTGTGTGTGTGTGTGTGAGTGTGTGTGAACGTCGTGTTGCTTCAGCGCAGGAACGATGTCGGATGAATGATTCAGGAGGCAGGCAGGACAAACGGTCTTCCCGGTGAGGAGCTCGCGCTCTCCGCGGCGCATCCACTTAATTAAATGATTCATGGGACTTTGAATCCTGCAGGTCAAATATTAACATTTCATATCGAACCTGGATATCGGAGCCTTTTATGTTGTCTTTCTGTAAGAAAATCGACATCTTTGCTGAACAAACGTTAAACAGCAGCCTCGTGATGCATCCCGGTGGGTTTTAATGTCCATCACACACCGGAAAAATGACGTGAAATGACTAAATCACGCGGGTTTGAAAGACAGCTCACACTCAGTGGTAGTTTGGTTGTAACTTTTAGACTCTTTAATCAGGGTTTCGTGCTTCTTCCTGCAGAAAAATCAGGTTCTTCTCAGCTCGACGTTGCAAACTTTCAGAGGAGAGAAAGAAACAAGGTTTTAAACAAAAGATCAGGACTCAGTGTCTCTGTTTGCACAGTTAAAGGCTGTAAATCAGAGTCAAAATGGACGCAGACGTAAAGCAAACACAACCTGGAGCAGGTGGATGATTGTGTGGATAACTGGTTGAACAGGATTTTAAGTCTGCTGGGTGATGGATGGATGGATGGATGGATGGATGGATGGATGATGGATGGATGGATGGAGCCACAGCCCATTCTGTACTCACTGGGAGCTAAAAACACGGATAAATATCCTGCTGCATCCATCAGTTATGAGGCAACAGGATCAATTAATCCCTTCAGCTGCATCTCTGCAGAACACTGAATTGATAATGTCTCCACCTGCAGGGGAGAATGAAATCTTCTCTGTTTCACCAAACTTTAGCGGCTCTGCAGGAACCACGTTGAGCCTGTGCTTAATGCAGAGCAAAGGGCCGATCATCAGACTGAACTTTCATCAGTTAATGAGCTCAGCCAGCGTGAGCTCCTCTCTGTGGCATCATTCATGTGATAACTCACCAACAAGCCGGCAGAGACACGGAGAGAGAGGATGAGATAACATGACGCAACACCAGAAAGAACTTGAAATCAGCCCACAGAGAAAGTTTGCAACCATTAATCTCAGTTTAAACTTAATGCCACACACTCTGTACACATGTAGAAACACAAAATCTGTGTAAAATGTTGGATGAAATATGATTACAATTAATAACTTACTGATACAGACAGTTTTCTAAGCCATCACCTGCTGCTTTAAAGTTCAATATAACCATGAAAAGCTGTCCAGAAAGAAGCATCACTGCAATATCGTCAGACTAGTGGAAAAAAAATTAGCGTCAAAGCAAGTTTATTTGTGTAGCAGATTTTAAATAACAGAGGAACTGAAAGACACAAAACACATCAAGACAAGATATAAAGGAAACACGAGGCAATAAAAAGACACAGAGACTGAAAGAACGAAATAAAAGAGGAGAGAAAAGAAGATCAAATCATTCTGTCAAACCCTGAAAAACAGAAGAATGAAAAATTACACCGCGGCTGCATTGTAATATTCCCAAATTTGATTTGATAAGAGGCAGATGTGAAGTTCTACCTGAGACTTGACGCAGGTTTCAGGTTTTCTGCCACTTTCTTGCAGATTTTTGCTGCACTGACTCTGAAAGCTGCTTCGGTTTTGACTCTCGGGACTCACCGGGCTGCATTTAGCATGCAACATTTAGCATTTTAGCATGTTTAACTGGTGAATTTGTGAACATGCCTTATGTGGCGCCACATTAACATGCAGCTGAGAGTGCAGATGAAGCTCTTCAGAGCTCAGATGGCTGCAGAGATCTCCTGTCACGAAACGCTCTGCAGATGCAAATGTGTGGCAGTGAATGTAAAGTTAATGGGTGAAGGCCATTAGCACCTTCCATATGTTCTCAATGTAAAAGCAGTAGATCCAATTGATGCTGATGTCACTCTCATGTCTCATGGTGGTGTTGGACAGACAGACAGGCAGACAGACAGACAGACAGACAGACAGACAGACAGGCAGACAGACAGACAGACAGACAGACAGACATTACAGTCATGCTGCTAATGTAAAACGGCGGCTTCTCTCTGAGGACTGTACATTAATTTCAGTCACCTTGGCTGTGTGCTGCACTCACTGCTTGTCTCATTACATCCTGTATTGTGTAGCTATTAAAACCAGCTGCAGTTAATGGAAAATGAGGACAATTGTGAAATTGCCTCCACCCCCTCCACCCCCCCACCCCCTGGGGCTTTGGGAGGGAAATAAACGTGCATACATCGCCGGCGGCCGTCCAGTTGTTCATTTTCTTGCCTCCTCCAGTGTTTCCATCAAACTGAAGATGTGACCGGTGCATTTTTTTTTCCTTTGAGAGCAACATTTTTCTTTTCTGAACATTAGACACAATGTTAGACATGTTTTTAGTTCCTGTTTATTACTTTTTTACTTCAGAAAAGCATCTAAAAAGAGCATTTTGTTTCAAAATGACATGGCAAGATATGAGATCTATGACAGGAATGTTGGTGCTGTTATGTATTTCAGCTTTTGAGAAGGTTTTAACATTGTATTTAAATATTACAGAGGATACTACAGGTATTTCCTCCATAAATACTCTTAAAAGAAAGTAACTATGTGTATTTCCTAATCCTTTCCAACATTAAAACAACTGGGACAGAGATGGTCATTCCATTTTCTGCAGCGACTCGTTAATTATTCACTAACGCGCTGGTTAGTTTTGTTTTTCCAGTAGTCAGATTACTCATCTTTACAGAGATGCTCATACCGAGAGTATTAAGTTACTCAGACCACTCCAGCCTCACTAACATGTGACCTACATTTGTCATAAGCCGGGAAAGGAGATGAGTGTAAGAGGAGACAAAGTAATTCAGTTCCTCGGCGCTGCGCAGAGTGATCTTCTCCCGGTGGACTATCCGAGTACTCCGGGCGAGACTTGTAGCTGAGACGGAGCTTCTCACACATTTGTTCCTCTGCGCTGCTAATCTCTCGTTAGCGTAGCCGCGGTTGTAATCACACAGCTTTTTTTGCCGAACGGTAGATTGCCGTTATCTGACTTTGTTTGGACTCCCCAGCAGGGATGTTGTTATCAAAAGCAATATGTCACCAGGATGTAAAAGTGCTTTGGGGCCGGGGGGGGGACGGTGCCGATAAAAGACACATGCTGAGTTTTGGATCTGTGGGTGTTTGCCTTGTGCTCGCAGCGTGATTTGGTGAAGATTTGGCTCCGAGCTTTTCATGTGTGTGTTTTTTTTCCCTCCACTGCTTTGTCTTATCTGTCTAAACGGTGCTGTCTGAGTGAGGTATTAAAGAAAAACACACTCCAAAACATTCACTCACACTTAATCCCTTCATGTGTGCAGTGGGTTGGACTGCTCTCAGAAATGCTCCGGAGCGTTTGAGATGGACTGGAACCTGATTGTTTAAAGCTCTTCCTCCTGCATACGTCACCGTCACACCGTCACACCGTCACACCTTCCAGCTGAAGGTCTGTGGCCTCTGCAGCTTCCGTCCCGGTGATAATGGCAGCTGAGGTTTCGCTGAAATCAGCTGTTGTTTCTCCTTTTCTATTAAAGCAAAAGCAAAAGGGGCTCCGGGGGGTTTAACAGCATGTCGCTCTGAACCGCAGAGGTGCAAACGCTGATTTTCATCACAGTGAGATCAGATTTGTGGTTTTGGTTCACAGAGGTTCAGAGTAAATGCAGCTCAGTGTAAATTAAATCATCTTAAATCTCCTCTTGATTTGATCAGGATTCAGTGTGAAAACTCGTTGCCTTCTCGTTCATTCGAATGAAAACTGGATGCAGGGATCTTCAGAGAGATCTGCCAAAACAGAGCTGTCCAATGAAACAAGCTGAATCTGGCTCAAGATCTTTCTGGACTGCAGCACAACATCATCTGGCAAACACTGCGGTGGCTAATTAAGCATGTGCATGCACTAATTCTGCAAAGTTTACTCTCTAACATGTTTTTTTGCTGTTTTATTGTGACAAACATCTCAGTGAAAGAGAGATGAGCTGCTGCCGTGACAAAGTTTTACAGCTCCAGAATCCAGTCTTACTGTATAAATATATATAAACCTCTGTGCAGTGTTTTTGCAGCTTGATAAGCCTTTAAACCTCGCGGGCACACACCGGCTCAAACAGAATGTCTCTCTGCTTCCTGATGCAACAATCCCCAACAATGCAGTTTGATCTGAATGCCCACTCAGAGGGGGGGGGAGTCAGAAACTTGAGGAGCAGCAGGTTGACAAAGAGCTGCTGTGAGCATCTTTAACATAACATGCCAAAATGTGCACAGTGTTTCACTCTTTTTTCTCCAGCTTGAAAAGAGCATCTGAGCACTTTTGGGTTCAAATGTTCAGCCACACTGAAGCCAAACACCATTTCAGTCCCCTTGAGTGAGCAAACGGCCTGACGAAGCACGCGGATCGACACGGCGCTGTCCTCAGGGACGGCAGAGCGTGCAGCAGTAGTAGGAAATCCTCTCGACACATTCGGGCTCGCTGGAGAGAAACCCAGGCACCACAGGGAGCTCCCACCGCGGGACCGACGGGAAAACAGGCCGGCTTTCAGCGCCTCACTCCCTGCAGAGAGTGTGTCAGGAAAATGGAACCGAACAAGAAACTTTAAACAAAACTACAAGTTCTCTGAGGCTATTTTGTCATTAAATCAACTGTAAAGACTCTTGAAACTCACAGAAACATCTAACAAGTAGAAATCAAACATCAGATTGTTCTTTAAGAGAGTCTACAACATTAAACAGTGATGCATCTAAACCTCTGCATCATGAAGACCATCAGTTATGCTATAAGAACATTCAAATATTAAAATAAAGTCCACACAGCCTGTGAGCTCGCTGGCTTTTTGCATGTAACTGACAGCAAAGCAAGAAACGCTGGAGTGCTTTCACTGCCAGCCTGCGAGCCGGCAGAGGACTGTAATTTCACAAGCACTTCATAATATTTGACAAGTGTTGATGTGTCTTTATTTTAAATACATGTGTGGCTCCAGGCAGATGTCAGAGGGTCCACAACAGGATCTGAGTTGCGATTGAAAGGCTGCAGAGACGCGGCACGCTGCTCGCAGACATCAGGATGAATCCAGCTGTCAGCTCTTTGTGCAGAGCTGGCTGTCCTCCACATGACGAAGCCATTAGAAAAATCCTTGAAATCGGTTCAACTCTTACTTAACCACTGCCAGCTGTATCGCTGGTTTGTTGTGCATAAGCCTCTTAGGTTTCATTGGGCCATTGTAATTGGAAAACAGGCAGCAAAGACGGTAAGAGAACTTGGTCCTTGTCAGCGGATGAACACGGTGATGAACTCTCATCTCCATCTTTCTTGTCTTTCTCACCTTTTCTGTCACTCAGGAAGCATCAAACAGGAGACAGAGAGGCAAACTCTAAAAATAAAGTTTTCATAATTTCACATCTTGACGTTCATCAAGCACTTTTAAGTGTCACGTTGAAGTAAATTAGAGCAGCGTTCACTTTAATGTCGCTCGGATCGTTCGGCGTCTGAGCCCTGTGAAAGAGGTGTAGCCGGCGAAACAGCTGGGGAGCTAATCTGAGCGCCGCTCTGAAAGGAGATGATTGTGATTGCAGTTTCTCAGCAGTTTCCCCTGTTTGGCTGCGTGAAGCGTGTGGAGAGCTAAGCTGGGGAGACAGGTGGAAGGCAGATATGCAGCTCTGATTAAACATCAGGTGTGAGGTCTCTCTCTCAGTGAACATCCTTTATATTTATCCAGATGATTTTAATTCATACATGTCGGCTTGAGTTTGGTTCTGCAGGTTTGGACGGTCGTGTGTTTGGCAGGTTTGTGTCATGTGGGCTGTTGATTTGATGCAAATTGGTCTTAACGAGGAAAATCAAAGTTTCAGTCCTGATTAATTTAACATTTCCTGTGGTGGTTATAACAAGTGTAGTTTAAGATTATACATACATACACACTGAGTGGTTTGTGCTAAAAAAAAACACCTATCAAAAAGTATAAAAAGAAGAAAATTAATAAAAGAAATGTAATAAATTAATGATTTTAACTGTTTTTTTTTTTATTTGAACTATTTTTTGACCACTTGGCTGCAGCAGAAACAAGATGGAAAAGTATCAACATGGACTTATATTTAAAATTCAAGTTCAATTTATTTACACTTTGTTTTAATAAGTAAAAATTGTTCACAGACAGCAGCTTCTTCTCTCCTCCAGCAGCTGCAAAGCCCAGCTATCATGTATTCATAGTCTGTCAATTTTTTGTAATTTACTCTCTTTTAGCTCCGTTTTAGTCTCCACCAGTTAACAAAGAAAAATCTCTGAGCTTTAACATGTTTTTCAGTGTTCACCAGCTCCTCTCCATCTGTGTCCGACTGCTGTTTGACTGACCGGCTGGTTGTGTAAAGTGGCGATAAAACATCATGAAGTGAGTTAAGGAGTGAGAACAAACCAGGACAGTGAAGTTTTTTGGGGCTGAACATCTAAACAATGAGCTAATAATCCCTGTTTAATCTCTCTAACACTGCGTGGATCTGCAGATTCTCACTCGGTTCATCACAGAATCACAGAGTTTAATGATTTTCATGAGTAATTCCTGCCGGGTTCAATTAGCTGCTCTGCACACGTTTCCACATCCACACTGTGGACAGAAGAAGCACATTAATGTTCGATTTTTCCAAAAGTCTGAACCATAACTAACCCGACACAGGTGTTTCTGAGACGGAGTAACGTCCACATTTTTAATGACGGAGGGTCGACAGTCTGTGATGAGCTGAAAACATGTTTACGTCTCTCTGCTGTCAGAGATGAATCAGTTTCACCCACAAACGGAGGCGTCGCTTCAGATCCGAACACACAGATCAACAGCAGCATCGTCCATAAACCCACATTTACACCAAGCTGATATTTATATTTATTCATTTGACTTCTTTGTTTTTTTGATAAATATCTTTCTTGGAGGGGATCAAGTTAAATGCATGTAAAATAAGCTTAAAGTCTACAGCTTTATTTTCCATTTTCATCCTTTTATTCTGCTCTCTTAAAAACACTCAGCGAGGCGTGCGACCAAATTGAGCGCTTTGCAATTGCCCCCTCTGGAAACGCTGCGAGCCAAACGCAGCAATCAGGCAGCCATTCAACCGGGGGGCAGCACCCCTTCCTGTCAATCACAGGGTGTGCTTCTGCTCGCACAACGGAGACGGCCGGGGAACGCTCTCTGATGAACGCCGAGGGACGAGTTAAGGAGTCGAAAACTGTTTCTGTTCGGGGAGAAAGTGAAAATCTGAGCAGTCGAACTGTTGGAATGAAACCCGCCGCGTCACTTTCCACCAGAGGGTCTCACTCAAAACAACGACAAGAGGAGACGTAGTCTGATGACGTCAGGAAGCAGCGTGGGATCATGGGATTTATGTTAGTGACTGACTCAGAGTTAATGTATTAAAGTTTTATTTACGTCACATTTAACCACTTTTGCCAACTTTCTTCCTCATTCTCTGATTGGTGACGAGACAAAATGAAAAGCGCTGCGACCAAAAGAGACAGATTTCTCTGAGTTTGACACATGGGAAACATTTTAATGATCTAATTAGTCAACTTAACAAATATATAATAAGGAAACGGTCATTTTTTCACATTTTATATGGAAATATTACTTATATTTAACTAACACAGTAGCCTCATGAGTCATTAGATGTGAACTGGGCTCTTTCGATAGATGTAAACAAGCAAATATTCAGAGTTTTTACAAGAAAAATCATTTCAGCAGAAAGAAAATATTTTTTCTGGCTCAAAAATTGAAAGAAATCTCTTGACCCTCTTACCTTAAAATGAACATTTTAGAGAGAAATCAAGCCTCATCCTGCTCCTGCTCGTGTCCTTCATGGCCTTTTTTCACTGACATGAGGGTCTTACCGTGCGTACCTGCCGGGCCTGGTGAACCGACGCTCACATGGACCCTTTCATGTCCTCGTTCAGGCCCTGAAATACATGAATGCAGGACAGAAAGCTGGAAGGCGACGAGCCTCCGGTTCTCATATATTGAATTGAAATGGAATTTTTTTAACTGCTCACAGTCGCTTCTGGCAGCTTCGAATAAAAATGGTTTCCAATGTGTCGAGAATTTTTCCAGCAGCAGAAATCACTATGAGGAGTGTTTTTTTAGGTCAGAGCAGCAGTTTGGTGTGTTTGGTATTGAGAGCACATGCACCTTCTGAAGGATCACTGACACACATAAAGAGCAGCAACACCAGAGGATCAGCAGGTGAACCTGGTCTGCAACTCCAGCTACTGAACCACTGAATGACCTGTTTCTGGGCTCTGAGTGGGCGTGGTCTGTGTGAAGTGGGTGGTGCCTATGCTGGACGTGGATGTCTGATTGGTGGTCTTGGTGATCTACCGTACTTTTCAGACTAAGCACTAAATTTAACAACTAAAACCACTAAAGCTGTCTTCTTTCAGGATTTAACAGCCTCAGAATTACTTCATCACACACTTTCTCGTTTATATTCGTCCATAAATTAGCCGCATCATAGTTTAAGCCGCAGGGTTCAAAGCGTGGGAAAAAAGTAGCAGCTTATAGTCCGGAAATTACGGTATTTAAGCCTTGTTCACACACTGAAGACATGCAATCCATTTTGTTCCTCAAATCAGATCCTGAATCTTGACTGTCCATGCTGTCATTTGTAAGTGATCAGATGGGATTTGTTTCACACATCAGCGCTCTGTACTGACCTTTCTGTTTGGGTTACTGTGGTTACGACGTAGGCAGCAGTTTCTAATATGATGTTCTTCTTCTGTGGTGTTATTGCGCCAAAATTTGAGTCTCTTCACCTGCATCTCTTGCATCTTCATGACGTCGGTGTTGTCGCGCTGCAGGTGATGCAAAGGTCACTCTGATATCTCATTTGAATGACCAGAGCATCTGAACTGAAGATGCATCTGTAGAAATCAGATTTGATTGAAACCATTTGGATTTTTATGTGGTTGTTGCTGTTCAGACTTCATAAACTCAATCTGGATACAATCTGGATTAAAATCAGATTGTTGCTGGCAGTGTGAACAGAAGCATCTGTCTGTTAAGTGACTGGAATGAAATGTGATTTCTGTCTGTTTTCTGAAACGCTGGCTGTGTTTTTCATTTTAAACTTACTTTACTTGCATTTGTTCATTTCAAAGATATTACTTCATATTTATGTTCTGTGTAATTCTCTGATCTTAGGTGCATAAATTGCGACTGGCTTTAAATTTAACTTTTTGATTAATTTCTTGTTGTAATATATTATTTTGTAAATTGCTGAGCTACTGATTTATCTATTGATAAGTGTTAGTTTGTGTGTCAGTGTCATTGCTGCTGCGTCTTTAATAACTCGTCTGTTGGACTCGTGTCTCTTGCATTATCGTCCGTCGGTGTCTAAAGCAGTTTTCTCCTTTGGGGATGAATGAATTTTATCTTTCCATCACCTTCGCAGTCCCCAGATCTCAGACAGGCTGAGCACCGTGGGGAGATCCTGCAGCGACGTGTGCGATAGAAATCTGCACCGCCATAATTGAAACACCAAATAAGAGGATGGTTTTCTTCCCCAGCAGAGTTCAGAGTCCAGAGACCTTTACAATCTGTCGCCTCCCTGTGCTCCTCCTCATACAGGAATGTTTCATTTTCTATCTTTTAAAGGTTTTTAAATGCAGAACTACGATTTTAAGTGATGTAAATGTGGACATGACGGACTAATCTGGCTGTTTTAGGTTCCAGTTTTCTTTAAAACGTCCTTGCAGACTCAGTTTTACAGGTAGATTTCGTTTCCTTTAACACTTTTCTGCTCCTGCTGGTTGTTATGCAACGTAAACACTCGAAACAGCATTTATGCCAAAGTTTTTCTCCTGCTTAAGATTTCATTCATGGTCACAGTCGTCACACAAAAAGAACCTTTTTTAAAAATTGTCCCTTTTTTAATCATTTTTAATTTGTTTTTGCTGGAATTTGAGGTTAATTTGTTTTCACTAGTTTGATTGCAGAACCTTCAGAATGCTGTTGAATTTCCACAAATAACAATTTTATGTCTTTTTTTATTTAGAAAAAGAGGTTCAAGGCCTGCGACTTTTCCTTGAAATTAGGTAAAAAAACATTGGCAGTACAGGAATGTTTTGTTGCTGTGCTCCTCACATTTGTAAAACTGAAAAGAATGAGACCTTTTCAATCTGTGTTTACGAGCGACTCGTTTTCTCTCTCGCTTCCTTTCAAACCGGTGAAAGCCGATGCTCTCTCACTAATTGAAAGTCCCTCCAAATGAATTTTTCAGCGGCGCCGCATTGTTCGCACAAAACAGCATCTTTGAGAAACCAGCCAACTTTTAAAAGTGGGTCACACCAACAGATTCCCCAAAACACATTAATTATTCTCAGCTGTCATTACATTTTTTTCTTCCATTGCAGATTCAAAATGTAATTAAAATTCTTTATCCTTTCATGACTGCAGGGCAGGTGAGGTCTTCATACAAGTTGATGGCTAAATGCAGCATTACGTATGCGTTTGAGGAGAGAAGCTGCCGAACTCCTGATGGAGTTCAGGTGTGTGAGACTAATCCTGAACAGCTCCTGCAGGTCTCAGGTCTGTGCAGTGCTGCTGTTAAACCCTCTGATATACCAGAATACAAGAACCCTTTAAGTGTTTTCAGATGCATCAGTGGCAATTACACCAAACTGTACGCAGAACATGCTTTTATTTGTGTCTGAGTGTTTTTCTGCATCCTCGCTGAAGTGCCAGAGATGCTGAGGGTGAATTTAATTATCATTTTTTTGTTATTTTTAAGACTTGCTCCGTTCCATAAATAGTTGTTTCTTCTCAAAGTGGAAGAACAAAGTGCATCGTTGTTGCATTAAAAGCAGGAAATTAAAGTCCTGAGCTGTTTCAGGAGTAAAGGATGTTCAGAAGGAGAAAAAAAACACTGAAAAGAAACTTGTTAAAATGTAGAAATGCACAACGTGTCATGACTACATCAGAACAGAACAAAGCTGCGTGTGCCCACAGTAAACTTCACACAGACTCGGTGTGTTTCGCTGCTGCAGGGAGGCAGAGGAGCTGCAGATTCACTCCGAGGCAGAAACCCCCCGTTAGGCCCGGGGGACGGGATCAGACTGTGGGGAGCTGAGCTGCAGAGCTGCAGAGCTGCAGAGGCACAGATCTCATCCCTCCCTCAGTCTTTGGGTGGACAAATGACATTATTAGTGATACAGTCGTTACAGTTGTGGGCTGTCAGGAGTGTAACCTGTTAGTGAGTGTGAATCTGGGTCAGGAGGAGTGATGTGCTGCTGAGGGAGTGCGGACTGCCTAATGAGCTGCATTTGTATTTCTGGTCCTGACCCACCTCACAGCTCCATAAATCATGATTAATGAGTCACGCTCAGGTTGGAAAATATACGCAGAACATCAGGGTTTGATATGTTTCAATATCTGTGTGGGTTTGAGCTGCGAGCCTCCAGCCTGTCAGACCAAGAGTCAGTAGATTCAGACCAGCTGTCAGCAGAGAGTGATAAAAAGTAAAAAATAAGCTTTAAAGAATGAAAAACTAAGTTTCTTATCTCTCATCTTACCTCAACAGTCAGAAGCAAACCAGCATTTAAGACGTTCAGCTCGTTCAAAATGATCTGTGGTGTTTTGGCAGCATGTTTGTGGAAATGTGAGTCGTAAACTGTCATAACGGAGGATTTTGGACTGAATTTAAACGAGTCGCAGCTTGTTCTAAAGTTTAAAGGCCGAAATCTGCCACATCAGAGCTTTTCTGATCAAAATCCAACACTGAGGAATCAAAAGCACACGGATGTAAAGAGCCGCTCGCAGAGGATCCTTTCTTCTGCGGTAGGATTATGCCCTCTGTTGACCGGCTGATTTTGGCAGCCTGGCTTCATCCCCAACTAGAACAAACACAAGATGAAACAGTTTCTTTTTATTACATTACATGCAAATGACATTAAAATAGAGAAAAACACAAAAAAATCAATCAGATCTTTAGTTATAATTTTAAATTGAACATATTCTGCCTCTGCACCTCTGATATTTGCACTGAAACTGCTGACACGACACGATGTGTGATGTATTTTTATGTTAAGTCATTTTGTGTAACGTCATGTATTTTCACATGTACGACCCCCCCACACACACACACACCGCTTGGTTGGGCCTGCTGTTGCTCTGTTTTCTGCCTCGGGGGCTGCAGACCCGTCAGAGGTTAATCAGCTGGACGGGACACACCTGGTCCCACCGTGTCCAACGCTTCTGCAGCGTCCGTGCAGCATTCAGCTCACTCACCTCCATCACCGCATCGCATCACTTCACAGACTGTTCCCTCTTATTTTTATACATTATTTGTCATGAATAAATGACTTTGTGGCTTTTTTTCGCTGCAGTCTGAGAGCGCGGCTGTAAAACACGCCACGCTGGACCATCTTCAACTCTGCCTCCAGGAAATGACATTTATAAATTAAATTTATAAAAATGTGCACCAGCAAACATGTTTTCAGAGAAACTTTGTGCAGCCTGGATTATATTTTCATTTGCAAAATGACCTCTGACGTCATGTTTCCTCTCACAACATCCTCTCTTGCAGTAAAATATCTGCTTGCAGCGAGTGAAGCACGAATGTAGGAAAAGATTGAAAAGCCAGAAGCTCAAACTAGGAAGATAAAGTGAGAACTTAAATTAAAAACTTAAACAAAAGAAGGCAGAGATAAATACCTTTGTGTTTATTGCACACTGTGATGACAGTTACACAATGAAGTCAGTGTGTTTCGTAGGAACGGCAGCAGTGTCTCATTGTCTCAGTGTGTTTTGGCAAATCCAGGACTTGCAGACTTAATGGTGGATGATGTGAGCTCTGCTGCCTCACAACCATTCAGGGAGCAGAACAAAAGCAGGTAATGAGTCATTCTGAGCTGATTAGGAGCTCCAGATGGTGCCTGAACCGCTGGATTGGCAGCAAATGAAAATTACTTTTCATCTGTTTAATTTTAGCACCAAATCAAAAGAAGTGCAGCCCTGACAGCCTCCGTCTCTATTGCACCTTCCAATTTTAACACATTGATTCAGAGCAGGCCTGTACAAGAGGGTGTGAAAGTGAATCCAGTGGAACAGCACTGAGATGATTCACACCAGGTGAGGCGCCGAGCCAGAGACAATTATACTCCAACACCTCCTGCCATCGGCCGTGTTCGGCGAATCAAACCTTTCTGTTTATCACATGTATGAGAGCTTAAACAACCACTAAGAGTCCAGGATGATGAGAGGAAGTGTGTCGAGGAGAGTTAAGAGTTAAAACAACACAGATTCTCTCAGAAAGGTGAACACAGATGAAAAACCTTACACCTTGTGAGAGTTGACACCTTCCCTTCCTTTATCTGTCCAGATGTGAAGGGGTCAGTGCTCTGTGCTGCCTTCAGGATCCACTCTGTAAAACACAGCATCTCGCTCAGCTGTCACCTGCCTTTGAAACAGGGAGACGCAGACTCTTTAAAACCACGGCTGCTTCGTCTCAAGCGCATCGTAACTTTTAATGAGAGTAAAAACAGAGGTCATGATGTTTGTATTAAGTCCCGTCTTTGTATTTTGTGACTCTAAACAAGTTTACGTGCTTTTATGTTGAAACAACCTGACGACTGTACTGCCCCAGAATCCTGCGGCTCGTTTTAGCAGGAAAACACACGACGCCACATTTCCATCACACAGCTCTGACCCCCCCTTCACTGACTTCCTGCGTGTTTTAGAGTCGATTTTACCCAAAAATCATTAAGTGGGCGGGCTCAAACCGTTTACAGCCACAGATCCCATCAAGGTCACTCGGATCGGACGAGCAGCTTCTCCTTGTTGTCCTGAAGATGATTGAGGCTGAAGACCAGATGTTTTAGTGTTTCTCCCACACACACACACACACACACACACTCACACTCTGTTCAGTTTCCAAGAAAAATCTGCAATCTGTGCTTAATCTTACGTGAGAGCTGCTTTTAGTTTGTCCTTTTGTCTTGTAAGCTGCTCTCAGTCTGCTGTGTTTTTATGGATATTGGTTTTACAGTCGTGTTTTTAACTGTGTTGTTTTTCCAGTTTGGCTTTTTCTCTGCGTTTTGTTGCTAAAGTTTGGGCTTTGTAAATAAATTTGTGTTAGAGAAGTCGACCTGCTTGAATAATTAAAGCTGCTTCTGCATATTTTTTCCAAAATACTGTTTTATTCTCTCTCATAAAATGGAAACATATGCACAGCAGCACAATCACTGTTTATTCTGTCTTTACACTAAAAATAAGAATAATATTTGTCATCTGAAAGTGACACGGTGCTTTACAAACAGTGAGACACGAAAGCTTCACACAGCTGCACTGTACCTCTGTTTTCAGACTGTATTTCCTCCTGTTGCACTTCCTTTCCAGCTGGCTGATCACTGTGTTGCTGCAACAAACCAGTCGAGACGGAGATTCGTGCAGGTTTCACACACAGACACACATGCAAAAAAAACTCTGTCTTGGGATACCTGTCAATTATAAACACGCCTCTTAAGATACGGCTGCTCTCTTATCATGCAGTTGTTTAGAGAAGGAGCGATTTGAATAAGTCAGCCACTGGAACGAAGGTGCCTCCCTTCCACTTGTTAATAGCGACTGTCAGCCCATGAAAGGTTTCCAGAACGCGGCCGCTGTTTTCAGCCGACGGGGGAAAATGTGTGGACGGCTTCCATAGCAACTTGGAAATGGGAGGGACTGTCGGAGCAGATGCCTGTGAAATGTGCTAAATAAATAAGCCCTGAAAAGAAACGGAGAAAAGAAAAAGAAAGAAAGAAAAAAACTGAAAGAGAGACTATGAAAGAGCTCTTTTATCTGCTGTTTTAAAATTTATTTTCATGCCACTCTTTGGAGTGCACATGCAAAATGCTTTCACAGCTGAAAAAAAAGGATTCTTCACTGACAAAAAAACTGACAACACAAGCACGACAAAAAAGAAAAATTCAATACAGTGAATTGAATATTCTGTATAATCCACACAACTGAGATGTTTAGAATCTTATGAAGAATTCAAAAGGCCAAAACTCATAGAAACACCACAGCTCCTTGTGACCTGCATCATCAATTTTTTAATGTAAATCCTGATCAAAATGCATCTTTTAAAAAACTGTAACAAGATACTTACAGGAGTGTGTGGTCAGGTGAAGGTTCGGGCTCCTGAGTTTTTCTTTTTCCCATTTCATTTCGGCTTTCAGGTGTTTATGAGCGTCATTTATGAACATCTTTCGTAGATTCAAGCCAAACTTACTTCCGCCTTCAGTGTTCTTCACCTTCAAGGGGCTGCAGTTTCCGTGTTGTGCTTGAACGCCGCACACTTTCCTTATCTTCTTAATACACACACACGCACGGACACACACCTTCTCATAAACAATATTGATTACGTTAAGCCTCCGTTAGCGCCTCTGCACCACAACACAGACCGTTTGTGTTCTCCATTTACTATCTACCATTTTGTCCTTCATAGCACCTCCACTCAGACACTCCTAATCCGTCGCTGCTCCTCTGTATCTGTATCTGATTACACTCCGGTTTACAGGCTTGATGTGCACAGCCGGTGTCAGAGCAAAACCCCGCACCTCATGCATGCCTTCTGCAGCATGCCAATGGACGTCCTGCGGTGTGTAATAACAGTGGCGGTCACTGAGCGCCGTGAGTGAGAGACAGGATTTTTGAGGTGCAGGTGAAGAGAGAGCTGGAGAAGCAGCTTTTAACGTGCCGCAGTGCTGCCACATTATGCTAATCCTGCTAAAGAGAGCCTCCATAGGATGCACACATGCACGAGCCTCAATTGGCTTTGAAGAACAAAACACGCTCAAGGCATAAATCCACAGGGAGCTGTGTGTGTGTGTGTGTGTGTGTGTGTGTGTGTGTGTCCCTCTCTGTGTGTACACATGTGTGAGGAAGTACATATGCATGTCCTTTTCTACACCATGTCCCTCTCGTTTTTGAAGAACAAGAAGAAGAAATCAGCACTGCAGGTATCACATGCAGCACATGTTGTGATAAGAGCATGTGTTTGTGTGCCTCCTCTGAAAGGATCCCATGTGTCTCGAATGGGAATGATGTGCATGTGGAGAACATATAAGACCGGTTGTATAACATGTCTGATGTCTGTGGATGTTTGGATGCAGCAGCTGATAAACTCGGGTCATTAACGGTTTCTGTTGGATCACATGTTGTCAGTGAAGGATGAAATACCACACAAACCTTCGTCCTCGTGTTAAAAGCATTCCTCAGTCCTCAAAGTCAAGCTAAACTGCAGGAAGAAGATCGTTATCTTTTAGTCTCCGTTGTATTCTGTCCTCTTCTACCACTTTTAAGTGGATTCCTACAATTTCCAGAATGCCTTTCAGCACCTTAGGGGAGAATGAAGCGAGTGTAAATAACTGTGAATAAAGGGAGTCCATGTGAGAGGCTGACTGTGTGTCCACGGTCCAGTATGAGATATTCAGCCCACTGCTGCCATGAGAGGATGGATGGATGGATGGATGGATGGATGGATGGATGGATGGATGGATGGATGGATGGAGTAGCATGAACAGAGGGGGAGCAGAGCTGAAGGTGGATGTCCCTCTCAGCCAGCATTGAGGCTGCTGCTGGTTGGGCATCTGACTCACGCTTGCATCGGCTGATTGGCATCACCTGCTTCATTCATGCCTCACAATCAGCGGCTCATTAATCAGCTGCTCAGCTGCCAGCTGACTCGTAGCGTCCAATCGTCTCCATGCAGGTGCTGTAAGTTGGCTCGTATCGGAGCACTTTGCTGCTGCAGATCCCTCCACCCTCCTGACCTTCTCCTGAAGTGCTGAAGCTTTTTACTTCTGTTGACAGAAACAAGCATTCATGTTTGTTTACTGGAGGTTTATTTAGAAGCTTTTAGTAGAAACTTACTGACTAAAAATAGAAATAAAAGTTTGCTTCCATGCATCCTGCTGCATAGAGCTAATGAACCCTCAACATTATTTAAATCTTATCTGAATCATCACTTATTTAAGCAGCAGATATTTGAACAGCTGCTGCGTAGCTAACGCGAGATTAGCAATATCTTAAGATTAGTTAGCAAACTTGCTCTAACACGCTTTTTAAACGTACATTCAGGAGAAATTTCCTTGTAGCTCATCAGCTTTGGTGGTTGCACGCTGTCAGCATCCCTGCATCAAAAGGTATCGTTGCATCTCAGACTCACGTTGAAACAGTTTGTCAAAATAAATCGTCCGCTTCCTCTGAAGCACACGTGAAACCCCAGAGTCTTAGACAGGACACTTTAAATTTATATGCATCCCCAGTTTTTTGGTTCCTCTGAAATTTCTCAGTAAATCAAATAGGGAGGAAATCTGCAGTTTCTTTGGACAAGAAAGCCATTAAACCGAGCAGTTTTATAAATCGCATGTGGCTTAATGATGGAAGGACCATTTTATACCTGAAGGATCTATGATGTCATTTGTGGATTGTCACATAAAAGCTGTGCCTCGGGCCATCTGCAGCAAGGCCATTTAATGGATCCGAACCCTGTGTGATGGGAGCTCTGCTGGAGGACCGGCGGAGGGTGGGGGTTGCCCGTTAGCCACCGGTTATGTTTGTATTGCACTCAATGCATTAGCAGCTCCTAAATCATTAACAGTGACAAGGGAAATAAGCCTCACTGCAATCCAATATTTTCACATAGGCTGCAAAGTGATTTGTAGGTCCAATGGCAAAGTATAAACTCAGAGTAAAAGCACGTTGGTCTTTTTCATGCATGCATATTTAATGCAAATGCATGATTTTTTAATACAAAGAAATAGTCTCTTTATGTGTTCTCAAAGTCAAATTATCTTAATAGACACGGCCGTAATACGGCACACTGTTGCAAATTTAAGTAGGTTATGTAATATTTGCAATTAAGGTAATATGATGGGTAGATTTTAAGAAGAAACATAAGAGACAAAAACAAGTCTGCACAATTTATACTTGGAAGGAAACTCAGGAAATAGAAACAAATCAGTGAAATAAATCAGATTAAATAAATAACAAAAGGAGATTCAGGTTTGAAGGAGCTCAGTCTGTCTTCGTACGTCTTCCCTCCGGCTGTGAGATGCTTTCATACACTGTGTTTTGCATCTTGTGTGACATTATTAGTTTTTTATACAGTGTTAATATTGAATATTGCTGAAGAAAATAGTGCTTAGAGCTTCATATCGACTGCAGTGCTGCTCCGTTTTCACCTCTTGGCCGAATCAAAAGAGCCAGCTCTCGCTGAGTTGCCAGGTTTGTTTACGTCCACCAGTCTCAAAGGCCAAGTGATGGACACTCAGTCTGTAAATAATCTTTTTTATTTGAGGTTAATGTTCAGTTTTTGACCTCGGAAACAGCTATCGACAGAACAATCCCACCTCAGGTTTCATGGTGCTTTCCATCATATCACATGATCTCCGTCAGCACTTCGCCCGCCTGTCATGTTTCTGTGCTCTCAAAGGACCGACGGCTGCAAGTCCAGGGTCATATTCTGTTTTATGTGTTAATTTACTGTGAGTTATTGTAAAAATAATGAGTTATCATATCACCCGACTGATGCACTCACATTATATCTCACTGATTTGTTTAAATGATACAAGAGTGCATTGATCAGACTGTAATATATTTTAATGCATTCACACACATATGTTTTTTTACCGCTTCATTGTTTGTATTATTTATATAGTGAAGTGTATTAAAAGGTGTTACTGCCCCCGCCCCTCTCTTCCCCTTTATTCTCCACAGGATGATTAATATCATGCATGATTTTATCACAAGAGGAAGATTTTTTTTTAATACCGTGAGACCGTTCTGATTAATACTAAGATAAACATTCCACCTTTAGTGCTCATATAACACATTTACAGACTCTCTGCCAACATGGCTGAACTATCATTAAATGTATGGAGCTGTCATGCCCTCACGCATGCCGTATAAATCACACTGTCAAGCTCTCTGCAGCAGCACAGACAGAAATTGCTCACTGTGATTTAGAGCTGCAGGGGAAATGGTTGTAATGACTGATAGTGACCAGTAGGGAGCAGTCTTACACTGATTAAAAGCTGCCTGGTACAATGGGAAGAGCATATTAGTGCAACAAATGAGGAAATCAACTAATGGGATCTCATTTCTGTGTGTATGTGGGATCTGCTGCAGGAGTGTTTGTAAAGCTGAGCAAAAAAAGCACAAATTACGACGGTAGTGAGGACGTTTGAATGCATCTAAGCTTCCTTCCATGTGATTTCTAGTCTGTGTCCTTGGGGACGTGAAGCTAAATTCATATCATGTGAATAACACACAGCCTCTGGGAGTGTTAGAACATCACTGCATGATTACATTAATTGTTAATCTGTTATGAACTTTCCTCGTGCAGCGTTAAAGACACTCACACAGTTTGTCCCTGTGAGAAAAAGCCATTTTATCTCATATGTGCTTTAATGTGAGATACAACAAGCTAAGACTGAATCCTTGTTCTCAAACTCAGAGCTCATCTTCTGACATGTTTTCTGACAGATTTCAGCATTATGAGCCCCTTTAAACCTCCACTGCTGTTTCTAAAGAGGACAGTGAGGAGCTCAGCTGCTGGTCCATCACTTGTTAAGAAAACAGAGATATTACAGCACGTTGAAGAGCAGCGAAGGCGACGGACACTCACAGACTTTAGCAGCAGCCAGCTCACACATGAGGCATGGAGCTTCGAAAAAAGGATATCAGCAGCTTATCAGCTGGAAGAATGAGTTTGTGCACTTGGGCCTAGATTGCCCTGCACTCTCCCTGCTCACTCATATCTCTTTCTGGAGAGCTTAAATTCATTGGCAGAGATATCAAAGGCTGCATTCAGGAGATAGCCTATCTATAAATTCATCCAAGCTGCCCCTACACCCCCCCCCCCTCCCAGAGTGGCTGGGAGTTCTCCAGCTCAATCACACTGGCCTCATGCATATCATATTACTGCAAAATCTGATAGGAATACAGAACTGGAGGGAGGATATACATAAGCAGGGGAATTATGACTTAACTGTGCGTGTGTGCGTGTGTGTGTTTGTCTTTCCTGCTTTGCCGTGTCGGGATTAGAGAGTGCGTTAAGTAAGAACAGACCAATGTCCACCAGTGGTGTTTATGGATGTTAGAAGACATCCAGGAATTGCGACGACATCCCTCTGTTATTGTCTCTGCCTCCCTTTTCATGTCGAGTCAGACCCTTAATGGGCATGAGCAGGACCCCGGTGGAGAACACTGGGTACGCAGCTTATTAATTTATGGTAATAGTCTCAGCCTGGACAATTAGGAAACCCTGATTAATAGTCATAATGAGGATTACAGATTTACTGTAAGCAACATTAATTAGAAATGAAATTCTCTGTAACATTAGTCTATAAAATGTGATGAAAACGTATACGGTCTATTATAAATGCATGCACCGGGTTTATACAAGAGGCAGAAACTCCCAGCGCAACAAAATAACGTGGCACAGGCAGTAAATATTGAATCAAATGCCTGCGACGTGAGAGGATCACTGGTTTCAATCACGGCGGCTCGATGCAGTTTTCAGCCCGTTGTTTGGGTTCATTGGTCTGTGTGTCAGCGGCTTCTCAGCTCACACAGCAGCTCACAATCCTGCAAAAACCAAGGAAGAAGGAAGGCGAGTAAACAAGGAGGAGGCTGCAGGAGAAAGTTGAACATGTGACAAGTCAGAGGGAGGTCAGTGTGTTTTCTTCTCCCAGGGGATCGTGGATCCAACCGGGGGAAAGAGCAGAGGACTTCCACCTGTCACGAGGTGAGAAACAGGAGACTCCACCTGTTTAATGTGTTCAGTGAGTGAGAAGGTGTTAATTAACATCTCAGCAACAGTCAGCGAGATGGAGTTAATGACGGGCTGGTGATCGTTCCACACATTAAAAACAAGATGTAAAGATAATATCGACAAAACACAAGCGCTCAGCATTCAGACGACACGGAGCAACATTAGCATTCATTCTGTGTTGTGTTTGAGGAACGTAGAAGAGTTCAGCGAGAGCCCCGAGGCCCTTTGATTTGATGCAGAAAACAAGGATGAAATTGTGGATTTTGTTAATGAAAAAAAAAGAGGGATCAGCTGTTAAAACACAGAATATCAAGGAAATGCAAAAAAAATGTGGATGTAATTTATGAAAATCACAGTTTTCGCCACAATTTTAAGCATTTTTTTATTCACTGCACCTGAATGTTCACAAGCTAGTTGTTAACTTTGTTTATCAGCCATCTGGGATGTTCAGCGAGCTTCATGATGAAAACAGCTGCTGCTTCTGGAAACGAGGCCGGTGACACACTGAGAACGAACCAAAACACCTTAAACCAAACCATGAAAACCAAAACAAGGAGCTGAAAGACAGTAAAGCTGCAGAGAGGAGGAGGAGGGTCTGTTTCTACGAGCAGCATCTTTCCTGCCACATGGAGAAAGTCATGTTACAGACTGTTTTTATAGAAATATGGATGAGCTTCACTGGCTTGCTTTTATGGCTGTGTTGTTTGTGTCATTCTGCCTCCTAGTGGACGAACCAGCTTATGCAGATTTAATTAAACTCTCATGAATAAACATTTGTTGACACAGAAACAACACATGTACAAATGTCATCAGAGCAGAAATCTGTGAGTCAATACGGGAGTTTTGTTTTTATTTACATTTTGATCAAAGATTCTTCGTCATATTTCCCTCACATACAGTAACGTTCATCCGCAGAGACTCAAACTGGGACAAACAGACAGAAAAATATCTCTTTTAATTTTCTGAGAGCAGATCTTTGCCTTTCTCTGTGCTTTTCATGCCGTCCTAACAGAAAAAAACCTGATGTTTACCTCCACTTTCAGAAACAAAAGTTCCCTGGAGGAATTAAAGTTGACTCCCTTTTTTTTTTTCTTATAAAGAAATACCATGAGACGTCTGCAGCTTTGCATCTGTCTGGCCTTTCACGGCCGGGTGTGTTTCTGAGCACATCTCTGACACCCCGAGGCTCGTCCATGCTCCATTTATTTATCTATTTACTGCACCTCTCAGACATGTGTGGCCATCCATGTCTATAGTGTGGAGCCAATCACAGGATGATGAGTGTGTGTTTTACTCTGCTGCTGCATTGAAGTACTGTTTATTGTATTCCAGATGAACATATAGTTTTGTTAAGTGTTTATCAGGTTAAATATTTCAATGACACTTGACTCTTTGTCCACTGGATTTAGTTCACTTATCGTTCAACAGAGTATTTTGACAAAACTGGCATCAAATGAATAAACCTCCACTCCAAAAAAAAACCAAAGCCAAAAATATTGCAACAGAAGTATAAGAAATGTATAAAACAGCATGTTTATCTAATGTAAAATAACTGCTTTAGCCTCTCTAGCCAACAACCTGCTAACTTCCACAGACAAAGAGCATTTAATCAGCTGACTACATAATTTGAGAGGTTGTTACATTTTTTAATTCATCAGTTCATAACAGCAAACTCACTGCTGATTGTATCAGGCTAACAGTAGGATTCACCAAAGTGGTCTTTCTTAGCATGTAAGCTAAGTTTGAAATTGTGAGCCTAATGTTGGATTCTTCCACATGATAATGAAAACACAGTAACTGTCTTTGCATTTGAGCCATTTAAGCACAGTTTTGTTTCTTTGTTCCCATGTTTTCTTTGTGGTTCACAGCTGATGAGGAGGCGGACTCTCAGCCTCATTTTTAGGATGTAAAAACAGCATTTAAGGCTCATTTTACAGGTTCAAGTCACTCGATAACAGGGAGCATATTAGACCTATCTCACCAAAAACCTTCCAGAGCTGCTTGCATATTTGTCTTTTGCAACTTATTGCCCACACGACCTCAGCAGAGCGAGGTTAAGGTGGTAGGTTCCTGGAGTTTAAATAAAAGGTCAAAGTCAATGCTGCAGGTTTTCCTCCTGATCCCTTCAGCCTCAGCTTGCAGCCTGACCACAGGACACAGCCTCATTATACTGGTTAGCACTTCTTCTCCCTGTTTCAACTCTGAGCGAAGGACTCAGCGTAACAACCTGAAATCAAAAAGCTTCTTCAGGTGGACCACTGAGGCAGCAAACCCTCTTTCATCTGGAGCTGGTGATTGAAATCAGCAGAGCATGCAGCGCCTCCAAAGAGCACCACGGTGGCCAGTTGTTTCCATCTGTCTTTTTGGGCGATCATTTGCCCTTTTCTTTGCACCAGTCCATTATATTCCAACCTCATCTGGATGATCCTCGACATATTTATTTCCAGCCTGCATATGAGGTCAGTCATCTGCTACCCATAATTGAATCCCTGGCTGGAAAAGGCATATTTACTGGGGCTGCTGCTCCATCTGGTACGCCGTCTCTAACCTGATCAAAATCAAATGGGCAAAGAAATGCTCCATGAAATATCAAAGGCACCAGCAGGGCTTTGTCTCATATCTATGGAAATTTATGTTTTCTGCAGTCAAGGTTTGTGCCTGGCAGTCACGTCCTCCTCTGTTATTCACCTGAGAGCCGCAGCAGTGTCAGAGAGACAGACACCTTTGTGTTCTGCAAGCACACATGAAATATGATTTTTGTTTCCTCAGAAATTTAAAAAGCCTTTGACGCATGCACACACAAACAGAAACAATCAGGTGGTTTGAGTTTTTCTCCCCCTCCTCACGGACATGGCGTTGCTCTAATGCAGTGCAGTCGCAGCAGACATGTGTGTTACTCAGCTCCGACCGTCTCCTGCCTCTTAAGTTATCCGAACAGCAGGGGTCTGCTGCAGAACTGCTGCATGTCTGATTTTTAAATTCACGCTGCCAGCAGAGCAGTTTCACTGTTCTGGAGCAGCTCAGAATAACAATTTATAAAAAAAAGAAAAGAAAAAAACCCCCAGCTGGTATATAAAGTCTCTGTTTTTCTCTGATCTGAAGGATCATGTTCAGTGAAAAAGTGACCTGTGGGCTTTTTAAGCACAAGACGCTCGGTGCTGTTTTCAGGAGTCGCTCCCTGTTTTGTTACATGAGCAGCTTTCAGGGACATTATTAAGAATTATCATGCATATTAACATATATTTCCTCTCCCATTACAGTCTGAACATACAGCTCAGAGAACCGCATGGACATTAGTTAAATACTTTTGCACACACGACTGAAAAAAAATCATGAAAATCAATGAAAAGCTTTTACACAAACTGGTAAAGTTGGCTCATGCAGACAGTTAAAATGCTCTCATAGCAAAATGAAATCCTATTTAAATAAAGTATTGAAAAGCTTTTACACAAACTATTAAATGTGCTCATATAACATAAGCAGCTGTAAATTCTCCTCCAGCTTACAGATTGTACACTGTGATCATAAAAAAAACTTATCATTTTAAATTTTTTATATCATTCGCACATTTATAGCCTCTGTAATGCTCCTGTGGCGGGTGGAGCAGCAACATGTTGTTGTTGGTTTTACGTTTGTCCGGTTTTGTTTTTGTTTATTTATTTTATTGTGAAAAGCACCAAACAGCAAAACACCAACCGAACCCGACCGGCTTCAGTCATCCCGGCTCAGACGGAGTCAGCCTCTGTGCTCTGTAATTAGTTTTCCTCTCTGGCTTTCAATCTTCCTTCCTGTTAATCTTTAATTATTTTCACCGACTTTTGCTGCGACTCACGACTGTTTCCTGTCAGCTTCCTGCTCCAATTAGACGGTTGTCTCTTGGTTTGAGTGTTGGTCAGTGGACCATGTGAGAAAATGTGCTTCCTGTTGGCTTCAGACTTTACTGATAAATTGCCATTAAGAGAAATATTTGTGTTATTGAATCAAAGGACTTCCTGTAAGTGAAAGTGCAGCAGGTCCCGCCGGGCATCAGCACCGCGAGCGGCTCCTCGGCTTTGAGCCGCTCGCGGTTTATTGTTTTGGTTTGCTGCTCAGTATGATTAAGTCCCAGAGGCTCTCACTGACTCCACTCACCCACTCCTCCAAAACCACGGACAGCAGCACACAAGCTCACATAAGCCAAATGCACTGCAGTCGACTTTAGCAGGGAGCTAAAGTAAACAAGTGAGGCATGAAAAAAGTGGGTTCCTGCTTTGGAGTCGGAGGAGCAGGTCTGCACCGAAACAACAGTGAACGCTGCGTTTGACAGGTGGTGAAAAAAGAAAGATGACCAAAACAGTTTGTGCTGGATAGGTGAGCTCAGGCAGATGGTAACATGGTTAGCATTAAAACTTGATAAATTCACACTGTATATTCACAGTTTGGGTTTATTTTTGAAGCTTTGTAAATCCAAGCAGAGAAGCTGCTGCCAGGAGGGAAAATATGAGCAAACAAAAGAAAAAAGTTACATATTTTTTGAAGTAAATCGAGTTTTTTTTTTTTGGTTATAACCTTTTCTAGAAGTCAATTTCTACCTAATGCAACTTTAAACACTCTTAGCTTCACAGTTTGCCAGAGACTGAAAAAAAACTGTGTTTAGTTTTATTTGGAAAAACCAGTTTGGGGGGAGATGAAGGTCAGAAACTCTGGCTCTCAACTTTCTTCTTAAAAAACACCAAACTATCGTTTCTATGGCAAGTTAGTCAGCAAAACATCAGCAGACATGGAGAATCACTCATCAGCCATCTGAATGAATGATTAATGTTCAATATTCACTTACTTTCTGGCTTTTTCGGTTCCTACCAACACATCAGGGAAACATCTGGCAACTAACACCAAGCAAAGGCTCATGAGATTAGATCATAGTGACCCAAACAAGCTGCTCAAGCCCTGAAACTGAAACACTGAGCTGAAAGAAGCTTCAAAACACCTTCAAGCTCATCGACATAAAGGGATAATTCTCACAAACTCATTGCCAGTATAATAATATTGATTAGAGGAGCTTTAAATATGTTTATTAGTCTCACTATTACAAGTGGTGCTTTCCCTTCAGTGGGGGCTTCTGGGAGATCGAGTCCATTTGTAGGCTCAGATTAGGAGCTTAGACTTTAACTTCTTAACAGCCTTAACCTGTGACTCACTCCCAGGCTCTTTGAAGTGTGGCCCTGCCAGTCATGTGACATCATGTGGATCCAGTCAGCAACCCAGACGTTCGGATGCACCGGCTCTGTATTTCAGGCACGTTTGATTTCAAATAACAGATCAGGCCGAAGTGAGCTACAGGAAAGAGAGAGAGAAGAAAAAAACAGACTGAACTCGTTTTCACCAAACTTTTTTGACAAGTCACTGGAAATTTTTGGAGAAAAATGAGAATCTGCTGCACAGTTTTTAACACAGAGAGTAAAAGAAAGTAAAAATGATGGTTGTGCAAAAGAAATTTACACACATGTTAACTACATAAACACTACGTGGTCTTAATTATATAAACATTTAGATACAGTTGGATCAGTGCACCTGAAACTGTCCTGCAGAGGTCAGCCATCAGCCTTCCCCTCAAACACTCTGTATAATGCATGGATGTGAATATTGCAGCCGGAAGTCTAATCTTCATATGCATGCTGCATATCTGTGCCTTATGAAACATTCATGCAAACACACACACACACACAGACACACACACACACAGAGGCACACACATGTTGTCTCGGAGGCTGCTGGACAGTGCTGAGAGCAAATAGACCGGAGCCTCGGCTGGGCAGAAGCTGAGAGGAAGAAATTTGCAGGACTGGTCTGTTGGAGCCGTCGGCACTGAGCGCTGCAGAGAGGGTCCCACTTTGATGTTGGGATCTATTATTCATCCCACAGCCGTATGCTATGGGATACCATCCCGCTCCTTTCCTTCATGTTTCTAATGAGCAGGAGAGGCAAGGCCCTGCGACTCATTTCTACCTCCTCAAGGTCTCTGCCTGCTTACTTTTCTGTCTGTGCATGAACGCAGCCTCCACATTCATTTAAATAAGGCTTTGGGCTATATGGCTCACTACAGAGGAAGAGGCCCAATCAAGTATGTTCAGCTAAGAGCGAGCGAATTAGAGGACATAAAAGAACGTAGCCAGGGGACAAGGGTTCATGCATTTCACACTCATAATGCTGATGTACATTTATGTTCTGTGATCATGTAAAACAAAAACAACTGTGTGTTGATTTAAAAGAAAACAAAATCCTTTAAATATAGTTATTATGACTCATTAAGCCGGAGATGGTTGCATTCATACATATTTACTCATCGTGTTTGAATGCAAACTCGAACTCGCATCAGGCATCAGGCTCGTGTGACTCGTCTGCAGGAGGAAGAAGAAACGGGGACCGAAACACAATTAGAGAAGTTTGAGGGGATAATATGGATCCGTGCAAGCCGTGAAATTATGAGGATACATCAAAGCCGGCCGGTCGGAGCAGGAGCAGAATTTCAAAACAGGCAAAAGCCCAGAGTCCAAATAACTTCTCAACCTGATGTCTAATGAATACTGAGGCTCAGATTCAGTCAGTTCAGGCGGCAGGAATCAGCTGTCAGAGTTTGTGGAGGAAAAAGTGGGTACACCACACCGATCCGGTGAAGTATAGGGGGCTGTAGCTCGGCTGTATGGACTCGGTGAGCCTCATTGTGATGGAGGGGAAGGTGTTCGGGTTAGCCGTGGTGTGTAATTGGTTTCTGTTCGACGCTCCTGAGAGGCTGAAATTAAAGGAAGAATTCGTGCGACATGTTTTTGCTGACCGCAGCCGTTCTCACGTATGAACAATGTGTGCAGAATCAGGTCCGGACGCTGTGCCGAGCTACCCTTTTTATTTATGTGGCACACAGCTGGGGATTGTCCTCGTCAGACACGTTCTCCGCTACTGTAAACACTCCGCTGGGTGTAGATGAGGAACGGCGCATTATTATTGCATTATTCAGACATTTGGCTTCATACGTGCAGCTCGTTCAGGAGGATTTAATGTGTGAAAGAGGCTTAAGTGAGAAAATGTTTATCGGTTCCTCCCAGAACGGCCTATTTAACTGACGACCCCATTAGAAGGAGGACATTATATGTCGGGCCGACCAAAACCATTAACAGCCAGCGGTGGAAGCAGAACTACTGATGTAGTTTATGTGCACAATGTTGAAGAATACTCGCCCACAAACAAAACTCCTGCACCGAGTTAAGAAGAGAAGCACACATCATGCAGAGCTGGGTCTTTCAGAGTGCTATCATCTTATATTTTACCTCACTGTTTACTGTAGCTGCTTATTTTTGTCATTTTCAAGCATCATAAATGATCAGCTGTGCATTAACACATGGCCTCCTCCATTGAAGTCACATGTTTTTAGTTGCTTCCTCCCTTTTCTAACAGCATAAAGCGACTCCCTTCCACTTTCTTTCCTGAAAAACAAGAGTAATGACTCCTCTTTCTGCTGGAGGTCCTCTCAGGTAAAGATGAGGTGCACGCAGCATCTTCACTATGTGCTCAGCAAACCTTTTCTCTCACGCTGCCCTTCGTCTGACACCTAAACCTGACGTGTCCTCATATCTGAGCACTTATACTTTTTATGTGGAGGTTTTCTCTCTGTGTACTGTGTCACCTTCCTCCTCTGCTCCGGCTGTAAGAGCAGCAGATACCAGAGGTCGCTGCCTCACAATAAAAGCAATAAAGAGTCATAATAAAGCTGCTTGTACGGACGACTTGGTCATTGAGTCACTGATGTTATGTGAAACATGATATAAAGCTTTTACCTCAGAGATCAGGAGCATAAAGATCCTTCAGACTCTCGCTGCTGCGTTGGCGCTTTGGTTTCAGGTCTTTCAGATAAACTTCAGTCTGTTTGAGGCGAAACACAAGAACCTTGAAAACGACACGGTGACATCGATGAAGTCGACGATAAACACTCACAAGCTTTCTGTCTGCTGTCTTTAGTTCACTGTGAATCAGCTGCAACTGGTCTGACTCTGGTACAACGACCACAGTCAGCAGTTTCCTGAGGAGCTTTGACATGTTAATGTTGACTATTATCACTCGCTTAACTTTGTGTAGACATGTGGAAGTGTTGTTGGTTTATTTAAGAAGTGGAGAAGCTGTAAACGGAGAGTTTAGAGCTTGTGAAGATGAAATAATCATCAGAGTTTTTTCTTTGTCAGAAGTTGCAGATAAGATTTTAATTCTTTGCAGGTTCTCTGAAAGCTGCGAGGACTGAAACGTATGCCCGAGGCGATTTATATGTGTATTAAACACCACGGCAGGTCGGTGTGTGTGTGTGTGTGTGTGTGTGTGTGTGTGTCATGCAAGACAATGAGAGAAACCAAACAGGGGGAAACGCCGCTAATCTCTTTTCCAAACTGTTGTGGAGCAAAAGACTTCCTGTAGTCTGCTTTTTACACCGACGAACCTGGACTTTCTGCAAGACATGCAGCGCACGAACAGACAAAAGAAGGAACAAGGTTCACTACAGCACCAACGCTGTCCGTTTATACTGATGGAGCACAGATAGCCATTCCCAGCAGAAAAGGATTTTTTGTCCCATGCCTTTGACTGGGACTGTGGTCCTATCTGAGTACTGAGGCTTTACACGGCTCTTCGGATGTGAGCGCATTAGCATAATCTGTCCAGCTGATTATGTTTGGGCAGCAGTGACATAAAACGCCGGCCCTGTGATTAGGCTCTGTAGGGCTGTCAGCCAATACAGGCGAAAAAGCAATCAGCGGAGCAGATTAAAATGGGTGACAGCAAACAAAATAAGGAAGGTGCAGACTGCAAAAACAGTGGAGGCACCATGTTCCCTCCGTCTGCGAGGAAGGGTCAAGAGATGAAGAGTGACAAGTTGGTTAATAGAGGAGTCAATCTCCTCCTTGTCCTATTCCCCCTGGTTGATAAGTCCTGAAGTTATCTGGTGAAGTCCCACCAGCTGAGACGGCAAACAGTGAAAGACATCTGGGAGGGAAAGATTGTGGGTGAATCAAAGCCATATTTTCCACAAAAACATCTGAATTTCACTTGTAATGGTCACCTTGCTTCACACTCACAACCCCACAGTCATGTGCCTAAAAATATCCGGTGATAAACGAGGGCATGGATGATAATTTGATCCATATCCAACCACATATGCTCAATGGAACTCTGGCCCCGGCCTTCATCACATTGTCTGGGAGACGGCGCGGCTCATGAATATTCATGATCGGGGCTGAATCGGATGCTGATGAGGCAGCGGACACCCCTGTGGATTGTGGACGCTAATGATGTAGCGGAGCCCATCTGTTCATGCGGGTGTGTGATGGATCACACTGATGCCACAGGTGCTCCTCCGACACAACGACGGCAACCGTTTGGGGTCAATTGGTGTCGAACAGTTTGGACTTTTATTTCAGAAAGTAGCGACAGCTGTTATTTTTATGATCATCTGCGACGACCGGAGACACTTTTTAAGGCGATAAACATGAACGCTGTCGTGTTTTTAACGTGAAACAGTCGAGTCAGAAGTGGTCGGTAAGGAACAGCCATGCATTTCCATAAATATAAGGCTGACTGTTTGTGGAAGGATGTTTTGTGAATTTTAAACGTTTGTTGCCATGGTAACAGCCGTAAATTGCCAAAACACTGTGAGAAAAAAAGTATTAGCCGACCTCTTGTCACTTCCTCCACCAGATTATGAACGTAGCATGGGACGGATATAATTACATTAGCACCAGCCTGCAGCTAAACGCTGGGTGACTGTTAGCTTCACAGACTGACAACATGAGCCGAATCCTGAAGCTTTTAATGGTTTTATTAATTATGGAAATGATGTAAAAAAAACAACCCTGACATCTCTGTTGATCACCTGTCAGTCATCGTGCTCATTTCAGAGCTTTTTATTTGGCATTGAAGAATCAGTGTGTTGGATTTAGTGGCAGTGAAGTTACAGATTATTCTCAGCTATTATTCCTGTCTTTTTTTTTAATTCTCTCTTTCCAAACATGCAGCTGGTGTCGTGATCTGCAGGTTGAGTCGTCTCAGTTCAGTTGGTTTTTGAGTCGTGTGTCAAGTTTACCTTTATGTGTCCTTGCTTCATTGTTTCCTGTTTTATTTTGGTAAGTCGTGTCCTGTCAAGTTTCCCTCCTCTTGTGATTTCCTGTCCTCATGTGCTAAAACTTACAAAATACAACTAAAAACTAAGGGGGCGGAGCTAAGGGGAGTATAAATGTAGGGACAGGGAAGCTCTCGTTCATTTTGATTTTTGTTCTTGGGGGGAACGTGCACCTGGCCTGATGAAGACAAAACTATGTGGAAACGTAGCCGGCGGTGCACATTAAGGCCTGTTAGGGGATATTATTATTTTTGTTTTGTTTTGTTTTATTGTATTTTATAGATAACAAAGGCAAACCTAAACCCGAACTGAAAAGAACTTAAAAAAGAGAACAAGAAACCAAAAAGGGAAATTAGGAAAAACCAAAAAGAGGGAAAAGATAAAAGGCTAAGAAGGGAAATGATAGAAAAATGAAAAGAGAAAATATAGAAAACCAAAACCAAATCACCTGTGTCGACTGCCCCACCTGTGTCTCATTGTCCTTGTGTTTGTCCTTGTATCGTCTCTGTGTTTTCCCTTTGTCTTTAATTTACTGTTGTTCTTCGCGCTCTGTGTCCTGTGATGAAACCTCGTCTGGTCCTGTTATGCTCGAGGTATTGAGCTCCCCAAGTCTTGGTTAGTAGTTTTGGAGTTTGTTTGTCTTTCTTTGATTCAGACTTATCAGCTTGTTTCTGAATAAAACTCGCCTTTTGTTAAACCGTCTTGACATTGTCTGCTTTTGGCTCCTTGGTCTTGCAATTTACGTGACAGTCGGTTTGCTAACTGAAGGGTGATCGTTCGCTAACATATTAGCCACGGCATTTTAAGGCAGCACTCTGCTTTATTAGAAGTTCTTTGGTCTCTCTAATGTACAAAAAGTTTAAAGCCCTGAGCATTAAAAACACATTTGTTCTGTTGTGTGCATCATTTATCCGGCTCTGTTTACAGGCTGATTACCAGCCGCTCGCTCGGAGCTCCCGGTGTTTCCCCCTTTGAACGTTTTTTTCTAGAGACTCTCCTGATAACGCTGCGGTGTGATAATGACTCCAAAGAATAAGGAGGTTTCAGCACTAATTTTTCCTCCAAACACTTCCTCCCACACACTTAATTGTATCACCCAGCCTGCAGTGGACCTCAGCACTTATCCTGAGAGATAAATCAAGGCATGAAATGTAAAGAAGTCCAAAGCGCCGAGTGAATTTTCTGCAAAGCTATTTAACCGAAATGACACGGCGAAGCATAAGAAGCTGCAACACAACCAGACTCTTCATGCTCTCAAGGTGTCAGAAACAGTCAGTGTGGCTGCTGCAACTGGATTTTAGACCCTTTTTAATAAACATTCATGAGCTTTAAACAGTTTTCTGTGTTCATCAGTGAAGAAAAGACTTAAAAAAGCTAAAATAAGTCTGATATCTTGTGCAAAACAAGTGACAGTGTTATAAAAACTGTTGTATTAAAGTAAATCCAATCAGTTTAAAATGCTGATGCAAAAAAGAGCAAACACATCTGTTTGTGGAGCATCGCAGTGTTGCTCAGCTCTCTATTCATTCTAATAGACTTTTTCTTCCAGGGCTAAAACATGACACACTAATTTTCAGAAAACACAATTACTGTTTCAGATTTCTGTGTGCCAGCGGCAGAATTTAGAGTCTGTAATGTGAAACACAGCGAGACAGATGGTTTAAAGTCACAGCATCACTCACACAGACACACAACCGGCCAGTTTTATCACAACACTGTCACAATAACACTGTAAACTTTTATTGAAGACACAGTTCACACACACACACACATCAGAATCAGACATAATCATAATTACCATCATTAGCCGCCATGAAAAGGGTTTTTTGGAGTGAAGAGGGGCGTATAAATCACTTCACAGCTGCAGATTCAGATACGATGTGTGTTAAAGTGAACTAAGCTCTTAAAAAGGATTCAGTATTTTTAAACATAGTTTGTGTTGAGGACGTTAAAATGCCTCACATGCTGATCTGCAGGGTCATTAACTGTAGATCTGATTGTATTTTGTCTCGATTGTCTCACATCGAACTTCCTCTTACCTCTAAAACTTTGAGGAAACTTGTTCTCAGTGATTTCAGAAGGACCTGCAGCTCATGAAACACTGAGCTGCAGAAATGTTCAGAAACAGCTGACACAACTGTGTAACCGTAAAGTTTGGATTAGAGTGACACTATCAACACAGCAGTGAGCATTCAAAGATGACTGTCCTTAATAACCGACCTGCTAATTACAACAGAAGTCAAAGTGATGGAGTTTTTTCATTTTTTTCTGTGATTTTATTCCATTCAGAAGGTCCCACCGGGAGGCCGGATCACTGTGATATTACATGCTCTGTGACTTTTTGCTTGTCCGTCCATAATTTAAGTTTTGCCCAGAGAAACGCTTTGCATTTGAAAGAATATTCCAATAATTTTGCACATGCAGCAATGTTTCCTGTCACTGAGTTTCATCAGCTTTGAGCAAAGCTTCACTTCTTTGTGAACATCAGCAATCAGAGTGAAAGATGTCTCAGGATCATGACATGGACTGTTGTGATGCCTCTTAAAGGTAACTTAAAAAACATTAAAAGTATTAACATGAAACAAAAAGGAAACTGTTTGAGTATTTACCTGTTTGACCCCTTACTAAGCCCGCCCCTCCGTCAGGCTCCGTCATGTAGATGAAGCTTACATGGAAGTAGATCATTGAAAAGGTACTCTGGTATGAATTTAGGACATCTGCTGGACAAGAAGAGGTCATTTCTGTTTGTATGTTAAGTTTGTATGTTGAGCCAAAGTCTCAAACTTTGTTTTCAATGTCAATATTTTATCACAAAGTGCTTGAAAATTCACAAAATCAGCCTGAAAATGAAGAAAACAGCAGGTTTTGAAGAAGATTTGGTTCTTGCAGTGAGTCAGGCTTACCTGTTTTTACTTTCACCCCCTGGGATCGAACTATTCAGGTTGATCTCTCCGCCAAATAAATTCCTCTTTTTTTAAGATTTCCAAGATTTAGCTAGCCGATAAACAGACACGTTTTGGTAAAAAAAATTCTAATGAGACGCCTTTTTTAGCATTAAGGGTGAAGATAAGTTTTAATGTTCTGTTTTAACTCATCTCAGCTCAGTCTGGATCTTTCTGGAGTCCTGTAATTGTAAAATCTATATTTTTGAACCATTTACCAAACCTTTGAACGTGTTTAGTCGTCTGTACAGTAAGAAACTAAAGATGGAAATGCAGTGATACGATCCTGGTTTACACAGACAGCTTCAGATGTTTGGATGAATCCTTGATTCTGTGTGAATCAGAGAGTTTTTAGACAAATAATCTGATAAATCTGCAGCTAATTTCTGACATTTGCAGAAGATGTCAGATTATGTTGCAGTGATGGATTATCGAGATGTTCATGAAGAGAAAATGTTTGTGTTTGACGTCTCACAGATTCATGCAGACATAGATTTCATTCACAAATAAACACATTTTTTATGCTTAATTTGACTCGCTTTAATTTGCATCTGTGAGAAACTGATAATTAATATGCAGGCGTTCACGGTAAGGTCATCATTAAATACACACCTGTTTACACTGCAGAGAGTATTGAAATAACTAATTTGTGCTGAACGCAGAAAAGATGAATGAGATTATTTTGTGTGAATTCTGCATTCAAACTCAGAACATGAGCACCTTAATTACTCGCAAACTACTCACAACTTCACCTTGATCCAGTGACACCTCATAACTTCAGATGCTTCTATATTTTTCAGAGCTTTTTAAGCTGTTTTTCATCTTGGTACTTATTTATTTGGATGACTCGGTGACCCACCAAACATTAAACGTGTTCAATCTATCAGCTGGTGTCCGAAAGAGCATTTTAAGTTCTCATGTTTGTTCCAAAGCAGCATCATAACAGAACAGGTTTGTGTATGAATTCTGCTTAACAGCATCTAAACGAATGTGCAAACACTTCCGTTTTTCTCTTTGGATATAATGAAGCATGTTAAACAGCTTTGATTCTGATTTTCCACCTCTTCAAGTGATTGTTTCTCTGTGCTTGCAGATAGGCTTTAATACGCTCGCAGGAATATTAAAGCCTGCTGGGCTAATTAATGTTTCTTCCAGATGACAAAGCTGCACCGTCAAAGCCTTCAAAGTAACGTCTCTTGGAGGATCAAGTACGTTTAAGTGTAACTAAGATGAGGAGAAATATGATTGTCATGCATCAAATACAACCTAAAGAAAGAGAGCGAGTCGGTTTGTGAATCGCCTCGTGTCGAGCAGAGATAAGGTTACCGTGAGTTCCTCGAGGAGCAAACAAACCATTACTGTCATATCTTATAGCAGTTGTGTTAGTTGTATTCATGGCCTCATATAAATCCTGAGGCGGAGTGCATAGCGGATCAGGAATGCACAGACCATGTAACAGGAATTGGAATTAAGAAAAAAGCAATTTTCCAAAGAAAGTGTGCATCTTGTGGAGCTCCGTGCATGCTAACACGACTGTATGCGACGCACTTTCATGAGTCAGCAGAGCTGCAGACGCACACGTGATGTAAGTCATCAGCGTATATTTGACCCGTGACGACCCGTTCATGGGATATCCACAACCCTGCTCACACACACCTCAGTGATAAACCTGAGAGATGAACTGATGACATCAAATGATCCTCTGATTCAGATCGACCTGCTGACACGAGTCTGACCTCCTTCTTCTGCTGCGATCGACTCCTCAGCTGTCAGAGACGTCAGCAGGATGAGGATGGAGAGGGATGCTGCACGCTCTGATGCACATCTCTCCTTCTTTAGCTATAGAAATATTTCAGTTTTACATCACAGACAACTTAAAGAAAAAGCTATGTACATCTAAGTGTTAGAGTAAGACATTAGACTGTTTTAGCTTTTAGCTCAGTTTGGGTCAAACTGTTTGCAGATGTGCTAAAATGGACTGTATCTGACCTCAGGAGGGATTTCTCTAATAACTAAAGGTATCAAGGCGGCCGTGACCTCCCCTTCACCGTCTGTTTGTGGCTCCTCTTGTGGCTGAAAGCTTCAAAAAAACAAAAAAAAGTGGGTCTTTAATATCTGGATATGTTTGTTACATAAGCTGTTCCCAATAGTCATGAATGAATTTACAAACTCAAGAAAAAAGTACATTTTAGAATGATTTAACCATCATAATAACAGACTGATGCACGGAGGATTAAAGCTATTAAGCTTCATAACACTTTACATAATAGGTGCCGACAATCCGGACGTTCTGAGCTGATGATGATAATGATTAGACTGAAACCGGGTCAGGTGACATCCATTTGTTGCTCACTGTGGGAGGGAGCGTCAGCCTGCAACAATGACTGAAATGAATGAGACTGAACAGTGTGTGAACATCACACACACACTGTTTCCTGGCAGATTCTCAGTCTAGACGGGTTTTTCATGCGTGCGGCGCTCTGAAGGAGACTGCGGCTCAAACCTCCCATTGAAGGTTTGTCAAACAGTCTGAGAGCATCACTGGATGGCAGGAATCGCATTATACGCATACATGCATGCCATTACTGCTGGAATAAATTGTTTTCCTGGAGGCTGTTTGGCAGTGCAATAAACTGATGAGCTCAAAAGGAGTTACAATCGATTTGGTGAATTGATCACCCTCCGGCTACTGTCAGGATGTAAACAAATCCCTGAGTCTGTGGAGGCTGAGGCCGCTGTGAAATATTTGATATTAAATCAAACAAGTGGGTTTCCATATGCTTCTCTGACTTAGAAACATCATGTTGAGATTGTACATTTCTGCAAACCACACACATATTGAAACTTTACCCCTTTTTTTTTTTTACATTTTTCCAGTTGAAATTTTACATTTCTATTTTTCAGTTTTGGTTAAAGCACAGAAACTACTTGGGTTTATAGATGGAACAAGATAATTTGACTCAAAAAAACTGGTTTAGCAGCCAGAAACTGCTGGAAACATCCTGATGTCTTTGGAAAAAACATTCTGTTTGGTTTCCACAAACATATTTGTCATTATGTTACTGCACAACTCAACAAATACATAGTTATTTATAGAAATTTGAATGTGGAAAGGTTACAAATTGTAAGTTTAATTCACTTATACATCACTTTGTTTAGATATTGTTAAAATGTTGATGCATAAAATAGAAAAATACAAATGTAATGAATCTGTAGTTTGCAGAAATGTACAATAATAACATTATTTTAAAGCAACTGAGCTAAAACCTGCTCAGCGGCTGTATGTTGCAGCAAAGTTTACACTCTCATACTAACGACATGCGTGTTGTTGCTTCACTCTGAGAGTCAACAGACACCGTGAGCCACAGACTCGCTGTGTTTCTTCAACCTGCTATTAAACTCCACTGAATCCCACTCTAATGCCACATTGTTACACACCCTTTCGACCGCCCCAATCATTTAGCCTGTCAGCCAGACAGCCCAGCGGCTCAATGAAGATTAATTATGATCCCGCTGTCGACAGGGTGGCCGGGGTAATGAGATGTGCCGCGTGGCGAGGAGCCGCCGCCGCCGCCGCATCGTTTCCCTCCCTGTCAGATACAGTGTCCTGTCTTATCTCTGCGCCTCTCTGCTGAAGGTCCGGCGTCACGTAATGTCTCTCACGACGGCAGATGGTGAGAGACATGTCAGCAAACATGTCGGTGGACGACCTGGTAACAGCCTCATTATGATGTCTGTGGAAATGCTGCCTCGAGTTAAAGAGGAATTCAACGTCGTCACACTGTTGAAAGGTGGAATATAAGCTGGAAAAGTGAAGCCGTCTGCTTGTTGGTTCAGTTTTATTTGTTGAGGAGATGAAAAGGATGTGTGTGAATGTTTCTCCTTGTAAAATACAGAAGTGACCAGTCTGCTTTTTCAAACTCTGCACCTAAATTGCTTCTCAATGTTCGTCTGTGTCCTTGTTCCTCAAATGTATTTTATGTTTTTTAGTTCTCAGTTCGCTTAAAAGAAGCTTAAAAACGTGTGTCTGCTGCTTTCTGCTCTGTTTGTGTGCCTGTTTTCACTGAAATGAGACTCACCGCTCGTTTCACCTTTTGTTTCATACAAAGACTCTTCAAACCTTTTCTCTCAGTGAGGTTTAAGCTTTCGTTTTCTTTGTATTGTGATGTCTGCTGGTGTTTCGTTCCTTCCATTTAAAACTTTTGTCTAATAGACTGAAGAGTTGAAACATTTGAATGATGTAAATGTGGAGTTTTTCAGCTGATTCTTCATGAAATCTATCCATATTTCTTAACATATAAACACAAACAAAGCCTGACAGTCAAAACTTCACTGCACAGAGCAGCTTTAGTTAATCATGATAAACAAGTTCTTGAGGAAAAATTACAGCTGACACACTTAAGTCTGATTAATGCCAAGATGCTCCAAACTTTTGATCAGTGCGACTTCGCAGAAATGACTAATATTTGACGAAAAGAGTGTCGCTGCACACTTTTCTCTCGTCTGACCTGTTTTGATGCGTCAGACTGACTGACAACAAAACCATTAACCGACCCAAAATAATGCAGATTCCAGCTCTGTGGGAAGAAGTCAACACTGTTTGCATTTATCGATTCATTGACTTGATTATTTCACCACCAAACTGCAAAGACCGAATCCGCCTGCAGTGAAACAGACGAGCTCACAGACAAAATCAATGAAGTTGATTCAGTTAACGGGTTTCAAACAGGCGTACGGGGTGATATGTGTGTGTGTGATTCAAACAGCTGTCTGTGCCGAGGAAAGAGGGGCAGTCCGTCATCGCTTCCTGACTCACTCTTTAATTTAATGCTCCCTGAACTCATCACGGCTCGTCTGGAATGAACAAAGTTTTCATTCACTCATCAGATTTACACGCAGTTTAAGATCGCCAGCATTTGGCTCGTCATAAATATTCACTGTCCAGGCACTTTTTTTATTTCTGGAACTTTAATCCCATTCTTACATCACAAGACTTTCATTTAAATAAATCCAGAAGAATATCTGACTGATTTCAAACCTTAAATGTTACATGTCGGTTCATCTGACTGTTGTTTAAGGTTAAAATGACGCCTCTTTTGTCGTAAAGCCTGATAAATTGAGTGTTTGCCCTCAAGACAAGACCTGAAAGTCTCCGTGGTAACGATGATTTTCTCCGACATGTGGAGGGAAAACAGTAACCTGTCGCCTGCACACCGACGTTAAACATGATCTCATAGTAAACAAACATCACAGGAAGGTTTTTCAGAGGAGGAGGAGCCAAACATCTCCTCTCAGACCGGATCTGTGTCGTATACAACGATGCACATGTTGGTTCATCGGCACACAGGTGATGCTAAGCTCATATCTGCCTTCATTACCTCTGCCTCCTTCATGCTGTTGACGGCTGATCGATGGCTGCTGGCTGTGAAGCGTAACGATGTGTGAGCAAAGAGCCGGGAGGAAGGAGCCTGAAGTCTACCAACGATCATGTGATAACCATGTTTAAAATGGATTATGTGGAGAGAAGAATATTTGTTGGGCCTTAAGAAATCCCACAATCCTCTCTGATAAGAAACACAATTTAAATGTGATTTTTTTAAAATAAGAAAACTACACAGAGAACAAAAATGAATTAAAACAACCCAAATATTACAGAATTTTTTTATGTTTCACTCAAATTATTGTAAACAAGATCTTTCATACAACAGAGGTAAGAATTCATAAATGAATTTAGCACAAACAGAGCAGGCAGCAGCGAGTCAAACATGAACAACGCTGCCAATCTCGCTGATAAAAAGTCCGGCTGGCCTTATTTTCATAATGTAAATTGTACCAATTTTAATACTGAAGATAAATCAACTGATTGCTTCTCACTAAAACGGCCATCGCTTCCTGTTTCAGCAGGTATCCAGGAAGGGCAGACTACCTTTAACTGACTTTTCTTTCTTTTAATTAAAAAGCTTATTAAAAGGAGATGAATTGGCTGATAACATCACCACCTCTTTCCTGACCTCAATTTGGCTCCACTCACCTCTGCAAATGAGTCCGGAGAAGCTGTCTGTGCATGAAAACTCACTTTGTTATAACCCGTCAGATTAATTCATTAAACGTGGCCGAGCGTTTTCTTTCCTTAATGCTCCGGATTGTTCACGGTGGAGCCGGGAGTTCAGCGGCGGCGGTCAGTGTTAACCGCCGGACATGCACTTCGGTGAAAGCGAGTGGAGAAGTGACGAGAGTTTGTCTGTGAAATGTTACAGGTGAAAGGTGAATATTTTGTTTTAAAGACTCTCGTCTGTAGTGAAGATGTCAGCTGTCTGCAGGTTTAATCAGTGTTAGCAGATTGCTGCATGACAGCGTCAGTGACTGTGGGAGGAAGTTTAAATTGACTTGTGTAAAATAAGTGTCATGTGATGGAATTTTTGTATGCTTTTGTAATTAGTCTGTAGCCTCAGCTGTTCACTGCTGTTTTGCCCGAAGAGTGACCTAGTGCATCCTGCTGTTTAATGTCTTTCGACAGATTACACCCTGTTGTAAATCCCTGAGATGGGTCACCATC
>JAQMCX010000011.1:22952189-22982694 GCA_029814765.1 Acanthurus leucopareius | reverse complement strand
CTCTCTATAGAGAATAAACACTTGGTGCATGCTACCTTTCCAGTCTTGTTCATTGACTCCCTATAGGCAGACTTGGAGAATTTCCACAACAGTCAGAAAAAAGAAGCTAATGCATAATATGCAAAATCTGCAGTTCCTCAAATGTCCACTTGAGGCTCACTCAGAAGCAAGCCAGTCTCCATAAAGCCCCAGGGTAAAATGCCCATTTTTTCAGCAGATATACAGTGAATAAGTAGGACAAGAGTGGACAGTAAATAGCTTAAAGAATCTAAAACATTTATTAAATTAGAGAACGAAACTGAAATAAACTGAACTTGAGTCAGAAAACCTCTGAACAGCCGTCACCACCATGAGAGAGAAGCAGGACGGTGAAATAAACTGAAAAATATAGTTTTACAATGTTGTGCTACTGTCATGCACTTCAAGTTCCTGCCCTACTTCCCAAATGCTCCCCCCCCTACACACACACACACACAAACACACACACAAACACACACAGCCCACCACTTCAGGAACGGCAAGCTGCGCCTGCTCGATAACACACTCAGAGAGCGAGCAGCACTTCAGCCACGCTCACAGCCTCCAGTGCTAATGTGATGCTTCCCTCCTGCCTCCTGCATCTCCTCTCCCGCCTCTGTGGCTCCACTCAGCGTCCAAGTTACTCGGATACACTCATATCACAGGGAAGAGTACTCCCCAGACTTTATAGTCATCCAGGGAAATGTTAGTTTCAAACTGACATTAGCATATTAATTTGTAGAAGACAATGTTTTGATTAATTTAAGAAAGATGGAAAAGTTAAAGGGTTGTAGTTGCCAGTGTTTTTTATTATTCACATGCTGTTTTATGTACAACAGCTGTCTGCAAATGTGTCACAAGTCAGAGTAAAGTAGAGTGTTTGTCCTCCAGTGCAGCAGTTTGCACAGAGGGAAAACATATATGAAGGTTTGAGTTTGCAGGTAAAAGCAGTGACGTCATTATTATTATTGCCGGTTGTGATTAAAAGTGGCAGGTTGGATGTTCAGGACGTGTAACCATGAGCACTGCTGAACACATAAAACCTCATTTACAATTTAACCTCATTCAAAAATGCAGAAACACAACAAAACAAGGCTCATATCCATAAATCTCTTGCACCAGTGCATGCTGGGAGGCTTCTCCTGCCCTGCTGAGATACATCAGTATGCAACACCGGGAGCCGTCCTCTCACCTCCAAACACACTTTATTCTTAACAGTGTATTCAGATCTGTGCGATTAATAACACAGCAACTTCAGACAGAACAAATGTGAGTTGTTTCTGTGAATGTGTGCAGAAAACGAGCCCGATTCTGTCTGAGATGACTAATGAATCCATTGTTGCTCCATCTGCACGGGACGGCTCGTTCTCCTTTAGAGGTTTGTTTGCAAAGATTGCAGCGTTCACGGACCAACCTTGCAAACGTTTTTACACAACCAAAGGACATCTCCCACTCATGCTTTCTCTTAGCATGCAGTGTCCTGAATAACCGCTGAAGCACAGCCTTCCCCCCTGCTTTTATATGACAGAAATGTCAAGTGGTCCCGGCTCCGCACTCCAAGCTAGGTGATATATTATCTCTCAAATTCAGCCTTTGGGATATTTATTAGAATATTTTGCTCTGCCAATTCATCATGTAAACGTTGCTCCCCGTTTCTCCGCCGAAGGGCTCGCTTAAATTTTGAATTGAGGCTCAGCACACACTCCATTTTGCTTGTCATTGTCAACAGATGAGCATGCTGAATTCAATCAGGTTAAAACCCAGATGAAATTAAAAAAAAATGCCTTTTTTTTTAACCCTTTTAAAATGTGTCACTGGATTATATTGTGAAAAAATTACGAAAAAATGATGAAACCTTGATTTCTTTGTAGTGGTTTGTCAAAATTTAATCATTTTCTACTTCAAACAATGTTTGCTTGATACTCAGATGAGCTTGAACAAATACATTTTAGATAATAACTTCATGACATCCACCAATCAATCAATCAAGAACCGTAAGACAGAGCTGGGAGGGTTTGGTGTCTGTGTGCTGAAAACACTGGAAAGTTATTTATTGTAATTTGGCCTTTTTTATTAACAAACAGACACAGAAAAGCATATTTTTATTGTAGTCAATTGGACAAAATGTTAAAAATTTGCTAAATTTGTAGCCTGCGGCAAACCAAACTGACTTTGTGGCGAAATTATATTCAATTTTTGTGCTCCAGAGCTCATAATCTATGACAGCTGTGCTTATTTAGAGCAAGTTTACAGATGATGCAGGTATTCAGAGGACGGCAGGTTTGTATTGATTTCGTCTGAGTCCCAAAGTGTCCGAATTTAAAAAAACCTGGAGATTGAGGTGAGACTGTAAATTGGAAAAATGTCGTCCAAAGAAAAGGCTTTTTTTATGTTTGTTTGTTTGTTTGTTACAGCTCTGATCACATGACCGAACCCTCTGATTGGCTGCTTCATACATGTTATAGGCAGCAGTGAAAATTAAGAAGCACACTCATACAAAAGGACCATTTCTAGGTGCAGGACAGAAAACATAGCAATATATATATATAAAGGAAAAAAGTTAGAGTCCACACACGAGATGCAGCTCCCAAAAACATCTTACTTACAGCTCAGCATGATGCAACGTTTGAGCCCACAGACATGTTTCAGTGTGTTGCTGTAGGCAGCAGTGAAGTTTGTGGTGTGAAGCTCCTGTTTGCTTCACAAAGCTCAAGTCCTGCTCAGACATACAGACCGAAGCGAAACTTATTTTTATTCCTACAGAAATAAAGTCGCAACTGTCTCATTTAAGGTCCCGGCTTTTCATCAATTTTCCCAAGAATTTTTGTACTTCTGCAGCACTTAAGCTGCTTTGTTATATTACACACAGATACGAGTTTTATATGTAGAAATTTTAAGTTTCAAGGATGTTTCCGAACTGTAAAGAGGTTTTTGTTGTACAAGTGCACTTGCTGGTGTTGTAAGGATTTTGACATAGTTTGAAATGACTGAAAACATTTCCTCCTGCTTTTATCAAAAGTGTGCTGTCTTGAAACAGTGTTGTTGCATAGATTCAAAAGACTTTTACAAAAGTCTTTGCTCATTATGAAAATCCAAAAAGTCCATCATTACTCAAAGATTGGACTTTTGCATTTGAACATTTGTGTTAAACTGTCTGTCATCAGTGGAAAAGATGGTCAGATACAGTTTAATACAGGTGAGTATTTGTCTGAGGGTTGGTCTGTCAGGTTAGAGTATTCAACTTCCTGTTTGTACGTACTGGTTGAGCTCAGTTTTACAGCAAATATCCTCCTGCTTTTATGTCGGATAAAATCCCCCAGAAAGACGACTGAGATCCTGAAAGCCTGTTTTTACCAGGAACCATCGCTCGACTCAAAAAAAAGCCCCTCAAGCCAAGAGCAATTAAAACACCATTTTTAAAATATTCCTCTGTCCGCGACCTTTATAATAATGTTTAATAACAGCAGCAGTCACCGGTTGTTCATCTCATGCATTTATCCAGAATTATAATAACTCCAAAGATACTTAGTGCCGCTGAAACACACCTCAGCATGCAGGACTTTGCTCTAAACGACCCTGTTTGCCCCAAAGTCAGAGCATTGATTTAGAAACAGTCACAGATTGTGGAAATAAAAGTATTTTCTCCGTCTGCGGTGAATGAGGAGCTGGGCGGAGGGAGTCCTCACGGGTCCCCTGGGTGATGGAGTGCGGCAGTGATAAATACTCTCAACACTGACATGGCTGAGCACCGCCTCGAGTCCTCGAGTGCAAACTGTCACTTAGCACAGAGATCCAACGACTAGAAACACCGAATGTGCTGAGGGACCACAGAAAAGCTGCTGCATTGATCAGTGTTGGATTGATTATGCAGCGTTAGCAGATACCTGACAGTGTGGAGAAAATGCTGCTGCCTAAAGAGCCGGACACACTGACGGGTTTATGACATTCGGACGCTGACATATGGACACATTACAGTGGTCCAGTACTTTATTACAAGTTTGAGGTACTTTTTCTGTACTTGAGTATTTACTTTTGATGCAGCGTCAAACGTCTACTGCATAACACTTCAGATGGTAAATGTTGTACTTGATCTCACATCCAGCTGCCTCATATAGTAGTGGTGGGACTCGATTAAAAAAAATGATCTAATAAATTAGAGGCTTTGTAATTAATTAATTAATATCAATTAATCGCATATCAATGTTTGACACCAGAAGCAACATTTTTTGTCATTTTGTCGTCTGTGCTAGCTGCAACATGTTTGGCATTGAGGTGGTAGTGGAGGTTGGAAGAGCTCCGGATAGGCAAATTATTTCTTGGACAATTAGTGCACACATCCAGATTTCCACCCGGTAGTTGTTTTCCACCTTTTTTTTTTTTTTAATGTTATATTTTATAGACACGCAGCAAACAACTGGAGCCGGAGTCGAACTCGCATGGAGAATGAAGCTTCCGTACATGGTACACCCACCCTGCCAACTGAGCTACTCCGGGAACTCGTGCAACAAGAAACGTTCCGCGCTGTTCGGAGTGCAAAAATAAATTGCGATTAAACGCGTTATTTTTTTTTGTTGTGTTATTTTTTCTGTAATTAATTAATCGTAATTAACGTGATAAAGTCCCAGCCCTGATATATAGTCAAGCAGCTGAACACTGATTATTTTTCAATCATATCAACAGTTTGTTTCACAGTCCACTTATTTTTTTGTTAATTTTTATACTTTTTAAGTGTTTGTTTTAACATAATACTTCTTTGGGTTCTTTGAACTGAACTCTAATCAAGTTGAGTTCAACTTAATCAATTTAGATTTGTCTTGATCTGGCAGGAGAATATTCAAAGCTGACTTTTTTTATGTTTTTGAGAGATGTGTTTAATGGATTTTTCTTGCTCAAACTGCCATGAATCCATATTTTTTCAGATGGATTCATTCACAGTGGCACATTTTCACAGCAGGAGATGACTAGACGCACTGAACCCCGGCGTTAAAACGCACAGGAACAGGAACATAACGACCTGACAGCCCCATGTATCAGCAGAGCTCTATGAATAATGATCTGATGAAGAGGTCGCGACGGCAAATAGCGTTTCCTGACGTGTAATGAGGGTTGCTTTACTTAATGAGGCCAAACAAAAACAGAGAAAAACACAGACAACACAGACACAATGATGTTGAATCTGGCCTGGAAGAAAAGGCCTCACTGTGGAAAATTACTTTCCTCTTGCGAGCGATCCAGAATTTTAATATCGGGGAGCCACAGGGACGAGCTTTTAGGCTGAGGTTGTTGAGTGGGACTGGGGTTTGGGGGGGTGGGGAGGGAGGGTTGACAAGGCTCCAGGATATTTATCTTTGAATCATTCCCCCAATTAAAAGACTTGGAGAGCAAATAGATCCATAAATACACAGACGTGTTTTTCAGTAGCTCGGGGCTTTGTAAGCAAGATAGATTTATTTATAACGCCGCTGTGTCACTGCAAATGTAATAAGGCTGCATAATTGATGTCAGAGAGATAAAGAGTTTTGAGAAAAGTCCAAAAAAATGGGGCCTGATCTTCAGAGGATTGTTCTGTTCTTTTATCAAGCTTTTATCAAGTTCAGCACAGTGAGAACGGCTACGACTCCAAAACTCTCCGGGTTTGTTTCAAGGAGCAGGTTTACTGAATTAAATTAAAAAAATTTCATTTAAAACCAAGAATGGGTGGAGTTTTTATTATTAGTAGTATTATTTTTTTTAATTAAATCACACTCCAGATTTGAAGGGTTTCCCTGTTTTCTTTTTCTATGTAAAACTACATACGTCACACTGTGTGGGAAAGACTGTTCAGTAAACAAATGAATTATGTTTTTGTTCATGCAGTTCATCAGATTAGATTAATTGGATTAGATTAAATTAGATTTGATTTAATAAGATTAGATTAAATTGGATTAGATTAGAGCAGATCAGATTGAATTTAATTAAATTTGGTGCTGAACTTTATTATCTCGTACTGATAGTGAGACAATGAAATGCAGTTTAGCATCAGCGTACAGTTCAGATATGTTTAGTGCAAACTGTACTAAAAATAAAAGCACACTGTAGCCTTAATATTGCAGGTGTGTGTGATACCAGTGATGCACCATATTTAAGATTTATGGTCTTTTTTAATTTTGTATCACCTTTATCAAAATGTACAAACATACTTTATGGAAACTGGACTTAAAATTGTGTTGCTAGAAATTTAAAAAAACTGCTGGGCTTCATCCGTTTGACAACATCAAGGAATTAAAGCCACTGTCAGCAAAACACAACCATTTAAAATCAGCTGGCATCATGAAAGACGTTAGGAATTTTCTATAAAAGAGGAAGAGTTAAGTATTTTTCACAGCATCCAGCATGTAGAAGCTGGTTTGATCTGATCAGAAGTCTGTTGTTATTGATTAGCATCAGCTGCTTCACAATCACCGGCTCATTCACAGCTGCATGACACCGTCACATTCATGCAGGTTTTCATTCAGTTTTCTCCCTCGACTAATCATTTTGTTTTGTTATTCAGTATCATTAATGCATTTCTTCGTGTCGTTGTGCAGGACGCCGGGCCGATTGGACCGGACAGGAACTGGAAGGGCATCGGCATCTCCCTGCTGGTGATCCTGGTGGTGCTCTCGCTCATCGGACTATCCATCGTTCTGCTGTCAAAAGGTGAGGAGCTCAGCAGATCCATTAGATCGACAGAGTGACAGTTTTTAGATAAAATACTGAGAAAAATGTGAGCAGCGTCTCAACTTGTTATGACTCAGTTTAGCATCAGTTTATCACCTCAGTATCCGTCCACAGCTTTCACGCATTTGACAAACTCTTCATTCAGTTTTGCATGAACTTTGTCTGACTGTTCAGAAAAACACTGAATTTACTCAGCAGGCAGCAACTGAAAACACCTTTTTTACTCAAGCAGAAGTTCTGACTCTACATGTCTTCTACATCTCTTGTTGGTGTCCCTTGTGTGTGTGTGTGTCTTGTCTCTTGGTTTTTATTTTGAGACTTCATGTCAAATACAAAAAAACTGTAAGCAGTTTTCTCTTTTTCTCTCCTGTAGATGATAGTGGAAAACACTCTGGTTCTCAGTTGACGCTGGATGATCTTTTTCACAGAAACTTCCAAATACATGATCCAGATGCAAAGTGGATCAGCGGTGAGTTGGTCAGAAAACAGCATTCAGGTCTGAATTCAGATCTGATCAACAGATCTGACATTAGATAACAGTTGTCAACATGCATGAAGTTTTTATCAACATGCTAACAAGTATTTTCAGTTAATTTCTATAAACTACAATTAACTTTGTCAAAGCTTAAGATGTTTTTCAGAAACAAAGAGCAAAAGCTGTAAGTCTAATGTGCAAATGTAAAAACTATAATCAGTATGTGGGATGTTCGGTGAAACTCTGTGCAAACAGTTTGTTAGATATTGTATGTAGCAAAAGTTGTGATCAAAAACTGATAAATAATTCAGGAGATGAAACTGATGAAATTAGGATCACTGTTGGCAAACATGACCCATTTTTATTTGGTGAACTGTTTGCAGTTAAATACTGTCATTAATCTGCATCTGTAAGACAAAACGTCACTCTAAAACTGAGTGTGAAGAGAAAAATATGACCAGTGTCCGATGTTTGGTAACAGAGAACAACTCAAATCAAACCCTTGATGTTGGAAAAAATGTTTGTGCTGTAACTTTTTTATTGGTTTCTGCAAAGAAAATCCATCCAGACTTTTCCTGCCGACATTATTACTAAAACATCAAACGGGACTCAAATAGCAGCCTCTTTTAAAAAACACACAGTCATTGTCTCCGTTGTACGAAAGAAATAGTGATTAATGCAGCTTTTAGACCATAAAATTAATTGGCCCTTGCAAAGTGCATAAAGGAAAAGTCTTTCACAAAGGTTTTGCTGCGCCTTGAAAAACTCTCCTTTGTTTGTCTGTTTCTCTGAAGACTGAATTTTAAATGTTTCTATTTAATCCATAACAGCACAACGATGCATAGTGTGTACGAGTCCAGTCATTTCAATGCAAGATCAGTGTGTTAGTGCTTATTTGTTGCCTGTGTGTGTGTGTGTCCTCTCTATCTGCACTATTAACCAAAGCAAACCCAGCTAAAGTGTACAAGCCCACAGAGTAAAATATCACGTTCTTGTATTCAGTGCAGCTCTTCTCTCCTCATGCATGAAGCTCCTCTTCTTGCAGTGAGAAACAGTGAAAGACAAATGAAGCATTCAGTTTGGCTTTGAGAGATAAAAGGCAGTAAACAAGTATGAAAGCTGCAGCTCTGGAGACATTTATAATGTAACTCTGCAGCGTTTCGACAGTAAACTCACGCTGGTGTTTTCTGTGTTTGCTTCCTTCTGACCCAGCTGAAGTTTTCAGTCCTCTGGAGAAACCACATGTCACCGACTGAGTCATTAAGGCTGTAAATATTTCATAAACTGCAGCTTTGAGTCTGAAGAACAAGTGAAACATTTCCTAAAGTTAAGAATGTGTCAATCTACTAAACTATTTCTTGTCTGCAAAGCTCAACAGGTTTTAACAATGTGAAGCACCATGAAGAGACAAAAGACACTAATATGAACAAATTGTCGGCCATATTTAAAAACTGTCACTATATTTCATGGTTCTTTAGTGGCTGCAGGTTTATATCAGTTTGTTTTTAGTCGCTTTGTTGCAGATTTTTATTATAATGCATTTGTCTGTCCTGACAAAATGAAACACTGATGATCTGATTTTATTTAAGTCATAAAAAAATAAATCAACAGAGACGTCTGACCGAAAGAAAGCTGTTTAAAGCGCATTTGAACAGCTGCTTTATCACCACAGACAACAGCTGTTTCCAGCAAAAAACGCTCTGATGAACCCGGCGTTTGTCTACCTGCCCGGCACCAGACGGCAGGTGGACAAAGTGAGAGACTGGCTGGTGAAGATGGAGGAGCATTTAGCAGCCAGAGAGCCGGTTTTTCCCCTCAGATGTTGGTGGAGATGAAAACAGAACTGAAAGAGATTTGGGACATAAAGATAAAGACAAAAGGAGACTCTGTTAGCCAAGCTCTTAAACACTGGATCCTACAATTCCCACAATGCACTTCAGGAGCATCTTTTGCTAATGCAAATGTCTTTCAAAATCAGACTTAAAACAGTCGTCTTCATAAAGATTCTTTGCCACCAAACTTAGATAATCACAATGACAACATGAGGGGTTATTTTCCTCCTGAGCCACAAAAGACTGCAAACATTACACTGTTTTAACATATTAATACATAATAAGCTGATCTTCATGAGTAAAATCTATTTAAGAAATAAAGAAAAGTGCATCATTTGGGCAAAATACCCATTTATTCAAGGACCTAAAACTCCTTAAGCTTTCCATTATGGATTAACATCAACAGTGCAAACCATCCATGATGCTGTTACTGAATACAAGCTGGAAAAGTTGGTTATGTTGGCATATTCAAAGACAAAAGCTATGTGATTTACATGCTGTGTAACCGTGTTGACGGTGACATAAAAAGGGGGATTTCCTTTAATTCTCGGCCTCAAAAACCTCTGGCATGTCATCGGACAGCTGGGACACTTTTAATCAGAGCCGAGATTAAACATCATCTTCATCCTCTGAACCTTTATTGATGAAACTCTTGTCAACTCAGAAAGGAAAAGTTGCCCGAAGTCCCAATTACTTTGGCTGTAAACTGTTTTATGTCGCCATTGATTTGATACACGCTCGGCATATAAAATATGAAACAGGGACTGTTTTTTTTTTTTGTTACTTGAAGTAAGGGGTTTCTAAATGACAAGAGCCCTTTTGAGGATTTTCTTGCCAGTCGAACACAAGCGATCCATCTGTCTTTAATATTTATTTTCCTGTCATTATACTCAGAAGTGTTTTGAGTGTTTGCCACTCCATAGCCTTCTTGCCTGAGATTGATGCCTCAGAGCTTATTCATTGACATTTACATGAGATGGGGACCTTGAAATTTTTAGACCTGTCAAATGCTTTAATGGGATTCAGGCCTCCCCGGGCTGCGGTGCTGGTTTGGGATCCGACCGGAGTTATTGCAGGAGCTCCTGTCATAGTTTCCACAGCTGAATGTTGAAGTGAAGTCTCATCGAGTCGAGTTATCTGAGTCAGATCCTCCTAACCAAGTGTGTGTTGTTTCAGTTTTAGCTTTTGTTTTCTTCTCTCTTGTCAAACACTCCTCTCAGCGGCTCCCCCGGCATCCATCCTTCATATATCATTTACTTGTTTGATGTGTAAAGAGTCATTTTGGCCACTGCCAAGTATTTTTATGTAACAGAGAGAAACTCCTTTTGGCCAGTTTGTGTTTCTGTCTGAACAAACAGCAGCGGCTTTTTTTGCTAACTAATTCAAGTTGTCGTCTAAATAATCCAAATTGTAACAACCACCGTCCAGCACCAGCACATGCACTGAGGTGTAAAGTTTGAGCTGATTGCACCTCTCTTATCGACAAATCCCAGCTCTCCAGCAAACAGAAACGTACATCGTTGGTTTAGAGGAAAAAACAACAACAACCCATCTAAATCTACAAGCATGACTTTTTACAAAGTGACCGTGGAGTTTAAAATCAAGTGTTTTCCAGATAAATAATGGTAATAGAAGGTCTTTTGAAACATGTTTCGTTGTGAATCGCCTTGAACTCGTCTCTCTCTGTCTCAGATAATGAAATCATCTTCGTGAGTTGGGACGGAGACATTTTGAAAATCAACACCAACAACAACGAGACCGAACTCCTGCTGAAAAACACGACATTCGTAAGTGTTTTTTCTACCTTCATCCTTGAAACATGAGAAATTCTTCACAAAAACTCAAAAAAAGAGTATAAAAAAAAGCCAGAATGAACAAAATGACACCAGGTTAGAAAAAACAACCCTGAGTATTATCACTGAAATCCTTGGCAGAAAAAAAAGGGGGATGATGGGATCTACTTTTTGTTTTCAGAGCATCAAACCTCCATAATAATGGCAACCTGTTTTGCCCTCAGCAGGTTTCTCTCAACCTGCTGAAGTCAAGCAGACGGGTTTTATTGTAATCTGGATGCTTTTAGTGTTGCATTTAAACGATGATTGTTTCGCAAGTGTATGTGAGAAGTTTTAGAACAAAAATGGGATTGATGTGGGGGGAAAAAAAGATCTTATCCATCTCTTCATCTCCCCACAGGCAACTTTTAAGGCCTCAAAGTTTGCAGTTTCTCCAGATCTGAACTTTGTTCTTCTGGGATATGATGTCAAGCAGGTGAGAACCTCTTAATATTCCAGCTGCAGATGTTCTGACGCTGATGTTTGGTTTGGGGCTGCTAATGCTGGAGGTGTACAGTTCATGAACTAAAGTGGAAACGTGACCAGCATGGTGATTTCTATCTGATTCTTAGTCAGTCAGTTAAAGCCAGAATCGATCGAGTACGAGGGCACGAGAGCTGTGAGAGGAAATGTCTGATTTGTGAGAATAAACCACAGTCACATCCTGCATGTGTCAGTAAAAATAGTTTATATAGTATTACTAATTGTAAAAAAAATAACATGAACAAAGACTTTGACAACTATTTTTGCATAAAATCTATTAGATTCTGTCTCATCCTGAAGGCTCTGCCCTCTACTGGACTCAATGAGGAACAGCTTTCTCCAATCACAACTGTGTTCGCCCACTAAAATACCGTACTTTTCGGACTATTAGCAGCACCTGTTTATAAGCTGCACCCACTAAATTTAACAACTAAAACCACTAAAGCTGTCTTCTTTCAGAATTTAACACCCTTCGTCACACACTTTCTCATTTATATTTGTTTAAATTTGTCCATAAATTAGCCGCAGCATAGTTTAAGCCGCGTCAAAGCGTCGAAAAAAAGTAGCGGCTTATAGTCCGGAAATTACGGTATGCTTGGTTGGCCTATCAGGGCTTTCATATTGTGTATATGTGTCCTACACAGTAAAAAGCAAAGTAAAACTGCCATCAGAATGGATTTTAAAACACTTGCAACCAGAAATGGCAGCGTTTGATCAGACCGGTGTAAATAAGTCACGATGACGAGCACCTCTTTGCTTAGTTTCCTAACCTGCTAACCGTATTAGCTGCACAGCTGCTCTCACCATCGGTGGTTTCTTTCAGTCCATCCTCAAGGAAACTTTCACCCTCTCTGCTGCGAATCCCAGCTGCTCTCCTGAGCTACAAGCAGTGGACTCTTAAACTGGCCCTTCAAGCCAGCTGAGTCTCATGGGTGAGTTTCCACTGGCTTATGAGACGAGCTGGCAGCAGAATACAAATGACTGCATCACTGCCCCCAAGGGTCTTGGATGAGGGTCCTGTGTTGGGTTGGCTGCTGCTCTTGGATCCAAACGGCTAAAACCGAGTGCCAGCGACACAACAGGCACTTAATTTAGCCGTCCACGTTGACTTTTAGAATCTGCACGTTGGCAGAGTCGTCGGCGTCACTGCTGACGTCCCCTCCTGGTCCCGACCAAGTCCACGACATACCAGACGTTATCACATATGTGTGGGCTTTGAACATAGTGTGTGTCGAGCTCAGTTTGCCAAGTTTGTGAAAACTGGTTTCCATCTGTCTTTTTTACGTCAGCCAGATGACTCTCAGAACAAGAAGCCAGTGAGACGATGGAAGGCTATAAAGACTGAAGCTACATGCCCCAGAGAAAACGTTAGCATCCTCACCAGTCCTACTAGCGGACATTATTGAAATGAAAATCATTTTATTCTAACACACATTTCCTCAGTAATATTTTGCCTATAGAAGAATACATGTGGAATAATTACGTTCAGTTTGTTCTTTGTTTCAGTTTTATATGAGCAAAAGGCTTCAAGAACAAGGAGTTTTAGGAGTTTCAGTCTCAGGAATCAGATTTAAATGGAGTTGCTGAAGTGTAAACTTCACTAAATGTGATATATTATGTGCTTTTTGCTTTGGAAGTATCACTAAGTTACCACTATGGCTGATTGGCTGCACAATAATGTTTGAGGCAGATAAAAACACACAGTTTAATCAGTTCATTTTACATTTTTTTCTGTCTAAAGAGTGAATATAAAAGGTACCAGTCTACAGTCACATAGCGTTGTACTACAATCCCATAACCTCTGCTTTTGTGTGCAGAGAAACACAAAACTTGACGTGACCTCCATGTAGAGTCTCAGCTGCTGAGTTTACACTCCAGGTATTTAACAAAATGTCAAGTTCTGGCTCCATTTTTACATTTTGAGATCCAACATTTGTGATTCAAACACATTTCTAACCTGTTTGTAGTAGCCATAGCGAGTCTGTTAGTGATGCTGCATGGAAAAAAATATTCCTCCATTGCCAGAAAAATGAGCAGCTCACATTTCAATGGATTCCTGGTTGAGACTCAGCACTTTAAGCCCCCAGAAGTCCCAGCATGCCTTATTCTAAAATGGCAATATCACAAAACAAACAGGGAGCTTTGTGCCGTTGCCCAGCCACTCCAGGTTTGCGTCACCATTTGACACGGTGTTTACTGAGTGTTGAGGACGGGATGGACGACTGTTTGTGTGTGTGCTGAGGAAATGTGCTCAGACACAATTATCAGAACAATCAGCTCTGAACAGGCTGATACTCATCTGCTGAGCCGAAGCACTTTATATTCTCAGTATCGGAGCCTTTTTCTGTCGCTGTGAGCAGATTCTGGGACGGTGGTGGAATAATGTCTTTGCACGTTTCTCAAGCAGATATAATGCAAATGACTGCAATGAATAATAAGCAGCAAAATTTTGAGCTTGTAACATTGCTGCTAAAAGGAGTGATTGATAAGTTCATGGCCCACAGTGAAGGAGATGAATCATACAGCTCTGTTAAAGCTCAGTGCAACATTTGTGTTTTTTTATGTTTTTGATTATTGAAATTGCCCACACTGTCCTTGTTGTCCTCCTCTGGTGAACCTGCACGACGGCTGATGATGTCCATTTTTTGACAGTGCTGACTTACCATCTTTAATTATAAAAAACAAAAATACCACAGAAGATCTTAGCTTTAAACTTTCTGCATAATTACTAACAGATTGTATCTTCATATGTATGTAATGAGAGCTGTGTAACTCATCTCCTTTACTTTTTGCAATCAATAGCTCTTTTATTGTAACTGATTGTAACAAAGTAACAAATAAAGTCACATGACTATGTAGAAATGATGCACCTATAATTTAAATAGCTTTTGTAAATGTAGCACTACATGTCCAGTGCATGTTTAGTATTTTAAGTATTTTCTCTTCATTCTCTTCTTGTCTGTCGTTGCTGCCTGAAGGATCAGTGCCATTAAAAACACAGTGAGACAAAACCAGAAAAACTGTATTACAAAACTATAAATACAAGCGAACTTTCTTTTAAATTAAAAAATACCTGGTTCAAAGGACGAACTGCAATTTAAAAGCTTGTTGAGATTTTACTCATTCTTGAGCTGATTGAATCCATTCATGTGCTTCATGCGGCTTCTGACTGATGTTGTGAAGCAAAGACAGATTCTCAATGACACTCAAGGCAAAAAAAGGCCTCAGAAAGAATCTTGTAATAACAGAAATTCAATATGTTTGGCTACAAAAATACTCGTTAATGTTTGTTGTGGGATCCAATAGTGTTTTGCTTTCAGCTTTTTTGTTTGGTAGTCTGATATTTAGCCTGCTTATTGGAGCACTGCAGCTGTATTTTCTCATAAAAAAATAATCACCGGTCCCAAGTCTTAAATCAAACCTTTCAGTTACTCTTTGTGTCCTTTGTTTTAATCTCATCTGGTGGAGATATGTGATCGTGCAGCAGAGATAAGTGACTGCGGCCTCTCAGGTGTGGATCTAAAGATAGAAACAAGCTGTGCACACAATGCTGGAAACTCATTAACATTGCAGCACAGAGGGCATTCGCTGGCCGCCGTCTGCAGGAGAGAGAGGCTCTTCAAAGCAGCAGAGAGTGTTGTTGTGATTACAGAGAAAAAGCCCAACTTCTCTGCAGCACCGAGCCATTAAAGACGGACCCTCAAGCTGATTCTTTCACTGGGAAATTCCTGGTGAAATGGATGCGAAAATGTGCTAATCAGCTGCTCCTTCATGGACGTGACTTCACAAGTATCAGTAAATGCACCGTTAGATGACAGAGCTGCTGGGTTTGAAGATTAGAAACCTGCATTCAATATAACGACCAGCAGGGGGGCACTATTGCAAAGAGAAGTCTGACTTTCTGTAAGATAATGAGAAAATGAACCTTCTTCTCACTTGATTTAGTTCCTTAGTCATGATATTTAGATTATCTTTGAAATAAATCTTTTTCAAATATACAGAGGTAAAAATATTTACAGTACAGATGTTGTACAAATGTCTGATTTCGTGGTTATGCATGCATGTAAAGGGGACAACACAAGAGAGTATTATGGTCTGGACTCGGGCGTAGAATCAGCATCGGAGGCTTGAAGGCAAGTCTCAATCATCATCATGCACTTTGATAACTGAACTGTGTCATTAGAGTCTAAATCAGCTTTAAACTCAAATCGTCTCTGTGCTCGATGTAATGATGAGATGTCTGACTGCAGAAACACATGGCTGCCTCTGTGCTCACCTCACATATACACAGTCTATATATTAACACATCATGCAGTCATTATTTATAGTCATAAAGATAGAATCATGCACAAACTTCATGTTCTGATAATCCCTTTTTATTGGCCCTTAAACGAATGCATTTATGTTCTCACAGAGAAGATTATAAGCTTTAGAAATGAAAATTGAGGTGGAACATTTCTGCTTAAGGCTTGATTTTTTTGCAACAGTTTGCTTCCTCCCGTCATCCGGATACAACTCATTAAATAATTGACATGATTTTCACAAACCAACCTTAATTCACTCCTCACTTTCATCTGCCTGCTGTTGAGGACTGGCAGCTTCACGCCGCCTGCATGCAGCCGCACCGCTGAAAGCAAGCAATAAACAAAAGACACTTATGAGTTTGAATGAAAAATTGCTATTAGTGAAGTTAATTTAGCATTTTCAATTAAATAAAGTTCAGCACTGGGGACAGAATGTACCAGTCCTTTCCCTTCCAGTTCCCTTTGGTTTCTGTTGGAAAAGAGACTGGCAGCTGTGACTTTGTTATGCCGAAGGAACTGCATGAGACTTTGAGTTCCATGCAAGTCATTAGAACAGGAACATGTCTTCTTTTATTCTTTTATCTCACCAGAAACCCCCCTCCCTCCCTCGCTGTCCCTACGTCCGACACCAGAGCGTTTGCTTGTGCACATCTCACTGCGTGTTCCTGGCTGATGGCTGCAGGAACTCCGTGTTGGTGAACTAAGCAGGCTTGATAATGAGCTCTGGGGGCCTGGTGGGATGGAGACAGCAGAGTTTTAGAGGTGCTGTCTCCTCCTGAGATGGATGGAGCAGATGTGTTCATCATCAAAGTGACAGCCTGAATCTATGGAGAGTAATGGCCTGCTGCTGCTCCACTGTCTCCAGTTGTCTTAGGGATTTATCATAATCATGCTAGCTGTACGAAACTGCTGCGCCAAAGGTTTCCATAGATCTTGTTTTGTTTTGTTTTTTGTGGTCAGCAGCCTTCTGTGCCAATCTATAATAAAGGGCATTTTTTTTGTGACTTGTACGAGTGCGCTAATTGAAGTGCTGATTCTGCAGCTGTCACCGAGTATCCATTTTTACTCATTTGCAAACGCATTTGGATGAAGTTGTAGAGTGAAAATAAATGAAAAACACCAATTAACCCAATAATCTGTTGCACAAGACATTCAGGAGAGCTGATCTCTGCGCGTAAACAGAAACCTGTTTAATGAGCCACATTCTTCTTTGCCAGACTTCTTGTTTTCAAATCATCAATTAAAAATGTCTCAACACATCTCAGAAGTACTTACAAGACAATTAAGATCTGCCAGTTTATGAAATGTGTGTGTGTGTGTGTATGCGTGTGTTATTTTAAATATGTTTAGTAAAAAACATGTTTAGTAAAGTCAGTGTGTCACTTTTCCTGCTCTGTAGCTTTTATCTGCACTGCAACAAACATGTAAGTATGAAACTTTTTAAAAGGTTTAGAGGTCCAGCGTTTGTGTCTGAACTCATTCAAAGTTAATATTCTTCTTACTTTGAAAAGGAGCCGGACCGCTGAGGTTTCCAGTCTGAAATCTTGCAGATCCATCTTGAAAAGCTCCAACCGGATTGGTTTGTGTCCAGTCAGAGTGTGACCTTTGAGGAGAACGAGGTGGTTCAGTTTTGACTGAAGTCAGAAGCAGCAGTTTTATCAGAACTCGACATTTCCTCATTAAAAGAAGAGCAAAGAACGACACTGAAGGCTTTTTCTTGATGAAAAAGATATTTTCTATTTTCTCCTCACTGGCTTTGGTGAGAGTAATAAATATGGCAGACAGAAACTCACAGCTTTTTTTTAAATGACCCGTCCCTCCCAAACACTGTCTGTGGGCTGTTTCCCAGATGGATTTGTGAAATAAATCTGAATAAATTGAAAGGAATGTGCCCTCAGGAGATGGTGGTGCCGGCTTTCTAGAGAAGCAGCTGAACTTGCTGCTTGTTTGACCCTGAAACAGATCTCCATCCAGCTCAGAGGGGTGGTGCTGTTGGGTCATATTGTCTCTGACTGATCCTCCTCGTTGCTCTGCGGCTCTCAGATCGAGCAGTGACGGCGGAAACATCACTATCAAGCTCATCATCTGTACAAACTGTGAGGATGAGCTTCCTCTGGTTCCTGCTGATAAACCAGATGATGCAAAAACAATCAATCAAATATATATGAAAAGTAAAATAACATGGAGATGATAGTGTGTGATGCAGCAGGAGAGGCTTTCGTCGAGATGCTGTGAACCCATGTGCAGCTTTTTTTATTCTCTAAACTTAAAAAAGCTTCTTGGAGCTTTCAGTCTGAAAAAGAAAATGCTGTGTGAACACACACACTCACTGTGTGTCAAGCTAAAAGCTGGTTTAAGGTTTGTTATTATGACGACGTTAATGTGAAGCAGCAGCATCTTCAAAATGTAATTTCACTCTTTTGTGGTCTCTACAAAGTGCCATTTAGAACATACATTCATGTTCTTTTTTTCTCATATATTTTAATGCTCTCAACCCTGCGACACCCTCAATATTTATTTGAATGCAAGAAAAGCACAAATCAAGTGGTTGTCATATTTGAATTTAAATGCGTTCCTGCTGCAGTCGTGACTCTGCGGCAAACGCCACCTATTTGCTATTCTAAGCTGTATAAAACAAATAACAGGAATTATTTTCAAGTGCCGTGTAACCTCAGTCTGCCGAGAACGCCGCCAAACACCACAATCAAACACACCAGCGCTGTCTGAAGCAGTCTGTTACTCTCTCCATCTCCAAACATCGGCCCCTCTGATGTGTCACCCGTCACTGACAGCCTTATCAGGGAGTCATCACAGAGCTGTCACCCACTGTATGAGGGGTGTCTGCTGAATGATGCCTACATCTTTTTTTTTTTTGGAGGAGGAGGAGGAGGGGAAGAAGAGCAGTCAAGTTGCGATACAATTTCATTTTTTTCCCCCCCTTCCTGGAGAATTCTCCTTTGAACAGTGAAGAGGGAAACCCAAATTAGAAGTGAAGGCTTGGTGGCGAGCAGATCAGCCCGGCAGACTCCATCCTGTGCACAATTGATCTTTAGCTGAGGGGAACAGAGCGGCTCTACTGTATTTATCATATCGCTGCAGGCTGAGCTTACTGTAACGCCGTCGTGCCGTTTCTGCAGCTAATTAGCATGCAGACACATTCGGGTATTGAACCATTGTCTCATTGAATCCTAAAACAAAGGCTTTGCAAATTGATATTCTCTCGTCATGCAGGGGAGAATTAGTGGGGGGGTGGAGTTGTGTAAATATGTGGCAGTGACGAATGAAATTCATAAGATTTAAAACTTAAATGCACATTTTTACATAAAGAAAATGATCATCTAAGATCAACCGTGATGCATATTTGTCAACACATTCACACTCGTCATATTGTGATGGTTGGTCAGGACCACCTCGGTGTCAGATTGTAAAACCCTGGAGACTCCTTTAGAGTCTGTTTTCATATGTTGAATAAATGTGCTTTCCCCTATAAAAAAACTTCCTTGATTTTTTGTTTTGACACGATCAAAAGTGAGGGAATCACAGAAGTCAGTCAGTCTCGACGTTACCTCGGGGGATGTAAACAGCCCAGCAAACAGCGTCTGAGCTGTGAAAAAGGAAAACTCTTCCTCTCTTTTTAATTCAGAAAAAGAATCGACATATCACAGCAATGTGATTCATCTTCCTCTGCCTGCTGGAGACCTTATAAAAACAGAGCCACGACCAATTTGGAAACAGTGAACTAATGTAAATACAAATGATTCGCTGATCTCCAGCACTTACGTGAACATCTTTTTAAAAGAGAATTTGTGTGGGTACTTTCTGTTTATCTCAAAGTAAGAAAAGAGTGATGACATCAACTAAAACTGACATTTTTGTCTTTTTTTTATCTTTACACCTTTTGACAAGATGAAGTTAGAGAAGTTTTGTATCATGGCTCTAATATTCCTGGATCACTAACATTCCCTCTTCATTTATATGCAAATATGTGTGCTGACCTTTGGACATGCAGGCAAAATGCTGAAGAATTTCACACCTTTTAAAAAAGAAAAGTCATAAAAAAAACAGTGGTGGGACTCAATTAAAAAAATTAATCTAATTAATTAGAGGCTTTGTAATTAATTAATCTCAATTAATTGCATATCAATGTTTGACACGAGAAGCAACTTTTTTTGTCATTGTGTTGTCTGTGCTAGCTGCAACATGTTTGGCATTGAGGTGGTAGCGGAGGTTGGAAGAGCTCCGGATAGGTAAATTCTTTCTTAGACACATCCAGATTTCCACCCGGTAGTTGTTTTCCACCCACCAAACCTTTTTTTCTTTCTTAATTATATATTTTATAGACACGAAGCAAATGATCGGAGCCAGAATCAAACTCGCGTGGAGAACGAAGCTTCCGCACATGGGACGCCCGCCCTACTGACTGAGCTACTCCAGGAACTCGTGCAACGAGAACGTTCCGCGCTGTTTGGAGTGCAAAAATAAATTGCGATTAAATGCGTTATTTTTTTGTCGCATTATTTTTTCTGTAATTAATTTATCATAATTGACGCGATAAAGTCCCAGCCCTAAAAAAACACAACTGTGAAGTCACACTAACTCTGCTAACATGCTAATGATAGTTTCCCTTATCAGCCTGAATTATCCTAATGTATAATGCGCCTAACTGAGACATGTAGTTATACAACTCAACTGTAATTAAAGGAAGTGAAATCTCAGTTAAAACTTAAAAAAACTGTTTATAATTCTGATTCTTGATGGACTTTTGTATTAGTTTTTATTTGTTGAATTATCGTTATTATTTCTTTTTTAGATCAGTGGACAAATGTGGTAAAAAGCAACAACAGAGATTATTTCATCACTGTTAATGTCAGGTTTAAGTGCCAGATTGGAGAGGCAAAGATTACCCATAATGCTGTTCAGTCACAGCTCTTGTTCCTTGCAGACTTGTCACTTGCATTGTGTGAAATAAAGCTCTCTCATTGTTTGCTTTGGTGAACAACAGAGTGCAGTGAAGCATTGCTGTCGCTTCTCTCTCACTTCTTCTAAACTGGTGAAACATGCGGTTTTATTGGTTTTCATTTGAAAACAGAAAACCTCGTTCTGCACAGAAAGGCAAACTAGTAAAAAATCAGAAAAAACAACCATCTGAGGAAAATCTGGTTCACCAAAAACATCACAGAACAAAGTCACCAAATCCTCTCAGAATTTTTTTCCTTGTGTGATTTTAATTTTGTTATCAGAGGCGAATATTATGGTACGAATATCTCTTCTGGTTATTAATCTTGTGATTAATCCTCTGTATAATTCAGATTATCAGTGTTATTCCTCTGTGTTTTTCTTGTTTGTTGAGGTCAGAAGTATAATTAACGGGAAAAGAACAAAGATCTGCTCATAATTGCACTGAAATTGTGTTTCTGTCTGTTGTGTTTAAGGTCTATCAGCATTCGTTTCTGGCTTCATATCTCATCTACAACCTGTACACAAGGTGAGAAAACAAACAATAAAACCTAATTAACAAAGACCACAATCAGAGTAATTATATTTAATGTAATGGTCTTAGATCAGTGACATACAACTAGACACAAATATTTCCTTTGTGTTAAATCAGATTAAAGACAAATGTTCAGAGAAACAAATGGATGATTAAAAAATGAGGAAAAGTTTTTAAAAGCACATTTGAAAACATGAAGTTTATAAGTCGACTGACTGTAAATTTGCGGTGATTGTGTCTCTTTTGAGATTTAAAAACAGACATAAACTCTTCCTGTTCTGTTGTATTGTGTTGTTCATGTGTTAAATGTCTTTCGTTCCTCAGAGAAGTGCGGGAGCTGAATCCTCCGGAGGTTTCGGATTCGGTCCTCCAGTTTGCCTCGTGGGGCGTTCACGGTCAGCAGCTGGTGAGTCGGGTTCAGGGTCAGATGACAACAGTGAAGTGAGAATCTTCCATTTTTCACATAATGACGTACAACAGGGAATTTCATCCTCACATGTGACATCTTTTATTGAAAATCTCTCCCTCTGTAAAGTGTGAACTGATTTATGGTTACAAGCTGCAATTTACAGCAAAACACATAAATCGTTTGAAGGCTCTCTGAACGAGTCTTCTCAAAAATGTAAAAGCTTTTGTGTCTTGTCAAGATACAAATTTATACAAACAGAAAAAGCCACGACGATTGAGTGCAGCAGTTGCAAGACAGAACTGAAAGAGTGCAATTATGACATAAAACACATCTAAAATATCCAAAATAGTTGACGGTAAGAATCATAGATGTGTGTGATAGCCGACATTTAACTGCCATATCAGATCTAAAGTACATGCAAGCGTTTTTGTTTGAGGGTTTTTTAATGATTATCATCCATGAGATTGCACATAATGTTCCAATATTGCACATTATAAAGTTAAAATGTGAACCGTTACAAAGTTGTGAGCAAAAGTTGCAGCTTTTCTCTTTGTTGTATCATTTTTAATTGAATATTCCACCGTTGATGTTGATTTCTCATTATTTTTAATTTTTTTTCACTGAGCGAGCGATTAATCCAGTTAGCCTATCGGAAAATAAATCAGTGGATTAACCGAAGGTGGTTGTAGCTGCAGTCAGAAACATTTCCATTTGGATTCAATTACATCTGCTTATTTAAAAATAAAGAAACCTTTCCACATGAAAAAAGGTGAAAACAAAGGTGAAGTTTATTGCCTTGGATCATATTGTATACATGTACATCATGTTTAATTAACACCATCTGTCGACTCCTCTGTGCTCTGACGTCGAGGCTCATCAAAGCCTGTTTTTTGACCCGAGAGGACAAACTCACCCAAACTAAACGATTGTTGTTAAGGAGAAGCCGACAGCAGCTCCACTAATCAAGCGCCTGCTGGAAGGCGTCTTGTTGGGCGTCCAAAGCTCTCCGTCTGAGTGCTGCCTCCTCCGTGCACAGAAAAATCAGTCCGTCATTTTCTCCAGTGCATACGAGGAAAGTAATTAAGCATGTGATAGCATATTTATCTCGTTTCCTCAGTGTTTCTACCTGCTTTTAGTGCAAGCTGTTCACCAGGAAGCCCTGCAGCCATTGTGTCGCGGCGCTAATGACGGAGCTGTGTTTGTCTGTTTTATCACAAACGATCACAGCTGAATATGTTTTTCATCAATGAGCATGTTCTCTGCAGGAGATCAGTTCACCGGGTCGTCTGTTTGTTCAGCAGAGACGTTCGGTCGCCTCAGAACCAAATAACATCTTTAAATGAATTCAGGACTGAATGAATCAAATCCAGAGGAAATGTGAAAACATGCAGCTGTGTTATGTGACTCCTGCTGTGTGTGTGTACATGGATGAGTCACATATACAGTATTTATTTACAATCTGTGCCATTGTTTTTTTCCAATTAAAACAAATGTTTTCCCCTCTGTCCCGCAGTTATATGTATTTGAGAACAACATTTACTACCAAACAGATGTTCAGAGCAGCTCGTGGAGGCTCACATCTTCTGGTCAGGAGAAGATCATCTTTAATGGCATCACAGACTGGCTGTATGAGGGTGAGACAGGAGCTCCTGAGTCATACATCCTCACACAGTGCAGCTAAATGAAGGTTACATAGAAGAATTCAAATGGTATTTACAGGATCTGACATCCTTTGAGCAGAAAAAGCAGCATTTTCCATAGAAATTTCCTTATTTTCCATTACTTTTGTAGATTAATCGAGGCACAGAAAGACAATTCTACACATTACTGAACATACAGTATATGCCACTTAACAGAAATAACTGTTATTTCCTGTCTTTAAATCTCAATGAATAGTTGTTATATCTTCAAATATATTCAGGAACAAAATCAGATTTAATGTGAGGTTGATGTTTCTGCTGTAAAACCTCACAGTGGAACGATGAGTTGATGTATATAAAGGTCAAAAAAATAGCGACTCGGTTACATGAAGCTGCTGTTTATAACCTTTTTCCTTCAAACAACATTCACTACTTTCGTTTCACTATGTTGCTACTGTTTCCTTAATCTGAAAAAAATAGTTAAAGTCAGTGAAAACAGCCTGTTGTGTTCTCTATTGGTTCAAAAGCCGATGAGGCATCCCCCTTTAAAAAGTTGAAGTCCTGAGCTTCACTCTCTCGGCCTCGGACTGTCTGATTCGTCTCCTCTTGGTTGTGGTCTTCTTGTTTTTTCCAGAGGAGGTGTTGCACACTCAGGCGGCACACTGGTGGTCACCTGACGGCTCCAGACTGGCCTACCTCACCATCAACGACTCCCTGGTTCCCAACATGCTGCTGCCTCGCTTCACAGGCTCGCTGTATCCCCGAGGGAACGAGTACCCGTATCCAAAGGTGAAGCTGGAGCTCGTTATGTCATGTGACTTTAATTTGTTGTTTTGGGGTTTTGACATAGAGACATTTTTTTGTCTGCCTTTAGAAATAGATGGCAGGTACACATATTGAGTCAATAATGTGATATATTGCGCCTCTGGATTATTGTTGTTTACAAGCTGAACTGAATGCAACTCGACCGATCCCTGATGGTCAGCTCCAGCCTCCCCTGAGAGCTCCATCAGCAGAGCAGAACTAGAAATAATTAGATCCAATTCTTTAGCTTTTCACTGTACAACAATCCTTACAACCTGACTCCATTATAACCTGCAGAGGGATGCAACCTGCCTTCACTGCAGCTTCGCTCCATCAAACCGCCGCTCTGCAAATAATACAAGCGCACACTCTCTCCTTTAGCTTGCACATGAAGGTTACTGAATCCTTTTCTTGTTTAATACATGTTTCAGTGACCTGCTTCCTTTGAAGAGGGATGGCTGCGGGGATCTGTGGCTCTGGGAGGGATTACGGTGTGATATGCTTTCGTAAGGCGCGTTAACACACCTCCTGTCCTTTGATGTGGATGTTTAGCGTATCAAATGGCTCCGAGATGGGAAATAGATGGTGGAAAACTGGTGAAATAGGGGTCACAAGGTCGAGGAGCACGATTTATTGGTTCAGAAGCACAGATGGGGGTGGGGGGAGGCAGTTAATTAATGAAGCGCCGCTCTTGGTCTTAGCCGTGCCTCCACGCTATGTTAAATAGTTTAAACACACCGTGAATCTGCTGCAGCGAGGTCGGCCTTGTGACGTTGTCAGACTAAATGAAGCAGGGATTTAATTGCTGTCTCCTTCTTTTCTTCGTCTGTGCAAACAGTGATGCTGCACAGCCGGCTGACAGTCATACTCCTGCTACAGTCGCTGGGGGATAAATTTGTGTGGGTTTCTCCTCATGAGTCAATACGCAGTGAAAGTAACACCCCAGAGAGTATTTTTCATGGGTATCATGTGTTTGCGCTTAAAGAAACACCTAATTACTGTCACAGTGACAAACTGCTCCATATTACAGCTCGGCCCAGGCTGGATTTTTAAGCCGATGCTCATGCAGATGTTTGAGATAACGAGACGGTCAGTTTGCACTCGGACCTCAGAGTTTGTGATCAACAGCTGCTGTGACGTCACACATTAGTTTGTGGACGACAGATTTGAAGCTTTGACCTTTTCAGAGGGTTGTTGCCATTGTTTTGTGTTTGTTTGTTTGTTTTTTGGATGGGTGGGGCAGGAAGTGACCATATTTGGACAAGAGGGTAAATTAAATGACTTCTGTGGCACCTGCCAGGCAGTGAGCTGTCACTCAAAGCAGGCTTGTCGTTATTTATGAATAACTTGTTGCACATTTTAATATGAAGTTCAATGAGCTTTAACTCACTTTTGGTGCTGACCCCCAGTGGTAGTTACAGGAACTGTAGTTTTTTTTTTATAGGCCCTTCTAGTCTGACTTTATCTTTCAGCCCGTGAGGTTGCTGATTGGCTGAGATACAGCAGTGCTTTAAGCTAAATGCTAAATGCTAACATGCCCACAATGAAAATTACAACATGCCTCTGCTTTTAAGGGAGCCTCAGGGTGATCATGTTTTTCATTTTTAAAAGTTTAGTTGAGTGTGTTAGCAAACTTAGATCAGCAAATTAGCCTCAAACGCCAAGTGTAGCTTTAGTTAAAGGAAATGCTTTTGCAAGTGTTTGATCATAAACCAAAACATCAACCTGATAATGATGCCAGATGCCAGATAAAGGAGAGTTATAACAGTTCATTATGAAGAAATATGAATGTGTATTTATGAAAACAGAGCAATCCATCAAACCTTTAATATCAGCCAACCAGCTGACTGAAAGATGCTGCCAACACCTGCAGAAGAAACAACAAAAGGGTTGCAACCAAACAAATGAACAACATTCACATTAAAATATGCAACAATGATGCATCGGCCAGTTTATTTTGCCTGTTTGTTTTAATCATAAACACATAAACTGATGCAAATATTTCAGATGTCTGTTTGAAAAGTCATAGTTAAATTATATTTACAATCAGAAAATTTAAATAAAATCACACTACAAGTGACATAGCAGTTATTATAAACAGACTGGTCACAATACAACTTTTAAATCATGATACAACTATTTTGACTCAATGTTTCATATTGTTATTTATCAATTTGCTGAACATGAAACATGACAACATCTGGAAACACAATGTTCAAACTCATATTATAAACTCACAGTGATTATTAATGGTTATTTGTACTAAACTGTATGCTAGTAGTCGCGTAGTTCTTGTCATAAAAGCCAAGAAAGAAACTGTTTTATACTTCATTCAGTGTTGTATTATTATTAGCAGGTGTCAGTGTCATGTTATGTGCTGCAGCAGACTTCATTCAAACAGAGTCAAACATTTCAAGAAGCTCTTCTTCCACCCAGAGAGCAGAGAGTGAAGGATGGCAGAAGATGGAGCTGAATAAGAGCAGGACAGTCTTCTTCCTGATGTGTGATGCTGTAGTTTGGAGATTCCCCCTGTCATGTGGACTAATGAGCTCTGTTTTTTAAAGGAAAGCTTAAGCGAAGGAAAGCGACCGCTTTGCCTCGGGGCCTGCAAACTGTTCAGCAGCACTGTTTGTTCTCTGAAGTTTCATATTCTCATTATATCATCAGCCGCCGAGTCCTGCTGGCATTGTTCAGCGTAACAGCACATAAAAATAGAAATGAAGAGCAGAAATGAAGAGCAGCACATCGCTCAGTGCCTGTTTTTACGCTGCAGCACAGATGTTTCATCCAGTTAGATTTTTTTGCCTGAGAAGGTAACTTCTCCTCTGCTGTTTGTGGTGCAGATGGATCAGACCAACCCCACCGTCAGGCTGTACGTCGTCACTTTGGACGGCAGCTCCCTAACTACTGAACTGAGGCCCCCGGACAGTTTTGAAAAGAGGTATGATCAATAAAAACAGCATCTGATTGATCCGGGCTGCTTGTATTGAGCACATATTTGCTCTTCGTAGTGAGTACTACATCACCATGGTGAAGTGGGTGACGCAGCAGCAGCTCAGCGTCCGTTGGGTCAATCGAGCTCAAAACATGTCGATTCTTTCTCTGTGTGACGTCGCAACGAGTGACTGCACGAAGGTGAAGAGACTCGTCTGATTTATTCTGCATTTTTTTCCCACAACATTCAGTAAATTTACAGAAATGTGTTTATTCACTGACTCGATCTTTTCATTTCAGAAACACGTGATGACATCAGAGAGGTGGCTCGATCGCCAGGTGAGTTCACAATCATTGATCAGGTCATTTTAACATGAAAGCTGGTTTTATAAAGCAGTTAAATGATTAACATGAATAAATAAAGGCCAATTACTTATGAGGGGCAGACATTAACATGAAAAAGAAAACTGAAACAGTTCACATCATGTTTATTTTCACGTCCATTTTTAATTATTTCAGCAGTGAACTCCGGTTATGTTTACTATTTTTTTAAGAAATACAGAATAATTCATTCACCAACTTTTTAAAAAACATTTCCTGTTTTCTGTTTCTGCAGATTTTCTGATTCACAGTTCAACAGGAAAGAGACAAATTATACTTTTGAGCTGCTTTTAATGTGAAACATGACGAATTTCATTGAGAGCAACTTAACAGCAAACCGAAGTGGGCAGAAAACAGAGAGGCTTTCTGCTGAAATAGGATTCATTTTACTTTTAAAAAAGGAAAGAATACTTTAGAGCTGCTCTTTTACATAAACTGTATTTTTAAAAAAGGCCCTTTTGCTGGAAATTTGCCTCTTTTGAAAAAATTTAGACACAAGGACGCGACTGAAGGAGCAAATTCCTGAAATAATCTTTTTTAAAATAATAAAAAAAATTCTTTTCAATTCATATTTATTAGTCAAAACCAACACTTACAGCAACTGCTCATTATTTTTACTCAAAGCAGTTTGAAATGTGGAAACTTTTGAGATGAATTTGTCGTTAATCTTTTCCGTTTCAGAACGAGGAGCCGGTGTTTTCTCAGGACTGCACCACCTTCTTCATCACGATGCCTTTAAAACACGGAGGCCGCGGGACTTTCAACCACATCACCATGATCTCCAACCGAGTAAAACTTTGTTTGAAAACTAGTTTGAAACTTCTTCTGTTTGAATGAAACTTGTGTCTGCGTACTTTTCTCCTCGTTGTTCTGTAATCTCAGCTGCAGACAGAGCCATCCGATCCTTCTCACTGCTCATATGGTTCAATTTGAAGTCTCAACTTTTTGAATTATTTTCTAACTCAATTTCCTGAAAAACCCGAGAAGCAGGAAAACATTCGCTTGAATAAATTAGTGTTTTTCAGATTAATTTGCTTTCTGCAGAGATAATTAGCAGAAGAAAAGCTGCAGATTGAAAATCGAGGAAAAAAAGTGACTCCTTTTTGTTTTTCCTTGTGTTTCTCAGTCTGAAGGTCAAGAGGTCAACGTTCGTCACCTGACCTCAGGGAGCTGGGAGGTCTCTCAGATTCTGGCTTATGACGAGAACACAAACTCAGTGTGAGCACAAGTTATTCACCTTTAATCACATTATGATTCAAACAGCATGAAGTCTCAATTAACAGGTAGATTTTTTGTTTTTTCCAGTTATTTCCTGAGTACAGAGGAAGGCTCGACGCAGCGACACCTGTACAGGTACCACGTCATTTCCCCTCAGTGTGGAGGAGAGAAGGGAGCATCTTTCTGTTTGGAAAACAAGCTGATTTATTCCCTCACCAGGAGTTTGAGTCAGATCGAAATCAATCTAATCTTGTTTCTGTACAGTAAATATTAAGAAAACATAATTATCAAAACATTAGTGAGGATTAAAGAAGCAAGAAATGAGCCGAGCAGCTGCAGGCGGCTTCACGCTCAGAGAACAAACACTCAGCGGGGATCTGTGGCATCCAGCTTCATTTTCAGGCCAAGAAAATATCTGTTGATTCCCTAAAAAAACCTCCCTGGAATATTAAAAAAATCTTATTTTGCTCGTCAGTAAAATCTTGTGTGTCTGTGAGAGAATGAAAAGCTTTAAACTAAATAATCTTTGGTCGTATCAGCAGCACGTAAGAGAGTCACGTGGCTCAAAGGCCAAGTTTGATTCAAAGGATTCAACAGATTTTACAGGAAAACTTTAAAGGAAAATGTGAATTATTACGTGTTTCCAGCCACTAAATTCTACATTTCTTTCTTTCATTAAACCAAAGCAGAAACAGAGTCGTATTTAACGTAATTTAAACGCCACCAGCCATCATTCAAACGGTGGAAACCATGTGGTGCAGCATCTGTTTGCCTCAGACATGATGTGAGGAAGGAAAGTGTCTCTTCATCGCTCAACACAGCTGACGTTTTTGTTTACTGCCTCTTTTTTTTGTTTATCTCTGCAGCAGCAGCTTCAGTCTTTCAGACGTTTGAGGTTTTTCATTCACATCCTGTTTTTTTTATTTACAAATTAAAAATGTACAGAAAACAGGTGGATGAATCCAAGTTTAATGAGTCATGCTGCAGCGCTGAGTCATATTAAATGCTTCATTTTCTTTATTTTTCTTCAAAAACAGACTGATTGTATCTGAAAAACTCAACATCTGACGTCTTTGTTGTTTTTCCTCACAGAGTCTCGGCCGTGGATCCGTTTCAGAAGCACTGCCTCACCTGCTCCCTCTTCAAATCAAAATGCAGCTTCTACGACACGAAGCTGAGCCCAGACTTCCAACACGTCCTCCTCGACTGCAGAGGTGACGCCCCCTACAGACCAAAACAGCAACATCACCACTTTGCAGATCATCGCACGGCTTCCTGAAGTGACTCTGGCTGAAATTACATGCTGTGATTTTAAAGAAACTGACTGATAAAATAACATTTCTTGATTATTCATGATATTTTTCTCTCGCAGGTCCTGGAATACCTCAAACCACTCTTCATAAAGTGAACGATATGAACAGTAAGCACTCCGGCGCTCACAAACTTGAACCAATCGACTGTTTAGCCTCTTTCACTCACTTGCATCAGGTTTATTTGTTCATTATGTTTGAGTGGGAGTTAGATTTTCTTTGCCTTCAGAGTCTTGAAAGTGTTTTAATCGATCAGCTCATTTTGGCAGACGAAGTCACCGCGATCATGAGTCATTAGGCCGACGTTTAACAGCAGAGGATTACTTCTGACTGTAAAAAACTGGATGTGAGGATGCAATTAAGGTTAAGGCGTTAAGTGCTTGAGATGTTTGGTGCATCAGAGGCGTCTGGAGACTCTGCAGCAGATAAACCATCATCCTCCTCTCACACACACATGTTGATTTTTCTGCTCTCATCAAATCTCATATTTAGGCACCATGCTGTCTGACATTGATTTGGTGACATTTTTTGAGGTGAACTGTCTCCCAGTTTCCCTGTGTAACCGGCCTGTTCCGACACCTCTTTTTGCCACCTGCTCTGCGTTGTGATGTTTGTGGTGAAAGGAGGAGACGAAGACAGTTTCTGCCTTGCTGACCAGGGGGATTTATTCTGCAC
>JAQMCX010000011.1:22890777-22950773 GCA_029814765.1 Acanthurus leucopareius | reverse complement strand
TAACAATACACAGGTTAAGAGGTATTTTCCACCCCATCAGCGGCATTTTTTTTACATTTCACGAGAACAAATATAAACAAAACCAACATAAAGGGAGCTCACATACCTGCACAAGACACATAAAAATCAGCACAGCAAACTTCTCATACTCAGCTTTCCACAGCGCACCTTTAAAAGCAAGGAAATAACACGACAACCCGTGTGAAATAAAAATTGCTGCGATGCCCCTTAGCTTAACTTGAAATCGGTAGCTTAGCATGCTACATAACGATGCTGCGCTGATAAAATAAATGAATAAATGCAAACTTCAAAATACATATGACAACAACAAGTAACGTGTGTGACCTTTAACATGTAACATTTGTAACTCCATTTAGCGTTTTTTACAGTATTTTAACACCTTATCAACAGGAACACCCGTAATGCTTACCTCTCCTCACAGCGTCCCGAAGACGACTGAGGAGAATAGCGCGAATCCACAGGATGCGATGTCATCAAAAGGTCAAAGGTCACACAACAAAAATACATCTTATCAAAATAAAAGCTCCCCAAAATAAATTCAGAAATAAGTATAAAGACATAAAAAAAACAACAAAATATGAACAACCATAAAACTGTATTTGGTGAAATATAAACTTATAACAATTATACATTGGCTACACCTGTGTGACCATAAAAGTGTGTTTGACGATGTACGCGAGCAGAATTTAAATCATTTTTCAGCAGTTAATAAAATAAACAGCAGGACTTTGAAATGAAACAGTCCTTCAGGATTTGAGTCATTTCTGTTTGTTTGTTACATGACAGAAAAAAATTAATCATTTTGCTTAAAAGAAAACTCCTTTTTTTTTTTACCAGTGTACAAGATGCTGGAGAGAAACACAGTGTTGAGAAACTCACTGAAAAACAGGACGACACCCAAGTGGGAGAGAAGATCTGTGCAGATCAACAACTTTGGTAAAACTTTCAAAGCATCTTAAACATTTAGCAGAGTTTTGATATGATGTGTGATAAAGATGTTCTGATCTCTGATTTGCCCTCATGTGTCTTTACTATCTTCATCACTGTGCTGGACTGTTTCCATATTTACAACATCTTCATCTCTGACCTCCACTCATTCTCACCTGACTCAGGTGATCAGTGATAAATCAGGGTGTTGAGAATCCAAATTCAGGTTCAAATTCAGTGTTGCAATCTTGTTTTATGTTTTTATTTACAGGAAAATGGGTTAAAAAAATCATCTTACTGTTAAAGAACATGTCCCCATATGTCAGCTTTGTGTTAGAATGACTCACAGATCTGTAAACATGTTTCTTTTGTCTCTTGTTGAATCAGTTTGTCCAAACTTCACTGTTAAAACACTGTATCACTGTAACAATCAGTGCAGACATTCACGTTCCTCTGTGGATTAATCATAATTAACTTCTAATCAATAATCAATGTCTTCAGTCCAACACTTTGATCAAATACCTGCAAAACTAAGAGTTCCCTGCACTTAAAGTTTAGTGCTAATCAGCTCAACTCAGACGGTGAAAACAGTAAACACAAGATCTGCTGAACATTAGCATGTTAGCATTGAAACCGCTAACTTAGTGAGATGCTAACATTAGCATCTGACCTCTGACATTTTAAGGACGTCCATCTATCGTTAAAGTGAAAGTTAAAAAGATGATTTTATGTCTCAACACTAAATTTAAACCTTTTTTAAATAAAAAAACTGATGAAGCAATAACCATAAACATAAACTTTTATTTTCCAATTAAAAAACAAATGTCGTCGCTTTGAGTGTTTTTGTAACGACTCTAATCAAACATTTTAAACGAGGTGTTTCTTCTTCTCTTCTCTGGTTGACTGATCAGATCTGAAAGTCAGTCGGTAAATTCAGGATAAATAAAGCAGGTGCGGAGCTTCTTGAGGTGATTATGAAGCAGCAGAGGCTTGTTGTCTCAGTTAGAGGGAGCAGCTCGACATATGGCCGCCTTCATCTCATCTGCGTTCACCATCAGAGACGACGTGATACAAATGTAACCGTCAGACGGGAGGCCAGCCGTCACCAGCTGAACACCACCGAAATCTCAGGCTCATTTTGTTCTGATTAACAGTTAATTTTGAGATTTTCACAGAACTTTCTTGGTTAATTATAAGTTGTAGCACACAAACTGAGGCAGGCAAAGGCCTTTAAGATGTTTTAAGATGCATTTAATGAACTTAATCTCCAGTTTTTTAAAAAATTCTTTATTAGGTCTGAGAGATGATAATCCGTCTCATCCTCTGCAGATGATGCCGTCAGTTCATCTTTTCCTTTCTGCCGTGATAAACAAAAACCTTTAAGACTGTGAAATCCAAAGCTGCTCAAACAACCGACTCATTAAAATCAATTTACTGTGTAACTTCTCCGTTCTGCAGAGCGTTTTCAGGCGAACGTACCTGAGCGTGCAGCGTGTTGACTCTGATGCGGTCAGATGGACAGATGCACATGCAGAGCATAACAAAACTCAGATTTGGACTCGTCTCTCCCATCAGAAGACACGCTGCACTGAATGTTAAGATGTTAGTTAGAAAGAAACATGATTCTGAGTTCAAATGGGATTAAATTAAAATCCTGAAATTCTGCTGTCGATTTGTTTTGCAGCTCTTCGTCTGGAGTTAATTGTCCCAGTAGATTTGGATGAAACAAAGGAGCATCCTCTCGTTCTGATTCTGTATGTAATTCTATTTTCTAATAAATTTGCTGTTTTAAAGGAGCATCTTTCAATGTGTGTTTTATTTGATGATTTCTATCCATAATTTATGATGTGTGGAGCTCAAAAGTTCCCATCGTGGAGCTTCAGGCCCCACAAGAGGCTGCAGGATGAATCTGAAAGGTTGAGCTGGTTTTCAGCTTAAAGATACATGAAACTTATTAAAGCTAAAAAAGGTTGAAAACCTCTGAATTGAACCATTTTAGTCACTTTATCTGGTTTATTTTGAAGGATTTTAATGTAATCCACTGGATTCTCTTTGTCCTGTCACAGTGACAGCGCCCCTGGTGGCCAGGCTGTGAGCGACCGTTTCTCCCTGGGCTGGGACTCTGTGCTGGTCAGCTCCGACAGAGTCGTCGTGGCTCGACTGGACGGCCGAGGCAGCGGCTTCCAGGGTCAGAGGATCCTGCAGGAGATCCACCAGAGACTGGGGACCGTGGATGTTCAGGACCAGATCGCTGCTCTGGAGTCAGTTACTTTTATTTTTAATGATCCTATTGATTTTGTAAACTGTACACAGTATAGAGAGGTTAGCTATATGAGGCCGACACCAGATATGACTGAGTTTTCTTTGATTTAAGGCACTGAAAGTCTTTAATGATGTTTTATATAAATAATTTGATTTCTTTATGCTGTTATTATTTAGCTGTGGTTATATTGTGTCGTCATATCCAACCTGTATAAAACCTGCACTGACCAGAAACCACAGAAACACAAAGGAGACTGTAACTGTGACCCATCATTCATGAGCTGAACTCAAACAGGCCTGAAATAACACAAATGCAGCTGAATTTGTCACTTTGTTGCGCAGAAAAATCTGAATATTCCACTGTGAATATTATTAAAAGGAGGGAATCACTTCATTTTTGTTCTTCTAACTCCAAATTTTCAGGCACCTGGTGAAGCTTCCCTACATCGATGGCAGTAAAGTCGGAGTTTATGGAAAGGTAACAAACAAGGAACCACATAAAACATGTGTGTGTTTTCCCATCATGCTTCACAGCAGCCATGTTGTTTTTTGTTCATCCTCCAGGCGTATGGAGGCTTTCTCTCCTCCCTCCTGCTCCTCAGACACAGCTCTGTGTTTCGATGTGGCATCGCTGCAGCTCCCATAACCAACTGGAGACTTTACGGTGAGAAAAACAACACACACACACACACACACACACACACACACACACACACACACAGTGATGTAATACCACACATACAATATGACACCAAACCGAGTTTCAGACAGCCAGTGAGTCAATACCGACGTGTTCATCATCAGATTGTAACTAAATGTACTGGAGCTGTTAAAGTCATTTCATTAATTATCAAAACAATGTTAAACAAATAATCAAGAAGGTCAGAGAACCCGAGGCGTCTGTTCATACTGAAGAGAGGAGCAGCATTCGTTTTAAAGGCAGTTTTTATTCGTCATAACGTCCTGTGTTCAGTGAGGAAGGTTCATGTGCACTGGATGTGTTGTTGTGAGTGAATGAATGACTGGTGAGTGAGTGAAAGCAGCAGTTCTGTCTTCGCTCACAGCTTCTCCTCATGAACGTTTCAGGGTCGGCCGGCGGTGAGAAATACTTCGGCTTCCCAGCGAAGGAGGATCACAAACACCAGGTTCGACCTGCTTTCACTGCAGTATGAACTGCTCATGGAGAGTTCATGTTCTCACCACGACACAGCGAAACAATGCCGCCTCAGCTCCTGTGATAAAGGTTCATGTTAACATGTAACAGAGACACAGCAGACGGTTCAGTTTGCAGCAGCAGGAAGCAGGAAGTTGGAGAGGAGGAGTCTGAGCTCCTGCTGTTTCCACTCATGAGGGTGAATTAAGATCCAAACCTGCAGAGAGTGGTGATGGTTGTTCCTTCAGACAGGCACCTTTCTTCTGTCATATCTCTGAAAAAAAGGCTGAGCCAATCACAATGAACCCTGTCAACAACGTCTCACATCAGGCTCCTCCAGATAATCACAGGTTATTGTACCTGAAGAGAAAAAATAAGTTTGTTTGTGCTGAGGTTCAGATTTCAGGTGCGTCGTTACCTGATTATTAAGTTCATTGTCGTGGCAGGAGAAGCAGCGCTGCAGCTAATGACATTAATGATGGCTGCGTCGCACTTCGGCGTGCCGGCTTCAGGCCCACGTCGCGCTCGCACGCTGAGTCTCTGACACGCAGCTCACCGCGAGTTCAGAGGAAGTGAGGCGCTGATGACAGGTGGTGATTCATCACACCTGACGAGTCAAAACGTCTGCTGTGGAAAAGCTCTGTGTGTTTTTGAATTTCCTCAGAACACACACAAACACACACACACACACACACACACACACACACACTCAGACGGCCAAATTGTACAGCTTTGTCAAACCTGAGATCTTCTCCATGGCAACAGTGGCCGAGTTTAATGAGAATTGTTGTAATTGGAGCCAAACTGGAAAAAAAAAGATAATTTCCCAACAACAACTTTGAAATTTAACATATTTGCTTTAACATTAACCTATAAATGTGTAATATCATCCCTGATTTTTATCTTAAAGACCATCGATCATATAATTAAGATGAAGGGAATTTACATTAGCAAGTGTTAATTTACAGTTCATTACAGTTACATCAGTTTTATTATTTATTGGATTACAATTAGTTTGAATTTTATTGTATAAGATTTATTGTTTCAGTCCTAAAGCTAAAACTAGATGCTAAAAATACATGGAAACATGTAAATCTGACTGAATTCAAAGAAAGATTTATTTTTTCCAGAGTCAAACTAAAATGTCTGGATCGTACAGTTGCAGGTCGACCTATTAAGTCGTGTTTATGGCTCAGTTTGTCTGCAGCTACATGAATCTTAAAGGACAAGAAGAGCTTCATGTGGAATTTACATTATTTGCTGTTAATTATCTCTCAGTGAGAAGACGTTACAGTTGTTTCTGTTTGTTTTTCTGCGGCAGATTTCCTCTCTGCTCAGCAACATCACAGCTGCGAGTCCTCAGAACTTCCTCATCATCCACGGCACAGCCGACGGTGAGTTAAAGACGACGAGTTCAGACAAAAACAACAGATATTTATCGGTGAAGAGATGAATGTTTCATCCTGTTCGTTCTGTTCTTTTCCAGCGACGGTTCACTTCCAGCATTCTGCTGAGCTGGTCAAACTGCTGTCGGGGTCAAATGTTAATTACACTCTCCAGGTGACTGCTGCCATTTTCTCTGGCTGACAGCAACAAGAGGAGACTCTCATGTTGTGATTATGGGTCAAACAAACAGAACACGCGTTCAGTCTCATGTTTGAAAAGAGGCGACAGCGTCCAGACTGCGACAGTGTTTGGACTTCCTGCAGACTGAAAAGCACCGAGAGTCCAGTCAGATCTCGTTTTCTCAGTTTGTGATTTAAACTAAGTTTTGCAGATTTTGGCAAATTTATTCAGGCAGAGTTTTTGCAAAGCTGCTGACATTTGAGAAGTTTAATGCACAAAAAGTTTAGATTCCTCAAAAGCATCTAAAGTTTTATTTTAAAAACTAAACTTTAACACTTTTACTGAAAATATTTCAACTGATCCTCATCAGACAAATTAGATGTAATGTGTTAAATAATGAGCTTTAGGATTGTCGGTAGATTCTGTTACGGACCTGTGCTCGTTGTTACTCTTTGCTAAGCTAAGCTAAGCTAATTAGCTGCAGGGTCCAGCCACATATTAGCATAAAAACACAAGTTTACTTTCTCTTTAAGGAAAATTAAGGCTTAATTTTTCAAAATGTTGAACTATTCCTTGAGGCTTTAAAATGTAAATACATTTGAAATCATTTAAAGTTGAAGGTTAAGTGACTGAAACTTCATTTTCTTTCTCCTCTGTCCAGATTTTCCCAGATGAAGGACACGATATCGTCTCCACAAAGGCCCGACACTACATGTTTAACTGCATGCTCACCTTCTTCAGGCTCTGCTTCGAGGAGGAGAAGCTCGTGGTGTCGGAGACGTCTAAAGAAGACGACTGACCTGCAGAAACTCCTGTGGCGACGGTTTTAGTGCAGAGTGCAGCCGCTGCTGTCTGCAGCCGACAGAGAGAGGCTGTGTTTTCCTGCAGGGCTGCTGTCTGTGAAGGCACCCTGAGAACCTGCAGACCTGCAGTGTGTAAGATATGTAGCATCACGTTTGATTGGCCCAGCGAGGTGAATGCAGGTCGACATTATTTAGCTGTTGAATTATAAAAATATCTTATCATATTTGCTCTATTCTAATATTCTAACGCTTCATATTATTATTCTTGTTTGTATTGTTTGTCTCATGTATTGAGGACAAATGTCAGGGAATCAAAGACACTTGTATTTTTCCATTTTAGAGCATAAGTTTTGCTGACTGCTGTGATCTACTGTGAACGTTTCTATTCGCTGCAAACAGAACAGCTTCACCTGATTCCAGACTTTAGGAAAAATCATATCACTCAACAATATTTGCGGGTGCCTTTAACTCATATTCGCGTCACTATTTTCCAACATTTAGAGCCAACTCAGTGTTTATAGACTAACTGCTGTCTGATGAGACCACGAAGCACTGAGTTTCACCAGAACATCTGCATTTTTAATAACGTTTGATTGATTCTTCATCCAACCAACAAGGACAATAAAAGGGAAACAGTTGTTAAAAACCTCTATTTTTCAAACATAAGATTTAAAAGCTGTTATAGAAATTATAATGAAAGCCTCAATTAAGTTTTTCAGTGAACTCTCTGTATGTTTTGTAATTTAAATCCTGCTGGAGAAGCGTCCTCGTATCTTTGAGTGGATCTTTGGGTTTTTCTGCAGGAAGAGCTGCTTGACCTTCTGCTCTATTCTAACGTCTATTAGCTCAGAGTCCTTATTTTTTTGCTAATTAAATAGTGGAAGCATGCTAACGCTAGCATACAGGCGTATTTTAGGAACCAGTATGATGACAGAAAACATTTAAAAGCCATGATGAGAGGGAGAAGAGAGTTAAAACCCCTCGAATGGACGGATGTGACGTCCGGGGACGAGCTCTGTTTCTGTCGTCTGTGTTCGTTTACATGTGAATGATCTTTTAGCCGTTCTGTCTGTCTGTTGATGCACTGATGCACACTAAACTTTCACTGGATCGGTTTGGAAATTAAATTTATTATATTCATGGATGCTTATTTGTAAATCACCATTTTGTCTCAAGGGATCATTTTTTGACTCAGGCAGCATCTTTGCCTCCTCTGCTTTTGTTTTTTGGCTTTTGTCTGATGTTTTATTACAGAAAACACTGTAATTTCCTCATTTTTAAATTCAGTCAGGAACGCTGAGTTAACATGCAAACACAGTTAATATTTTTCACTCCCCGTCTTTTGCTCTTCATCTGATCTGAAAGGGGCTTCTGTGTAGAAAATGGCATTGAAGTGCTTCTTAAGGGCATTTGTGTTGAACACACATTCGTTTCTGTTGTTGTTCTGACTGTTTCGTGTGTGTTTCATATTGTTCTGTGTTTTCTTGTGATTAGGAAACATGTTTGAGCACTGTTCAAGGAAAAATGCAATTATGTTACTTGGGTTTTCTTCAGAAGTTAATGCTGGATTGAATGAAATAGCTACATTACAGGTTAGTAGACTATATAATAATAAGATTTATCGTCTTTATAGCCATATAGTGATAATTAGTCTTTAACACACTGGATTTATAGGATCATCTGACTCCTTTTCTCTTATAACTTTCAAGTGTTTTAAATGGGCAATAAAAAGGTTCAGCTTAACTTGTACTCATACATATATATTCCTATATACAGTTTACTTTTTGCTGTAACCAGACTCCTGTAATCCTGTTTGATCACGTCGTCTCTTCAGCATAGAAACACAGCTGGCTGTCAGACGGCGACGCTGTGCCGCTCACATCCTGCTCATGTCCACCGTAAACATTTGTACACTTTGGAAAATTTATATGCTGAAATAAATTGTTAAACAAACAGTCTGTGTTTTCTGCTGAGACGATGAAAAGTGGGTTTCATTCGGAGCCACATCTGATCCCACACACCTGATCTGGATCTGAGAGTGCTGACGCTGCTCGAGTGGCGTTCAATGTTCAGTCAAAGTCAAGTCAGAGTCGCAGCTTTAAAGGCTAAACAGACGATTTAAATGTATGTGTTTGCTTCCTGTCACGTCTGTGTCAAATATGAAGCGGAGGTCCGGACCTGGTTAGCATAGCAAACAGCTTAAAGATCAAAGGCAGCGCCGTCATGTGTGTTGTGTTTGATGGATTTTATAGATTCAAATCCAGCAAACAAGATGGACTAATATGGACCCCGAACCAGCCTGCAGGGTAAATATGGACAAGCCAGTGAAAATATTACTCAGTTAACAACATTGGAACTGAAATAAAAGGATATAAATTTGATGTGAGAAGAAGCTGCAGGTTCCCTGAAAACAGACATTTAAAAAACAGAAAAAGAGAGAAAACTCACATGAATCCACCTGATGATACGGACAGAAATCCAATATACTCTCCGTAATATGACAGAAGTGACAAACTTATATATTCTTTTAAAGTTAAATTTTAATATAAATGCCTATTCTTGTTTTATTTTAAGAAATAAGAATAAAACTATTTGTCTCAATTACTTTTTTTGATTTTAAAAGAGATTAAGCTGCACTTTTTCACTTCTGTTCCATAGTTTTTAAAGCACTATATTAGCTTGACATTCAGGGATTGTGCTTTATAACCTGAAATAAACTTTCTGCTTTTGGATCATTTTTATAATATAATTATGATATTTCTTCCAATTTCTGATGAACCTTTGTAAAGTGGTTTAACATATTTCCATTAGCTAAGATCAAAACAATTCAGATTTCCCCCCAAACATGTCTGTGTGATACAAACGCTCTGTTTGGTGTCTGGTTCATTAGTAAAGTGTGTTATTGGCACCTCAGACTGAGTCTCTGTTAACAGTGACACACACACACACACACACACACACGTGTGTTTAAAGCTTCGCTTGTCTCTGTAAAGAAAAGCAGAAGAAAGCAAATAAGTGTGTTTTTCCCCAAATGTTAGTTAGTTTTTCTGCATTGAAGTGTGACGGTGTTTCTCCTCTGATGAGGGAAAAAACCTTTGACTAAATTTGTGTTTGTAAAAAAACCTCAAAGGTTCAGTCATCTCTTCCTGAGATATCCCAGAACCCTTTGCTTCAGTCTTGTTGTTTTGAATGAAGTTATTCCTTTCTGAGATTTGAATCATCTGGTCAGAAGTTCACACAGTGACCAGAGAGTGAACATGTGATCTGATCAATGAGCTTCGTTCCTGCAGAAAATCAATCCAACAGCCTCACAAACAGGCAGCAAGAAGTGTTCAAAGTTTATCTCTGAATTCAGAAACACAAGCTGAGACGAACAAAGTAAATAAAATCTGATGCAACGCGTCAAACTTGCTCCACTGATGGAAAGCTTCTGAGCAGCTCCAACACGAGGCTGTTTCCTCAAACTTGTCAGGAGAAGATTCAGACGTCAGACGAGCTGACAGACGGCGATAACCGCTGATGAGCAGATTGCCTTCGTGCTCGAGTTCGGACCGCGGTGAAAGAAATACACAAAACACTCCTGATGGCGTTCGGCAGAAGTGAGCAGAACTGTGGGCATGACAGACGGCGATAAGAGCATTTTATCAACCTGCACATCCGTAAAGCAGCTGCTGCAGCAGCTTCCTGCGGCTGATTCAAGCCTCTGCTCAGGTTCAGACTGTGCAGGAAGCTTCATGGAGGGGGGGGTCAGCGTGGTGTCAGTCACACACTGCAGCTCCAACACATAAAACCCTCAGAAAGCCTTTAAATCAGAGGAAGACTTGCCTGTTTTGTCTGAATGGAAAGCAGAGCGACGCAGGTGACTGTCTCACCTGTTCACATGCTCTCATGTGTCTGTTATTGGGATAAAAATCCATGTGTGTGCAAGTAAACAAGAACATCATAAAGTCATTTTATCACTGTGAGAGAGAAATGTGATGATTTTGAGAAGGATTTCTTTTGTTTGAGTCTGTACGAGTTTTTTCTTGTAAAATTTCAGCGTGTGAATCCTTTTATAGAAACTCAGAACAGGTTTCTTTGTCCTCAGACTAATAACACATTCTGTTTGAAATCTATTCTTAACTCGCCTTCAGTCAGATTTATTTTAAGAGTCATGAGTGAAGTTCACTGAAAAGCATTTCACTTTAGGTTGTACATCACTGTAAATACAATATAGTGAATAAAACTTCATAAATCTGCTGCTTTCATGGGTTTCGTCTCAACTCTGCTGTGTTTTTCTCTCAAAGTTTGACAAAACTTTAGAATGAAAGAAAACATATCAAAGTGTGGATCTGCACGGATGTAAAAATGTCATTAATGCAGGTTTTTTAAGGTCGAGACGAACTACATCTACTCATTAATGTGAGCATAAAGAGGAGGAAGTAAATGAAACATGAATTGGAGTGTTGGATGATTGGATTAGTCAAATAATCAATCAGGCAAACAAATGTGCCTGATTGGCTTCGTCGTGGTGAAAGAGTGCTCTTTATATCAGCATGGCTTTGTGTTTTTCATAGTTTTTTTTATTTATAATCATCACTAGAGGACAATCACAATAACCCCCGGACCTCTACCCTGCCCTTTCCCCTTCAAAACAGCAAAAGGAACAAGAACAAGCATTACAAAATCCATCCTAAGAAGAAAATCAACAGCTGAAAGGAAAAACCGAAAACAACGAAACCAAACCAAAAAGAAGTACAAGACGTCAAAGTCAAATCAATCCATCCCCATAGACTAAACGATCTATGAGATGTGACATCTCAAAAATATATTTATATACACACTCTGCTGTTTGTATTGTACAAAATGTGGCAACACTTGACACATTCCCTGTAGACATGCAAACACCTTACTGACACTGGAAAAACTGTCCATCTTAGTAAACCCATTCCCAGAAACCTCCACTGCAGCGCAGCTTCTTCTGTCTTGAAATAAGAGAAAATCCAAAAACAGGAAACGTCTCTTGACTTCAAGAAAGCTCTTAAATCAGATGGAGATTTACCGAAAAAAGGACCAACAAAAAAAAAACAAAAATCACCTCACACCTTTTCAGAGATTTCATCGCTTGTTTTAGGAAAACTGACATTTTAAGAAAACAGGATGAAATGACATAATAAGATGGAGAATTTTTGCAGCGTGGCCTCAAACTGAAAGTACCGTATGGCCAAATATCCATTAAACTTTACACATAATTCATAACTTACTCATGAGCGTACGGCTGACAGAGTGTTGTGACTGTCTCTGATGCTAAACTGACTGCAACGCTGTGTCTCGAGGACCTGAGTTGACGTAGGTTAACATGACACCGCTAACGGATGACTACCACTGCCAGCAAGTAACATTACAGTATGTTGAACCTTATAAGGCATTGTACATGTCTACACAAGACTCCTGTACAATAAAGTGTGACCTACTGTATAAAGATTGTTTTCATTCAGGGGTGGGCAATGGCGGAGGGGGTTCAGCAGGAGTATAGCACTTATCCAGGATCGGCTCGGTCGTGGTGACGTTGCGTGACTAAACATTTCCGCGGATGGCTGGAGCATTTCCTTGTGCAACAATACGACAACCAAAGAAGAGGTGAGATCAAAAGTGTACATCTGTGTTCTTTTCTTTTCCTCCCGTGTGCTAAGCACAGAGGAGACTAACATGGCAAAATGAGTGAAGCCCGGAAGGGAAAAAAGAACCATGCACTTGTTTAGTGTGGATGAGTAGAGTTCGGAGAGGCTTGCAGGAGATGGAGGCGGCCCTCCTGCGCGCCTCGACGAGGAGCCGAGCGTCCCCAAACTGAAATGACTTTATGCTAAAGGGCAGTTCCCGTCTGGAGTCCCGGCAATGCAAGTGTCACTGTGGTGTCCTTCACTGATCTTTTTGACACATTTATACACGGCCCGGCATTCACAGTCAAACACTGGAGTGCTCACACACACACACACACACACACACAGGCGCTCACACACACACACACACACACACACACACACACACACACACACACACACCCTCGCTGTAGAGCATCCCCGGCTCTAACACAGTCTCCATGTCTGGCTAAACACTTGGTCCAAAACGCAAAAGGCCTTGACGGATTTTAGCAAAATTCTCCAAGCTCTGCCAAAAGGTCTGACCCTCGGTGCCTCCCGCCTACTCCTCCTCCTCCTCCTCGTCATCCGGCAACGGTACCAGCTCCTCCTGCAGACACTCCCTGTAGAAGCTGGTCAGTGTGGCGTAGAGGTGCTGACGGCTCTGCTGAGACAGGAAATGGCCCTCATCCGGGTAGATCTGAAGGGTGAAAGGTCAGCGAATTAGTGAAATACAAACCTCTGATGGACTCGTGTGTTTTGTTTCTGACTCAGTTTAAATCTCAGAGTTTGTAAGAGTCTGGGAATCTTTATCTGCAACTGTGCAGAGATGCCAAAATAAAAAAGAAGTTTTGAGTTTCACAGTTCGCCCTGCAGCAGAAAGATGAAGCGGTGGCCAATCAGCTGATCGTGTCAGACCGAACGGGGCTGAACGACCCCGTCACAAGAGGGCACAAAGACAGTGATTTGAGTTTGCATCCCCACACTGCCTGCAGTGACGGCTGCAGTGACGGCTGCTGTGGCGGCTGCAGTGACGGCTGCAGTGACGGCTGCATGGTTTGACTGAGTCTGAAACTGTCCTGAAGCTGAAAATGACCCAATAAGAACGGTTGAGTTTGAAACATCTGGGCTGTTTGCCGTAAAATAAAACCAAACAAAGAGCTGAAAGAGACTTTAAATCTCTGCAGAGTTGAGAGGAACTCCAGAGCTGCTGGTGATCCTCTGTGTTTGAGACAGTTACTGATTGATTGATTGATTAATTGTTATTATTAAGATAATGATCGGAGCAGCCTTGAAGAAGCTGTGAAAGACAGCAGGAGTGCAGATCCCTCAACCAGGACAAACTAGTTTTCACCCCCCCGTGTTTCTCTGCAGTCTGATTGTTCAGGTCGTCACAGAAAAACACATTAAACCCAACAGGAGCTCATTTCATTTATCAGTCCATCATAATTCAGTCTGACAGCAGGTTCTGGCTGTTCCACACATTTGTTGGCTAAACTCGATGCATTGCTTACATTCTTTTGCATGTGTTGCATTGTTATTCTGTAAGATGTGCATCGTCATCACTGATTGCTCAAAACGATAGAGAGAATTGGCCTCGGTGGCGTTAGCGTTGCTGCTGCTGCGATACACACCTGCATTGAGTAGTTTGCTCCAACTTTCACAAGGTTCTTGACGAGCTCAGCAGTATGCTGAAAGTGGATGTTGGCTGAGAATAAAGAAACGAGACATGTCAGCAAGATTCAGCCTGAATCTGAACCGGGCAAAAAGAAGAGACAATCAGATTCTGACAGGATGGAGATACCTCCACAAATCCAACATGCACGCTTCACCAGCCAATATTTTCCTCTGGAAATCCCAGCATCCATTTAGATAACCCACTTTCCCTTTTTATCTTCTGATTAAAAACCCATTTGGCTCATTACCTCAGGATCGCATGCTTCTTTGTGCTCAGCAGTGATGCACCACAGATACAGTATTTTCATTCTGTCACAATTTATTTGCTCTTACCATCTGCTGTGCCGTGCACCAGCATCAGCGTCTGCTCCCTCAGCGTTTGAACGTTCTGCAGCACGCTGGAGAACTGGGAGGAAATCAGAAAGAGTGGAGGAGATAATAGGTTGATAGATATGCTAACTGGCATTGAGGCAAGCAATGAAAACATAAAAAGAACGAGGAAATGAAAGACACTGTGCTAAATTGCATTATATCCTAATTACACACACACACACACACACACACATGCAGACACAGTCATTCAATCCAATTAGAGATTTTTCAAGTGATAAAGTATCTCCCTGTGACGTTATTCTCTGTGCTCGGAATAATGAGCGTTTGTGTGAATTTGGAGGAGGACGGTGCAGAATGATCCTGCACACAGAAGCTGCAGAGCTGCGGAGCACCGGAGCACCGGAGGCGTGAGAGTGACTCGCTCAGGACACATCCGCTGCTCGCCTGTTTACAACCAGCTCGCAAACACCTTGAAAACACCCTTTGATAGCTCAACATCTTGTCTGCGCGGGAGGCCTGAGAGTGCCTGGCAACCCCTTTCTGCAGCAGCTTATACAAGGGAAAAAAAAAAAAAAAAAAAACCTCCGGCATGTGATCTGACACACCGGTGCACACAGTTACCAGAGAGAGATGACTGACAAAATCCTACAGAGCATGAAAAAAACAGAAGAAAAGGCAAAGCATCGCTGCCTCCGACTTTGATAGCAGCATTCAGTGACTGTGGGAGCTTAACTGTGGGTGTGTCGGCGATGTTACGGCAAGCCGCTTTCAAAGATCAACGGCAAACAAGTGAGGGGGAGGCGGTAAACACGCACCTGATATCTGCTGTCATCCCGTAATGGCATGCCAAGGTATCTCTCCGAGAACGCTGATGCTGTGCAAATGAGAAGTGATAAATTCTTAACAGAGCTGCCGGAGCGCGGTGCCTCGGCTGCAGCTAAATACCCAAACAAAGTGGAGTCCCTGTCATCCAGAGAGCAAATGACATGCTGTCAGCCGGGAGGAAGTGACACCTTGTGCAGGTGAGACAGTCCCTGTAAAGGAAGCTGTCTGCTCCGGTCTGGAGATGTGCTGTTGTTAGCTTACACTGTTTGGTTTTTTTTATACAGATTCTTTACAGGTTAAAACAGGATGAGGGACTCTGCCTCCACATGAACATGGTACCAGTTTTTACACCTGAATGTTTCTCTTGTAAGAAGGAAAATAAGAGAAAAATAAGTAGTTTCATAAGATCTCTGTTTGATTTAAACATGTTACAGGGTTTCAAACTCACCGTAGAGTTTCCAGTCCGTCACCGGCGACATCGCACACGCACATTTGAAGATGCTGTCAGTGGACTTGAGCATCATTAATGTTATGTACGCTCCATAACCCTGAACAGACACAAACACGTACCACACTTTAAATCCCTGACAAAAACCCAGCAGGCGATTTCATAGATTTTGCAAAAAAATAGTTTGGAAACTGAATAAATTTTTCATCTAATCAAAGATGAGAGCCGGAGCTCACCTTTCCAAACACTGCTATCCGCGTCCGATCAATATATGGTAATTTCATCATGTATCTGTAAAAGAAAACACACACTGTGTGAGTTTCAAACACATTCACATCATCTGGAACATGATGGAGCCTCACAGCAGCTCAAACCGGTGACATTTCAGATTTCATAACTGATTTTATTTTTGTCCACTAACGTCACTGTTGAAAGAGACTTGAACCAGCATGCTGTGTGACACATCACCAGGAAACACATCCAACCAATCATGTTGGAGCTCCGGTTTGAGCCATTTAAGAAGCTGCTGCTGTGAAACCTTGTTCATGCACAGAAGACACACGACATGTGGAGAAAAACTGTTTCTTAAACCTGATTTTGGGACAAAATCTGCAAACTTCTAAGCATTTTTTAATTTTTTTATAGCAATTCTCCACATGCAGTTTGTTTTTGTTGTTTTTTTTCTGTGACCACTGAAAGTAGTCGTGTCTCTCTCTGTTTGTTCAGATGAAGGTCTGGTCTCGCTAATATTAGCTGGAAATAACTTGCCTGGGGCTTTTTGCCAAGATGGCTGCTGATTTATGGGACTTTTCCAGCAGGATTTTGGTTTCACTGTTTGTTTTTTGTGTGTGTGTGTGTTTGCACTGGAGAAGTTGTGTCACAAAACTTTCAGCAGTTAGAATTTGCTTGTGTGCACATAAATCGGATAACAACAACCGATCATGTGACTTCTGTCTGCAAATGAATGCAAAGTAATGAGCGAGTGAGTTTCAAATGAAGGTGACTGAGATCTTTCTGTCAACAGACTGAGGTTTTTTAGCAGCTCGGGGGTGAAAACGTCTCTGAAAGTAAAAAGTAAGAGACGTTTGTTAAATGATGACTCACTCTGGCTGTGATTCATGTGTTTGATGGCCTTTAAGAGCAGCTCTCAAGTGATCATGTGATCAATAACATTCAGATCCAGCCAATCACGAACAAGGCTGCTCTTCTCTTACGTCACGTGTTCCTGCTTTTAAAACCTTCACATTTCACAGAGCACTCTGCAAACGTCTGCATTGATTTTTGAAACCTTCACATCATATTTTACATGTGTGCAATCTGAAATATCTTAAAAGGCGACTTACAGGTGTGTTTATTACATGAAAACCTGTGAAAAATTATCTGAAAAATGCCTGAAACTTGAACACAGAGACATATTTTGCAGGATGAGAGACATCAGAGCAGAGAAAACAAGCAATGAGGAGAATCTAGTGCCACATTGACAAGAGTAGACAAAGGAAAGAGATTGCAAACAAAATCAATGGCAGCTTCGTTCCTCTCGCATGCAGCTCCAGGGAATGAAAAAAAAAATGTGTAACTTTCATGCAAAAGTTTGTTTTGAGAAAAGCAGAGAAGAAGAAACAGCAGCTGCAGCTGGTAAACAAGCATATATTCAATTATACATGTTGCTTCAGATGAAACATCGTTCATCCTGCAAATCCTCCAAAACACCACGTTCACACTTTCTATGTTGACAAAGAAAACAGCTGAGCTTTTTCAAAAGGCTGCACTCTTTTGTCTCAGCATGTATATGCAGGAATATTGACAATATGGCAGCATTTATTCTACAGAAATATAGAGAAAAATGTAAAAAAAACTCAGGAGTCAGCGTAAATGTGACAGTTATGAAGCTTTTTATGAGAAACTTTATTGCTAGTGATCAAAAAAAAGAAAGTAAAACAACTAAAAGAATTTTAAAAGTTTAAGCTTTTGCCTTTTGGGGATTAAATTTGCATCATTTGATTTGAAATCCACATTAATTAAATTACTTAAACAAGAATTTTGGGTGCAAATGAGTCCGGAAAGGGAAAACAGAACAGAACAAGATTAAAAAATAGAATAAAATCAGATTTTTTTTAAACGTACTCCACTGCAGCGATCTGGTCCTGCACATCCACGGTCCCCAGCCTCTGGTGGACCTCGTGCAGGATCCTCTGACCCTGGAAGCCGCTGCCTCGGCCGTCCAGACGAGCCACGATGATGTTATCGGAGCTGACCAGCACCGAGTCCCAGCTGACGGAGAAACGGTCGCTCACAGCCTGGCCACCGGGGGCGCTGTCACTGAAGAGCACAGAGCAGACAAGTGTGGAAAACTCAGAGAAGCTGAAGCTGAGGACAATCGATTAAAGTGACTTCACTGAATTTGGAAAAGTACTGATGAAAATTAGGAAACACTATGTTTTAATGTGAAGCTTTAAAGGTTAAAATAATTTTAATGTCAATAAATCCAATCAAAGATCCAAAGCAGAGATCTGTAAGTCCGTCTGTGTGAACTTCAGCCATAAAAAACTTTACATCAGAGCTAAACGAGTCGTTTTCACACATTTCTGACACTTTCTGAGGTTCAGCACTTACACCACCAGCAGCAGCCCGTAGTGACGGGAGTCAGAGAAGTCAGGTGGGAAGGAGATCTTCAAAGGCAGCTCTGTGAAGAAAAGTCCAATAAAAACAATCACATCACCGATTTCTTCAAGATTCAGAGTAGAAAAACCACAGACACCAACATTTCATTCTCACCAAAATGCTCCATCTCCACTGTGGTGAATTTAGTCTGCTGGATCCTCTTGTACTTCAAGGCTGCCTTCAGCAGAGAGTTGTTCTCCAGGATGTAGTAATCTGCCAGGATGAGGGGAGCGTGTTTAAAGAGAGGAAGGAGTGTGGCTGCATACAAATGACCCGTAATAACGTGAGGATTTCGTCTGCGGAGACGAGGAGGTGATGAGATGAGATGGAAAGTGTATGTTAAGACGGATAAGATCTGATCAGATCTGAGTCTCGTGGACGCTTCCTGAAATTGTTTGATTACGTGGTCGATTTAAAGGGTTCGGAAGCTGAATACATTCCTGGGTTTCATCTCTCTGAGGTTCAGCTGATGGAAATAAAGGAGACGATTAGATTATGAAATTAAAGGATAAGATCTATTTGAAGGTTGTGTTATAGAATATTGAAACAAAGACTGTGGAAAATCACCTTTTCAACAAGAAACACCTGAGTTTTCAGCTTCTGAATAAAAAAGAATTCCCAAAACTCGAGATGTTTTTTTTGGGAAAAAAAAAAGCTAAATGTAGTGATTATTGAAAAGAAAAGACTGGAAATAATTTCCCTCACATCTTAACAATTTGCTTCCACTTTTCAACTCGAATGAACGGAAAAAAAAACACAAAACGTGGAATCAAAAGGTTCAGTTTCTAAAGAGGCTTTTTTCACGCAGCCGCCGGCTCGTTCTGGCCTCAGAAACAAGAACCCGCCATTTTCTCCACATGTGCCCAACAATGACTCTCTGCTTCGGCCCTTTTTTTCCATCCGAGCCATCTGAGAAGCAGCTAAATGAAATGGAATTCATCCAGAATTTGTAATGGAAAAACCCAAAATCAATAGACGTCTCATTATGGAGCCGCCGGGGGCCTGGAGCTCCCAGCTGTGGATGGAGGGGCTGTCCAAATAACCCCGGGCAAACTGCTTGCTTTTCTGCAGCACAGCTGTTAACTTTTTTGTTTTTTTTAGGAAAAAAAACTACTGACAGACACACAGGCATGGATATCAGGAAGAAGCATGTGTGTGTGAGTGTGTGTGTGATATTCAAGCCTGTGGGATTGAAATAAGACGGAAAAAAAACAGGTAAAGGGGTGAAATCTAAATTTCTAAGACCCCCCCGCTGACCAGGATCAACGGAAAACGAGCTGAAGCTCATTCAGCTTCTCCTCATCCGGCTGTTTGCTCCGACAGGAGAAACTCATCAGCCTCCATTCAGGGTTCTGTTTGCCTGAACTGAGCTTGATTTCCACAGACGCAGACCTGGAATCAGCAGCCCCACGTCGAGACAAACAGCGAATCAAGCGTCCGTGCTCCAAAAACAGACCTGAGAATTACAGGTTTCATGTGAAGGAGAGAAGAAACTCCTTCACACTTTCATCTCCAGCAGGGTGGAGCATCACAGCCGTCTCTCATCTGATCTGTGACTGTGTTAACTTTGTTTCAGCGAAAAACCAGATGAAATAGATCAAAAACTAAACAATAACGTGGAAAAAAAGAAGAAAAACAGAGTATTTAAAGGACGACTTCAGTTCATTTCAACCTGTTGAAGACTCCCTGTCAGATTCTCAGCCTCTTCTCTTTGTTTCACCTTTGTTCACACATAATTTATGCAAAATGGAGTCCGATGGAGAGACGTGGGAGGCTCACGCTGCTTCCCTTCATACACACTGATATGTGTGTGTGAGTCATCATTACCTCTAAATCTCCTTCACAGGCGAGAACAAAGTTAGCATGAACCGAAAAGCCACAACAGTCACATTTATGTGGAAAAACTCAAAGCTGAACTTCTCTTGAATCATCCGTTAAGATGTTCGTCACATTTCCCAGAATTCCCAGCATTCCCACGAGAACAAACGGGTTCTTACTGGAGTTATTGAGGCTGTGCAGGATCACAGTCGGCGCTCCAGGACCTGAAAGGAAACAAAAAAAGTGTGTGAATGTAATTCAGACTGGATCCTGCTCCTCTGTGATCCTCTGAAGGATTAAAACTGCTGCGAATAAACACTGAAGGTCGATTTTTACAAATTAGAAAGTAAAAATTTGGCATCTTTCAAACCGAAATGGTAAAAACGACAGTGTGAACGGTGTTTTTCTGTGTGACAGGTGGCTTCCTCTGAAGCTGCAGCCGTCTGCCATGTTTGTTCGATCGCTTGTCACCTTCCCTTCTTTACCTGTGTCAATCAGAGGTCAGAGGTCATGCAGGTCGCCTTTCTAATAGCTTTACACTGTCAAATTAAGTCGGTTCTCTTTGTAAAGTCCTTCAGAAAAATACTGAGAGGTTAATAAGACGGCAGCTTTGCTCAACAAGCAGCGGCTGCAAAACACACACACACACACACACATCACGCTCCGAGCACTGAAACACACACTGCACTTCTTCTTCTCTTCTTTTTTTGGTCATTTGCTTTAATTAAGACATTTTCTTTCCTTTCTGTTTTCAAAAAATCAGAAATATTGTCTGAGTAGAGTTAAAAGTCTGGAGTTGTTCATCAGGACGAACTCGTCAGGTTTGTGTGAAGTCGACTTCCTTACGACAACAAGCTTCCTCCAGTTTTTTTTTTGTTCTTTTTTTATTGCTTTTGGGAAAGGGAACGATGTTATTGCCCAATAAAAAATTACCACCCAAAAGCCCAAATGCTTGTGAGCAGGAGGCGGACTCATCTGCTCCAAATAAATTGAAATAACAAAACATTATAAAGAGTTACCCTCTATTAAATAAACTTCTGGCCGCCCAATAACGCCGTCTAAAAGTAATTATACACAATAGTGTGGCTAATTATTTTAATTTTATGCCCCTCGTTTGGAGCTGATGGGAGATGAATTTAAATGGATTGCTGGGAGTGTGACAGATTACAACGGGAGCTCTGTCATCTGGCAGACGAATGAATTAGAAACATAAAAGGCAAAAAAGATCCTCAGTTTTAAAGACTGTTGGATCCGTTTCCATCTGAAGTCGTGTTTTCTGTGATTGTACGGATGATTTTCATCTCAAAAGGTAAAAACTGAGATCAGACAGATTCAGAAATGATGTGAAGGAAGCAGGATGTGATCGTCAGCTGATCCTTATTGACAATTACGTCCATGAAAACAGCTCAGAGACCACACGTTCAATATTTGACCTTTTTAACTCATGTGGTTCTGTGATATAAACTCGTATGTTGACGGGAGGTTGTGGGAAAACACCTGTTTAAATCCTCCCACAGGTAAACAGGTTCATGGTTACAGCTGAGTGTGTGAAGGTTGGGTGTGTGAGGAGCATCCAAATTCAGTCATTCACAAACATGGATGGAAGGAGATTCACCAGTTTGTAAACATGTGATTTTATATGTGACGTTTCTTCATGAGTTCATTTCATAAAACTGTCATCAGTGTTTCAACTTTGATTAAAATCTGGGCGGAAAGTTCATGTAGAAGACCAGCATCTTATATTCTCTTTATGTATCTCACAAAGAGAAGCAGAGCGACTTCTGCAGATGTTTAACATCTGTATGATGTTACAGAACTTGAACTCTGAAACTTCACATTAAAGAATTTAAATTATGATCCAAAACAAGTTGTAAAAGCTGATTTCTGTCACAAGTTTTTTTCTGCTCGGTGTTTCCTGACACGTTCCTGTCATCACATATTCAGCTCCTCCTTCCTGCTCTGCAGCGGCTAATTTTTCCCAACATTCCCATCACCTGACAGTCGCTCTGCACCTGCTCACCTCCTCCTAATCCCCTCATCACTCTCACAGTATATAAATATATATAAACCAGCTCGTTTCCACTGTGTCTCTGGCAGACTGTCCGGTCTGCGTCCGGCCCAGTTCTCAGTCCTTCGTTCAGCCTGCTGATCCACAGACTGGTGACTCTGCTCAACCCTCCTGTCTGTCTGTTTTATCTGTCTGTCTGCTTTTAACCTCAGCTTCTGTTTTTATTTCACCAAACATGAACTTTTTGTTGACCCGTCTGTCTGTCGGAGCTGCTCCTCTTTCTGAGCCATTACAGTCATTAAAGAGCATCTCTCAAACAGGAGTTAAAGAAAAGGTTTTGAAAGGTGATGAAGTTAACAGTGTGGTCTTCAGACAGGTTCTTTCAGGAGCAGAAACACTTCCTGCTCTTTCTGTTAAGATTATATATTTTTCTGCTTCCTGTCCTCATAGATATTTTTATCCAGGTTAGCAGTGTGTGACGTGACGTGTGTGACGTGATGTGATGTGGGGAGTTTCTGTCGGTCACAGCTGAGAGTGTAAAGATGAATTCACTCTGAGGAAGGTGCTGGTGAAGAAGAGCAGCTTCAGAGCTCGTGACATCCTGCTTCACACTGCTGAGCTCATTAAGTCGAGCTCATACATCATCAACTACATCTCACTTCTTCATGAGTCTTACAGGTGTCCTTACCTTTACAGTTGAGGATGATGTGCTGGTTCGTGGGGCTGATGTCGGCGTCGAAGTACAGACAGTGAGCTTTATTTAGCTCGCACGTCAAACACCGCCGTGGGAACAAACCCACAGTTTTAACACTGAGGAGAGAAGAAGAAGAAGAATCAGGAACAAAAAGACGAGAAGAAGGAAACTTTTCACCGAAACAGAAGCATGAAGGAAAAACGCCGGCTTTAGTTTTAGCTGCTAAAAATCCTCTGAAGACCGACACCAACAGAAACACGTCCAGTTGCACAGTGCAGTTTGATTGATCATCTCTGTGATTAAACATTCAGAGCTTCACAGCTGTGCACAGCTGGATCTGTGTAATATGAAAAGCAAAGTGAACCTGAAAAGCTGCCGTCTCCGCGGCGACCCCTCTGTGCTCAGAAAGTAACTGTGAGGAGAAACAAAAGAAGAATTTAGTCAATTTAATATTGAACTTCACTTTTTTCTTGTTTACTTCATCGTATTAGTGTCCAACACACACGTTCGTCTGTCCAACATGAGCTCAGTGTCTGAAAGAAAGACTCCTGTTGAGTCACACTGGCAGGAGAATCTGTTACAGCACCTGCAGTGTAATAAAAATATTGATATTTATCATTAAAGTAACAACTTCTGTGTCTCAAGAGGAAGGAATACAGTATCTGTCTGGATCAGTATTTATACATTATAAAGCTCCTGCATGATGTTTTCTGTTAAAATGACTTGTTAAAGTGTTGAAGTGCGGTTCAGCTCACAGGTTGTCTGTGTTCTCGTCGTAAGCGATGATCCTCGTCACCTCCCAGTTCCCTGACGTCAGATGTCGGACTTCGTTGTGATCTGCTCGGAACTGAGAGAAACAAACAAGAAGAATCCATTTTATTTGTTTAAACTTGTTAAATTCTTTCTAACAGGCTTTTTTTTTCCTTCTCAATGCAAATTAAAAAGAGGACGCATGTCAGCTGCAGGCTTTTTCACTCTGTACATGTGGAGCAACAGGAGTCAAAGAAATCTGAGCTGAAACACAAAAACACACACACAGACACACACAAGCTCGACACACAAACACCGGTTGTTGCCATGGCGCCGGGCGGCAGGTTGTCTGTTGGGGGTGGACAAGCGGTGAGTGAAAACACTGGTGTGTTTGGTGCGAGCACACCTTCAGGGACGAGGCCTGACGGTCGGACGTGTCGCACTTTGTCATTTGTTCAAATCAGAAAGCGACGCCAGAGATCTGTTTTTCTTGCTGCAACCAGTTGGCGGTTTAATTATTTATCGGTGAAAACTGTGGCGACTGCAGGAATAAACAGAGCTTGGAACGAGTTTTGGGCACCGCAGAAGATACAGGAGGAGCAGAGAGCAGACAGGAAGCAGGTGGAGAAACAGACCACAGATCAGTTTGGCTGATTAACGAGAGAATAAAAGAGAAACTACACAGTTTCAACCGTGTAAACATGCAGCACGGACAGGGACCGTGCAATATGCTTAAATCAAATATTAAGTATTATTAATATGAATATTAATCAGGGATGAGCTGCAGCTGATTCAGGCTTCTTTAACTGGATGTGGAAGTTTTGCACAGACGTCTTTTTTAAATCTGTTTGTCTGAGTTCTTCCTGTTTCTGCTGATGTTGTGTCAAAGTCTGTTTCCTCCACAGTTCTCGTCTCTTCTTCCTCAAACCTGAACCTGAACCTGAACCTGAACCTGAACCTGAGCTGAGCCCTCAGTCTGCTGCCAGCAGCACTGCGACGTCTGAGGAGCAGTGAACCTTCTGCTCTGATAACTCAATAAGAAGCTTTTCATTAACAGCGTTACTAAAAATCCAGCGTGCTACTTGTGTTTCTCCTCGGACACACATGGGGAAGCTTCAGTGTCCCTGCTGATGAGTACAAGCTCTTTTTATTGGATCTTTTGGTTTTTTGCTGTTCGGGAGGAGAGAATCATAAATCAGCTGCGAGAAGTTTCCTGATTACGGCGGCGTTGTTATTAACGCTTCAGTGACGGTTTGATAAATAAGAGCTGCTATGAGCCGTTTGCTCAGATTTTGGTTAAACTGTTTATGAGCAAACACTCGGCTGCACTTTAAACAAAACGGCTCTGTTAAAACTGTGGAAACACTCAGCATCCAACAGGTTTGATTAGAACATACCAAAACAAACCTGATCACGAGCCGAACACTCACCTGCGTGGTGAACATGGCGATGTGGTGAAACTCTCCTCGGCCTCCTTGTTTCACCGGGACCGTCAGGAAGAATCTGCTCCCGTCTTTGGAAAACACCGGCTCCTGGTTCTGCAGAAGAGAAAGATGCATCAAACCAGACTGAACCGGTTTCTGCTCGAAGCTTTTTACATGTGAACAAGAAAAACTAACTTTTTAAAAAACAAGTTTGATGATTTGTTGACTGTTGTTTGAGGTGTGAAGTGTGTTTTTAAGAGGTTTGCAACGTGTTTACTCTCGACTTCAACAGCAGGAACAAGAGGAAGCAAACGATGACGAGTCAAAAAGTGCAAAAGGTTTCTGCCTTTAAAACACTTTCACAGCTGCAGCCTGCAATCATTTACACAGTTATTTGATTTAATGTCTGTTTCCTGTCAACAGCGTTATTTTTTACCACCATTTACTCCAATTTATCACATTTATTTAATGAACAAAACAGAACGGTAAGAAAATCCTTTGCAAATTAAGCTTTAGACAACTAGAACCAACACACACATAATAAACTGCAAATTCATTTACACACACAGTCAAAAATAAAAGAGAAAACACTTGAAGTTGCTTCACCTGAACCAAATGTTTGTTCCTATTAAATTAAATAGACTTTAGCGAAAATTTGAATGTAGGAGTTTTATTACATCTGAATTAATAAGAATTATTACGAGCTCCTACAACTCAAATATCTGACATCAGTGAACATTTCCAGCAGAAAACAAACATCCTCACTCATCTGAACTCTGGCAAAGTGAAAAAAGTACATTTTTAGATCATTACATATTTCATCTTCAGCCTGATAAGCGTTCGTATTTCTGCCTGGCAATGCCTGACTGACATTTGACGAGTCGAAGTTCATGCAACCCACACTCAGAAACACAAACACGGATCCCGTCAGACGGAGAGAGAGCTTATCCAGAACGAGCATTTGGCATTTCCAAGAAAGCGCCGCAGATCTCCGAGGTCTTATGAGACAATCTTACATAAAAACGTGTTAGCGGAGGCCTTCTCTCCGCGCTGACACAACCTTACAGTCGGAAAAATGAGCATCTCGCAGATTACCACCTTAACAAAGACGAGTAGCTTGTGTGCCAAAACTGTCAGGTGGTGAAATTACACACTGCTTCAGCCAAACATGCACGGCTGCAGGGCTATACATCCGATCCTGCCAGGAACGCTCGCCTCTGCCTCTTTCTCTGCTGCATGCTGGTAAAAAATAATAATAACTTGAGCCAAAAATGAGCATTTTTCATCCTGAACTCGGAAAAATAACAGCTGTGATAATTTCTTTAACATATCTGAATAAAACTGGTGGTGCGATGTATGTTCGGCCTTGCTGGCTGTAGATTTATGGATGTTCACAACGCCACTGACATTACTGCGCCAGAAAAGAGGTCGGTCATATGTTCGGAGTGATTCTATGCTTTACAGAAGAACATCCAGACAAAGAAAAATTCATTCAGACTGTAAAAACACCATAAAAAGCACAAAATATGCTTCAGAATTGTGAATATCTCGGATGAAACTGTGTAAATTAAATGAAAACACAGATTTGAATGGCCGTCGCTTACACAGAACACACTGCAAAATGATGTGTTACTGCAAATAAAGGCTCTATTCTTTGCTCTACTCCTCTGTGTGATAATGACGTCTCCAGCTTTCACAGTTTTTTTGGTCTCTTCTGCTGTAAAGAAGGAAAGTGGGGAGTCGACACGAGTCTGCGGCTCGTTGTGTGTTCGCTCATCAGGTGAAGGATTTCGGGGATGAATAGAAGTTTCCACTCAGATGCAGAATGAATTGAAAAGCATGCAGAGAAATATATAAGAGGCAATGTGGAAAGTTTGTGAAGTTGCCCTTCGTGTCAACATAATTTAAAAACTATTGAGAAATGATTGACAGAGTGGAATCACAGCGCCAGAGCACAGAGAGGTGGAAACCATGATGGTTGCAACAAAGAGCTCTTTACCTGCTTGGAGAGCCACAGCTCGGAGCTTTCTTCATGCCTCTGAAAGAGATGTCACAGCACAGCGTTAGGTTGGTGTCTTCACAGCTTTTTCTTGTGTTTTAATTCCTACTTGATGCAAAAAAAAGGGTCTAAAAATCATCAACAATGCAGCTGTAATGTTGCAGTGTAATCACATGTCAGGAACACAGTTAGAGAAGTTTCATTCGTCCAGAAAGAATCATCCGTCACATGATGGAGCCCTGATTTTGTCGTTTATTTTAACACATCACTGGGGACACCATTCCCAGTCTGAGCCCTCATTTCAGACCAATATGCATGAGCGGGAGCCAGAGTTTTTGGCAGCGGAGGCCGGGCGCCGCGTCCAGGCCTGAGCTAAGCTGCCTCTTGGCCGGGCAGCATGTTTGTTCGTGCAAATCACACCAAATCAGGAAGCGCAGAGCTGGAAAGCCGCCTGTCGAGTCCCAGAGTTCAACTGCAGGGTTGACACTGATGTGTGTCATCCAAACACTGAGAGAAAATAGAGAAGATTTTTCTTCAAACTAAAAAAACAAACAAACAAAAAATGGTTCCACAGTTACAAGAGGACGGGAGCTTTTTGTGGTGAACTTCAGCAGCTTTGCTTTGCCAGCAAACGGCTGAAACGCTCACAAACTGGAAACATGTGAGCGCAAGTCAGTCACAAAAGTTTGGTTTTTGTTCTGTTTCCTGTCAGGGCTGCAACAAAAGAAACACTTGGCTCAACTTTGTGATGAGCAACATATAAAGAGGATGCAAAAACCGAGAGCCAAAACAGAACTGAGGGATGGAGGAAGTCTGGCACCGACCCCCCCCCCCCCCAAAACCGACCAAGATTTCACAAACTCAACTCGGAAATGAAGCCATGAGAACTCGCCCGCCAGAGCTTCACGTTCAAAAAGACATAAGCGCTAAAAATAAGCAGCAAAGGATATAAAAGGCTAACGGTCATAAGCCTGCTTTGTCTGAGAGACCCCCCCTCTCCTCTAGTCCCCTTTAAATTACAGGGCAGCTTCATCCACCAATCACATCTCGACTCAGGAGCACCTGAGGAGGAGGGAAACAGGAGGGAGCAGCTAACATCTGCGCTGCTCTGTTTGTCCCCCTCTGGTGTTTTGTTCTCTCAGTTTTTCCTAATTTCATTCAGTAAAGATTCGTTTAAACGAGGGGAAATTTCCAGCCAGTTAACAGTCGATTAGACGGCGGCTGTGACTTTGCCTTCAAACTGTGGGATTTAATGAAGTGCTGCCTGAACATTAAACTGAAACGATTCTAATTTTTCAGTAATATTCACCCTGTAACATCCTGACTGCTGTATTTACAAAATACCAGCAAAAAAAGGCAAAAAAGAAGGAAACTTGTTATTTAGACGTGAGGATGTTCACTTATTATTCCAAGATGAATCCTCACTGCTGGCCTTCACTGCGGCTGCGACTCACACCATGTAAATACTTAAATTAGCTTCTTTTGTTGTGTTACATGTTTATACCAAAAAAAACAACCTCAAGGGCTGAAAAATGAGTCCAGGTGGAGGTGCCAAACACTGCAAACACTTCACACACTGCACACACTACAAACACCGCAAACACTGGAAACACTGCAGACAAACACTGCACACACTGCACACACTGCACACACTGAAGACAAACACTGCACACACTGCACACACTGGACACACCGCACACACTGCACACACTGCAGACAAACACTGCACACATTGCACACACCGCACACACTGCAAACACTGCACACACTGCACACACTGCAGACAAACAATGCACACACTGCAGACAAACACTGCACACACTGCAGACACTGCACACACTGAAGACAAACACTGCACATACTGCACACACTGGAAACACTGCAAAGCAAACATACACTGGACCGAGTCCGGCTCTGAAAGCAGATCAGTCCCTGCAGAGCTCCTGATGAAGAAGCCCAACTTTACCGCGGAAATAAACATGTTCGCAGCCAAAAATCTGCTTTCGGTCTCCATTACTAATTAAGCTGGTGATGAAAATGTATGGGGGTGTTTTTTTTTTAACTGTAGTTTCTGACTCAGTTTAAAAAAAAATCATACTTTAAATCATATTAAGGCTTAAATAATGAAGTGCATGCTGGTTTTTTGAGTGACAGCAGCTGCTAGCTGTCTGCTTGGCCACACACAGTTATTGGAAACATCGCCAACTGACTCCAGTTTCAACTTCTTGTCCAAGTTTGGTCACTTCCTGCTCCAAAAACTTAAGAAAGTGACGGCCATGATGCCAAAGAACCAAAAAAAACCAGCGGGTGATGTCACGGTGGCTCCATCTGTGATGGTGTATGTTGTGTTTTATTCCTTTAACTAAAGCAAAACCAGATACAAACACAAAGATAAAGCTCCTAAAAAAATAACTGCATTTATTCTGCTCATGCTACGTTAATTTAAAGATGCTTTTGCTCAAAGTGACAACAAACCACAGAGGAGCACTGAAATCTGGGGCCTTTGCTTGTTGAAAACTGCTCATAATTACATTCTTCAGGACTTCAAAACAGAATTATGAAATAAATACACTTAAATGCACCTGATTAACTCTTTAACATTTGCTCTGTTTGAAAAACTTTTAAAACAGCTCGTGCACAGACGATGCAAAGGTTAATGCAGGTTAATGCTTCATAACAGCACCGAAGACACCAGCACTCTCCTTCCAACACGAGCTGCAGATGCAACCGCTCCTGTCACTCTCACTGAAAACCTCTTCAGCTCACAACACGGCAGATAGCAAACACTTAGCGGAATTAAAGCAGAAAGTGATTAGAAATGACAGGTACTCATGAAAAGAAAGCTGAAAAAACAAGTGCGTGGACTGAAAAGCACGCAGGCGGGTTACCTTGGAAATCAAGTCTCTGTTATTAGCCTTGATCTGACGTGAACCTTTCACAGAGCGCACTCATAAACTTTAACAAGCATCACATGACCTCACATTAAGAGGATATGAAGCATTGTGTTGCACAAATAATGACATTTCCATTATCTACCCATTTATTAAGCTAACATTAAGTTTCCAGATTAAATAATTGTTTCAAAAATTCAAAAGCATCTCCTTTTTTTTTGTATTAACGTCGGCAGACTTTTTTCCTTCCCAGGGACACACTTCATCTCTATCACACACATACACACACACACAGTCACACACACGCACCGTGACGCAGGCTCCCGTGGTGGTGTCACACACTGTCAGGATGGAGATGTTCTGGGCCCGGTTCAACCACCTGACGGATGTCTCGGTCTTGCTGATCCACTTCACCATGGTCACATAATGTTCCCTGTGAAGAAGCATCAGAATCACTGAAACCATCTGCACCGGCAGCCATGATGGATCCTTATCACACAGGTCTGGGTGATGGACGTTAATTGTTTGTATGTCTTAAAAGAAAAAATGCAAAAATTAAAATGTGCACAAAGAGAAGATCATATATTTTGCACAGATCTGATGTGAACGTTCATCTGAAGCGATAATGCGGCCGCAGCACGCCGCTTGCATGTTCTCCGTATGTTCCAAGGGAATTTTAATGAGCAGTTTCTCGCCTCTCGGCTTTGGGCTAAATAAGTAATAGCATCAGTGAAGATGAAAGTCAAAGTGGGAAACTTTTCCGCAGTCGGTAACTGAACCTGGGCCAAGGATGCAGGTAACTTTCCCAACTTCCTGCTCCTTTTTACTGCTGCTTTTATTTTTACATTTCCCTTCTACAAAGTCCTTTCATGGTGCCCCAGGAGATGACTTTTTTTTACCTTCATGCGCACAGAGAACTTATTTTCTGTGTCAAGACTGGATTAACATTTCAAATTTTGTGAGGCAAAGTGGTCCAGCACAATAAATTATAAAAGCAGAACAAGGAGATGGAGTCGGGAGATTTCCTGTACAGTTGGTTTCAATACAGAAAACTCAGAGAGATTCATGAAGAGCCATGACATCGAGTTTCCCCCCAGTTTACAGTTTAAATGAGATCTCTTAAATGTGTTTAAATGACAAATATTTAGTTATTGTGAGAGAATAAAGTGTTTTATCTGAGCATCAAACGTCTGCAGGTTGGGATTTGTTGGTCATTGTCCTCAAAGTTCATTTTCTATTTACACTGAAAGCAAAAGTTACAGTGAACTCTCTGCAGTGCACGGGTGCAGCATGCTGCAGTGCTCAGGATTCACCAATTAAAGGTACAGAGCATCTTGTAAAAAACAAAAAGTCTGGAGTTTAAAATATCAAAGTGGCAAAGCAGCTGATGCAAAAGTTTGACAAATAAAATGCAGCTTTTCTCACCGAAGTTTGAGCGTCTCCGGAGGCATGAGCTCCAGCGTGTGTGTCGGCCCGTAAAGATTCACCACGAAGAGCTTCACCGCCGGGTTGGGCTGGCCGGCCTGCATGCAGAGTGAGACAAGCAGACTGAAGTCAAAAACCTGACATCACTGCAGAGGGAAGGACTTTACAGGTCAGAGTTACACTGTAGATGTAAAATGCTGCAGATTTATGATTTGGAATAAATAATTTAATGACAAATTCTGTTAAAAGTCCCTTTAAACTCTAAAATGCACATGCAGACATTTATCTGTGTGTTGTTCTGCAGAAACTATCAGGAGTTTTAGCTAAAAAATTAAACATCAGACACCAAAAGGCTGCTGATTAAACATGAAAAAATGGAGAACAACATCACTTAAAGAAAAGTAAACTACATTTATCTTCACTCCGTCTCCTTCTCACAGCTTCGCTCCGCCCTGATAAACTGTCCCTCAGACTGAACAACACCAGCCGGTGCTGCCGTTTATTTTTAGTCTCGTACTTTTTTTTTCGCTCCATCTGCGACAACTTGCTCTGCTAATATTTTCCTGAGATTCCTGAAATGAATTGTGTTGGTGCGGAGAGGAAGGAGCCTATGGAAAGATCTCCGGAGAGAACAACAGGTGTTGCTTTCAGTCCAGTTCAGGCAAAGCAAAGCAAAGCAAAGCGGGTTTCTGTGTGCGATCACTTTGGTGCATTGCATTCTGCTCAGACGGGAATTCACTGTTCAGTCTGTTGAAAAGGTAAAACTGTTTTATCCAATTGGTGCAATGCATTATGGGGGAAAAAACACACCAGAAAGTCACAACAGCTCGACTGAAGCACAAATGTCCTTACAGCAGAGCTTCACGCTGGTTTTCGTGCCAGCAGTGATGAACAGGGTCAAGTGTTTTTTTATTGTACTCACAACTATTCGACTCGTTTTTAGAGCTCAGTTTAAAACCTGCAACGTGTAAATGTGTTCATCAAACTCTGGAAAACGACCCTGAACAGGAACGTCTCACACCAGCGCTCACAGAAACGGGTGTAACGCAGAAGCTGATGATAATTATGAGATTCACATCACTGCAGCACTGTGTTTGTGTGCAACAGGAACGGTTTAAGAAGCGAACAGCTGATCTTTATTTGCCTGGAAGCGTCTGTGATGCTTCTGTATGCAGTTTTTCAAGCCGTGCGGTGATAAAACATCACGTGTGTCCTACCTTCGGGTACGGGTACTGCTTCCCCCTCGGGTACGTCATGCCGGTGAAGCGAGGTAAAGCCATGTTGGGCACCAGACTGTCGTTGAGGACCAGGAAGGCCAACCTCTCTCCATCAGGTGACCACCAGTGAGCCACGTGGGTCTGAAGGATCTCCTCTGTTTGGACGGAGAAACAGGAAACTTAGGATTCAAGGATCAAAGAACGAGATTTTTTTTATATATTTTGATGTGATTTTAACATTTCTGCCATTTGGGCTTGAATCTGCTCAGCTTTAGATCACAGTGAGCTTAATTTAAGAACAAACGCTTCACTTTGTGTGAACATTTACATGCTGTTGACTTTAAACGACAGGAAGAATTGACCTCAGTGTTGATGTTTTAATGTAACTGTACGAGAAAAAAAGAAAAACTAGCAGGAGGATAAACTGTGTGTGAAGCATGAAGCTGTAAAAGATCTTTATCTGCGCTGACACTCACATCACTGAGACGTGCAACATCAATGATGATGATTATTTAAATTTATTCTAATTATCATTTCATAGAAAAAGCGGCCTAATTTAGTGCTTAATAGCAGCACACAAACAAACCCTTTAAATAAAGACACAGAAGCAAACATAATGAAGTGGACGAAGGGAGCTCATTCACCGAAAGATCAGGGTCAGCGATCACACATTTACATATTTATACTTCACAAATATAATTAAGAATAAAAAGGGAGAAAAAAGAGAAAGCAGCGGTGCAGTTACTGCGTTCGCTTCCCTGTTTTTTATAAGATTTACATAATCTTCTTTCCTCCAGAGACTCTGCATGCAGCGTGTGTGTGTTTACTTAAAGCACATGAAACAACAACCTCACACAGATCTGCACCACAACAAACATCAGGAATATTTAATCCCCGTCATTTATAAAGGTAATGTTTCACAACACAGGCAATCACAAGCCGATGACACAGTCAGTCAACGCCGCGAAAATTAAGTTAGAGATTCTCTCCTGTGTGATTGCCACTGTTGCTGTTTGTTATTGAGCTTTTCTGGCCAGGTTTCCTCACAGAAACACCAGGATAAATAAGTTCTAACTGCATGTTTTAGGTGGTTTTGCAGAAGCAGGAGAACATGCTGATGTGCACCTTCATAGAGCCAGTCAGCGATCCCGTTGAAGATGACCCCTTCCTTTCCGGACGACGTCAGCCGGAGGGAGTTGCTCTTAACGTCTGACTGGTAGTAGATGTTATTTTCAAATATGTAAATCTGCAGGGGAAAAAAAACAGCAGACAGTCACATCTTAAAAGAGAGGCTGCAAAAAGGGGAAACCGGTGCACAGCTGGAAACATCTGTGAGCGTGTGCCAGATTTCAGGCTCTGCAGTTTAAGCTCACATCCACTGGATTAAAAATATCATTGTATCAGACACACACACACACACACACACACACACACACAGTATCTGCTCAAGCATCCAGACTATTCTCTCAGGATTAAAGGTGGAAGTTGGTGTCAGGATGCCATCAAGTGATTAGCTTTAATTTGCTGTGAAGTGTGTTTGTGGAAGGAAAACTTGCTTCTCCTCCAAAAGCCTCAGGAGTCGAGTTTTTGGATTGGAGTCTTGTTGCAGTGAACCTCTGCTCTGATCCAGAACTGCTGGGTTTTTTCTGCCTGTAATCAACAAGTTTTTATAACCGAGTGATTCTCTCATATGAGATGAACAGAGGAGAGTGCTGGTTGGTTGCTTTGACAGGATCATTTCAGTCTGAGCTCCACAATAATTAAGCTTTACTTTAATATTCATTTACAAATTTACTTCTGGCTCTTAAAGAAATGAGGTGAGGCTCCTCAGGGAGCGATGAAGCTGCTGTGAAACCTTTAAATCCACCTCAGATGACAAAATGAAGCTTCTGACTCAAACACATTTGATTCCTCGGCTCAAATACGATCCATGTCCTTCCACATCTGAGCTGATTCTGGCTGTAATGCTTTGATTTGGCTGTTTGATGAGAACATTTTCTGTTTTTGTGCCAAAAACTTTGAAGATGTGGAGAAACTTGGAGAAACATAAAAATGCCCCCAAAGTATTAATGAGAATAATTTTGCTTTCTGGGAAAAATCTGCATCATTTGCATAAAACAAGACGTTTCTTTTCTGATAATTGAGTCAAATCTTGACGCACAGATAAAAAACATGCACTTTAAGAGTCCACTTGACTTGAACTTTGCAATATTTCTGTATCATCTCCAGATTAAACATCTAAATCTCCATTAAAGTCAAAGAACTGGAGACGCTTCTCTTTAACTGCAGGACTTCCCTCACATGTCTTCATACTCGCAGTGTCTTAGTATAAAAGTCATCCAGTGCTGGTTTTCAGTGCATCAGTGAGTTCACAGCAGACAGGAAGTGCTGAAAGCTTCATCTTCACTTTGCACCGGCGCTTTGCCAGAATGTAAACAAACGGAGCTTCTGAAAGGAGCTCGACATAACTCACCGGATTCACGGCAACATAATGATCCCTGCAGGTGAGGAGGCGGAGAGTTCACAGCTTTAAACCCCCCTGATACACAAACCCAGATAATCAAAGACAGTCAGGCTGGAGAAACGGTGATTATCCGGTCCCGGTTAGAGCTGCCGCGGGTGACCAATGAACACACAGGCCCTCATTTATATTCCGGACGCAACATTTCTGGCATCTGCGTAATGAGAATACTAAAAACTCTGGAATAATTGCCATGAGGCTCACTTACACACCCGTTCACAAAAACAAACATGTCATGTCATTGTTTCCAAAGATGCACTCGTGGCTAATGATGCCGGCGCGCGCCGCTCGAGAGCTGAGAGAGCCTTCACACCGGCGCGGCGCTCACCTCCTCATCCTCATAATGACTTCCTAATGAAGTCATGTTTGATTTACGCTCAAACGCTACACGCTGAAATGTGCAAATACCAACAAAGCGACTCTACTACACTTTACTCTTTTCTTTTTTTAAAGCTGTCGACGGAAAAGCCTCCACATCTGTTCACAGCAGATAAACGAAAAGGTTTGATGGGAGAAAATTAGCATCTAATTAGATTCCTTTTAAAAAAAAGTACATTATGAAGAAAGAGGAGACTCTGAATCAGAAGCGTGTGTCACTAAAATCACTCAGTTTGTTCTCACATGCACAAATCTGACACACACACACACACACACACCTCCAGTGTTAGAAAGAGCCATGACAATGTGTGAAAGTGTCAGTCTGAAACTAAAGGAGTGTTTTCATTTTGTTTCCTCCACAATCATCAAACCTTTGAAACACTGTTTGTATTTTTTTGCAGAAATTCTTTCAAAACATTTATTCTGAATGTGTTTCTTTTCTTTTCTTTTCTTTCTTAAAAAAAAGCTTTTATATCTTTTTTTTACTGTAATCTGCAGGAATGAAACACAAACAGCTAATTGTAGAAAAACAGAAAATGCAAAATTTAATCTTCACAAAGCTCCAAATGAAAGAAGGTTTGCGATGAAAGCAAAGTTTGTTGGCGCTGAAAACAGACTGAGGAGCTTTTCTGTGTTTTCTCACCAGTTGTTGGCCTTGAACGCCCCAGGCGGCGTACTGCAGCACCGAGTTCACCACCTCCGGAGGGTCCAGCTCCCAAACCTCCCTGAAACCAAGAAACAGGCAGTTTCATCATTAAAAACTAGTCGAGGTGATTGTGGGAAAAATGCTGAAGGCCCATAAAACTGCTTTGATGATTAAATAATCATTAAAAGTCAGTTAATTAAAGTGATTAATGTTGAGTTTTGGACTTTTAATCAGACAAAACAAGATTTCATGGTGAATCATGAATCATGATTTAGTGAGAAATAAGCTGATAGTTCGATCAATGATACAAAGTTAGTCGTTAAGCTAAAACGTGTGTGATTATTGCCTGTGATGTGATGTCAAGTGTTTTTTTAATACAAGTAGAAGTTCATGTTTCATAAGGTGCAATTAATGCGCCTCAATTCAAATAACTATGAGGCACAAACTCAAATGAGCTCAGCTGACGACACACACACAGTCTCATGACATTAAAAGAAGAAGAAGAAGCCAAACACTGCAAAATATTGTTGGAATTTATCACAAAGTTCCTGAAAAATCAAACACGTAAAGTTTGAATCCTCTCTGATTCTTCGAGGGAGTTGTGCCCTTCACTTTGACTGGCAGGACGTGTTCGTCCCTGCATGTCTGGGATCATATCTGACAGTGAAGCTGATGTGCAGAAGTCCAGAAGATCCACCTGTGAAGCTGCAGGAGGCTGCAGACGCTCAGCAGATCCACTGAGAGTCCTGAACCTTCATTGTTACTGAACATAAAATGATTTTACATTGTTGAAGTTTTCAGCTCATCAGCTTTATGATCCACAATCCTCAGCGTGGTCGCACCAGTCTGAGCCCGCCGAGGAGAATTAAAACGCAGCGGAGAAAGAAAGTGAGGCAACATTACCTCGAACAAAACATCTGTTTATCAAGTTTTATGTTGCTGTGTGTTTGAAACAATAACTGAGAGATTTCTCTGTTATATTTTTATGCAGAAGAAGCAGCAGACTGTGACGTAACCGAAGCTGTTGAAGCCACGGAGCAGACTGCTCTTTGTTGGTGCTGCTGCTGATGGAGAACATGTCTGATGGAGCAGACATGTTCTCCATCAGACACCTGCAGATGCATTATCTCTTAACTTCTAGTTTTTGTGATAAACAAATCCTGATAATGGAAATCAATTTGCATAACGACATCGGGGAGCTTTTTTCCTGAAGCTGAGGTTTTCAGACTGTGATGCATATGATGCAGGTGTGCAGGAGGGGCTGATGGGAGTCAGAGTCAGTGTGTGGGGTGAAATGTGGAGGAGCAACAACTAGAAGTTAGTTATCGCAGTTTAAGCTGCTGATGTGGCATTTATGCCTCACACAGTGAGCAGCAGCAGCAGTTCCTGTCACAAACTGCTTATGGAGGCAATTAAGGTGCTTTAAAAAGTTTAGAAACAGATTTTTAGCAAAAAAATGTTTTAAATTAGCTTAGAAATCACAATAGAAGAGATGTTTCTTGTAACTCCAGAAACTGCCTGAGAAGCTTCACATGTTCTTCAGTATAAAAGTCCAGAAAAAGCACATAGATGCAACCAGGAGCAAGTTCCAGCTAATTCAGCATCATTTAATGTTGCTAGTTTGCTAAAATGTCTGTTGGGGGTCAACGTTATCCTATTTTTCCCCTCGAGGGGGGGCAACATTGCGAAACTTTGAATAGCCCTTCTTTAAGGCATCAACAGATATCGAACATTATCATTTTGCACAATGTCATTCACAGCATGCAGCATGAACACAAGAAAATGGGTGCAAACATTGATGTGATGGCTTTTATTTTACAGTATTCGAGTAATTCAGTTTGCAGACCAGTTTGGTTCACAGTTTTATCCCCCCCCTCCCCTGATGACAAGTGTTGCCTCAGAGCATCCTGTCTGCTCTGAGGAGAGCGAAAACACTTACCGTGTGTTGATATTGTAGATGCTGTAGGAGGCCACGTAGGAGTGGCGGTAAACCTGCAGCAAAGAAATAAAGACAGAGAGCGTCAGATTAAAAAGATGCCTGTCTGAAACCTTAACGAGAGACGCAGCGGCGCCACAGATAATGACATCATGACAAAAAAAATGAAAAGGCGTCAAACAAAACAGACTGCTGGCTGTTCTCAGCGATAGAATCTGTAGACAATGCAATTTGCATGGGTGACAGCTGTGGGACGAGACATTTTAATTCCATCTGAGAAACCCATCATCGCCGAGTGCCTCTGCGCCGAAAGCCCGGGAGAGACGGAGAGACGGAGGCAGAGGGAAAGAGAGAGACATTTTAAGTGACAGAGGGGTGCATGTAAAGCTGTCTGAAACCCCCAGCGGAGACGCCGCGCCTGACATGATAATGGACCTCTGACTGCGGCTGGTGATCTGGTACAGAAACAGGCCATATTTTTGCATCTCATCATGAAAATGACACTTCTGCATTCAGCTGTGACACAAAGCAGAGGAATCCATCACAAGAGGCGACTCTGATGGAAAAAATTTGTACCGCTAATGCGAAAACTCAGAGAAACACTTGATGTGACACATATTTCTATTTGCTCTTGATTGAAGTTGAGCTAAAAGGCGCCAGAAAAAGCTGGTTAGCTGCAGCTAGCTTGTTAGCTTGTTAGCTCAGCTGGTTGTGCAACTGAGATAGAGAGACAGATTGCTAACTAATGACAGACCACTAAAAATCTGCTTCAAAGACCAGTGAAACATTGTGCTTTCAGTAGAAACACTTCAGCCTCTGCAGCCTTGCAGTCGTCGCATGCACACACTGCTGCCTGCATGGCTCTGAATGCGACGACTGCACACTGAAGGGAAGCTGCACAGTCATCCAGTAACAGTATAACACCGAGGTCAGACAAGCTCTTCAACAGCAAACTCAGAAATAATTTGTGAGTGCCAGATACTTATTAAATTCTCAGAAAGTAATAATTTCATTGTCATGTTGAAACAGGAAATAGAAACCCCCCCCAAGGCGCCCGTGAAGAAAGGCCTTTTATAGTCAAGTAGGAAACATTTTAATGCTGTAAAATATGCATGCAGATGATGGATCGTGCAGCGGTGGAAAGGTGCCGCGGATATAAACAGCACGGATAAATGATGAATGACTAAGGCTTGTACCAAAAATAGCGATGGCGAGCTAACGTGAGCGATCACCGAGGATGGGACCAAAGTTTCTGCTCCTCTGACGACTCGAACACTCAGCCAACCGGGTATTTATGAGGCAGAATCATTACAAAGCGAGACATCAGCTTTGGAGCAAACTGGGATTTTAATAAGAGCAGGAAACATGCTGGGGGTGATTGATAAATTCATGGCCTACAGTTGAAAGAGTCCATTTTAAAAAACCTATCATGTTTAATTTTTAATGCACTTCTCACCCAAATACTCAAATACCACCAAAGTTATTAACTTAAACCTTTTGGATAAATTAATAAAAGACTTAAACTTCATGTGAATTTGAATAGAGATGCATAATTTATCTCCTTCCACTTTAGGCCACAAACTTTTTAATCACCCCGGATATTTTTTTATTTCATCAATGCAGAAAACGAATGTTCGCAGCTGATAATTTCGGAGCATGAATGAGCCCCACTCTTATCAGACAGCATTTAAATGGCAGATATGGAAAAAATTAGCATTGATTGCTGGTTATCTCCTTTAGTAAGCCTGAATCATCAATCAGTGATCATTAATAATTGATATTAGCTGGAGATTTGTGGAAGATAAGCACAGAAAAACATGAAACCTGTGAGCCTGCTGTCAGATTCAAACTGCCTGGGAGATGCAGGTGAAGCTTTTACCGAACATGAACAGAGGAAAAGAGTCCAAAGAAACTGCTGACAGCACCTTTTCATTTCACCGAGGCTGTTACGGCGAGAAGTATTGTGCACTCCAACGGCACAAATGAGAGCTTTAAGTGCTCCCTGGTGTCCCTGCACCCCGGAGAGATGAGCCCGAGGCTGCGAGCGCTCTGCATCATCTCAGACCGTGTCGTCCAAGATGGAGTAAACTCTGGACGATCGCTTTGGGCTGTCCAACACAACAAAGGCCCAGCTTTTATGTTTTTTATTTCACTTTTCTGTCCAGAAGTGTGTTAAGTCTGCTGACGGCGTGATGTTTGTCTGCTCAGCACGACAACACACAGCAGCAGGAACACAGTTTGACCTCCTCAGGAGTTTGTGACGTCCATCTTATAGACACAGTTTATCAAACATGGTATTTCTCTGCGTTTAACTTTATGGATTAACTGATGAGTCAGTTAAATGTGTGAAAGCACAGGAACAGAAACATGAATATTCATTTTTTTCATCAGATTTATAAGCGTGTGAGACACTTATAACATCACTTCCTGTTTCACCACGGAAAAGTGTAAGAAGTTAAATTTAAACCGAATGTTTTCCAGCAGCATCACAACATCTCTCACCACTAACCTTTTTCCATAAGCTCACTGTAAACCTGAAGGTCATTTTAAAAGAGACTTTAAGTGCTTTACATTTCAGGATCTAAAGATAATTAGAAAGAACATGTTGCTCCACTTTAAAAGGAGAGAGAAATAAACTTCATCACTCATAAATAAATTAAAATTAAGTTTTTAATGAGCCTCTAAGAAACATTTTAAAGACACTTACTGCAAAAAAAGCACTGATTCACCATCATTACTGAAGACCTCCTACTGGTTTGTTAATTAGGTGATTGTCTAATAAGTTCGGAAAACCAAAAAAAACCAACATTAATTGCGAAGCAAAAAAAAGTTCATGCAAAGTCACAAAGTCAAAAGTTCACATCCAAGAAACCGAACAGATGTTAATGAGGCTCAAAGCTAAAAACACTGACATTATAAAAAAGACCATATTACGGTTTTGGATTCATGCATGAGCACCTTTTCACACTTCATAAGAACAAGGTGGGAAATCTGTTACAGACTCTTGTTCATGGTGAAAGTAAATTACTTTTTAGATAAAAGAGGATTTAACACCAAGAGACTAAAGTTAAAGACGGATTCTCGCTGGTTTTCAGGTGACACATTAAAGCTTCTTCACTTCCTGTCATGAAGAGGAAAAAACCTCCACAGGCTCCAACGAGCCCTCGAACAAACTTTCAGCGTTACTCTGTTAAACGAGGTGTGCAGCTCACACAGGAAGTGACCTTTGCTTTCTGAACTGATGATAAAACAAAAAAAGGTTGTGACATTTTCAACACTGAATCCCATCGGAGTATGTGAAGATGAATTTAATGACCAAAAACAAAAAACATTAGTGCCAATAAAACAGGAAGTTATTAATGTGACAGGGTTGATCTTTAAAAACACACACTGACCCCAGTGACTTATAAGAGCAACACGTGAGGTTTGAAGACATTTAATGAATCTGAAACCTTTTATTTAAAACATTATGAGTCAGAAATGATAAAAACAAATAGTTGAGGTTTAATTTAGAAGGTCATTGAATGCATCTTTCACACCTGCAGCATCACTTTAGCCTGAGCTGGTTTGTATTTTTATCAATTTCTTTCAGTTTTTTATACTTAACTTCTTATTTTAAATCATGTGTGTTTCATGTTTGTATTGGCGATCAGTGAAAAGGTGTTTTTAAAGAGTCTGTGTTCGGCCGTCAGTATTTCTGGAGCTCAGCAGCTCTGCAGTTTGAAGTTTAGCTCCTCTGCTGTGTCCCTGTTTGTACTTTTCAGATTTCTGCTTTATTTTTACTGTTTCATCATGTTCGCTCTCAGCTGTGAAGTCGTGTAACTCACTGCTGAAGAAAACTCAACATGTTCTCATTTTGCTGCTTCATAATAAAAACTTTACAATAACAAGTTAACTGAGTAGTTTAGTTGAGAAGAATTTATAGGAAAATTAAACCTGTTTATTGCAGATTTAGCAGATTTTTTTAGCAGCTGTTTTTTAATAAAACCAAATCTATAAAAAGAGCAGAGACGAAGAGTCCAAGCAGGAACAAACGCTGTGAGATGAAGAGCTGCAGATAAACAGACAGCCAGCAGCTCGTCTCCGACAGACAAACAAACCTCTTCTACGTGGAAAAACACTCACATTAAAAACTAACAGCTGATTTGAAACAAGCGCTTCACCAGACACAACGTCATGTCGGTGGTCCTGTTGTAACGGGAATGTGAATCCCTGCCGAGCCGAGCCGAGCCGAGCTGAGTCAAGTAAAGCTGAGTCAAGACGATGAAGGAATCCTGTTAGTTTGATTCTGTTTCAACTAAATGTTGAAGCTCCACATGCAAAACTCTAAAGATGATCAGATATTTACATGATATTCAGATTTGTTTGACTGGAAGATGAAAACGAATTTATTTCTCTGAAGAAAACTCAACACTGTTGTTCTTGTTGAGCTACAAAAACACATGAATCCACTTGTGACCCATAGATGGCGTCACAGCGACCTCTGACTGTCACTCACATCCTGTTTGTGGTAAATGGTGGCTGTGAGTTCAGTCTTAAGAAGTTTTATTTCCCTGAAACGTCTCCATCTGCTCAAATTTCACTCAGATTTGTTATCTGTGGACCCTGATTTTGAGTTTCAGAGTAAAATAGCTCTTAAATAACTTCTTAGAATTTCCCACATCAGCTGCAACTTTAGTTTGAAATGTTAAACTTCACATCTTGTCTGTTTTTTGTCACGAACACTAATGAAATGAGTTGAAGCCAAACATTTGAGATAAACTCTGGAACAGTCACAGTTTCATTCGATGCTCTTTCTGCAAAAATCTGACGTGTTCTTGGATTCATGATTGAAATTTCATAATAAACGAGTTTCTGTTCCAGTGTTTGCTCAGATCATGTTAATATTTGCTTTTATCTGTCCTCATTCTCATCTCTGCCTCTGTCTCTTTACAGGTGAATTAAGCTGAGTTTTTTTTTTTTTTTTGCAGCCAGGAAGAGATTGACAAGTCAATTTTCATGGCTGCGACCACTTGACTGGCTTCAGTCCGTCAAGTCTGTGACTTTTCTCAAAATCCACACTTCTCTAACGTCTAAAATGAGACTTCAGCACTCTGAGTTTGCAAAAATCCCACTTTCTTACATCTTAACAGATGTTTAATGTTTAAATTTCTCTGTTAAACGTCTGTGGAGCAGAAACCAGCTCAGCTTTGCAGCGTTTGGTCTCCCAGGAGATGTTGTATGACATGAAACTACATCATGTGAGCAGCATAAAGAGAGAAAAGAGAGAAAAAACAGCACAGACGCTAAAGAAGTGTCACCACAGAAGAAGTGAGCCTGAGTCTCCCGTCCTCCACCTGGCATCGGCCCACTTACAGGCAGAGAGAAAATCGATAGTCTGGTGGGAGAAGCTCCCCCGACGCTTCCACTGGAGAAGATGTCAGACAAAATGGCTACTGAAGAAAAACAAAGGTTTGAGTATCAGCAACCTGCAGCCGACACGTTTCTGAGCCCTGAAACTAACCGGGCACCGAGAAAACGACGCTTCTGGATTCAACTTTGGGTTTAAACTGTTGTTTCTTTGTGTTTGTGACACTGTTTTTCTGTCATAACAGGCCTGTCTGGAGATAAAACTGGAGGACATGTTTCATCTTCATGGTCAAACTCAAAGATCAAGACTTGAAACTTCACACGGCTGAAACTGCTTCACCCTCTAATTTGCTCAAAACTTGAGACAAAACTTCCACAGACAGCAAGAAAAAAACAAAAACTCCAGATTTTTCTTTCACTCTAATTAAAAGAGACAGATTTTTTATTTTGCCCAGTTTTAACAGGGGTTATATGTTCACACACACACACACACACACACACACACACACAAATCTGGCACTAATTGGCTGCAGCTGTCTTAAAAAGTAAACTCCAGTTTGTGACGACATGGGTTTTAGTTTCGTAGTTATTGAGATGAAAATATTGAGCTCCGAATAAACTGCTGAGATCTGAGAGGCATTAAGACAAAAACACAAACACGCAGACGATCAGACGCCAACGGAAGGAGCCAATTAGCAGGTTTTTCTGTGAGAAATAACAACAGTGAGCCGTGAATTTATTTACCAAACTTCTGTTTAGAAAATCACTCAGTTTAAAGAACAACCGGCCGTTTTAACCTTGACTCCGCCCACTTTCACACCTCGTCTCAACATCTGGTTCACACAGATGTGCTCATGATGTTTCAAAACAAGCTGAAGACAATTTGACTTCAGTAAAATACAAAGTGGAAAACAAACTCTGAGATTCACCACATTTATTCTGATATTTCGACCTGCTCGTGTTTTTTTGTTGAATCAATATTAAGTAACATCAGTTTTCAAAGAATTCAGTAAATATTACGTTGAACACAGAGTTATTGGTTATTAGTCCATTTAAAAGTTACTGAGTTTCTAAGAGGAAGCTTTGTGTTTATTTCATCTGATCTAAATTTAAATATTTTACATCAATTGCTTCCAGATTACTCTGAGTAACTTGTGGTTGAAGTAAAAAAACGCTGTGTTTTATGATTCTCGGGCAGTGAAGGCATCACAGCTCTCCTGGTGTGTAAAATGAATAAAACATTCCTTCACAGCACAAATGAAATTACATGAGACAACAGAGACTCGCGGTGTTTTCGGATAAAATAACGTGTGAGTCCGTTTTAAATCCCATCGATTCATGTTTTCTCCATCTCACCGATTCAAAATCCTTAAAATCCCGTATTCAAATGAGGCCGCCCTGCTCGCCGAGCCGCGGCGGTGGCGGCAGCGCCCTCAGCAGCCTCACAGAAAGCACGGATGTGTGTGAATAATCTCTGACAGATTTGTTTCTGTGATCTCATATCACTCAGAAACCCACGTAGCTTCACGTGTTTCTGTGTGATTTGAATCTCGTCAGCCGCCGTTCTCCTCTGATTTACACATCCCATAACATCCTGCTTGTGTTTACGGTCAGAACGCATTTGATTGCAGAAATGCTGATATATAATCGTGGCGTCGCCGTTCGAACAGACTCGGATGTGTTGTTTTGGGACGCAGGTGCTGTTTTTCTCCACCATAAAATTATACATCAGGATCTTTGTGTCTGTTTCTGAAAGCACCAGGTGGACTCGACTGACGCTGAAGATGTTTTCCTGTTTTCTTTTCCCCCTTTTTTGTTTCCAGCTCTTACACGTGTGACTCCCCATCCACCGTCACCACTTAGCTCCTCTGTTCTTTCATCAGCGGTTCAGGCTCCGAGCTGGGACCCTCGAATATAAACTCATCTCACAGAAATCTGCAAAAAAATACATATTTTAAAGTTTCTAACTGCACAGATATTATTCAGAGCACTGCCAAGACAAAGCTGGAGGAAACAAACCTTTATATTCTGCACCGAAAGCCAGAAAAAACTGAAATATTGTATCAGTATTGCAGAAAAATACAGTGCAAACAGACGCATGCGATGCGTTCACGCCTCGAAAAGCAAAGAGTGCAGGCTGTCGCTCCGAAACAGTTAGAAACCAGTCAGCTTAAGAGCCACACACTGCTGTGACTTTACTGCTTCAAGGTAATATACTGCTTTCTCTCCTTTTTACTTCTTTTTTTAGGCTGAAAAAGGAACAGAAATATGAAAACAAAGAAAAAGAGAAAGTGCAAGTATCAGAGTCTCCCTCCAGGTTCAAACACAGCTGCTTGCAGATCTCCTGTCTACAGAGATATCATGAGGTGACGCAAAACGCAGGAAGAAGAGTCACAGGGATGCAGGAAAGAACATTACAAGATGTCTACAAGACTTTAAGAACACAAGAGGCCTGTTGTCAGCAGTGACAAACAAGAATCCCAGAGATTAGCTGCTTTTATCGAGGCTAATCACTCCCAGAAACAGATAGTCGGATAATCGGATGTAATCCTGCAGAGAGGTGAAGAGAGCCCGAAGACTTCCCTCCGACTCTGAAACAGGAGAGTCCTTCACTCACATCACAGCAGATGCATTTAACCAGATGTTTCCAGGATATCTCACGAACCCCCCAAGAACAAAGAATGCACAAAAAAAAAAAGAAGAAAAGTGGAACAACTTCTCAGTTCAAAGCCTGCACGGGATCAAAGCGAGTGATTAGCAGGAGACTCGTTTACTCGTTTTCGAGCGGATCCCTCTTCCTTTGTTATCCTTTTCATCCTTCATTTACAGGTTACAATTAACTGCCAGCGCAGACGTCACGCTGCAATTTATAGATCAAAGCCGGCGAATGCAACAAACCAAAGTGAGCCCCGCTTCAGGCCAGATACAAAAAAAAAAAAAATTAAAGCAATCATGGCACAAAAAATATCATAAAATATGACTTAAATTGCTGTTAGACGACACACAGAGTCCCGTAATGCTGCCTGGACATGAACTCATGTTCCAGACCTCATTACTGAGCAGGATTTATGGGTTTTGGCACCAGACTGATGAAAGGATCCACATTTATATATCAAATATTTATCTGATATCATGCACATTACAGCGTGGAGCAAAGGATCAGGGATTTACATGAAACAACAGTAATAAAGGGGAGAGAAAGGTTTCAGATAAACTACAGCAGCCGAGTTAAAGAGAGACGGAGCTTCATAAAGTCGGTCTAGTTGCTTTTTAATAAACATTAAATTAAAACCAGTGCATGTTGTACATATATTTAAGTTGATGATGACTGAATTATTTGCATTTGCATTCAAACTTCTACAAATTTAGAAATTCTGCAGACTAGTTCAAAGTTTCTAACGGCTTTGAAAAACAACTACAGGACATTATTCTGTATTCATGCACTCCTCCATGTTTAATATCTTTATTTCTATTATAATCAATTAATCAATCAAGAATCAAGAGGGAACCACACTTTAATTTCACTATGCAACCCGTATTATAATGACCAATTAACTGCCTTGAATCCTTGCATCCTTGTATCCTTGCATCCTTGTATCCTTATGACAAAACACCTGGAGCCTGACTGAAGCCACTCCGCATCTCTTCCAATGCAACACCTTTATATATCATATATGTCCTATATATCCTCTATATTATATCCTAAATACTTTGCAGGTAACAGGTTTGTTTTAAATATTGACCCAACCAATGAAACGACAGCATCAAGACAAACTGGAAGTACAAAACGTCTTTGCTTCTCTGCCAGTTTTTCACCAAATGTCTCGCAGCCAGGAGGCTTTTTGTCGCTCTGGAGGGAATCGATGTTCAGCACATTTCGCCTTCATTTGTGTCTGCGGCTGAGCCTCGCTCGTAAATAACACACACACACACACACACACACACACACACACACACTGATGTTCAGCCACATCCACACACACACACACACACATACACAGAAAGGAAAAACTGGAAATTACACAGACAACATGAACGTCTCACCGCTCACAGTCGTCATCAGAAAAATCGATCAGCGATGCACATTCAGAGCGCTGCTCTGTCCAACGTGCCTCAAACTCAGCACCAGATGCGAACTGACAAATGGCTGAGAAGAGCGCAGAATAAATGCACTGTACTCCTGATGAAGTAACTTTTCTTAAAAACTACTGCTACTCTTTACTCTGTTTGTGACCTTTTGTTTTGAGAGTCACTCCGTTTGTAGGAGCTGTGGATTCTAACGTGGTGTTCAGAAACGACAGATATTCTTCACGATAACGCCGACTTCATCCCTAAAAAAAAACTATTCTATCCAAATTACAAGCTACAAAAAGACTCTATTAATAAAAGTAACTAATGTTCTTTCTTTTCTTGGTCCATATTCATGTTTTATGATGAAACATGAGGATCCACTTCCACAGCAGAGGTGATGATCTGCTGTCTGACGTTTTGCCTCCTGCAGCCTGAGAGCTTCACTGAGCCTCCTGCTGAAGATGATCAGCCTCCTTCTTCATGCACTGTTACGTCTGCAGAACTTGTTAGAAAAGTAACAAAACATAGTGTAACATTGGAAGCATAACAAAAGAATTAAGTGTAAAAATAAGCACAAAAGCTTTGATGATGTCTGTCTTTTTTGAATCCAGTGCAGCAGAGATGAAGCTGTTAGAAAGTCATTTATTTCTCCTGAAGGAGCTGCTGTTGTTTCTCTTCATCTCACTCATGTCGGGCTCAAGGCTGCTGGTTCGTTGCTGTCAGGTGGACGACAAAGACGGTTACATGAACACATTCAGGAGGAAAAGCAGACGGTTTATTTCATCGAACGCTGAAACTGATGCCAAGCAAACAGCTGGTTTTTCTTTTGAATCAGGATCAACTGGAGCCTCGAGTCTCTGACACTCGACTGGCAGGTCAAACACGGATCCTTCCAGGCTTTTCACCGCAACAAGCAGCAGATCTCATCACACTGGTGACCTCCTGAGTTTTCCTCTTGTGCCTGCATGAGGTTCACATTTAGAGTTTGCAGCAAAATGGCTCGACGACCGTCATCATCATCATCATCACTGACTGTAGCTAGTTTTTTCTTCTCTGAATCAGATGTTTTGTGTGGAGCTTCAGTCTGTTTTGCTTTAATGTTGTTCAGTCTGTTGGATTTATTGTAAAGAAAAAGTTAAAAAAGACAGAATGAAAATTGTTGGATCGTCATGAAACACACATCCATGTTCCCCTCCTGTAACCTCTCAGCTGATCTCCTGACTTTTCCTCCAGCACCACCATCATCAGATCAAAATAAAAAATCATCCAACATTTGCAAACATAATGACCTTCCCACAACAAAAAAGATGGTAAACATGTTTAATAATGTGACATCAGCACATTTGTCGTTGTAGCTTGTTAGCGAGTCGATCTGGAATTTAGTTCAAACTGCTTCTGTTCTTGAGTTACATCTTACAGAGACGCAACGACTTTAGACTCCACGTGTTTCAATATTTATCTGCTGCCAAGTCCAGTTTCAAATAAATCCAGTCTGTGTGTGTGTGTGTGTGTGTGTGTGTGTTTCAGTCCAAATGGAGACACAAGTTCTCATTTCTGCTTTCTGGAAGATCCAGTGTTGGATTCAGAGAAATGTCTTTGCAGAAAATGCCAAGACGTTAACAGAAGTCAGCCGTAGTGCTGGACGGTAAACCGGTTCATACCGGATACCGGTGTTTTTTTATGCTATGAATTTTTCAGATACCCTGATATCGGTGTGTGTGTAGCGTACATAACATTGGGAACAGCAAGCGGCAAACGTAGCGCCGCGGGACATCGTTTGAGAGGGGACTGTTTTTGCAGTTGCACTAAGTAAGCACGCGGGGGCGCCGGTACAGATACAAAGTGTTGATCAGTGAAGAAAATGGACCAAAGCAGTGAGAGTGAATCTGGAGAAGAAGCAGAAAATGAAGCAGAAAATGAAGCTGGTTAACAGCCAGTCGTGCATGAAAAAAGAAAATACCGTCATGTACCGTGAAACCGATATAATTCTGAAAAATACCGTTCTATACATTTTTGGTCACACTGCACACACACAGTCAGCAGTGTGTGTTCATCAGTGTGTGTTCATCAGTGTGTGATCACATGAAAACAAGCCCGTTACATCCACAGAGGAAGTGGATCCTCCTGTGTTGAGTTTGTCATGTTGCACCTCCATGTTTATTCAGTAACCCACTTTTTTAATAATCAGAGCTCATAAAAACATGAATTTAACAACCTTTAAAGATTTAAACCAGAAACAGACCAACAGAGCAGTTTGCCCTGTTTCCTGCCTTCAACGTAACCTTGTGCTAAAAATAAACCGAGCTTGTTGCTTCTGGCCACATTGTTCCAAACTGAAAGTCTCACCCTTCATACAAAATATGCAAATGGCTGCTGATTAATCGCCTTGTCACTAATCCTTACAGTTGATCCCTTCAAGAGTGGAGGGTCCAATTTGCATATCTCATTTTGCATCGACTCTTTTCTGATGGAAAGGTGGTAATTACGGTTCAAGCTTGCCCCGCCGCTCTATTAGTGAATGAATGTGACCTGCCAATCGCACGCAGGCCACAATGAAATTTTAATCAGACGCTGACCCGCTCGCTCGCTCGCTCGCTGGCTCGTCAGGATTTATCAGGCGCAGGGAGCGAGCGGGCGGGCGGGCGGGCGGGCGAGGGTGTTTATTCAACCCTGACCATGTTCATCTTCTTCAGTCGCTGCTGTCGTTTCTCACAACAAAGTAAAACACAAGATCTGAGTGACAGAAGAGACGCAAACTCAGCTGCTGAAAAACCGTCTGCTCTTTAACACTGTGACATGACGGTAAATATGAAATATAATAAACTGTATGTTGTGACAAGAACAACATGCAGCCGACACCAGATTTGCTTCATATAGTTTGATCTTTGTATGTTTGATCATCATGATTCCAAAAGGGGCCACCATTTATTACAGCATGGTACTTTCAAAATAAGAGCATCCTTAAGGAACTGATGCATTTCACTGACGGAGATAAAAAGAGTGAGACTGTACAAGAGAAACGTGAACATCCTCGAGGAAAAATAACACGACAAGCTGTTTATCAACCTGTTTCATTTCCATCAGCTTCACCAGATCTGGAAAAATCTCTACAGGGAGCGACGCAGTGTACTTCACATGCAAAGCCATCTGTTTGCTGCTGTCAGCTGATACAAAATGGTAAACTGAAGGTAATCAGACTTCAAGCTGATCACCAAAGCATTGATTATAGAGCCTGACGACGCACAAAACACAACAACAGAGCTGACTTTCCCTGAAACAAGTGATTCTTTCCCATCAGGTTTTGTGCAAAACACCATCAACTTCCAGGACTTTCAGCTCCTCCAGTTGATTTCCTTCCTCACCTTCATGCACATTCGTCCCACTGATGCTGATGCACAGAAACTCGTCTATAAATTGTGTTTTAAAGTAGCTGAACTTCTGACAGCAACGTCAACATCCTCCATCAGCGGTTGTCACAGTGACACGGCTGCTTACAGTCGTTCTGCATTTGTACTTCAGACACTTTGAGAATGTTTTTCTGAAAACACTTTTTCATGAAATACTGAATCAAGGACATCAGCCTGTAATGCAGCGTGTTTTTTTTACAAGGTGAAATTGCTGCTTTTGCTTATGAAAAGAATGTGAGTTTTATTCCACCAGCAGCTTCTCACCGAGCTGATTGTGATCAGGCTGGATGTCTGTTCGCACCACAAACGCTTCACACAGAAGTCTTACAAAATAAAAGCACACTCACCTGTTTCACATCATAAGCGAAGAGAACGTATTTCAGATCAGGAGACACAGAATACTTGGCCACGTTGAAATTTATCTAGCGGAAATAAAATAGATAAAAGACAAAGTTATATGCTGTTCTCAGTTAAAATCATTAGAAAGAAACATTTATTATTAAAACATTAAAACTCCTTCAGTTTTAATACTTTTGTTTCATCCAACTGCGTCTCTTACAAACATCTTCAGCGTTTAAAAACATGTGGTTTAACATTTTGAAACGGTCGCAGTTGAGATTTTAGATTTCAGGAGGCAAAAATAATCAGTTAGCTTTGAGAAAAGGTTGCAGTTTTGCACAAATCCCCATTTTACCCAGAATTCCACCCCTTTAAGGTCTTGGTTGCTCTTTCTACTACATCATGTGGAGCAACTAAAGCTGTGAATGAGATCAGGCTTTTATTACCTGATCATTTCTAGTAATTTAAATACAGTGTGACAGATTTGTGAACTTACAAACGTTGTGTTTTTCAGGACGATCTCCGTTTCGTTCGTGACGATGTTGAATTTGATGACGTGACCGTCACTGTTTCTGTAGATGACTTCAGAGTCTGTGAACAGAATCAGAGGAAACAGAAGAAAGAAGAAATGTTTTTTTGAAGGAAATTGAATTTTGAAACATGTTCAGAACAAAAAAAAAAAACATTACAGGTAAAAATGTCAAAGCAGAAAAAATAACAGTCTGATTCATCCTGCTTCTATTTCGAACCGCAGAGTTTCCATTAAAAAACACCTTTTTAATCCTTTTTGTTCCCTCAAACTACCGGACAGTAACAATGCAGCAGACAGGCTCAAGTTTGTGTAAAATTGATGTAATGTGATTAACTGAGACTCTGAAATGAGATTTCTCCGCCTGACGAACACAAAGGGAAGGCCTGTATTTCTCATCTTCAGGTATCGCAGCATGTTGGTATTGATGGGAGAAGCATTGTGCGGCGACGGCAGGAAAACATCTTTTGTGCAGAGCCGGATCGCTCGGACGTGACAGCTTTGTTTGTTTTGTGACACACACGAACGTTCGGAAACACACAGTCCACCTCCGAAGTCACGGTACGAGGGCTTGTCACCAACCATGATGCCTCTGTGTCGACGCGACGGCGTGAGCAAACACATGTGATCTTGCGTGAACGCATGAACACACGTGCGAACCGAATGCAAAGCAGCAAACTGAGCATGAACGCCACAAATGTCTCTGACTCCCACTAATACACAGTTTAAACACTCGACATCAGAGCTTCTGACCGACTTTTCATTCTCTGAAATGTCAAAGAAGATTATTTCATCTGGTCCAAAGTCGGTAAAGTGTCAGAAACTCTAAATGTTCTCCTTTTATATTGTTACAGTCATTTAAAGCTGTTAATTTCATTAAAAAACCCATAATTTAGATCAGCAAGAACACAACTATTATCAATTATTCTCTTTTTATGTAAATATTTGCCCAGATTAAGAATATTTCTGGGCATGAACAGTTTTAATTATGTTTGTTTAACCTGCTTTAAATGTGTGTTAGGAAGTTAAAAAGGCCATTATTCCATCTCTAATATTTTGTACTGACTTGTTTTGATTCAACAATCTTCACCTTTAAACAACTATATTAATACAAAAAAGGACAAACCTACATTTTATTAGACTGCATTTGAACTCATCATCATCATCATGTCTGAATTAACCTTCACCTCATATTCATTTATGAACAAATCACAATGTTATTCAATGCAACCTCATAATAAAACAGAGCTGAGGAGCTTTAAGGAGCATTGAGGAGCACTGAGGTTCACTGAGGAGGAGCTCAGTCAGATCCTGATCTCCAGACTTGACATCTTGTTCCAACTCGGTACCAGTTTTGATCCTCGTCCTTGTTTTGTCCTGATTTGTTGGTTAGTTTGGGTAAATTTCAGTTCTCTTGTTGGGGGTCAGTTTGTGTTTAATCTATTTCTTTCTCTTTAAATAAACACAACAGATCTAAGTGCCAGCAGGACGGAGACAATGATTCCTGCTGTTGGAACATCTGGAAATCTGGTTTTCTATGGATCACCTCAGTTTTCTCAGCAGAAAGCCGAGGATATGAACACCAACAGAGGAGACACTCAGCTGTGATCTGCTCCTGTAGAGAAAAAAGATCACTGTCGATACAGTTGATCCTATTTGTTATTTTCTTGGTAGATTGCAGGAACCATTAATGACCAAAAAAATCCCTCCTTTTGTCACCAAAGTGTCCCATTGGAGGTGTTTGTCTCCACCCACCGTCACAAAGGATGGTTGATTTATTTTTCAAGATTTTCCAAAAACAAAATCCACAATTATTGAGTTTTTTTTTTCTCATTTCTGTTTCACTTCGTAACATCAGTCACCAGGTTGTCAGATTCACAGCCTCAGGTTGCTTCGTTCGCACCTGAGGGCAGATCTGGTCTGCAGGTAGACGCCAGCATCTGCCGTGACACTTTTTGTTTTATTTTTTAACAAACAACACAGGCGGCAGATGCCACATGTTTGTTCGCTGCGTTCGAGTCGAGCAAACAAAGCACTTTTTTGACAAGAAAGGATCCAAATAAACAGGATGACGCAGTGACAAGATGTGGGCACCGAGCCGCAGGCAGCGGAGTGAAATGCCAACCACACATGAGTCACCGTTTCATCAGGCAGCAAAGCACCTCGTGTCACGGAAAAACTCCACAAAGGAGAAGTGAGGAGGCTTTGTTTGGTGACAGAAGATGATTAAACACGTTAACTTACTCACAAGCTTCCAAATAAAGAGCTTTTTTTCTGTCAGATAATCTGTCAGCTGTCCATCACTTCGGCCCACAGTCACGTATCTCGATAGCTTCTGAAGGTGTCGAGTGAAATCCAACACGCATGTTAATGATTTCCAGTCAGTGACACCTCATGACTTTCATCACTCTGAACACAGGGCGACAAATCAGGTTCAGACTGACGCATCTCTGCTGCGTATGAAGGAGTGCTGCTGCAGACGTGGTTTCCCGCCTCAGGACGATTTGTACGAACTTTGCTGATCCTCTGACCTTTAATCCTTCACCACCTTCTGCTCCAAATTTCACTTTTTAAGTGTTTAAGTAAAAGATGTTTCTGTCCGAAGCAACAAAGAAGCATCCAGCTCCGCGTCAAATCCCAAATACTTCCCGGTAAAAAGCTTCGGGAATGCTAACGTCACCTTGTTGGCTTTTATTTTTTGACTAAAACAAAAGATATAATTACTTCTTCAATGAGAAACATGAATAATTGCTTATTTAATAATGAATAGAGCCAGTAACGCAGATCCATCACTCAGTTTCACTGCTGTTTTCCACCAAAGAAAGCAGAGATTTATGCAGCTCCTCTCCTCTTCTAACCCTTATTTATTATATTTATTTATTCTTTATGAGCAAGTGGGGAACCTGGGAACCAAAAACCCCACAACTCTGTTATTTATATTTCTGCTGGAATGAAATTATCAATAGACACGTTGACATATTAATATTTGTTCACTTGATAGAAACAGAAGGCGGCACCACAGTGTCACATGATGTTTGAACGAGCTGTTTTTATGAGCTCCTGTCTGCATCTTCTGAAACTGTCTGCCTGTCTGTCTGCCTGCCTGCCTGCCTGTCTGTCTGCCTGTCTGTCTGTCTGCCTGCCTGCCTGCCTGCCTGTCTGTCTGTCTGTCTGTCTGTCTGTCTGTCTGTCTGCCTGTCTGTCTGTCTGTCTGTCAGTCAGTGTTTGTGTGTTCCTCTGAAGGTCACGTCCGGGTCTCTGCAGGGTTTTTAAAGTGCCACTGGGACTCGTGTTCTAATGAAGAGCTTAACGTGTGAGCACAGCTGGATTCACTGGAAACCTCTGGCCGATCCTGAACAGATGTTGATGTTTGACGACACTCTGCACTTTGAGGAAACAGGTTTCCTCTGATTCTACAATGATCCATGAAAAGGTCCTCCTGCTGCTGACTAATGTGTTAACACCATGAATAATTAATCAGCGATAAATGAAAACAAAAGACGGATCCAGGTGTGATCTTTGGGATATACTGTGGGTTTTAATGGCCTGATCTAAACAAAACCTTATGAACTAACGAATGCTGAAATGCTTGAAACAGTCCACTTAAAACGAAAGATTTTACAGAAATGTACGTCAATAAAAAACACTGATGAGGTCATGTCTCTGTTTTGAATGTCACATGTAGGTCTCCTGTTTTTCTACAAGTCCAAAGTCCTACATTTTAAGTTTTGAGTTCTACTGAAGTCATTAAACACGACATCCTTTAGACGACAGGAACTCAACATTTCATCGATGTGAAACTTCAAATGTCAAAGAAGTTGAAAGTTGTTGCATCTTCATCTGTGATGTTCGACTTGCATGTTTTGCATGAACTATTTTTTTTTCTTGACCAGACGTCAGAAATTAGGACTAAAATAAGAGACTGAGATGAACATGTCAGTCACACAGGTTCTGTAAGTGGATAATAGAGCATTTTTTACTGTCTTTTCACTGTTTGCAGTCAAATTAAGCTGTGATCATTTTTGCCGACTGGAGTTCAAAAACAAAATGTTTCTTCAAGGTTCTTTCCTGCAATTCCACTTGATGCTTTTGGATTTAAAAGAAAGTATAAAAAGTGATTTAAGTGAGCTGACTCAGGAAATGAAGAGGAATGAAAAGGCAAACTTTTTTATCTAACATCCTTTTAAATCTGTGGGCTTGGAGGAGGTGTGAAGAAATGTCAGCGCAAAACACTCGAGTCCACATAAAGTCCTGAGTCACTGCCGTTAAAGTCCAAGTCAAGTTGCAAAAGTGTTGTTTCACTTCGAAGAAAAGACTCAAGTCATCAAGTTTGGGATTCGAAGTCATGACTCGAGTTCGCACCTCTGATTTTTCAAGTCTCAACATTTCTTTTTCCGCTTGATGTCCAGCCGAGTAAAACCTCAAATCAGTGCCGGTCTGAGAGAAAAGAATGAATATTTAGAGCCGATAGAAGAAGATGTGTGATCTTTAAGGCATTAGCACAGGTCTCTGCACCGCTCTGCGCTTGTCTCTTTAAATAATGAAATGTTCGGAGCTGAAAAAGAACAAGCTAAGACTCTAATGTATAAGTAATGTCCTACGTCTGTAACCCGATGAATAATGAAACGCTTTCGCTTTTTTCTGCCACGTTTAACTCTGCAGCTCAGGTGGACTCGTGTGGATTAAGTAACGGTCACTGTGCACGCCACACGCCGCCGCTGCAGCTTTTTCTGCATGTAATTAAAGGAAAGTAGAAGTTGTAACGATAAATAAAGGCTTTTAATGCCCAGTTTAAGATTTGAAATTGGTCATTAAATCTCCTTCTTTGATATCAGGCAGATAAAGGACGAATGGGTCGAATGGGTTGAAGTCAGAAAGAGGATTTAATTAAAAATAAAACGTGACGAGTGTTTGTGGACGAGGCTGGCGTTCGTGACGATGCAGTGAAAGCAGCTTCTCTCCTCTTTAAAGGCGGCGCTTTCATGGCTCTGACAGTTTCGTGTTGAATAGAAACAGTAAGTGATGAAAGGGAGGCTGCCGCTGTTCCCGTGCGAGAGGCGCACAATCGCTTAACGAGCACCGTTTTAGTTTGAAAGGACACGCTGAGCCTCGTGAGAGCAACATTCGTACGAACACACTCCGTCTTAAGCGTCAGATATGCAAAGATTTTTTAAAAAATTAGTGTGATTCATCAGTTTTCTCAATGTTTTGACTGAAATTCACACGCAGTCGATACCTGTCACATAAATCTGACAGTTATTCCGTCATCCGTCTGAATTAATACTCATAATGCAAAAATCTGCATGAATAAATGTGAATTTGTTGCAGAAATGAACTGAAATAAAACACACGACCAAAGCAGCTTAATGTAAAGTAAATATGCTGTTCACTGTGTCGTCTGTTGATGCTGACGGCTTCGTCAGCTGTCAGGTTTCATCCTCTGCGTCCAGCAGTGTCACATCTCTTTATATGAGCTCTGTTATCCACTTACAGAACCTTTGTTCATCTCAGTCTCTTATTTTAGTCCGAATTATTGGCGTTTTATTAATTTTTTTACTGACAGTAGGACTTGACATCTGCAGTGTGAGAGTTTTCTCTTGTTTATGTATTTTTGGTGAATGAAACTCGCCCGTATATGAAGATTTTAAGTCGTTCTGTGATGCTAATTAATCTCTTGAACACAGATCTCTTTATAAACATTAAGCTGAAATTAGCAAGTTGCAACACATTCGTTCACGCAAGATAATTAGTCAAGTTTTTGACTTGAAATATTCACACAAACAAACCTTACAGAAAAATAAACATGAGGGTTCGAGATGATAATGAGATGTTTCCAGCATGCATGTGTTTCTGTGTTGCTGTGGTTTAAAATGTGTTCAGACAGAACGTCAGGCACATTTTACAGACCTGCACCTGCACATGAACTCATGACTGGACTCAAAAATACCTGCTGGAGCAAATTTATAAAAAAGAAAGTCTCTGCAGGTTCAAAATGTTTCACTTTGAGGCAAAAAAATCTGTGAACTAAACTCACTAAACAAACAGGCACATTTTCACAGCCAGTGTGATACTTTTGCCTTGTTAGCTAGCTTAATGCACAGCCGGTTGTGTCTGTTTGGGTTGATTAACACGACAGTTCAGAGGTCAAATTTGCAAAAACAACACAAGATGAAAATCCCATTTGCTTTGAATCACAACAGCAGGAGGCTGCAGAAGAAGTTTGTCTGCTAAAGACGCTGCAGCGGGTTGACGTTCCCCTTCAGATAACCACGCGGAGCACAGCGACAGCCGCGTGGAAACCACATGTGGATTCACTACAGTCATGAAAATCCTGCTTGAGGGAGAAATGTCACCGAGCCGGCTATCACATCCGACAAAAGGCTCGCAAAGCTTTTGACGCTGAAATTCCTCAGCATGATTGCTCACAGTGTGTCTCCTGAATATCAAAAAGTGAAGAAAAAAATAAGAGTGTCTTTAAAAAAAATGCACTTTCACACAGTTTCTCAGTTTCAAACACTAATAGTCCTTGAAAATTCTCTGCCAGGTGAGTATTTATTCCCCACGCAGGCAGTAAACAACCATACTCCGGACTCCTTGAAGAAATAAATGGGGTCTGGGTAACGATGTCTCCCTTCCCTTGTTTGTACTTATTGAGCCACGAGACGCTTTATAATTTCAATCTGAAAAAACAGCAGATTTATTTAGATTTAACTGTCCGGCTCTGGAGAGAGCTGCCCACATAACTGTCAGCAAATGGAAGAGTAATTCTGCACGATGCTGGAAGGAAGCTATAAGAAAAAAAACAGCAATATTCAGAACTAATGATGGCAGCCAGTAATAATGTGTCACACTGGTTGAATGAATGCCTGTTTCTGATCACTGAGGACACGAAACCAGAGAAGAAACAGTATCAGATGAACATGGAAAGACACTAAAAGGACTTAATTAAATACGACTCTGATGCTTTTCTTGTGTTTTTGCAGGTTTGAGAAACATCTGGACACAAATACTGTATGTATCCACGTTTCTGTGTTTTGCTTGCAGCTCTAATGAGAGAAAATCAGGATGTTTTAGACTCATGTGCTCAAACCTTCAGGAAACAGTTTGAGAAAAAACCCTTTTCTGTTTCCTGTTGCTAAAGCAAGTCAACATGGTCCATAAAAAATGTTGTTTTTCTCTTTTTTTCCCTCCTGTTTGTGTGGGAGACCTTGACTGACCTGCTCAGAGTCCTGACCTCGAATGCATCCAGCACCTGTGGGATGAATCGAAACGTCGACTGTGAGCCAGAGCTTATCGCCCTGCAATAATGCCCTCCAGCCTGAAAATCCCCATTATCAGACAAGAACACTGTTATTGGATGAGTCAGCAAAACCCAACATTACTCTCAATGATTGTTTCGTGTCCATTGCCAGCAGGAGGTTTTTTTTTTCACTCTGGCCTCGACAATATCAGTAAATACTTATGGTACGATCACATTTAGGGGAAAGATTATGGTTACGGTGAAAAAGTGGGCGTGGTTGAAGTAAGACAGCGAACACATTTGATTAATGTTAGAGAAAGATGATAATATGGACAGACAGACACATCCACACCGACCTGCAACTTTCTAACTGGTTATATGGAGGACAAGCTGAGTTCTGCTGTCGGTAATGTTGGTGTTTGACGCAGATGTGAGGATCTGGAATTATCCAATAAGGACGGATCTCCACTGAATTATAGCAAATCCCTGCAGCCAGGTCCTGAGATCTGATGAAAGCCCTTGTGAAAGACTCAAAAATGAGACATTTATTACCTTCATAGTGAAGGACAATATTATTGACCATGTATAAAAACTATATTTATTTCAGATTTCTCAGTTCTAGACTATGATTCATGTCTGACAGGGATATTTCAGACTTGCCTGCAGTGTCTGTAAGTCTTATTTCTAATATTAATTCGTCCAATTATGACTGGAAACCTACAAAAATAACACAAACCAGATACGGCACATGCACAGTTAGATGAACCTACCTCATGTTTTTATTCCACACATCAGTATTTCCTTTATTATACACATAAAGTCATAACTCAGCCTGATTATTTTTGCAAACGTTGCTCCGCAGCTTCAGCTAGTCTCCTAAGTGCAGGGAGGAGGAGGAGGAGGGGAGTTAGAAACTGTGAGAAGCAAATTTTAAGCCTTTTTAACTGAAAGCTCCTCCACCGGCAGAGGAGGATGCACAGCCAATGGAGTGCAGAGTCTGAGGGCCGAGTTGGAACTCTGTGCACAATGTAATATGCATAGTACACACTGAATTATTTAG
>JAQMCX010000011.1:22868029-22880923 GCA_029814765.1 Acanthurus leucopareius | reverse complement strand
ATTACCGGACAGAAGATCCTCGTTTCTTTTCTGAGAAACTTAGATCTTCATTATCTATTCAGGAGAATAAGTCATTATTTTTAAATGTGTCGTGTGGCTGGAAATGGAAAGTGTTTTTTTTTTTTTTTAGATAGTTTTATTCTTCCAAATGTAATTTATTCCTTTCCAAGTCATTTGGCATTTGGATGCAAAACTGTGTTTTACTTTAATTTGTGATGCACCTTCAAAAAGCCTGCTTTCTACTTTCCGGATGGAAATTAGAATAAAGGGAAAAAGAACCCGGCACTTTTTCTCCTCTTAAAACAAAACGCCATGAAAAGCTTTGCCTGGAAAAAAGAGGAAACCTGGAGGCACGAAGCCAGAAAAAACAGCCTTTTGTGGAAATTCGAGGTATTTTAAGTCACAATTTAACCTAAAAACCATTAATATTAGACTGTTTATGGATTTGATGATACAAAACAATCCTTTTTTAATATTTTTTTAACTAAAACAAACAGAAAAGACGTCCGTCTGACAGTTTTTCTGATATCTGGTTCATTTTTTCCCTCCATTAAATGAATTCTGGTCACAGCCACGAAGCCGAGTGCTCTCGGTGTGAATGAGCTGTGACTGGTGGTTTTAACCCTCTGCAGAGCCGCTGCTGAGGCCTGTCAGCTGCTTGCCGTCCTCCAATACATCACCGTCTCCGTCCTCATGGGAAGGGGAGAGCCAATCAATACCCTCCACCCGAACGGCCTTCAGCAAGCGGCTGCGGCGGTCATTAGGGCAGACAGACTCCATCCTGTTATCACGTCGATGATCTGCACTTATCCAGGTGAAATTAACAGCAGGCGAAATGATCTTCATGGAGTCGTTATGGATCCGAATCGCAGGCTGGACTCGACTCGACCGGCTTCTGACAGTTAATCTGAATTATGTCTAATTACAAATATGCTGAACTCATGTCTTATTATGCTGAATTAATAAAAGAGGTCCTGCAAACCCCAAATTAAAGCTGCATAAGTGATTTTAATTATGTTGGCTGTCCTCTCGTCTGAAGTTTACGTGCAGGATGGAAACGTTGTTTGGTTTCTAGTTTGGCTGCGATCTGATCAGAGCAGAAAACAGCTGTGGGGGCTTTTAATCCAGATGTTTGTTATAAACAGTCACATTTGATGCTCTGATGATTAATTTTAAAGAGAAAAGAATCTTTTAAAAGTGTTTGGATTTGAGTTTGATCCCAGTTTGACTTGATTTGAGTCCTTGAATTCTGATGGATCTGATTCTTTGCAGATACATTCAGCTGTCAGTCTGTTTTTTACCAAATTTTATGTCAGAAATCCCTTCTGACCCACATGCAGGACGGCATCATTCATCAGTGACTTCTCCAGCCGCTGCAGAAGAAAACCATTTGCAAAATGGCTTCTCCAACCACTGAGGTTTCATTAGATTTAGACGCCTGATTTGATTGGATCTGGAGAAAGCAGAAGCTGAAGTACTTGGTTAGGCTTCAGAAATGATATTGCCATTCTGCAATTCTGCAAATTCTTATTATCAGTCCGCTCCAATAAGTCTCTCAAGCGTGTACTGACAAGAACTAGGAAAAGAGATTATATTTTCTCATCTCTCTGCAGCACCTCCCTGCAAAATCCAAAATAGAATTTAAAATCCTTCTCCTCAGCCACAAAGCCTTTAATGGTCAGACACCATCGAGTCTTTAAGAGCTCGTAGTATCCTATTACTCCACCAGATCACTGCGCTCTGGGATTCAGAGCTTAAAGAAGAGCCTCCAGCTGTCGAGCCTCAGGTTTGGGTTTGAGAAGAAGAATCTGAGTCTTAAATTCTCATTTGGAAGAATTTGAATTTTCCTCTGTAAATTCGAACGGTTGAAGCAAATTTCTGTTTATGTAGAACATTCAGACAGATGCAGAGATGTGTGGTCAGCTTCGGTTATTTTCACTACCTTCAAGTCTTATCTGACTCTCTCTCTCTGTCTCTCTCCATGAAGATGAAAGAAACCACAGGTGGATAATGAAAACAGGGTGAGGGTGGAAGGTTCAGGTCAATAACGTGGTGAAGTCGTTTTCATCAGGATGAACATCAGCTTCACATTATGTTCCCGGACATTCAAGGAAAAGAGCCAAGAAAAGCAGGTTGAAGGAAAAAAAACAGCAAGTTCTTATCGAACCTGCTCTCAAAGATGACTTTTTGATATTTTTACATCAATACTATGTATTATATAACATACTAAAGGGAAATGAATGGAAAATATTGGATTTAATTAATAACTTTGCTGTATGGGAAGGTTGATTTGGTTTAGATAGAAAGCAAAAAGCACAAGGTCGCTCTGTGAATAAACGCCGTGTTAAAGTTACGCTCATTCACTCCTATAGGTTATTCTTCAACTCACGGCCATCACTCTTAAGGAGGATGAGTGTGTGTTTGTGTGTGTGTGTGTGTGTGTGTGTGTGTGTGTTATGTTGGTGGGTTAAACAATCTGTGTTCTCTGACAGATGCTTTTTAATGGAGGTGACTGTACGTGTCATTGCTGCTTTTCAGTGCTGAGGTTTGTCATTATGGTTCAACACAATGCAGGAAACTAGCAGGACCTGTGGAGTGTGTGTGTGTGTGTGTGTGTGTGTGCTAACGACGTTAGCATTCATGCACCGGATTGACAACAATGCTTCTGTTTGTGGGGAAATCAATGGAGAGGGAAAAAAAAAGTCACACTAGCTCTCTCTGTCTGTCTCTCCAACAGAAGACAAGAAGAGACAGATTTTTCATTTCCACACTCTTACACACTTCCTGACCTGCTTTTTCTGGCTTTTTTTAAACATCATGCACCGTGACAACACGGCTTCCTGACAGCACCGTCATTACGGCCCGTAGCTTCACGTCCACTCGCATTCCTGTCGGGTTATTATGCAGAAGACAGGATGCGTCCAACCTTCAGAGGGTGAAATGTGTGTGAGAAACAGCGGGTTTGATAACAGTGCTGAGTCACCGGACCTCTGATGGGCTAATGGTCGTGTTTGTGTCTGATTTGAACACTGCACGCAGTGACCAAGGGCACAGCGAGAAAATCCAGTCTCTCCCTTTGAATCAGTGTCTCTGATTGCTCGGGATGGTGATAATGAAAATGCCACGAGGCACAAAAGCAGGATGTGCTAACAGGAGCTTAACGGGAAGATGGAGAAGAGTGTGAGATATGTGAAGCTTGACAAAGAGGACGCTTTCCAAACGAGAATATTTACTCTGCGAGGAGCGAACAGAGGGAGCATTTACATGTGCATTGATCTGCCTGCGTTCAGATTCACAGCTGACCGGCTGCTTCAAGCTCACAGGCTGCCAGGCTGAAGCACGCAGCCATTAATAACCTTCAGGCTCTGGTGTGAGGAGACCGACGCACACAGTCTTCCCTCACTCCGACGCCCTCGCAGCAGTTCCCAGCACAGCTTGGGAAGTCTCTAATGTTAATTAATAGGAGGCATCAGAGCATGCAATTGCTAATTAACCCCTGAGAATGATGCTCCAAAGGCATGCAGGTGGAAAAGCAGCCCTAAAAATGAATGCAATTTACCTTTTCAATGCCCTGTTTCCTTGCTGCCAATCCATATGTTGCAAACGGCTTTGCAGATCGTTGGCAGCTGACAGCAACACGGCCGATCTTTTATTCCCTTTGCCACGGCGCTGAATGGCAGGGGAATAGAGATTAATTGCCGTGATCATGTAGCTAATTAAGAAAATTAAAAGGAAATCAAGGTGGGCTGATGGCTCCACTCGGGGAGAGCGACCGAACTGAATGGCGAAGTGATTAGTCATCTGGTGAGGGAAATAAGTCTGCAGGCACACAAACATCTATTTGAAATCAGAGCGTGATGACGACGCTGACATGCAATTACTGTACGCTTTACACTTATTAAGGAAATGTGCACGCTATCTTAAGTCCACACAGCCGTGAAATTCACCCACAGGCGTACAACTTCAGCTCGAGTGTGTCACCGTATCCGCACCCCAACCAACTGCAGCTTAATTGGGTCACATCCCGCTCATCGGCAGTCTAGCCAGGAGCTCCGCATCGCATGCCAGATCGTTGATTTAAAATAAGAAAAAGTAGTGGAAGCAAAAAAACAAACGGCTCTCCAAACACCGCCCCGCAGCGAGAGTAATGAGATGTGTCAGTGCCAAGGTAAGTGGCTCACCCGAGGGGAACGCAGGTGGCGGAGATCATCTCCACGTTATGTGCTGCGTCTCTGGTGTCGATACAGATGAGCATCAGAACGGAGGCTGGGAGTCATTTCCTGTCCTGCAGCAGACCTGCACTGTTACATTCAAGAGCCTGGTTTCTAAAGGTTGCAGGAGAAACGTCTCCCTCACACACACGAACACAGTCTCAGTTTCATTTGTTCTTTATAATCCAGCTGCTGAAAGTCTGAGATGGATGCATCAGCTTTTTTTTATTCATTCATCTACATTGTTTTTAGCAGTGCAGAGTTTTAACACTTTCTCATCGCAGCTCGTCAAACACTGACGCTGCTTCGTGTCTCATGCAGACGGACAGGAAACTCTTTAACATCTGAGGGGAAACATTTGAAACCTTTCAGTCACAAAGTCTTTATGAAACCCGGCTGATGGTGTGTGACGGCTGCAGTTGTGTAATTCAGCAAACCAGCCTCCTGAGCAGAAATCTTGATTGCACTGAGGATGTTCAGTGTTTCCCACCCCCCCACCCTGACCTTCATCCCTCTGCAAACCCTCCATGTTAGATGCAACAGCTGCTATGAGCATCTAATACTACAGCGTTTCTTAAAGCCTGGTGGGTTTCTAACAGAGTTAAAAGGCATCTTTGCATCTGCATGAGACATGAGGGTCGTGATAAAAAGCTTCAGTATTCAGTAACCTGGAAGTGAAACTGGGCCAGGAATGTTTTTTTATTAGGTTTCATGTCCTGGGTTTTTCTTGTTGGGCCGCAAACAGGCTGCAAACAGGCTGCAAACTGGCTGCCTGAACCTGGTGACTGATGGGAGCTGCTGCCTGCAAGGAAGCTCTGCAAACAGAGTCTGAATGTCACGACACAACTCGTCCTTCTCTGCATGTTTTTGATGGAAAAAGGAGGTGAAATAACTGTATATTCAGTTTACCATCACAGAGGACGCCACGCCGAGCATCTTTTAAATGACCAAACTGAACAACTGAGGATCCAACAGCTGCTGTTGATCAACTGACTAACTGATCAATCGTTTCAGCTAAATACAGTGATATTATGATTTGTTCCGTATCATTTTTCTAATAATCAGATGCAAAAGTCAAAGCAGCTGCAGCAAAAGACAAAACTCCTGAGAAAAGAACTGATTTTTGGTGTCTGAAACTGTATTTAAGTGTTTATATTTATTTTAAAATTTATTCCTGTCTTATTTAGTGATGCGTTTATTAAAAATGTAACCAACATGTAGATCTTCGTCTGAGTACTCTTTCAATTAAACTAGCTCTCATTTTATTATCTTGTGTTATTATGGAGTGTGGGTAATTAAATACCACACACACTTTACTGAAAAAAAATCCGTCTGCATGGTAACAAGTTATTTTTTTAACTCTCTAAAGTCGAGGAAGAAAAACAGCAAATAGAAAAAAGTTTGAAACATAAACTCAACAAATACTGAGGCACTTTTTATGGCATAAGATCTGACATTTACTCCCACAGGGTTTATGAGTATTTGCACAAGATTTGCAAATTAGAAAAAAAAAAAAGGATCAAACAGCAGATGAGTTGAGACACATGGAGGACGAGCGTGGACTCCTTAAATGTTGGCCTGAAGCAGAAGATGTGTTTTTCATGGGATGAACGTTGGTACTAGTATCACTCTGCTTCTGTCAGTAATTAGGCCAAAGCAGGAAATCATTTATCATCTTCATGCACACGACTGAAAACATGAATCTCCTCCGCTGACGTCGCCGCCCATCACTGCAGTCACACCTCTAAGCTTCATTATCCACTCGGTTTCTGTTCATTCGTTAATAAGAAAGCTGGAGAAGTGACCGTTCATCTTCTTCAGAGAATCGCGGCTCATTTGACGCGTATGAATTTAAATATATCCTGAATGACTCTGTGCTCGTTATCACACGGAGATTTTATTTATACATGTGTAAGAAAGTGCTGTTGCTAGGCAGAAACTGCAAAAAAAAACAAGTCTTGCTGTTGCAGAGGAGTCACCATGAGCTTCGAAGCTTCGAGGGGGAAAAAAACTATTATAAAACTGTGAACAATAATTAGCAAATCAAGGCACATTTTATCAAAAGAGCCAGTAAGTGAAATAACGTCTCACTGATAAACAGCAGCACATCGTTGTTGCATCTGTTGCAGAAAACTAAGTTTCTCTCTGAGCAGCTGAGCTCTTCAGCAGCACGCGTTCATTCCTGAGCCACTCTGAGAAATTAAATGCACCCAAACAGCTCAACAGGATTTATTAATGTGTCAGAAAGAAGCCTGTAATTCATATAATAGAGAAGATGAATCTGACTGCGGTGAATGATGAGAAGTGACGGGCCGTGCAGCTCACGAGTAACCGGCTGCAGTTAAATGCTTATTTGTATGAAGTAAACAGTATCGACATCTAAAGGCTCAATAATAGATTTACAGAGATTACTGCAGGACTGGACGTTTATTGAGGTGAGCAGTTATTAGTCAGAGTGGGGGGGGGGCTGCTTCACATGCACAGAGTGCACAGCCTCGTGTCTTAAAATGTGTTTGCTCCAACTTGCTCTTCAGAAAGCATCTGCATATACATATGAATGCAAACTGCTGAGGCGTGATCGAAGCCTTTAGAGGCCGTTAATGTTGCACATAAACGCAGGGCTGCAGGTTAATGTGCATGAAGCAGGTGCAAGCAATAACTTCCATGAATATTTCATGTTACGTGACTTCGTAAGCAGCACTTGAGTTACATGCATTTACGTGAAAAACGGTAACAATTGCAAAATCTCTTCAAATCAAAGTTTGCTAAAGCTGGTGCAGCAGATTAGCAGATTATTAAAGATGTTGGTTTTACTAAATTTTCTCTCGTCCACATGTTGAACTTTGCTGTTTTTGACAAAAAAAGAGTGAGAGCAAATGGAAAACAACATGGCTTTGTCAGTTCACAGTGAATATGAAGTTACATTCTATTAATTTCCAGGAAGCGCAGCAGTTCGGAGCGCAGCAGGAGAAAATCCCCTTCTGGCTTTATTAGAAACATGTAACAGGTTTAGTTGGAAAGATCACGACTGGATTTCACTTAATACTGTGCAGCTTGTTCTCTGCAACTGTTACAGTCGTGACAAGCTGCTCAGACGGTGAGTCTCTCTGCAGAGCTCGTGCACGTTCAGGCTGCTGCACGATCACACGTGCACTCTAACACACAACGTGACATACGTGTGTGAAACTGAGGCGTCTGAAGGTTCAGTGCATTCGTTGTGTTTGGAATAAATGTTGTCTTGACGTACAAAGAAGTAAAAAAAGCAACTGTTCAGAAAAATGTATCAGCTGAACATGTTACTCCACTTCGCTGACTGTTACTGAGTGAACAGTTTCTGGCTTTGAGAGCTTAAGTGAGCCAACTGGTGTGTTATTTTCTGAGGGCCGGGCGGCAGTGAACGCAACACGATGCCCTCCTCTCCCCACATTGTCAGTGACAGGCGGAGGGCGTCCGGCCTGAGAAACCCCTGATGGAGGCTGACGCGCACTGAATCATGTGTGTCTGCAGGTGTTTGTGTCTCTCGATAACATGCGTCTGTGTTAAAGAAAACACACACACACACACACACACACACACACACACACACACACAGATACACACTCACAACAGCTGGAGAAGACTGTGCATGACGGTTTTTTTGCATGTGTGTCGGACGTGAAGCAGATTCCTCCCTGTAATCTTGATGAAGATCCTCATCAATAGCACATTTACATCACAATGACAATAGCTTTCATGTAACAGTCAGACAACAGTGAAGACGTGACGTTCAGTCAGTAAATGGCTTTCAGAGTGACAGAAAAGATGCAGATTTGTGTAAAACAACATAAAAATATTGTAGAATAACAGCATTATTTATAATCAAAGAGCATCGTTAACTGATGTGATTGATTTATTGACCCAAGGTCCAATCAACAGATGCTAATTCACCAGATCAAACTACAGAGACGAGGCTAGCAATGCCAACAAGGGCTGCTACGTCACACAGAGACAATTTTCAGCTGCACACATTAATAAGTAAATGCTTTTTTGATCCCTCAACTTCTGCATCCCGTTAAGCTTTATAGCTACAGAACAAACATTAGCTTACAGGTACATTTTTAACAAAGAGTCACAGTCATTCAGGCTCTCGTATCGATCATATCATCTGATTTCTGCCCCAGAACAAAATCTACCATCACTTATCTTTAAACAAGATGGGCTTCAGACTGTTTGAGACGTTCTGCTTCCTGTCGTTAACTCACATTTTGTTATTAAAATGTTTGTTTTGCACATTAAAGTCTAAAGTTTGCAAAAAGCGCATCAATAATAAAATGCTGCTAAACCTGAAATTTTAATTGAATTTACTTATCTCATATGGAAATTAAATTCATGCTGTTTTAAGTGTGATTGGTTCAAATGTTTCTGTGTAGCTGAAGTTCTAAAACAAACTGAGTTGCTGCATCCAATTTGCACTTGTCTACTCATTAGATTAAACGATACACCCGGGCAGATTATGTCCAATGTAAACCGAGATAAAAGACTTTCAAACCAAAACCTCAAAAGCCCTCCTGACTTAGAAAAAAAAAAATCTCATTTTTGCTCCAAATCCTAGTGATCAATCTTTCCTCTCGCCCGTCTGTCTGTTATCTTCTCCCATTTGTCTGGGGTCTATTTTGCCCCATCCATCCACAAACCACCCTATAAAGCTGACTTTTCTGACTGCCTCATCGCACAACACCGCTGCTCTCTCTGTCTAGCCTGAGGTCAGCTCAGAGAATGAAATGGCGTTGCGAAGATAGTGGAAAAATGTCACCCGGGAATGAAATATTGATGGACAGAAAGGCCTCGCCTCCTTCCCTTGCCCTCGGGCGTGGAGCGAGAGTCACGCAGCTGATGAGCAACGGAGGGGAAAGCCAAAACAAACACTAATCTGCAGGAAAGGAGCCAGACGGAGAGTGGGAACGCCGCAATCCCGTCCATCCGCTCCCTCCGAGGTATTGTTATCTTTTCCTTCCCCTCAAGCAAACCATAATCAGATTCCCTTGCACTTCACTTGATGTGGTTTATTTCCAGACAAAGCCTTCCAGGATTAACATATGATCCCCTCCCGGCTAATAAGGAATCAATACAATGTAAATAAGGAGAGGGAACTAAGTCCAAACGCCTGCATTTGCATAACTACGTGCGAGGTAAAGCTAAGGTGAAACACGCCGGGCTTGTTAAAAACTGAACCGTCTTTGCTTGCTGTTTTAGAAAGCCTCAATTACAAAGCAGCGGAGACGTCGGAGAGAGATGTCACCCCCGCTGCCGGCGAACAAAAGCGGCGCCGTTGTTTGCTTTTGCACAGAACACTCAGAACTCATCGAAATGTCACTCGTGTCAAGTGAGATTCGAGCTGTGATTTGTATAAATATATGCACAGGTGATGCAGGAGGTTTACCACACTGTCAGTCAGCTCATTGAGTCATTCAGGAGTAATAATGACTTCTCCTCACTCGTGCATATGGAGCAGACAGACTTAAAAAAGGCCTGAGGACGGTTTTTTTTTTAAAAAACAAGCCTCATTAGAACCAATTTCAGGTGACATCTTCATAAAAGCAGAAATCTGCTCTTTGTGTAAAAATACACCAAACATTTCCATGTGTTTTTATTCAGCACCTCCCTCATTTCCATTCAACCAATAAACAGGGACGTTCTGGATCCCAGCAGGCACCGTCAGTAGATTTTATGGATTTACTCACCATTGATCCATTTGGCTTCGGGGTCGTGAACCTTGAATTCAGGTTTGAAAAGATCCTCCACAGTCAGTTTGGTGTCGCTTCCAGCTTGGTTGTCAGCTGCAGAGAGAGAGAGAAGCCATGAGTTGTCAAGTTGAAGCATGTTTTCAGTGGAGTGACGGTACCACCCGAGTGAAAACTTCTCTCCACTTATCAAACATCAGCTCGATTCAGAGCCAATTTGCTTTCCGGCATCCACACAGTTTGAAATCGATCCGCAGTAACAGGTGACTTTGAGAGTCACTTCCACCGACTGGTGTTAAGATTTGACCTAAAAGCACAAAGTCATCCTTTAAAACATACAACACACAGCTGAGAAAAGACTCTGAGGATGAGGATTCAACATAAACCATCAAATATTGTTTGTTTCAATGCAGGATTGTAAACTTTAATCAGTTTACATCCAGTTACATTCAAATTTAACAGTTTTATCCTCAAAAATCCTGCTGGTTTTATTTTTCATATCTCTCCAAACATACCGACGAAACGTCACAACCTCCAACCTTCTGCTGTAAACTAACTGTAATCTTGCATTAAAAATGTAAAGTGAAACGAGTAAATCAAAGAGGAAACGACGCAGGACGGCTGAGTTTCTTCAGCTGTAACCCGTCAGACCCCGAAGTTCAAAAGGAAGAGAGAAAGAAAGAAAAACAGAGGAGGTGGAGCTGAAAGGAAACACATTAAAGAGAGAAAAGCCTGGAAGGAAAAGTGCTGCTAAATGCCTTCAAATTACAGACATCTTCAAGAGCGAGTTACGTGATTGGTGTTTGAAAAGAGGAGAAACAGACGAGCAGGAGCCTCTCAGCCTCCAACATCACAACAGCTTTTCCATCCTGAGCTTTAAAAACCTTCAACAACCTCGTGTGTGAGAGCAGCAAAGACCTGTATCCTCTCATCTGACAGGCTGAACCATAATGACCACAACTTCATGATGACTAAGTCCAGTCAAAACCGAGGGTTGAAAAAACCCAAAAGTGCACAAAAACCATAAATTTCTGTAACTTATAGATGAATATGTGGCTGACTGTTGTACCTAAACACACTGTTGTCAGATTTACATCCTGAATAAGCTGCTTATTGAAGCATCACCCAGTTGGTCTCTAAAAATCTTTCTCAAAGGGGTTAATTGAGAAAAAAAAGCTAAAAATAGAATGAAAATGTCTTTTGCAGGTCATGCGATCAGAGAAACATCTTAGATATTTAAAGTAGGAAGGTAAAAAGTACTTGTTGTCGTCCTTGTTCAAAAAACAGGGTTGTGAAATGCAATTAACATTTAAAAAATCCTTCATGCAAAACAACAGAATAGAATTTAAAAATATTTCTTTATTAGCATCTGTAAGCTGGTCGGAGTAGTCTGAAGGTGTCGGTGTTACAGTGGATGTTGTTTGCATCGACTGTGTGTAGATGAAGATGTAGAAAAGCATCTGGCAAAGAACTGAATTCATAAACAAACATGAGAGCAGCTGACAGACGGAGCTGTTGAGTCTCCTTCAGTGTGCAAAAACTGCACATGCACACACACACAAATCCATGTGAAGGAAGAAGAAGACGCACACACACACACACACAACATTGTTTTTTTTTTTTTAGACTGGCATTTCATATGTTCATGAACATGTTCATTAGTGTGCTACAAAATCCTCAAGCTGTTGCAGCGCTGCCCCCTGGAAGCGTTTCATTTTTAATCATGACATGTTACGCCTTCAGCAGGAGGAAAAAAAAAAAAAAAAAACACGTGCCAATTGTGAGCTTCTTCTGAAAAGGACAGCTGCTGATGGTGAGCTGAGCGGGAGGGCCAAGTCGTTCTGAATGTCAGCCATGTTGGCTTTCCTTGATAACTTCGCACAGCATGTTTGTTTATGGAGGCAATGAAAGTGTAACCAAGCGTGGAAAACCCCGGGGAGAGTGAGGCTGCATGACCGGAGGATTGTGATGATTTTACATCTGAGTAACACGGAGCTTCATTTCCTGATGCTTCAAAGCAGGTTCACACTTTAACTAACCAAAGTGATCAGTTAAGTGGATCAGATGATCGTGTGGTTTCCTGAAGAGTCACCAGGTTGGCGGTTAGTTAGTCTGATGGGTCCCGAAACAAAGGAGGTGTGTGAGTGTTGTAGCTTTAGGAGCTAATGTTAAAAATACTCAGTGTAACAGATTCAGACATGATATGTTTGAAGCCACTTTAATCTGTTTTTCTTTCTTTTGCTTTGCTTTGTTTCGTTCTGACTCCAACACGAGCTGTAAATCACTGATACTTGACATTTTACGGCCTTTAGAGTTGATACGGTTAACAGATGAAACAGGTTTAAGATGGACAAACAAAGATGGACGACACGTCTCCTCTTTTTCTGCACAACAATGAAGCAACGATGAAGCCAAAACATCCCAAACACAGGTGCTGCCATCCTGCATCTTTATCAGAGATGCTCTCTGTCCTTTAAACAAACAAAAAAGTGTGTAACTGTTGTTCTGATGGTGATAAAGAGCCGTCATCTGGAAACACACACATATACAGAAATTTACAGAAATATTCCTCCCTAAAGACGAGTGTCACATCCTTGAATCTAGTCTCTTTCTTTTCTCTTTGCAGCAGTGAAACTAGCAGAACAAGTAAATATAGAAAATAATTTGTGGGCCTAAATACCAAAACCAAGAGCTAAAAAAGAGCTAAAAAGTTTCTTTTGTCATTTAATTTTTAAATGATACAACACTGAACATCCTGTGCTTCTTCTGCTCGTTCTTTAAACATGTGAAAAGCTTCACAGTGATGGAGATGCAGCAGGAACAGAAACAGGAGAACGAGTGAGAAAGAGGAGGTAAAGAGTAAATGACAGGATCTTTATGACGGCGGAGCCCAATCAGGGCTGAGTGTTACCTGGTGTGAGGAGGATGACGGACATGGTGATGAGGGAGCAGACCACCAGGAT
>JAQMCX010000011.1:22846519-22865346 GCA_029814765.1 Acanthurus leucopareius | reverse complement strand
CCCCCCCCCCCCCCCCCCCCCCCCCCCCCCCCCCCCCCCCCCCCCCCCCCCCCCCCCCCCCCCCCCCCCCCGTTTTCTGGATTAGAGAAAAAAACGGGCTCATGATGAGAGTGCGGTTTAAACTCCACGTCCCGCAGGTCGCGTCTGTTTTTTTATTGACACAGTGGGGGAGTTTGTCCTCATCTGTGCGCTGAAATCCCGCATCACGCCCAGTCACTGAGCCCGGAGCCGTGCGGGAGCTGTCCGCGGTGCTGAGAGCCCGGCGCGCGTGCTCATCTTCAGTCCTTGCGTAGGTGCACAAACCACGCAACCTGCACTCCTCTCCCTCTGTTGCTCCCACTCCACGCAGGACGCGCTCTCAGATGGGCTGCTCTCCGGTTGAAATGTTGCTGCTGTTGTTTTTCTTTTCTTTTGTTTTTTTTCTTTTTTTTTGCGTTACAGGAGCTTTTTCTTGGCCTTGGGCGAGGAGCTTAAACGGTCAATAAAAGGAGATTCAGCGTGGCTCGGCTCGGCTCGGCTCGGCTCTCTGCGGGTTGTTTAATGCGTTCAGGGCAAAGATGCATCTGCGTCGCTCTTTGGAGTATTTAGCAGCGGAATGACACCTCATGAACCCGGCGCTTTATCAAACTTACCACCGGGTTTATAAGAGAGCGAGCTTCTCTGCGGTCAGACACTCAACTTTATGGTGCTGGAGGCCCCCACGCGGAAGCTGCATCGTCAACGCACACGCAAGCGCACACACACACACTCACACACACTCAGTGGGAGGCTGAGATATTAAGTCTCACATCTTTAATGTCTCTGCCAGACAAGGATCGATATTTTATATCTGAGTTTGACTTCTGCGGTGAATTACTGAGCTTATTAGGATGTGTGGTGCAGTAACTCACGCGCGCGCTCAGACTGCAACCACACACGAGGACTCATCAGTGGTGGGAAGTAACTGAGTACATTTACTCATGTGCTGCAGGCCAGCACCGTTTTGTAATCGAGTATTCCTACTGATGCTACTTAATTACATTGACTCCACATAGTAACCTACTTTTATTCCTCTGTTTCTTTCTCAGCTGATCTGATTGGTTCATGAACTCACAGTCACAGTTAAACTACAACTTTAAAGTCCAATTTATGCTCATTTATTGATAATATTGATTCACTAATATGATAACTTACTGTTTTGTTTCACTCTCACATGTGATTTTCAGCCAAAACCAGCAAAAAGTTGGTGAACATTATGGAGCATTAAAGAGATAAACAGTCAGATTTGCAGGAGTTCGAGGAGAAAAAACAAACTTGGCTTTGAATTATTGTGTAGAATTTAGATTTAGGACAGTTTATTTTGTAATGCTAACTCAAACCTTGATAATAACAATGATGAAGAACGCAGGAGTGAATTAAATTCCATGTGTTTCTGCACTAACTCGAAGCTTACATTCCTCCTGGGATCCCTCAAGGTCCTGTTTAAGGATTCCTCTCAGATCTGTGGCAAATTACTGTTTAAAACCTGCTCCATTTCAAATCATACAACAAAACTCGGAGGATAATTAAAATGAATAAACAAACCAAATTGGATAAAACTAATTTCTTTTTCAATTTGGTGGTCTCATTACTCTCATGTTCCAGTATCGACATAAAGCTCTGAAATCCCACTGAATAATCACAACTTCCGTGTGATTTCCCCTCATGTTGCCTGTAACAGCGCGAGTCTCGTTGTTTTCACGAAGCCCTTCAGTAACCTCTCATGATTCGTCTGTGAGCATCTCCATCCGAACGTCTTCCATTCGTCAGGCGTCTGTGGAGCTGCAGAGATGAGATCACATTAGGCAGCAGCAGAGTGGAATTCAGCAGTGTTGATAAAACAGCCTGCTGGTATTAAAATAAAGGCACAAATCGATCTGTGTGCTCCATTTTGTAGACAAGGGTAATCAATCCACTTTGAGAAGTGAGTTTGGTACGAGTCGGCCCTGCGGCACCACTCAGCACTGTTATTGCTGCTGTATTTTTATGAGAACCAGACACAATAATTCAGTTAACACGCTTACTTTCCAAAGCCCAGTATGGAGCGCTGGTGTACATAAATAACCTGCTCATTTATAATCTGAATTGCATTTGAATTCTCCTGCAGCTTCTGTCGGACGGCTCTTATGGAAAACTGCACTGCTGACAGCACAAATGAAGCTTATATGATCAGTGTAACCATGTTTTTATGAATGAATGAGTGAATGTAGCTGCTCGTGGTCACTCAGCTGTGAGGGTGGGCTCCTTCTTAGCTTCTTTCCAGTCGATAAAAGGAGTTAAGTGTGTGGGTGAGCGGCATTAAGATGTTTTCAGAGGATGCCGCCGCTCCCACAGACCAGATTAATTTGGTGTAAGTCTTCTAACCCAAATGTGTCAATCGATTACAAGTTCACCAAAATGAATTAAAGCATCGCTCCTCTTTTTGTTTTATGATGTTTATAAAGTGTGTGGGTGGATTAAAAAATATATCTTTGTGCTCCCATGAGCCAGTGTCGAGGAAAAGGCAGCGCCATCTGTGCAAACAACAGCTGAGAGGTTTGTGTTTGTGGGATGTTAAAATGCCTGTGAACGACTGGGGTTGGTTTATTTTAACAGGTTACATTTTGGCATCTTAACATGCAAAACACTCAGGATGCATCAACGCTGTCTAACAGGGAAGCTGGAAGGAAACTCCGGCTTATGTTTCATGAACGTCACTTCCTTCACAGTGCACAGAGGTGCCAGCACAGACGGATCGAGCATGTCTGTCCACATCAGTAATCGATGCACATCCTGCTTTTCAGCTTGTTGTTCCACATAACTGATGCCATGTGCCTCTTTTATATGCAGGAGTGCTCTGATTTAAGGTGTTTTGTCTTGTAAAATATAAAAATGTGTGCTGATATGTCAAATTTTGAAGTGATATCCTATAAAATGAGCTGGAACGACAAATCCTATCTCAGACATTCATTGCATAAATGTTGCTCCATAAAAAAACACTTTGTTGAAGTTTCTGTACTCAGCAGCTAACAGACATGCTAGCTCTTCAATCAGCTGATCTCCATCCCGACTGGTCACATGTCGAGCTTCTGGACTGACCGAGCTGAACGGAAGATTTATCTTTCAAAACTATTAGACATTTTTAAAACAAAAGGATTTATTCATTGTTTGCTAGCAACCAGTTTTTTGATTAAATTAAAAATGCAGCTTCAATCAAATTCAGCCTGCTAATAAAATTTGCTGACATTTTAATGCTTCATGTGTTCAAATTAAAAACCTCCAAAATAAAAGGTTTTGAATATTCTCCTTTATATTCACTTGCAGAGTCACAGTTCCTGTTCAGCAAACAGTCAGACGCCTCTTTTTCTTTCCAGTGACCCGAATCTGTTTGTTATGTGTAGAATCACCATAACTTAAAAAGAAAAGTTATTAGACTTTAAAAAAACTATTTTCAGACACCGGGCCGATCCAACGAACAGTAATCACCAGAAAACTTGATCCCTTCCACTTTTCACCGCACAGTGACAACGCACAATAAATCCCCTGTCAGACATCTAAAGGAAACGGGAGAAATGCCAACAAAAGACCTTCATATCGACAACGAGGGCAGACAAATCATCTCCCTCAACCAAAACACTGACGCTCAAATATTGACATGTTGTGTTTGACCTGCTCCACCTTCAGAATGTCAGAAACGTGAAAATCATTGTAAAGTAAACAAACCGTGCGAGAAAAATGTACAAACAGCTTCCACGGTCAACGACGAAGGTCGGCGCCAGTTTTTGGCTCGGACGAAGAATCTGAGGTGAAAAAATCAAGACGGAAAAACCGTCCTCGGTCTTTGTGGGTGTGTTGAGTGCATTAGCAGAGCTCACATTAGCATAAATTCCTCTTAACCTTTGCTCATGTGCAGCACTTTTTGAAAGACTAATGGCGTTTGCTTATCAGGAGGAGAGAGTGACACACGTGGGAGCTGCTGGGATGATGAATGTATCTGCTAACCTTTAGCGGATTGTTTCATCTAAAGCTAAAGGTTGAATCTACATTGGCTGGTCCTCACAAGCATCTTTAAAACATCTGCAGAAGTTATGCATGCTTTTAACAGACACATCAGCTACTTGACGTTCACAGCCGTTTACCTTGCGAAGCGGCCGCGTGATTGAATTGGCAACTTTATGAGCTTTAAATGACAATGTGTAGCTGTAATCCATCCATCCTGGGAGACGACTAAAAGAGTGTTTGCCCACTTTTGAGCAGCAGATCCGCCGCTGATCCCGCGTTCATCAAATGAGCAAACTTCAGTAATACTTCAGATTACAGCCAACAAGTTGCAGTATAAATGCTTTGTAGTGGGAATCAAAGAAACACTAACTGGGCACCGAACAGAAAGCAGGAATGAAGAAGGCAGGAAACACAGAAGAGTAAAAGTTGTGTTTGAGTTGGGATTTAGATCAAAGTAGAAGCCAAACTAAGTTCAGTTTAAATGTGACTAAATTTAAATATTAAACCTCTATTTTTGGTCCCCAGCAACATTAATTATTGAAAAAAATACATGAAAAACACTAAGCTATATGTATTAGTACATTATATTGAAACTCTCACATTTTTATTGCAATTTCCAAGTTCTTTTTATTATATTATAAATCTAAAATAAAATTCACTGCATTCTCACCCGGTGATAATCACACTGTGACCCCGGATTGTTGATTTCTTTGAGATAATTACAGTTTGATTCATTTCTAAGTAACAAAGTGATGCTTTAACTTTCACCGCTTCAAACTCGAATGAACACTGAAAAAATGAAAAAAACCATTAATGAGAAAATAAAATTAATCTTAAAAAAAGAGTCAGTTTTCTATTCAAAGCATTAGAGATGAAAGCGAGCGGAGACCAACTTTATTTCAGGTGATTTCATGACTGATGACTCACAGCTGGATGCATGCGTGCTCCTGCAGCAGACGTACAGTTACAGTGATTGCAGGAGGATTGCTGCACGATTCCACTCTTATTTCCCTACATTTCACTTCCTGCACTCGTTTTTTTTTTCCCGAAATGGGCTCATTTCAGGTCTGCAGAGGTTTGGGGAGTGAAGGTTTGTCCTGCTTCAAACACAGTGCATGCATGCTGCTGCGAGCACAAAGGCCGCGGCATTAAAGTTAAACAGGCTCGGCTGATTTACCGGCACGAGATCAAAGACTGAGCTTTTAAATAAGTTCAGACGAGGTCGGACATGTTACTGCTGCACAGGAGTTTTCTCTAAGAACCAGGACTTTTTGTGATTCTTTTAAAAAAATATACTTCTACTCTTACTTGAGTATATTTCTGAGGCAATAACCAGTTTAAATCCACTGTTTTTGACAAAAACATCTCAGTTAAGTTGCTTAATTGCAGTGATTGATCGTACTGGAGGCATGTGAGGGACGTTTTTACCACAGATGCCAAGATGCAGCTGCCTGCAGGAAAAAGAGGTAAAAACTGTCTTTTGACTGATGTGAAGATGACAGAGCAAAACCCAGAACAAGAGGCAGCTTCCAGTGACAACAGCTGTCCACATCTGGCAGGAATTTATGAATCAAAAGCTGAAAATCACAACAGCAACATGATGAAGAAACCTGCTGTTTTTAAAAAATCCTCTCACCTAAGTTAAGACATAAGTTACACAAGCTACAGGTGAGCATGCGGTTAGCTAGCTAATGAGTGATATGTGTGATAAGTAGCATTGATGTTTGATGTTGTTGAGGTGTTTCTGTGCTTTTACATGAGCGGGGTCTCAAAACGTGGGTTTTTATGGGAATAACTGCACTTTTAGATTATTTACACTCGACACACATCACATTAAAGGTTTTCTTTGATGCACTCGATGTTTGTTTTCCTCTTTTATTTCTTTAATTTATTTTTTTTCCCAAGAAAAATCTCCTGGTTGATCCTCATTCAGTGGGTGATCACGCTGCTCCGGAGCCGCAGAGTCTCAGTCTGTGAAGAAACTCCGTGTGAAAACGTGTCAGTGTGTAATTTCTCAGGTGTGAATTAAAAAGTTAGAGAGAGTGTGCAGTCACAGAGGTGAAATACTTTTCTTTTTCTGACTGCCTGGCACAGTTGTGGAGTGTGTGGAGTGTGTGGAGTGTGTGGGGGTGGAGAGCAGAGAGCGGCGGGTGAGGAGGGGTGAGGAGGGGTGAGAGGGTGAGAGGCAGGCGGCCCTGGGGAGGTGTTTCACTGAGGTGTCCGCTCTTGATAAAGTATTTATGACCCCGGGGCGATTCAGAGCAGACAATCAGGAGCTCCACGCCACCCGGACCGCTGATGAAACTTTCATGAACGAACTCCACCGTCAGCTTCTGCGTTTTTTTCAGCCGGAGCGACTCCACATCCGGCACGTCGCATCATGGCGGCGTCTTCTCGCACCTCAGACGAAGAAGAGCAGAGTCAACTCCCTTCTTCGTTGGTATTCTGTACGTCCTCGTCTGTTCTCTCGGTGGTTTTGCTCGATGTAAAGTCACAAACACTGAGGTCGTTATGTCTGATTTGGCCTCGTCTCTTATCTCCTGAAAGTTTGAGCCTGTAATTCTGCCTGAAGGCTTCGACTTCTGACTTCAGAAGAGGAGTGAAACTATCGTTGCTGATAAACCTGGACAGTATTGATGGGGGGGGAGTGTTTTTTCCTCTCTTTCTTTGAGCCGTACAGCACACACTCGCTGATTTACTTCTTTGATCGCTCTCCTCTTTCATTAAAGCTCAAATGATTGCAGGAAAAGACTCGGGCACTTGAAAGCCTCCTTACATTGATAATTATTATTAAGCTAAATCAAGCTCCCTCACTTCAGCTGTTCTGTGAGTTGAGAGCCATTAACACTTTGTAACTTCAAAAATTATATGATTGTCTGTATCAGAAGCTTTAATCAGCCATCACTGATGTATGTATTGGTTGGTCTGTTTGGCTCAGATCCTGTTTTGAAGCCTCCTCATGAAGCTGCAGCTCTTTTTTTACGCTCACTATTTGCATATCAGCTCCAATTTGAGGTTCCCAGTGTCATGAATACTGACATCAAAATGGTCGATTTGCTCTGCAATTTGGGTTTTTCAAACAATCTGCCTGAGGTGCATAAACATCAAACACACAGCACATGACCGGCAGCAGCCCCCGTCATCACGGCGCAGAGCGAGCAGGCCGAGCAAGATGATGGAGATACATTTCACTGCAAACTAAATACAGCTCAATGAGGGAAACAACACATTTAACCTTCTTAATCTCAACAAAAGAAATTGCATTTCAGGGCTATTTGGTTCAGTTCAATGGTCATTAAGAGTCAAAAGTAATGAAAAAACGAAATGAGCCCCAAATATTCCAACACATAATATCTTTTATTGTCTAATATGTGTTCTAATCTGCGGTCATGTATCAAAGTAATAGCTGTAATTATATCATTAGGCTTGATAAATGCAGAGTGTGGACTGATTGAGGGCAAAATGGCGCCATAATGAGCTCCGCTAAGCTTAAATCTCTGCAAGAAAACACGATGTGCTCCATCCAGCAAACATGATTTCATTAATTCAGCTTAATGCCGCCGAGTTCAGGTCGCTCGGCGCCGAGGAACCCTGCTGCTGACTCGGCAACGCCATTCACGCTGCAGTCAATGCGCCTCATTTATTGCTGTTGTGTTATCCCACTGTGCTTGTTGATATCATCCGGAGGTGTGTCAGACGAGCTGAATGAAATCCTAATGAGGGTGTCACCCCGGGGGGAGAGGGGGGCGGTGAAATGTGAGGCAGATCGGGTTCAGTCAGACTCCTGCTGAGACGCACACGCAGCGTTTGTGTCGGTGATCGACGAGAAGATTCACTGCTCACATTCGAGTTCACGTCCAGAAAGCGTCTCTGCCACAGACGGTGAGTCAGATACTGTGATGTTTGCGAAGTTTGGCACTTCTACTGCTGCCATCTTGTTTTTGAAGCCAGGAGTGACTGTTTTCACCCTGGACTTTTGAGTCAAGCGTAACTACAACATAAACCCACAGATGATGATGATACTGGACGCTCGTGGCAACAGCTCCACCTATCAGAGACAGACAGGACTTCCAGACAGGTGGAGGGCGTTTGAGTCCCAGCAAAAGTCAACAAACCCACAGTTTTTATGACCTAAACTCAACCAAACGGGCTGTTTCACAACGTTAAACACGTGTCAGAAAGGATTTGCATGTCACAAAGTCTCTCTGACCGAGCGTCAGTGTGAGAGGGAGGAGTGTTTGGGGATCAACACACACTCCGGCATCTCATACAGATGCATCAGGCACCATGTTTGTGTCACAGTTTGATGCGGTTCAGGCTCTGATGCATCAGGTGCATCAGCTGCTATGAGAGTCTCACACTGACGTGGAGGGTTTTTACACTGAAGTTTGCTGAAAGCCCGAAGCATCTTATGCTAAAAGGGCAGCCAACCTTGTGTGTCTGTGTGAGCTGCCAAGAGGCATGACGAGGCGTCTGAGACTGATGACCTGGAAATAAAACCAGGCTGTCCAAATATAAACTGAGACTTTGCTGAAAAATAAAAAAAAGATCCAAACTCCTCAAGTTTTTTCCTCCATGAAATGACGTCATGATGCAGGAACATCAAACACATCTCCAGCTCGCCTTGTGTTCATGTTTCCTGGTCGTTATTCCACTTTAACAGTATTTTAGACATTATTTTTAACAAATTATGCGGTTTTTCTGATTGAAATTTAACTGCCAGGCTGCAAGTTTGAAGAGTTTTGGTTGAATTCCTTCACAGCACTTTCACATCCACACTGTTGAAGCAGGACAGAAGCGGTGCATTCATGTTTTTCTTTCTTTTCCCACATCCCAGAACATAACCAGCTTCTCGCTGTGCTTTGAGACTGAAAAGTGACACAAACATATCTGCATCTGCTGTCAGTGTTGATAAGTGCAGCTGCAGAAAACAGCAGCCACATTTCAGCAGGCAGATCCGCTTTACTGCAACTTTAAGGACACAGCTTTGGACACAGATATCACCTCAAATCAAGCGTCAGATGCTGCTGTGGTTTTATTGAAATAGTCAAAATGTCTCGCTGCTATCATCCGCTATCAGTGTGAGCACCACTTTGGGCAGGAACATGTTTATTTTCGGAGATACGTTGAAGCAAAGGACCCACGGGCATCCGGCCTGCCTAAGTGTTCTCAGCTGAAACTCTGAATTTCTCACAGATAACCAGACTACACATGCTGGAGAGAGAAACACTCGAATTTCCACAGGGATCAATAAAGCCGAACATTTCACACTTCATTATAACAATGTAGTGTTGCTCAGGATCCTGGAGGTTCAGCAGAATGTTTGCTGTTGAGGAGGAGGAGGAGGAGGAGGAGGAGGAGGACGGCTCAGCCTCATCTTGTAGTTTTAAGCTCGTTAAAGCCCTGAGCAGGTTTATATGGACGCTCGCAGTTATTCATGAGAGCAGCCTCAGCAGACACGCGGTGCAGATGTTGCACATATCAGGCCGACGCGTCCTGAGCTGTGTGTTTCTTGATGTCAGCAGACGCCATGACGACTGAATCCAAGAACAAACTGATCCAACTCAGAAAACATCGTCTGTGTATTCAAAGTCTGATGAGCGTCTTCTTCTTCTACGGCAGAGAGCTCCATTGTTTTCCTGAAACACGCTGGTGAGTCACACCGACATGTTCCTTCATTACCATGAACACACTCTGTGGTTTGTTTAATCCCACATGTGCAGCTCTTCCCCCCAAAAACTCAACAAATGAGGATTTATCCTCCTGCTGGAAAATGAACACCAACAAATCCACAGTTTTCTACTTGAGTTTGCATAAAACTGCAGTGACCAGCTGCGCCAGAAAATCACCAAAACTCAAGGAACTTGGAGAGAAACTGCAGAATTTTAACTATTTTAAATTGGTGAGACCCAGTGGGCTTTGAGCTCAGCGCCACAGAGGCTGGAGAGTCTGACTGAGACATCACCCAACTGTTTGAATACTATAAAATCAAGCCGGCTTCATTCTTTTAAAGCTTGTGCAATAAAATGTATTTTATAAAAAATAAAGTATGCATAGTTAAGTGAAATGTTCTCTTGTTGCTCTGTGTGACAGACAGAAACCAGCTTCAGTGGAAGCATCTTTAACCTCTGGTGTTTCTAAAAACAGCTAACAATTCTTTACATATTTTTATTATCATTCCTGCTGTTTAACATCTTAAATGAAGCCATCGAACTGCAAAGGTCGGCCATGAAACACACAGCAGGAGCTCAGAGCAGACGTATGCGGTGCTGTGTGCCGTGTGTGTTCCTCCGTCTGCCCTCTTTCATGCGGTTAAGCCGACCTCTTCGGCTCTAAACAAACCCACTTTGGAATATAAGCAAAAAAAAAACAAAAAGAGCAGGCAGACATCCCTCCTTCCAACACATAATGAAGCTAAATTATGCATGTATGCAGCTTGAGGAGACACACAGCATTATTCAAAAATCGATAGAGCCTCTGGGTCTGTGCACAGGGGAGGTGGGGAGCGGGGAGCTCCGGCCCCCCCTCCCTGATCAAAGGCGGGCTGAAGCACTCAGCATCCTCGCCTCTCCAAAGCTTGTTTCTGCATTCTGTGCATCACGGATCAACAGAGGCAGGCAGCGTTTGGCTGCAGAGTAAAGGGCTCCGAAAGCCCCCCAGACATTCTCTGACATTGGGCGCAGCGTTTTATCCCCCCCGCAAACCGAAAAAGAGCCAAGGCGGCATTCAGAGTGTAAAGTCATCCCTGATTACCGACACGAGTTGCTGCAGAACATGAGGATGTTTCGTTGCATCCGTCCTGACAGGCGCCGAGGTGATTAGCTAAAACCTCGTTCATGTTAACGTCACAGGATGATGCAACATCTGTGAGTTTTTAACACCGACGGTGGAAATAATTCATGCAACATGAAGACGCTTCATCTGCTTTAAAGTGATATGAAACAGTGTCAGTTTCTTTAAAAAAGAGAACATTTTGAAATTAAAATTTCCCCATTTGGAACTTTTTTTCCCATATTGTCTATTAAAAATGTGCTTGACTGGCACTCACACAACAACAAACTGAGCTACAGTGTCAGGAAGAGTGAAAACACCTACAGGGAGAGAAGAAACAGCATAAATACTCCACAAGAACAATATTAACTACAAAAACTTCATCACCACATCTGGTTTACTGTAGGATGTCACTTTAAATGTCACAGAAACTTCAAGACTTTTGAACAAACTTCCAGATTAGTGCACAGGAGTCCTGCTCTGTCCCTCTGTGAGACTGTGTTATCTTCTTTTTTTGCATTACAATACGACAGACAGAGGTTTCTTTTTAATATCATCATGCAAATATTTGTTTCATCTTTCTTCCGCCTCAGTTAAAACTCATAAAGGTAAGAGATTCAAACAGGTTTTTTTCTGTTTCTTCTGGTCGCCTCCATCAGACTCATCAGTCAATAAATTCACACTGACATTCTGATTGATTTAGTTCATATCAGGTGAAACTATTATTGTAGTTATGCAAATTTTCACCTGATATTATATAATAATACATCACCAAACATGAAAGAGTAAGAAAAAGTAATAAAAGCATTTTAAAAAACATCTTTTTCCACTGCAAGAAAACGTTCTGGTCTCTTAAAAACAGACTTGCTCCTCTCATGATGCTCTGTGGAGCTTCAGCCAGGAGAGGTGAGCATGTTCTTCTCAGACATGGAGGGAAGAAGTAGATTAGCAGGGTAGCTAACTTTTTCCACATGAGGATAAGGTTAAGAGAGAGAGACGAGTGTTTCCAGACTTTAAGCTAACCAGAGCTAGCTCCAACGCTAACGAGCAGCTGCCTTGGGATCAATGATAGCCCAGATAGAAAACCACCAGTGGCTCTAAAGTGGGCCAGCGTCTGCAGCCGCAGGAGGAGGAGGAGGAGCCCGGCTGCAGACCCTTCACAGGAAGCATCAGCCCGCCCATGAAATTCAGTTTGAGCTCATTTATTCAAGAGTTCATCCCTGTGAATTTATGGATCATTTCTACTTTAATTTCCAAACACTCAGGAGTCTCGCAGGTGCAGAGGATCGCTGCTAATTCAGCTGATGCTTTATTGATGAGTCAGAAGTTGGTTTAAGAGGCTGAAGATTAATCAGCTGATTGGTTGCTTTATTGGTTCTGATTAAGCTTTTAGCACCAAAATATTGACTGCGGTAGAAAATTATGAATTTAAACGTGTGAGAGTATTTCTTATTTAAAAAAAATGGCTGTTGATGAATCAGTGCTTCAGAGGAGCTTCACATTACAAAGTTTATCATCTATCTGGAAAATAAACATCAACATGCTCATATGGATTTTTAAAAATGACAGAATTCTTCGAGTTTACTTTTGTGTTTCACCTCCAACAGATCGCAGTCAGCACGCCTTGAGTTTCGAGAAGCCGTGGGAGCACAAGTGTGGGATGACAAGTGATGCAGAGCTGCAAACAGAGACTGCAGAGAAACACTTGGCCACCTAAAAAAGGCTCCACCCGAAGCAAATCAATTCCAGAAAACAGCGTATTTAGGATATTTTGGGCGCTCCACGTTGCCTTCAGGCGCCCCTTCCTGACAGTAACTGAAGTCATTACATGGCTCTCTCCAAAGCGATACGACAGGAGTTTTTCCTGCAGAACACAGGAGCTTCTGTGTTTCTGCTCTTTTGATCAGCTGGTTCTTGTTCGACTTTGGTGAATCCAAACCTTTTAAAAACACCAAAGCGATGCAATAACACAAACAAACCAGCATGATGAGACAGAGGAGGAGCAGCGACGCCTTTGTTCTCTGAGGTGAAATCACTGGATGGATGATACAGTGTTTACATTCTCCATCAGAAGCTTCTCTTCTTCTCCGTCACATTTGCTTTTCACCTGCACATGTTGAGAGCAAGAGTTTATTTTCACGTCTCTTTGAATTAAAAACAAAACCTGAGCTGATTTTTACAAGAAAAGAGACATTTGCAGAATAAAATCAACTCTGCATTCAGGCATTTAAGTCAAAACAAAGTGGATCAGAATCTGAAATGCAGCAGATGACAGCGCTGAAAGGAAAAAACCTAGAGGAATCCACTATCAATGCCTCTTTGACAGAGAGTGAAAGAGAAAGGGACAGCAGGGGAAAAAAAGAGAGGAGAAGAACAATGATGAACAGGAAGACAAAAAGACAGACTTCATGCTACGCGGCCAAATCTCCCTCTCAGCACCATGTGGGCGGAGAGCGGCGCAGCTGATGTGGAGAAAATAACCCGTCCTGATGGATGGCCCTTCAGCTGACTGCAGGCCGGAGCTGCAGGCTCTGGATTGTTAGCCACATGCTAGATGCTATCAGCTCTCCTCCACAGAGGTGCATGGACGCAGGAAAGAGGTGCGTTTTATTGATCCGTCGCTTTCAATCAGATTGGTCTCAGCTTGCGTCAGAGGAAAGAAGCGTGGCATTTTTTCTGCACAGCTGTTGTGTTTGAAGCGTCGCTGCAGAAATATTAACGGAGCTCAAACACTGTTATTCAAACCTCAATCACACCAGCGAGTCGGCCATCGACTTTCCGTGTTTGACTCTTTACATTTGCTTGTGAATTGAGTGATGACACACTGAAGCTGCTGGAACAATTCGAAGGGAGAACATTTCAAATCACCACTATTGTCCCTAAATACAGTAGAGAAGTGTTGCTTTTTTTTGCACACAGCATATTGGCATCCAGTCCGCAAAAAAACTGGCGACTGCAATCAGACTGACTGATGCCGTCGAGTCCCAAATTACCTCTTGAGAGAAAATAACCTCAAATCACACAAATTCAGTTCATGAGGAAGCTCGAATGTTCCTTTCAAGCATTGTGTTTTACCTCAGTGAATCAGCATCTTATCGCGCTGCAAACAGGTAAACATCTCACTGATTGCACACAATCAAGGAGAATAAAAAGCGTGCATTGTAATTTGTACTCAGAGGAGGCAGGAAGCTGCTCAGTTGTTTGCATTGCATGCTGGGATTTTTTTGGGAGCTGGGTGGCCGATGTGCTGCATGCAGCTGCAGGTAGAGAAGTGTTATAAAGCATCACTTTCCACAAGAGAACAGTGTGTCGGCTTCTTTACATGCAGGTTGACAAGTATACATTAGAAGAAAAAAGTGCCCAAAGGAAAACTATGAAACTACATGCATCAGACAGTTAGCTTAGCTTAGCATAAAAACTAAACAGGGAAATTACAAGCAACAAAGTTGAAGCTGCTCTACATACTTTTTTAAAAAAGAATCTAACAACAATGTGAAAGTGAAAAGGTTTTGCTTTTGAGAATTAACAAAAAAAAACACCTGACTCTGCAGCTCTCAGAGCTCTAAACATATTTTGTGATTCACTCTTCCGCTCTCATTGCTTCGTTTTTAGCTAGTTTTTCTCACTCTGCTGCAGACAACAAGGTCTAACTCTGAGGTCGAAAGGCCACTTGCACTGTGCACTCAAAGTGGGATCTGATTTAAAGTGCAAAACACATGTGTTTCCCAGTCATGAGACTGTTTTTCTTATTCAAATATCACTGAATAAATAAGTGTCGGATCATTTATGAAAACAAGGCTCTTAGCTCTGCGTTAGCCTGAGGCTAGCAAGGCTAAAATTAAAATAAGTCAGTATTTATTTATAAGAAAATCTCATATTAAATTAATTAAAGAGCAAAGTTAAGAGACTGGTGATTATAATGAAAATGTGCATTTGTGTTTTAACTGCACATTGAAATGACTTCAAAACATATTTATGCACTTATTTCTCTCTTTTTAACTTCATATATTTTTCACTATTTTACTTTATTTCACTGAGTTGGGAATGTTTTACAGTTACTGTGTGAAATGTTGCCCTCAGAGTCCTGAAAACCATTACGATTCACACATAAGGCATATTGTTCACACTGAAGTTGGCATTTGGGAAATGGAAGTTAATGGAGGTTCACAACTCATTTTTATGAGCTATTTCCAAGAGCTAAATGACATTTCACAGGGAAGTTTGGTTTTTAAGTCTTCAGTTATCGCCTGAAACAGTGCAACCTGAATTAAAAATTACAAAAAAAAAACCAACATATTTTGTCAACATCTTTAAAAATGCAACTAAACTTCTGACCAGCAGTTCAAGCAAAAGAAAAAAAAAAAAAAGAAAGAAATCATCATGAAAGACTTTGAAATGTCAAGAATTAATCATGTAAAGAGTTGAATCTTATTAGTAAGAGTGGAGGGCTGATAAGGCTGCGGAAGAGTGGACGGCTTAACAACGTCTAATTAACAATCGGCTGCAGGAGGTGACATCATCTTCAGCATCTGAAAAAAAAAAAATTACATCTGGGAGGCGGCTTAAGATTCACGGCTTCACAGATCAGAGGAAAGAGCTGAGAGGTGGCGAAGTTTTAATAGGACGGCGACGCACCCACTCCGCTCCTTCTGCACAGCTTATTAAATAGCCATTTGGAAAAAGTGCCGTGCTCTGACCGGTTCTCGGCTTCATCGGAGGGAAATGATGTTATTAAGCTTATCCCTCCGCTCTGACTCTTAAGCTCTGTCACAGGCCAAAGAGACACAGAGCCGGTGATGTAATTCTCGATCTGTGAGGACATAAAAAGCAGCTGCTGGACGTGGAGCCTCCTCCCTAATGGTCATCTCCATCAGCCCTCTCCAGCTCTCCTCCTGCCCGTCCGTTTCCATCAGCATCCATCATTTGATCAACCTTAACTGCTCACTCTGGTCCTCAGCAGACCTCAGGACTCATTGAGCAGAGAAAGTCACCTTTTTGAGCCTCCAGAAAACCGTTCACCTGTGTTTCGTTCTCACACTGTTTTTATTCCTGCCCCGTCAATTACTATCTGCCACAACCATCTCCTCCTTCACGTCCTCCTAATCACCATGCAACACCCCTCCTCTACGATCCATCACGGCTTCCCACCATCTTCAACCTCCATCTTCCTCCTCAGCAGAGCCCCCTTCTTGCCTTCTACTGTACCTGCTCTGCTATCGTAATGAAATCTAAATTACAGGCTGTGTCCTGGCTGCTCATTCATCCAGGTTAGAGCCGCCTGCCTCGCTGCCGCGGCCGCGTCGTCCCCCTCTGAGGCTCCGTGCAGCAGGAACAGAGATACTTGGCTGCCTGACATTTAATAAATACATTGGAAGCTGTGAGGAAAAGGATCAGAGGGGGGGAGGGATCATCCTCGGGGTGAGGCACGTCACCCGTTTCTCAGTCATGGCTGAGAAACTGTGGAGAAAACAGCAGGTGTGTGTGTGTGTGAGTGTGTGATGGGCTCTCTGACCTCACCTGAACGTGACTCAGTGTTTACAGGAAGCTCAGCAGGAGAGGCTCCTGGGAGCTCCTCCTCTATCGACTGGAGCCCCGTTTTGTTTTGATCAGAGATGAAGAACGAGTGTGTATTAGGAGGCTTGCAAGACGCAACACACACTGCAGGAGACAAACCGGTGGTGCAGCACTTAGAGCAGGTCTGCCAACACCTGTGTTTCACACGCAGGTAACCAGCCGAGGCCAGAAGAGACAATCTGAACTTGTTGTTGTTTTCTTTAACTCTGCTGCCTGATCGGCAGAATAAAATGTCGCCACTGTGATTTTCTGCAAACCGCAGATGTGTTTGTTTGACAGTTTCAAATGCATCATATGAATGTTTCAACAAAAACTATTAAAGTCATGAAGTTTGCATGAATCTGGGCCTTAATGAGCCATCAGAAGACAAGAGAGGCCTCAGACCTGCATGCAGTTTAAAGTTTATAAGTTTTTTGGTTTAGTTTGTAGTGTTACTCAATAAGAAAAGTTCCTTTTTTGTTCTTTTACTTACTCTTTAGTCACTAAACTCAAGCAAATCTGTTGTAAGCCACCACAGGAAGGAATGTCACACACTAAAAAAACGTGTTAATACTCTAGATACTTATTGTTTGATTACTTCTTGATGTTTTCTTTTGCAAATTCAATCTACTTCATATAAAAAAAAGAAGAAAAATATGAAAAATATGAGAAAGTGGACACATTTTCATTCATTTTAAGATAATGCACTTAATAAAATTCTGATTCTGATGGTTTTGCTCAAATGTGGTGAAAATGCAGATTTGTTCCCCAAAGAACAACAAAGTTTCGAAGATCCTGAATGAAACCAGTTCAAGCACCAGAGGTCTTTTGGTAGAAGAACCTCAGAGTTCTCAGGTTTCTATGAGAAGCTGCAGGTAAATCCATGCATGTCTGCAGGCTGAAGAAGCTTGGAGGTAAAGAGAAGCTACACAGGTAAAGCTGATGACGTCAGTGTTTGTGCTGCTTTGTTAGATGCCTGATCACTGTGGAGCTTCTGTACGAGAAAGTGTGGACACCTGTGTGTGTGTGTGTGTGTGTGAGTGCACACACTGTCAGGTTCCCCTGTTTGTTTAGCCGTGTCAGACGGTGCAGTGATTGTGGAGACTTGCTGCCTCATGCATGGACTGTCAGGCTGCTGTGGTTAAAATAAGCTGCTGTGCCTCCGTGCAGCCCTCTGCCTCTGTGTCCTGACTTCAAACCAGCAGCCAGCAACGTGAGTCACAGCTACTGTTTCCCACTATAGCTCACCGTATAGCAAGGTTTACACTCAGGATGAAGCTTTGCTGCCTTTAAACTGTACTCTGGAGTGTGTTTGTGTGTGTGTGTGTGTGTGTCAGCACACGTGTGTAGGAGGTTGTAATATAATTAAAGGGGATTTAATGGGAGGCAGAAAACAAGTAGCTCATCTCTGCTGCACAGTTTGCTGCCTGACCTTCATCACACAGAGGCTGAAGGGACAGAAATCACTTGAGACGGTGCTACAGGAACAGATCCTGACGGCTGTGTTCCTCCTTTAATAATGTGACGCGGTGCATTAAATACACATTGTTCCACTGGGTAGCTGCCTGAAGGTAACATGTTTCTCTGCAATCACTCAGACACACAAAGCTCAGCGAAAATTGGATTTTTTTTAGTAAGTTTTGGCAATTTTACATTAATGAAGCAGATGCACACTTCATCACCAACATCCAAGGAGAGAAACCCTGAACAAACATAAAGAACTGCTGCAGCAACACAATGTGCATCCTTTAATGACCTCAAAGCAGACAGGAAGCACAGAAGCACAGCGTCTGGCAGCGTGGCATATTACTCACACACATAATGAATAAATCGACTGTAGAGTGCTGTGATGTCTTTTGAAAATTATCCTTACATTGCTGGGATTGCAGGAACGTAAAGGTCAACGTATTTGTCTGTCGCGTCTCCGAGTTTCTCTTTCTTTGTGTACAAGGTAACAAGACCACGGGGAAGTACATCACTGACGCACGCCTTCTCTGTGGCCTGAACAAACAGGAAGACAGCAGAATGGGATGTTCTGTCCGGCTGCTCTGTTCGCTTTGCAAACACTGCGTGCAGATTTATGAAGAGCTGAGGTCCGTCCTGGTGCATCAGTGTGTGTCGGCTTCACAGGATTAAACTCTGCACGTCTGCGAACAATCATGGTGAGTTTGGTGACTTCTGCTGATTTCTGACGGTTCCGTTGAAGGTCAAATTATTTTTGGCGACTTTAAATTCCCACGAGTCATCATTATGTTCAAAGTTAAGAGGACCTCAGTGGAAATTAGTGTCTTTTCTGTGTCTCTCATTGGCTCCCTTCCAGCTGTTTTGCACCAGTGGACGACTTTTTGTGTTCGTGTTCTTTGACTTTCAAATAAACCAAAACAAAACAAACCAAAACCAAAATGATCATTCATCAATAAGCTATGATATTTACTAGGGGTGTGAATCTTTCACTCACAAAACGATCCGATTCAAATCTCGATTCACAGGCTACGATCCGATTC
>JAQMCX010000011.1:22808294-22837327 GCA_029814765.1 Acanthurus leucopareius | reverse complement strand
CACTTTTACTCCGTGGCCTTTAATATCTTATAATTTATCATGTCGGTGGTCTTGTATAAAGGCACTTGCCGTGAGCTCGTCTGTTTCCTCATTTGTATGTTTGATTGCTTGCTTTGCTTTGTTTGCAAATGTTTTATCTATATGTTCTTACTGTGCAGCACTTTGGCTACCCCCGTGGTTCTTTTTAAATATACAAATAAAGTTGTATTGTATTGTATTGTATAATCGCCTAAAGTGGCCCAGTGACGATCACAGTGTGGTTTAGTCTGAACTTAAGATGAGCCTAACGTTTATCTCTACTTCATGGTTTCACAGATGAAAGTCAGATAAAAGTCACTGCGTTGTCCTCTGTGGCAAAAGCAGCTGTTTGTCTTTTGTCATGTGATGTGTCATTTAAATCAGAAGACAGATTTTTTTCTGAGTAAACAAAAGAAAACACCCTAAACTAGCATTTTCCCCCTCTGCTCACCCTGAGCTGTATTTTCTACTTTGGTATTGAATGAATGATGTCTGCTCTTGAACAAACCAGGAGATCAATATCAATTTCAGATCCATTCAGCCACAATACAGTCGCATGCCTAAATTCTGCGACCTCAGCTCCAAGGTGCAGACGGATTGATCTGTGACAATCAAAATTTCTGAAAAGCAGCTCGGTAAATATGAACGAATGCAGACTGATCAATCTCTGTAGCTCTGAGTCGCCGAGTTTGACCGTGAAGGAATCAGAGCGAAAACACCTGCAGCCTCGGAGAGAAAAACGTGGGACGCGTTTCACCTCATGCGAACAGTCATTGTTCATCGCAGACGTGCAGACTGAACGACGCATCGCTTCGTCGCCTGCTGCTGCAGAAAACCAGGCGTCACTCAGTGTGAAGCACACACCGGTCTCACAGGTGGCGTCTGCTGGTGTAACGAGTCTGGCATTCCTGAAGTCAACACGTCGACACGCAGACGTGAGGGGAGCCGTCCACAAACATCTGGACGCCTGGCAGCTTCAGCAGAGCAGCTGGGGGTTCCTCTCCTGCTCGAGGAGGCTTCAGCAAAGAGCCAAATGAAATATCTGCTAAATCTACAGATGTAAGTCAGAGTCGGTGAGCACCGACTGAAGAGCTGCTTCACCCTTTTCAAAAGCCTTAAATGAGTCATTCAGGTCCGTCTCTGAGTGATGCAGATACAGATGGTGTATCTGTTAACATCTGCTCTGTTTGAGTGCTTATGAGATCAGCAACATAACATTCCCATAACAGAAACCTTCGCACTGTGACTGTTCACTGATATTAGACGTTTGATACACTGACTTTCCATCTTTAATCTGAGATAATCTCGACTGGGTTTAAAGATGTGGACCAGTGCGACTGTGAGGCGTCATGACAGGAAACACATGCAGAACATTCGAGCAGCCGTCTGAAAAGGGCTTTTTGTCTTCTTTCAGCTCGTGTTTTGGTTCCACAGTCCTCAGATTTGACTGTTTTGTTTCATTATGTCACTGTTTACCTTCAGACGGGTGTATTTACAGTCAGTGAAACAGCCTGATAATCCCACTGTTAAGTTAGCAACCAGCCGGTTAGCACAGCGTCGCATTTAGCAGTCAGATTATTTTTCAGCAGTTCAAAATAAATGCTGAAGTTGCTCTGCGTGTATAAACAGGCAGCTGCTTGCAAACTCTGCACCCATAACAGATTCATAAGGTGCTAATATGTAAATATTGTGTTTACAGCATCAAGTCGTCAGAAAACATGTTGATCATCTGCAGAGCCTCTTAATTATTATCCTGTTAACTCGAGTTGTTTGTGTTTAGCTTGTTAGCTAACAGTCTTCTTCTTCTTCTTCTTCTTCTTCTCTGCTGCTGCTTTGCTTCACTCTGTCAATCAGCAGACTGTGAGTGTGAGTGTGAGTGTGGACTCAGACTGTCCTCTGTTAAAGCTGAAGGCTTTTCATGTCCAACAAACAGATGATAAGAGGCACAAGTTGTATTTTTTCATAACACCTGTCTTTGCTGGCAGTGTGATACATTTGAATGTGTTATTCAAATCAGCCTGCAGGATCTGACACCCGCGTGGAATCATCGATGATAGACTGCATTAATAGATAATCAGAGTATCAGTTGGACTTTTATCAGAGCTGAGGCAGAGGGGTCTTATCTCTGCATAGCAGGGCTCTCCCAGCATGCACCTGCCCATCCTCACACACACACACACACACACACAGCACGGTGGATCCACATGCTCACACACACACGCCGTCGATAGCTGTCATTGTCAAGTATTATACAAGCCGGCGTGTTTTGGCCGACGGATGAACGGCGCCGGCTGACAATTGATTGAAACGTACAGTTTATGTACCGTCTCAAAGGTCTGCTCCAGCAATTTGTCGCCCCGCCTGCCATTGTGTGTCTCTCCCCCCTTCGATGAATTTTAATCACCCCCGCAGAGGTGTAATCAATAAGCCATTTCATGGTATCCACACCAACATGTAATTCAACCCCCCCCACCCCCCCTCCCCGTGGCACAGAGTGAAACCGCTGCTGCTCGACTCAAATGAATGACTGTGTGCTTATGGTCCCGAGGAAATGGAAGAAAATACATCAACAGCACAACAACCTGCAGTGTCTCCTGGTTTGTGCTGCGAGAAGCTGCACAGCAGAGCGTTTGGATCAGGACGTTTCACACACGGCACGGTAAAAATAATCTGTCATGGAGGATGAGACTGTGGTTTGGTGTTTACAGACGTAAAAACTGGCCTGAAGTGATCATACTCGACATTTCTGAGTCCACAGTTTCAATCTTTAATTCTTATTTATCCAGTTTTCTCCTGAAAATGATCCCAAAGTAGCCAAAAGACATCTGGAGCCTTTTGGATTTGCAAAAAACTGTTAAATTCAAAACTGAATCAACAACAGCTTGAGCTACTTTTTGCACAAACTCAAATTTTCAATTCAAACGTGAAAAAATTCACCATCAGCTCGACCTTCTGCGTGCCCTCTTGACCTGTCAGTCAACACGAGTGAGTGAAGTTCCTGCCGATCTGATTTAAACCAAAAACACCAAAGAATCTGAAGAAACAACACGTGGAAACATTCTGAGTTTTCCAGCATTTTGTAAAAATTAGAAACTTCACTGTGAAACGTGTGTTTTTGTTGGATTGACTGAAAACACAAAGACCGGCGAAGGAAAAACATCAGCAGTCGTTCATGTTGGTGCTGCTGTCGGAGCATCCCAGAGTCACATCCATCGCCATGACAACTGAGCAGTCTCCACACACATGTGAAAACCTTGTGATGATGCTGAAAGGTCAGGAGAAAGAAATTATTCAGGCCTTAAGGCTCGACTTAATCAAATAAAGCACATGTACAGTATGAAGACGAGCTAATTCACTTCATGTTGTTCTTGTTTGTTTTTTAACAGAATCACATTTGTGGAATTATTTTGAGTTTATTTGACAGATTATTCTGGGTTTTGTGTGTTTGGAGGGTCCTGGCTCCAGTCTGAGCCTCTTGTGTCATCGTTTCATGCAGTCACAGAGCGAAGTGTCTGTTTCTGCTGAAAAATAAATCAATGAAGATGTTTGAAAAACCCAGAGAGTCATTTGAAACCACTTATCACCGTCCTGCAGGTATTTTAAGAGTCTTCACATGTGACTCTGTTTCTTATTCTAATGTCAAACAAAAGAATAGTTTCTTTTTAATTCTGTACAACAAAAAATATATTTTAAATTTCCGGATCTAAACATGAAATATTCCTTCTTTAGTTTAATTCTAAAACAGGCAGCTTCAGAAACAGACAGAGTGTAAATATCTCACAAACAGCAGATGCTCTTAAATGACCGTCTGGGTTTTTTTTTTAAAGATCATCAGGTATTAATTTTTCAGAAAACTGACGCTTGACTCTGTTAATCAAAAATAATGGTGTCACATAAAAAATGTGCCCATCTTCTTCTCCGAGCCTCGCCGAAGTCGCTTCTGCCACTTAACCATAAATTATGCTTTTATATGAAAAGGGAAATGAACCATCTGATTTTTCCCTCACGCCACATGCAGGATGGGCCTCCACCTGTCTGACTGACAGCAATAATATGGGGTCCATAATTTTAAAATCAATGAGATAAATGCAGCAGTGTCCATCACCTGCCTGTGATTGACAGGTACAACAAGGTGTGTGCGATGCCCGAGGCGATGATCCTCTCAAGGTGAGCAGCCTTGTAGCCCTCATAATCCGAAACAAGAGCCCCTGAGAGGTTGAATATTTCATTGGGAGCCCCCAATGAGGAGCCCACGACAGGAAACCGTCCATGCAGGAAACTCTGAGCAACCTTGAGAAGCTCAGCAGAGCTTCTGACTAACAGACACACCGAGCGAAGGCAGACAAATAACATTCAGAGGCATCGGATCACAATAGAGCTTTACTGGAGCAGCTTTGTATTGTCAGCAGCTGCTTTGTGATCCCGACAATTCAGAAAAGAACTTTTATTATGAAATAACGTGTTCTGATGTGAAATTACTTGAGCTGCTGCTGGACAGCATGAAGCTTCCCCGGTGAAGATGCTGCACAACCTTGAGAACGTTTCTTTCAATGCAAATACTGAATGAAGGGTTTGGCAGTGGGAGGAAAAGGTCAAACGGAGGTCACACGGATGAATATTATGAATTCTTGCAGTGAAGGTTGTTTCATGTGTTTCATGTATTGCAGCTTCAGCATGAGGAGGCTGACACACTCCACTTTGTTTTCTGTTTAAACTGTTTTTATCCACTAAAAAAAAAAGGGACCTCTCTGATGTTTCCGAGCGTCGCCGTGAATGATTTCCTCGCCGTCGTCTGCAGGGACGGCCGGCAATCGACGACCTAATCACTGATCAGTGGAGCCAGACCGAACGAGCCGAGCTGAGCAGATGATTGGCCTCGCTATTTCTGTGAGCAGCGGACCATAAACATCAACACTCGGGCCTGAAAGACTTCGCGACTTTGTGTTTGTTGTAACTGCAGCACGCAGCCCCCCCCCCCCCCACCCCCCCTTCCTCTGACCTGAATTACAATACCTGATCAATAAATAGAAGAGTTATTTTCTGGACTGCAGATGGAGATTTTTTTAAACTGCGACTGCTCTCTCTGTAGAAACTGTAGCTGTGTTGCTGGAAGTGATAATGGAAACATCACGGACGGGGAATATCACAGAGAGAAATAATAACTCTCACAAAAAAAACAACAGCAGCGACGCCTCTGTGAACGCTTGCAGAGGTGGAACGACGAGGCTTCAGGAACAAAACAGAAAAAAGAAAGGAAATGTAGAAAATCTTCAGACATGTTTGCATTAAACCTCCTGGCTTCCTGGTCCTTGATGCAGAGCCCGGGCTCATTCACAAACCCGGCTGTATCTCTCAAGGATCAAAGCACGTGGACTTCGCTGACCTTCAGCTCACTAAGCACGCCCAAAATAGCTCTTTCATCTGGCTTCAGTAGGGTGAAATGAAAGACTTTGCAACCAGCGAATGCTCTTTTAAATGACACATCCTACCATGAATCCTCTCAGAGGGGCGAGGGGTCGCGCACACGCTGCATGCATACGACTCCCCCGTTAATGTGCATGTGCCCAACCGGTGTTTGAAAAGCTTTAATGCCTACAAGTGCATTGTTTAAAGTGCATTATTCTATTAACCTTTCGGTGCTGCCGGGCATGTTACGGAGATAATGGATAAGAGCTGCACCTCTCATCACAGCCGAGTGCATCCTAGGACTCCACTGATATACTGCTGTAATTAGAGTCGGTCCGGGACCGTCATTGTTCTGCATAGCGATGTATGTGACCGGAGCGCCGCCTGACTCACACAGGCCTCTCAGCACCGACCGTGTGGGAGAAATTCAAGCGCTGCAAACCTGAATGGTCTTTTTTTTTTTTTGACGGTTTTTCAGCATCCATGGTGGTTTTTTTTGTGATTGGACGGGTGTTTCACTGACTGCCTGAGAATATCTGTGGTTTTTCTTTACAGCTGTTTGTTTAATTGGTTCAGTTTTAACAGAAAATGAAGAATAATGAATCAAGATTTTCAGAAAGTGGATACCTGGTCTCCAGTTCTGGTCCATTAATGGTAAAAATACTGGATATGAATGTTAGTTTCACCTCCTGCAATGATCTTCTCATCTTTCTCAGACAGTAAACTCCTCCATGATCCCAAAACTCTACTGGAAGATGCAAACCATTGTTGGATAACAGACGAAAAAAAATCTGTGTTAAGCTCATGTGGTTTTTTCTGAGAAGGTCTCCAGGTTTCAGAGGTCATGTGGTGCTGAGGTCACCTAAGGTTCAGGTCCTGCAGTCCTGTTTGCATCCAGCCAGTGTAGATGAATGAAGGTGGACTTCACATCTTCTGCTGTCCACATTTCAGCCATGAAACATTGAGTTTTTACGTAAAAATCAGCAGCTGATAGTAAATCATCAGACAGACGAACAGTGAAGCTCAGAATAAAACTTCATGCAGTCCTCAATTTTTTTTAAAAACATGATTAAAATATTGAGACGTTAAATCCACAATTTTAAGAATACATTTGAAGATTAAGTTTTTGATTTAATGCTTCCCAACAGAGGCTGAGGGTTTTAGTGACTTGTGGGACAGACGGGGAGGGAAGAGTTTACTTTGATGATGGAGACGCTGGAGGCGGCAGCTGAAGTTAATAGACGACGACATGCAGACAGAAGAGATGAAGGAAGATGAAGAGCAGCAACGAGGGGATTGAATTATTTCATCCGTTTGTTTGACTTGATGGAAACGTGACGGAAAAACAGGAAGCTGCAGCTGAAGGACGCTAAAAGACTAATGTGCTTTAAAATCAGTTACTAAGTGAAAATTTACAATTAAATCACAAAAATGGTGAGAATTATTTCTCTATTTGTTTAGTTATTACAAACAAAAATCATTTGAGTTAAAACTCATGTATTTCAAACCCAATAATGTGAAATAGAATAATAATAATATCATTTTTAAATGGAAAAAGACAGAAATCTTACTTGTGTTTTGGGTTTGATGATGCAATAATCATGCTTCTGCACTTAAACATGGGTTTTATTTATAAGAATTCATAAGAGAAATCCCTTCAAAGTTTTGGATTCAAACATAAAAACAAATATATTGATTTCTTCCTACAAAATGCATTGATTCAGATCAGCATGTGTGTTTTTCTGCACCTGTTCGCCCACGAAGCACAAAGCAGCAGCAGGAACTGAAGCTGCATGATGGTTTTTTTTATTTCGAGGGCATGAAGGAGCTCGATGCACAGAACATGTAGGTTCAGAGTTATTTAAAAACAGCATTGATGAAACGAACGACACCCGCCGACACAACGACTCCAAAAGCAGCGTTTGAAAGAAAACACTCGGTCAGACGTCCTCGGGGTCAAACGGCTTCCTTTGACACACACTTGACATGACTGAGTGCTTCAATTCGCCACCAGTAAACCTGTGTGCTCACCCTTTTTTTCCCATTAAAGAAATGGATGATCCCTGAACGCCTGAAACAGGTCGATCCAGTCAGAACGCACTCCGGGCCGGACCGCCGCGGACTAATTAGCCTTTTGTTTCAGCAGATGGCTCCGATAAAATGAGCTGAAAACTCATGTGCATAAAGATGCGCCTGCAGTTTTTTCAGGGACTTTTTCTCTCATCTGCCTGGAACAACAAAAAAAAAAGTGATGCAGCATAGTCGATTGTTTTTATACTCTGAGGGGGGGGGCGGGGGGGGGCGTGATTATGAGCCTCGGGTGACAGAGGGCTTTCGTCAATTGATTGAGTCAACATTCAAACACTCGACCTAATGACATTGAACACAATAGGCAATTTAAACTGCCATTAGGTTTGACTGACTAAACAAATGATGTGATACACTGCAGGATGATGGATCAACCCCGGGTTCGCTTCCATCCCGGGGCTTCCTGCGCACACTCAAGGTCACACAGGTAGAGCTGATTGTCACAGTTTTCAAAACGACATTTTGGCCTCAAAAGTGTGTCTGTGCCTCCTCCGAAACCGCCGCCGAAAGGTCAAGCTCTCACAATTCCTGTGGCTTAGCACTCAATTAGTTGGAAATTGCCTTTTGTCTGCTGGGAGCAGGTGATAATTGCTGTGGGTCACAAGTGATAATTGCCAGCGAACCCCTCCGAGCCGCTGCCTATTAAAAGGAGTTATTTAAATCACATCACCTTTGGGGGGCGGCTCGCTTTTTTTAATGCGTGCTTCTTAATTGGGGAGCAGATTTATGAAACTTTTTTTCCCGTCACCTGGTCAGCCAAGAAGCTGAAGTACAGGAGAGAAACTTACACACTCAGCAAGCGATTTCACAAACTGTGCAGAGACACCGAACAAGATAAAGTGTATACAATATTTTATTCAAATATAATCCAAGGTCATCTGTAACCAGAGAAATTATACTCCACATAATGCCTGACACACTGTCTGTCCACATGTATGTACATATCATATGAAGGTCACTATGTAAGCTGCCACAGTTGCAGTTTTTGAATGAGAACCGGTGAGAGAAACCTGGTTACAGCTGATTTAAAGATCATATCTTTCGTCAGACTTCTTTTTTTGGCCGTTTTTGCTCTGAGGTTCAGTTTATTTCTCCGTCTGCTGGTTCGGTGAACTAATAACAGCACATACACTGTGTTTCTGTGTTTTCATTTGGATGGAGAGTTACTTTAAACAGTGACTGTGTGGATGTTTTGTTGTGTTTTGGAGAAGAACATCTGTGTTCGTGTGGACTCGGCTTTTCTCAGCTGAAGAACGTTTTCGTTCTGAAGTGACTTCACCTTCTCCACAGACTGAAGTGGGAACAAGTGAGCAGTTTTCCAGCAGTTTTCCGAGTCCGTTAATTTGTCAGAAGCGTTGATCTTAGTTTCATCCTCTGACATTTCGTTCTCAGGACTCCACTTCATTTGATTCAATAATGAGCTGCTGAAGAGGGAAACGCTCCTGAGCTAACAGGCTAACTGTCAGGTAGCAAAGAGACAAACTCACGTAGTTTTTACTGTTAATTCATTTTGTACCATCAACTTCTGTCTCATAACAGCCATTTTTGTTTTATTACTCATGGCTAATATGCTAAATTAGCTTTCTATCCATTCTATCCATGATTTTAAGACTGCTTGTGATTGGTCAGAAGTGTCTATTTGCTGTCACAGTTGATCAAAACTGAACTTAATGCAAAAAAATTCCCTTTCCTCCACAAATAAATGGACTAATCCTTGCAAATCCACAAAGTAATTGGTTAAACCGCAAAATGTTAACAGTTTACCTGCTGGTTTGCTCACATTTTTAGGGTTTCTAGTTAAAAATATGCAACAAAATGAAAATTTTTGGGTTTGTTTCCACCAAAAACTGCTATTTACACATTTAAAAACAATGTATTTGAAGTAATGAACGAGCATTTTCCAGATCTGTGCAAAGCTTTTGATTTTGCTCCACAATTCTTCAGTTATATCTCTGAGTGAAACTGCAGAGTGCTTGAAAGAGAGGAGAAAAAAGAAACCCTTGGGGATTCGACTGTGACGTGAATATCTTAAAATAGGACTCATTCTTCATCACACGGAGTCCAAAGAGAAGAACATCTGTACAGACGGAGGTGAGGAACAGAGGGTGTTGAGCTCAGGAGGACAGAAAAAGAGCAGAGACGAACACGACCGGCTCAGGAGGTGAAAGAACGACGGGTCATCAGAGCAATTAACTGTGTTTAACAGCCTTAAGAGCCGAATCCTGGGGACAAACACTCCTGGGAAAGTGCCGAGTAAGCCTTTTCTAATTACAACTGTAAAACAGGACATCTAATCTGTCGTGGAGGATCGCAGAGCCGGAACAACCGACCCCCCCCATAAAGTTTCTCAATATGTGGCTTATGAGCGGACAGCGGGTGTAAAAATATACGCAGCAGAACAGTCCAGCACCAAAAGAGGCTCAAAACCCGATTAAAAGCCCTTTAAAAGGTCTGAGTTAAGACCCCCGGAGACGAAGCAGAGACAGCAGTCTTCATCACACATCAGACAGCCTGAGAGGAGTCTGATGGAGTCCAGCTCTGCGTCACAGCGAAGGTAATCAGTCTGAATCACAGGTATTGATCAGCAGGTTAACAGTATCTCTGCTGCACTGACAGACAAAAACAAAATGCTAAAAATGTGATGGATTCTGTAAAAAGATGAAGCTTTTAGTCATTTTGTGGAACTAAAATGAGGAAGATGAGACTGTAAAACTGGTGGCGGTCGTGGAGATAAATGCAGCAAGGAATGCTGGGAAATTTACACTGCTGAGTGAAAAATTCATCAAATCTCTGCTTTAAGATCTCAGAGTCCTCTGAATAAAAAAACAACAATAAAAGGTCGACCACAGCAGCTGCAAATATCATCACCGCAAACACACACACAAGTTTTCAGTGTTTTTTGTGTGTTTTTTTTTGTGTGTGTGTGTGTGTGTGTGTGTGTGTGTGTGTGTGTGTCGTTGCACATCACGAGCACAAATCAATAATAAACTGGATCTCCACTGTGAAAAAAAAGCTCTGGATGAAGTGAAGTGATTTTTTTTTGAACATTTAAACCAGAAAGTCCAAATTTTAAGCTTGATGTTGTTTGAACGTTTCATTAGTCAGACATCACAGTCTGGAGCGAATATCCACCAATCAGAGAAAAGCAAAAATCACAGCAGCTGCCAGAGAACGAGACAGCACAGTCCAATAAAGCAACACACACACACGCTGTCAGTAACAGATCTGCTGTGTGTGTGTGTGTGTGTGATCTGATCCACTGCAGACTGAACTGCTGGTCGTCTCTCCCTCATAACTCATAACAGTAAAGTATATTTTTCCTCAGATCTGTGATGCAAAAATCACATGATGGTGTTTTATGACATTATTCTGTGCTTCATAGTTCTGAGGACGTGCTGCTTCCTGATGCTGCCATCTGTCTTTCCGCCATTAAACCTGCTGAGATGAACGTTCCTGAATGTTAATGGCTGAAACTTGATGTTTTATTGCTCACGAGTCAGAAGAGACGTTACACAGACAGGAAGTGCAGCTGGTATATGAGCATGTTGGTCAGTTTTTGGCTTTAAAGTTTCATGTTGACTTGACTTTTGGTTGTTGCAGTTTTGCTTCGGGTTAACCTGTGCAAAGCTCTTTATTAGCTGAGCGCCCCCTGCAGACAGGTACTGATGAACGCAGCTGTAGGAGCCTTTAAAGAGCCACCACAGTGTAACTCTGTGACATGGACGCTGCAGTCTGTGGAGCTCATGTAAGCAGTGATGTCCTTCTTCTGACCTGAACCACAGCTCCCTCTGAGATGACTGTGACTGCTGGAAATGTCACAGAGGAAACAATGAAAGAGGGGAAAGCAGGGTAGAAAGCATCAATACACAGAGCCTTTTAAAAGAGAGATGTTGGGATCAATGTGGCGTCCACAGCGAAGGAGGAAAGTCTGACTTTTATCATCCAATCAGAACATTTCAGGTGGAGCTCAGACGAGGATGAAGGAGGAGACGAGAGTGGAGATCAGAGTGTCGTCCGGTGGCTCAAACCAACACTCATCCAGTGTGTCAAACAGGATCAAAGTGAAATTTAAAGTTTAACGTTCCGTACGATTATAACAATAAAGCTACACAGGCTTTAATCCGGACCGGAACAGACGACCTTGTAAACTTTCGCTGCCTGTCTCTCTCTCTTTTACTAATGAAGCAAATCAGCGAGCAGAGACAATCTCCTGGGAATCACCGAGTCTCTGCGGGAATCATCGCACTTTCTGACTTCCCGGTGTCATTCCAGGCTTTAATTAGCAGCTCTTTTGTCATTGTCTTCAGGAATTCAGCTGAGGGGAATGTCAGCTGATCAGCAGAACAGAGACTCAGCTTTAAAACAAAAAGAAAAAGTGAAGCTGAGCTGTGAAAGTGAAAGTGAGACCTCTGAATGTTACAATCACCAACAAGCTGTTTGGTTTCCTTTTTTAAAAAAGCTGCAGCGAGTCTGTCACGGTGGATCATGTGGAGTATTACAAAGACGCTTGTTTTCTTCACACTCAAATTAGAGGTTGTACTACTTAAGGCCTTCTGAAGGAGGCTCAGGCTGATAAGCCGGCTCTTCGAGGTCGCTGAGATAAAAAATGTGCTCGTCTAACAGACTGTTGACTGCGGCTTTCCAGGTTTTTCTTCCTCAGAGTGAAATCCACTAAAAAAATTGAAATATAGGAGATAATAAATCACCTTTCCTTGCCTCTTTGGCATTTATGAGCAGTAATTAAACCTCATAAACTGTTTTTAACCCTGTTGTTGTCAGAAAATCAAAGGTCACTTCAGGGGCTTGTTGTTTAAAAAGTCAAAAAAGGATAAAAAAAAATCATCAGTCGTTTGCGATTAATTAATATAAATTAATTATTATTACCTTGTTTTAATAACTTAATTATTTACAGATGTGAAAGTGTTAAAATTTAGTAGAATTTATGTGGATTCATCTCAGAATGACTTTAAATTCTGTTGGTGACTTTCATCTGAACCCTTGTGATTGTAAACTGAAGCATCTTTGCTGCAAAGTCCTTCCTGTCTTCTGTGCAGGATGTTCAGGAATGCGTTGGTGCAACACTGCCCCCCTGTGGTTTTCACGAGGCACTGCTCCCGTTTCATCACCTCCCTGTGTTTCTTATTCCATCCAGTGTCTCACTAAGTAAGACTGTCACCCAATCTCTCCCTCGTTCACTCTCTCTCTCTGTCTGTCAGTCAGCCATGTCCCGTTCCCTCATTCAGTCAGTGCTTCGCCTCCTCAGTCTGTCACTCTCCCGCTCGCTCACTCACTCCTTCCCTCTCTCCTTATTTGCACACCTCACTTCCCTCTCGCTCGCTCACCTGCACTCTCCTCCCATCCATCACAGAGCACATCTTAGTTGCCAGGTTTTTTTTTCTTTTAGCTGTCAGCGTCCTCGTCAGGTCAGTCTTTCTCTCCACCTGCTAAACTTTTCAGCTTCTCAAAGCTCGTCATGTTTCGTTTTGTTTTGTTGAACCTCGTTTCAGCTTCCTGTTCTTCAAAACCTTTTTTCAGCGAGTTATTCCACTCGGCCTCGAGCAATCCATTTAGTTTCTGCCACTCGTCACTTGTGCTTCTTTGCTTTGTGCCTCCTTCAACTCTTCTGACTCATTTCTGTCTTTCTTCCTTAATCTCAGCGTTTCCCTCTTGTCCTCGCTCATAATGTTTCACAGCTCAGTGTCCTTAAGACGAACTGTTGCTCGGCTGAATTTAACTCGCCGTGATTTGCATCCAGTGCCAACATCCACCGCCAGCAGGAAGCATCATGTTTATGTAGTCGGGGGGGGGGGGGGGGGAGTGGGGTTGTGGGGGGGGGGGGGGGTCACAGGGATGGTTGGAAACGGCTGGGGTGATCACTTCACTTTCACTTCAGTCACTTTTGGTTTTGTGTGAAATGGCTCAAGAACTTTCAAACTGAGTCTTTTTGCAGACTCATGTTCCTCTCAGAGTTTAAACAGAATAAACCTTCATTTTTAAATCTACAATTAAAAATATTTCAACAGTTTTATTTGTCCAACCTTTGCTTCGTGACCAAATACCTGCAAAACTAATGATGTTCCCAAAGCACAAACCACAATCTGCCCCTGATAATGCATGTGCTGCATTCACTGCGCTCAGATATTGTTGGAAAAAATGTCCATTTTATTCATGGAAGTCAGTCAATAGAGGGTATGTGTGAATATCTATGTTGTCTAATATATATATTATATTGACAGGGGACATTTTCTCCAAATGAAAAACAATTGTCTCTGTCCATTAACTCTTGTTTAGTGACTCTTGTTGTTAAATTGATGCGTTTTTCTAACACCCAAACAGCAGGTGGCAGCAGAGAGCATCTGCAGCACATCGTAATATTTTTTTTAAATAATGAGGAAAAAGGTAGAGATTTTAATTATTTATCAACATGTGGGAAAAAATACATCATAAATATATAATAATTCAAAGCCGATTTTTTAAAAATATCTTAAACGTGTATTTCTATTCCATATATTATCTGTTTATATATTTGAATACACTGAAGTGATACTTATGCACATGTTTTCTGTATTTCTGGAAAATGTCATTAGTTAGCTCTTTGTTCTGATTACTTTTTGGTTCAAAAGTGTCTCATTGTCAAATTAGCTGAGCAGTTTTGCTTCAGCACACCCTGCTGGTGAAACGTTATATCACATCCGTTAAATGACTTTTTTTCATACATTAAATCGGTCCTGTGTTTGCTACCTGCTCCTCAGACAGATTTCTGCAGCTCTAACCGAATTTTACCGACACTGAATTTGTTCCCGGCGTTTAATGAAACGTCCAACACACTCTGTCTGCAAACAGGGTTGAGATTTTTTGCCTCCATCCACTATCTTTAACGCCCACTTTCCTCCATTCTTCCCTTATCTCCTCCAACCCTCCATATCTCTCCCTCTCACTCTCTTCCCCTCATGATCCCATATCTCCCTCCGCCGTCCTTCTCTAATCTCTCCCAGTGTTCATCCCTGAGGACCAATGCAGAGGGAGAACGCTGCCATAAACCTTGGCATTCAAACTAACGCAGCTCATGAATTTTAATACGCCACACAGGCAGTATGGGCAAGCAGGTGGGCAGGCGAGCTGCGTTCAGACTCTCTGCATGTCTTCTCCTGCTCGCAGCGAGGGGATAATAAAACACCTCTGACGTCACGGCCCCAAGGTTGCTCTCGCTCTCTCTCCTCTCGGTCCACGGGCGCCGAGGGAATCAGGTTTTTATCACGCCTGTTTGGGCTTATCTCAGCACCACGCCTGCAGGCCAAGGTCAATTTCATGCCTGGGCAAGGGGTGTTCATGCTGCAGGGGGGGAAAATCGCTGTTGTGGGCAACCCAGCTGCTCCTCTCTGGAGGCAGGTCAAGAGCAGCAAAATATGAACCATAAATTGACCAAAGCGAACGGTCCACTGGCGGAGCGGCAGCACAGCTTTCTGGAAATCTAACTTTAGCCGTCTGTGAACGGCGCTGGGCTCAGTAATCAACCCGAGCCCGCCTGTTGCACTTTTTGACCTTTACCCCCCCCCCAAAAAAACACTCAAAACTCCCAGGACTTCATGAGGTCGCCCTCGCCGTCTCTACGCTTAAAGCTAGACGGCTGACTCTCTCAAATTAGAAAATCGAAACTTCCACCTACTCATATTAACTGGGAACTTTATGCAATTTATTCAAGGCCAGAGTTTCTGTCTCCTGCTGTTTTGCATGTTTTTCGTCTTGAAAATTTGGCTGGATGGACTCATAAGCTGACAGATGAGACATCATGCAACCTTTTGTGTTTATAACCTTTGTTGTAAGTGCTGCAAAACTCATTGAACAGTGTTAAAAATCCAGTTTTCCTGTGTTTTTCTCTGTTTTAATCAGCTGTCATGAAAAAAACGGATTTCACTCATAACTTTCCGCCAACCTCATATCAACTCCAATAACTCCGCTCTAATAAATTCCCTGCTCCACTCATCCTTTGATGTCCGGCTTTAACTACACTAATCTTTCCACAGTGGCACAAAAAAAAAGCACAGAAGCCTTTTAACAGGACCAAAGGCCCCATTCTGTCATCGACCTCTCATGAATTCGATTTCCCCGGCCACTGACGGCACAGAAGATGAAGGGGAATCAGGTTAGGGAGCGAGCAGATTAAATGAAGAGAGTGCTGGTTTCAAAAGCTTCTCTGTGGTTCAACCTTTCAGTCTAACTGCTGCTGCACCGAGCCGCGGGCCGAGATGTTGTTGTTGCCAATTTGTTGTCATTTAGCATCACATGACTCTTCCTTTAAGGGGGTAATATTGTGACATATAATCCCGTTTTCCTGCAGGTTCGGTTACAGCGTGAGCTCCTGGCTGCCTGTTTGCTGTTCTGTTTTTTCTGCTTCTGTGATATTTAACTTAATAAACTGATGAGGCAAATGCACCATCTGATTTATTTTGCCCTCAGACATGCAGACGTGTAGAAGACTGTGGAGGCATCAGGTGTCTCTTTTTAGTGAGAAACATTAATTATGAAGCAGAATAGTGAAGTGACTGCGAGCCGACACTCATTTGAAATTGAACACACCACATTGCAAACATCACAGTGTCTGAAGAAAGTGTTGATACTCTTCTGAGTTTAAATTGTTTAAAAGAAATTGAATGAAGAGTTGAGAAAACTCAGACCGTCAAAGTAAACTTCACAAAATTTTCTAAAAAATGTGCTAAAACTCAAAGATTAAAGTTTTTCTTGAGTAGAAAAGAAAAGAATCTTAAAATAGAAAATGCAGTTTAACTCCAGTAAAGAGGAAACCATAGTGGGGGTAAGGATGGAATAAAATTTTCATCTGAACATGTAGATTTGTTCTTTACGTTCTTAAACCGTTTGTGCAGCAAAGTAATGAAAACTTAATCATCTATGTGTTGCTTCTTTCAACCACATTAAGTCTTTTTCAGTAAGTGAGGGGGGTCGGCCGGGTTGCTGCGGGCTCATTAAGTGTGCTCAGTGGACCTTTTAGAGGAGATTATTCTGTTGCACAAAACACAGGTTGTTATTCAGAGTAAATATTAAGTCGCAGTGCAGAAGTTGAGTTGAAAGCATGAAAACTGCATGTATGTGTTTATGTTTATGTGCTTCAGTGAACAGATCTGCTTCGTCTCCTGATGAAACACTGATCTGCTTTCTTCAACCACAGAAATAAAAAACATGTTGGTTTTGCTTTTAATGGAAAAAACAAACAGCGTAATGTTCCTCCAAAAACCTGCGCTGATTGTTTGTTTGGCCACCTGTTGGTGAACCGTTTGGCTGTTCGGTGCCGAGCAGGTTGAGAGTTTTTTTTTAAAGCTTTCAGCCTGAAAACAGCTGCCGGCTGCTGCTGATAAAAACATCACGAGAGCCGTGAGAATGAACCAAAACAGGAGAGTCTGGGGCTGAAAACCAAAAACCATGAAGAGAAAAAAGCTCGAAACATGTGAAGGGAAAGTCAGGTGATGATTCTTTAACCCCCCCCTCCTGCAGCCGAGTAGTCATGTGACTGCGTTTCAAACAGCTACCTGAATGTTTCTGTATCAGTTACTGCAGAACCAAAAAAGATGCACATTTTCACTCGCAGTCAAACTATTCTCAGGCTGAAGAAGCAGCATCTCCTATCTCACAAGGAAAAAATATGAATTATCCGTAAAAGCTGCAGCGTGCATCTAATAACAACATGGTGCTGCGGTGCATTACAGCCACCTCAGCTGTGATAAGAAATGCATTACTGGAAGCTGCTGCAGATAGTTCAAAGCAATTATTCTTACCTTTCAAAACTTTCACGGGAAATTTTGTTTATGGGAACATTTCAAACAGCCAGAAGAATCGCAGAATCGTATCTCTGCGAGCCTCACACGTTCTCCTTTCTCGAGTGGATTTAATTATCTGTTTCTTGGACCAGACTTTCAGTGAACTGCATAACAGAGTGTGTATCTTCTGACGGAGCAGCGTGCTGCTCAGGTCACATACAGATGCTGAACGGATTGTTCGAATCAAGCCGCCAGAAGCAGCCAGCATCTCCGGCGTAATTAATTCCTCCACGGCGACTCTCGGCGCCCGTCCTTTGATAGTTACTGTAACACAAGCTGAGAATCTGAAGCAGATGAACTCCAGCATGGAGGGGGGGGGGCGAGTACAGTACATGTGTGTGTGGCGTGTAGACAGAGCTGTGTGTTCTTCTGGGACTGACAAAGAGAAAACATCCTGTTTTACAGACGCACAACAAACTGCTGCAGTTAGTGATGCAGAGGCAGACAGATGTAACTCTTGGCATTTTGGGAAATACTCATATTTGCATGTTGGTGTGATTATGCTTATAATCTGTGTGCTGCAGGAAAGGGGCCCATGCAGGGTCGAGCTGTGAGGGGCCACTCATGCTCCTCACAGTCTGCAGGGACACAGCTGGACAACTCTGTCCAAACATCACAGAATCTGCCCTCCTGCACTGCTAAAGCTCACTTATTAACACAGTGCATCTCATTTGTTTAATCTGCACAAAAACGATAAACACAAACACCATGTTGTGCTCGTTGGGGGCTGCAGGGTGCAGTGACTCCCCAGAGTCTGAGTCACCTGGAAAATATCAGGAAACCAGCTGAGACTCCTTATAAAGTGTGACTATGTGAGCAGCAGAGGTGGTAAAAGGTACATTTTTAACCCTCCAACAGGACCAGGCTAACTGTTTCCCTCTGTTTACAGTATTTGTGCTAAGCTAAGCTAACAGGCTGCCGACCTAAACGTAACACTGACAGAGAGTCAGCGTGTTTGTACACAGGAAGCAGAGTTTTAAAAGTTAAAAAACACCAGAAGACAAATGTTTTTCTGAGGATCTAAAGACCGACAGCATCCAAAGCTGAACAACACAAACTCCTCCGGCTGGTCGCTGACGTCCTTCCTGTCCCCAAAAACAGCTGTTGCACTTTGACACAAAGACACACACTGCTGTCCACACACACATCACCTCTCCACCCCAACAATGATATAATCTGATCGATCAGCTCTCCCTGTGGGTACCATGATTTAAAGTTCTTCTCTGTCACACACACACACACACACAGATTTCCAGCTGGCCATTGATGCTCGGCCTCAGTGTTAAACTTTGGCTCAGGTGTCTGACTTTCACACCGACGAGGCTGCAAACACAAGTAAAACTTCCCTCTGATGCAAAAGTCAATATGGGATCAATAAGGCCCACTTCCTACAGCGGCTGCTCATTTTGATGTACAGTATCCGACTGTCTGACCCGCTGTAAACAAAGCAGTATATCTCCTCTGACCGCTGCTGGCTCACTCTGAACAGACGCTCATCCATCGTTACGCTGTTTTTGGCTGTAAGTCAAAAGGGAAGTAAATTGGACGTGATGCGTTTTGTTCGTATGCGCATGATGAACTTTCTACTGGAGGAAAAAACATCACATCGTTCTGAGTTTCTTCAAGATCCTCAGCATCAAAACTAAACAGAAGATTCTCTGCCAAAAGTCTAAATCAATGTAATTCAGTAAGTGAGGCTCCAAACAGCAGCAGAGATCAATAATCTGAACAGCAGAGCTGGTTTACAGGCGCCATCTTTGAACTAACGTCATTAATCGTACGCGACATGACTCAGTGTGTTACAGGTGAACACATGAACACATGAACACATGAACATTATTAAAGTGCAGCTGAATAACAATGCAAAGTCTGCAGCATCATACTCTGCAAATTTAAACAACAAAGCAGGTTTTTATGAGCACTTTGTGTTAACGAGCTTATGGTCTTTCTGGCTCATTACTGCCACCTGTTGATCATTAGAGTAATGTGTAAATACTGACAGGAATGTGTTTTGTGTATGTGCATAAAAATATAAATAAATGAGGATTTGTGCTTAAAAACATCAGTCCATAGTGACATTAATGGTCTGAAATTAAACATATTACTTTTAAAGGATAATGTGTTCTGTGTTTTATTATGTTTGTTCTAACAGATTATGTAAATATTCAAGAATGAGACACAAATATGAGCATAATTTTTAAAATCCTAAAACACTGGGGCACTGTATTTGTTGCTAAAATGTTAAAACTGTAGAAAAGGCTTTTTTTGAAAATCTCAGTTTCAGATTAATCCACATTAGAGGCACAAACGTGTGTTTACATTATTCCAGCTGCAGGATATGTGTGTGTGTGTAACTGAGTCATACTAAACAGTGCTTGTGCATGAGTGTGTGTTTATTCTAATAAAGGAGCATGTCACTCAGTGCAACAGTGTGGCTCATTGAAGTGTTTTTTAATAGTTTTTAGGAGAAAATGAAGCTCTGTGGCACAGAAAACGAGGACATGTCTGGGTTCAGACACACAAACGTGTTTGTTACTAAACTCAGTTCATTTCAGCTTCATGTGATTTGATGACAATGAAAAAAAAAACAAACGTCAGCATTCTTCTCCTCCTTTAGACTCTTTGCATTAATTGCACAGACCCTCTTGTCTTCAGCACACTTGAGCCTCCGGGCTAAAAACAAACGTATCAAGAGCAGAACTGCAGGGAAAAACCCGTGTTTTGTAATTACACTCATCCACGCATCACAGGGGCCTCAGTGTTGTTTTGCATCTGCATCCTGTGTGATTTAGTATGCCGAGGAGTCCCCGCTGATTTACTGTCAAGGCCCAGAATGTCAGCGATGTACTTGCTGATTATACTGATATGTGGGAGATGAGAGGCGGATCGGCGCGCGGGGAATGCAGAGAGGGGCTCGCTCTGAGAGACGGCCTTATAGAAATTCATAACATTATGAACGGATCAATTGAAAACACCACAACAGCTCCCTTTAGATACGAGGTGCCGTAAATGAAGACGGATCATCTTCATCTCATCTTTTGAGATGCAATCTGAGGAGGTCGCGTGAACAGCCGAGCGGTGACGCCTGCGCTTTTTTAATCGCCAGAGGTGAGTGTGAGCGTCTCCATTCATCACGCCACCCTGCGTCCCGGCTCCAAACGCCCTCTGTGATCTAGAGGAGCCGCGTCGCTCTCTGGGCTCCACGTTGTGTGAAAACATCTGATCCGGTTGTGTCGCAGCATCAGGTATTGATTTTTCTTGTGGCAGGGGCTGGTGGCTGGTGGGGGTGATGATGAACCCAGGAGGGGTGACCTCTCGTTAGCCCGGCCTGCTGACAGTAAATCCTCCACGCCGGCTGTGTGAGCTGACAGCAGCAGAAACATGAAGACCTGGAAGAAGCTCTGACCCCCAAAGGGCAGTTTCATGTCTGTGAGAGAGCTTTTCACCGTGCACCGAGCACCGGGACGTTTTATTGTTCCGGATTTGATCTTCTCCTGCTGTCTGCAGGACTGGACGCCCCACCAGCTTTCATAACTCAGATCATCCCTCAGTTGCTTCTCCTTTTGGAGAACTGCAACGCTGCCCTACATTCAGACATCCACAGTGAGTTACTGTGGTCAGTGAACTTCACACTCAGCTGCTGAAGGTGTCTGATATGTAGAGGGCATTTTTTTATACAGGAAGGACGATGAATTCAACAACCTATAGTTTGTACATGTATATTTAAGGTGTTTTTTTCAGAAATGAACATCCAGGTAGAAACAGATACAGAGTAACCATGCTCAGTCACACTCTGTCACTGGCTGGTTCAAAACCCCTCGACTCTGCGTTGTGTTGATTTTTTTTATGAAGAAGTCGGGAATCTGAAGTGTCGTTTTTGTGCCGTTTAATGTATAACCTGGTAAACATGAAACACTCTGGTCAGTTGGCTCTGGCGTCTCGTGCACAGCACACTATAAACGGAGCAGCACGTTAATTTTTTAGGCTAATGCTCGCTTGATAGCTAGCTTACGGAGTATCTCAAACTCCTCAAAAACACGTGTAACCGAGTAATATGAAATATGCGTTACACACTCTACATCCCAGTAGTTCATACTTCACATATATTCATAAAATAACAAAGGATCATCATACAAATGAACATTTATCGCCCCTGCTGTGCTCCACAACCTACCTCATGCACGCCTCTCAGGAACTGACAGCGTGGCACCGATCCCAGTGGCACACTATAGCTCCTGAGAGGGCGCTATTGAGCCAGTAACAGTAAAATAAATGAAAACAAAATTACAGCAAGTGGAATTATTTACCACATATACACCGTTACAACAGCAGGAAGGAAGTGAAGGATGAAAGTAAAGACGTTATGAGAGAAGAGATGAAACTGCTTCAGCTGTTTTGAACAGATGAGTCAGCAGAGATAACTAAGAGGGGAAAATGCTTTTTAAACCCTGTTTTGGTGCAAAGTCACCAAACGTTTGATGCTTTTTCTTTTTCTCAGATCTCACTGCCAGTTTTATACCAGAGAGTACTAATAGTAATTATCATTTAGAAAGGGCTGTGGTCTTTTTAGTGGCAATAACTGCTTTATTTTTTCACAAAAGACAAATATAGCTCAAATGTTTGACTAAAAATGAGCAGAATGACCGAAATTGAACACTTTTGCACATTTCACTGTAGACATTAAGACTATTTGATTACCAGGAAAATTTTAGACGGTTAATTCTGTGGATTATGTTTCACTTCCATTGTTTTATGAGAAAAGTTTAACTTTAAATGCTTTATTTACGTAAAAACCGTCTTAACTGGAGTCAGAAATGAGTCATTAATGGTCGTTGTAGCAGTAAAATGTGTGAAAAGACCTTTTAAGTAGAAAAGTTGAGCTCTGTGAAAGATAAAGTCCCAAAAAACAGCAACAGTCTGAAAAATATAAACACATCAGCACAAATGTTTCTCTGAATTGTTGACAAAATTGTTTTATTAGTCAAATTTATGATTTTGTGAACACAGAGAGTCCAGTTTGTGCAGAATGGTGGTTTATGTACCTGCAGGACTGATGGTGAGAGAGATTCATCAGTCTGATGTTTTCATCCAGAAAAACACATCCAGCCAAGATTTAACTCAGATTTAAGATGCAATAAAATAAAGTTTACATCATGGTGTATTTTTTGTTGCATCCTGTTGCTGTATTTTCTGCTTTCCTTCAGGCTTCCTGTCGTCTGCTCCTCGTTTAACCAACCTGCAGCAGACTCTGACATTATTGAGTCATAATTGAGTCAGTTACTCAGCAGCATCGAGTCTCTGCAGATGATCAAGGCAATTACATCAAGTTACATAATCTGGCTTTAACAGAGAAAAAATACCTGCATTTCTACCCTCAAACTTTGCTGGAAATCACATACTCAGGTGTGAACGAGCTGCTTTTTAATGTAGATACTAAAAATTCATCAAATGGGTTTTTATTCTGATGTTTTGATTCCAATATAAATATTAATAGCAGTCTAACACACAGCCACAGAGAGAATTAGAAGTCAATTTAAACTGTGCCAACTTTTAAAATTCAAATAAATGTGATTTTTAATTGAAAAAAAAAACATTTTAAGGCTCAAGGAGGCTTCAGCAGCACATTTTATTACAGATTTTTACTCTTCTGATCCCTAAAAGTGATTCTGAAACAGAGTTCATGTTTTTTTAATTGATGATGGTAAATTTTGTAGGAAATATAATCAGAATGAAAGATATTTAATGAAAAAAATATCTATTACACAGTTTGCCAGGCCAGGCTGTGAAATATTTTATGTAGAACGATGCTGACACCTGGTGGCCAGCAGGCAGTAATGCATGATCAGTGTGTTTGCACAACACAACAGTTTGTACTGAAGATGCTGCACATTCTTCTGTGCAGCAGCAGCAACAAAGACCCTCCATCAGCGATGTTTGAAGCCTGGAGGCGACACGCTGTTTGCATCAAGTGCAGAGAAGCTTTCACACCAGCCACAATGTGTGTTTACCCTGTTTTTTCCCTGAAAGGAGACCCCATCACTGAAGGTCTGCTCCTTTTGTCTGCACACCTTTGTTTATTTGTGCAGCTCACATAAATAATTCTACACACAAAGACCAGAACTGCACAGAAATAAAAGAATTATTCAAATTTCCTGACTGAACACAGGAAGGTTTTTTATATTCATAGCAGCCGAAGTCAGCAGCAGTTCTGTTAATATGCACAAATTGAGGGACGACTAAACAGCGTTCTCAGGCTCACAGCGAGGCTTCAATGGAGCGATGGGAAGCCTATTTAGCTCCTCATTTCTGTTATTGAAGCAGGACACAAAACAGCCATTCTCACAGACCCGACAATGTGCATATCTGCTTTCTGTCACCACAGGAAGAGCAGCACAAGACACACACATTAACACCTCTGTCTGCTCTCTATATTACATTTTTCTAAGCTTCATAATCACAAAAATCCAGAAGGGGAACTAATTATTGTCGACTAATCTGTCTCTGTCTGCTTTTCAGCGCTGACTGTCGGCCGGAGCGCCGGCGACAACAGACGCAACTCACATTTAGAAAAAAAAGGGGGACACTGAGGCGCACTTATTCCTCCAAACATATTGAAAAGAATCGGTTGTGTTCCTTAATGGAGGCATCGCTCCATTCTTCTCGCTCCTTTAAGAGACAGATTGAGGTGTTATCTGAGCGGAGGGAGGCGGTTTTATTTTCTGGCCAATATCCGTCTCTCGCCCGTTGGAATTGCCTATCAGGTGTCCGCTTTTTTCCCACAGACCATTTATCAAGCTGCTTCTCTGCCTCCCCCCCCTCCTCCTCCCTTCCTCCCCCCCTCCATCGCCTTTTTTTTTTTTTTTTTTTGGTTTACGATCGGCTCCCAGGAGATGATATAAATAAATAAGTCAAAGCCTTGGCAACCATAAATCACAAAGTTGCAAGTGAGGGCTGACAGAAGGCTTCGCTTTGAGTTTTTAGTTCAAGTTACAGAGTGTGAAGTTTTTAGTCACTGCGGTCTGACTGAGTGTGAAAGAGAGTAGGAGAGATGTGGGAGTAAAGTTACATTTTCTTTTCTTTTTTTTTTCTTCTATTTTATGAGACTGAATCACAGAAACTCCCACAATGACCAGAGAGAGTCTGTCTGCGTTTGCTTTCAATCCTTCAAGTGACTGAGACTCAACGCTGCTTTTTGTCAAAAAATTTTATGAAATTTTGTAAAACAATTTCAAATTTAGGTCTCTCTGTGTTTGGATGACATCATCAAAAAATACTGTGAGGTTTTTTTTTCACCTGCTCGACTTTATTTAGCTCTTTTCTTTGCACTTCAATGAAGACTTAAATCAGCGGCGCTGTCCGTGGTGCTGAAGAGAGAGACAGATTTATAATGGTGCTTTTTTCTCTCAGTCTGGTCCTCCTGCCAGTTTCATCTTGATCTATGATGTTCTCATAATTATAAAATATAAATAGACAGTTTTATCTCATATTGTGGCTTTTATTCTCCACGTAGTGTCACCTTTACGATCAAAGTAACAAGCAGAAATGTGTAATCGCAGGAAAGCGAGAGTGGGACGTGTGAACTTCTCAGAGTTCAGAGTGACTGTGGACTTTACATCAGGACTGTCTGCACGTGTGTCAAAGTGTGTGTGAACACGTGTGTCAATGTGTGTAAACTCGTGTGAATGTGTGTGTTAACACGTGTGTGAGCACATTTGCATATGCAGACGCTGAATTTAAATGATGTTTTCCTCCTTTTTTTTCATTTTTCCACTCGTGAGAGATGCAGAACACGTTCACACCAGAGCTGATGAGCAACTGTTACATCACCGGATATAAAGACACAGTTCAGATTACCTTCGTACTTCTGGCAGTAAAGTAACTTAACTAACAGCAGACAGAAATGGTGACAAATGCAAATGAGTGAAATAAGCTGCTGCACCTCAGCAACACTCGTCAGTTTGCAATAAGTGCAAGATCTTATCTTTCAGTTTAAACTCGCCCAAACCCAGAGAGCCTCAATGTAAAAAACTACATCTGACTGAGGTGCAGCACTGATTGTCCTGCAATCACAACTGTAACTGATGCAAAGTGAGTGTAAAAACCAGTAAAATGCATCTCTGATGTCTGTAACTGTGTTTGGTTACCTGCAGGATGACTTAGCTGCCTGACTGATCTTTTAAACTAAACTTGGTTCAGGTAAACATGAAAAATCTCCAGCTGAGTTTGTCCTGATGAAAACCATCTGATCAAAACGTTGGATGATTAATTTTTACATTGTGGCTGACGGTGTGTGACCAAGCTTATCTTTGGTCCATAAAACTGAGCAACCAGGGGGGCGCTGGTGTTCGGAGATCCACACTTGTTGACTAAAAGACAGAAAAACACATTTTATCTGAACTTTTAAGAATCACCTTCCCTTTGAAAACATGAAAATCACTGCATCTCGGTGAATTTATGGTGATGATATTTTGTTGCATGAACATTTCTGTCCTGCAGCTGGAGAAGCTCTTAAAGTTCAGACGGCCACAAAAAATTTCAACTGCAATCTTAAGCTGTTAATATTCGTTCAAATCATTTCTTATTTTCTTCTTTTTTTTTAGCTGCCTCATATTTTTATTATAAAAAAATAAAAAACACAGTTTAGGTTCAAATTTTGCAGCTGCACAATCAGCCCCAAAGACGAACCAGAAAAGGCCAACAGTGTTAAAGGAGCAAAGATGCAAACATGACAAGGTACATAAAGTACAGCAGCAACTCGCAGAATGGGCCATAAACCATCCCTGAATAATCCCTGTTCTTTGCTCTTCTTCAGATGCTTTAATTGCCGGCTGCTGGAGACCGAGCGCAGCTTGCCACCTCGTCTGAACTCCGCTCAGCGGTCAGCTATTAAATCATTAAAGTATCATTTTTCCACCAAAGAAGTCCCACCGAGTCTCTGCTGAAATAAAATGTGCAGCAGTTTTTTTTGTCGGAGAATGTCGCTTTAAGAGTTCAGCAGCGGAGCAGATGCATCTTCTCTTTTTTAGCCTATTTTCCTTTCCCTATTTGCATCAATGATAAGACTTGACAATATGTATACAAAATTAAGAGCAACATGTACGAGCTGTTTCTTCTTTAAATAAAAAGTTTAATAACAGAAAAAAACATGTGATCTTCACACAGAGTGTGTATGTGAACACACGACATGCACGTCGCATGAGGACTGAAAGACAGAACTTTTAACTCTTCCATATCCATCACCTACATGAGGTGTGAGATCTGACACAAAGCCCCCCCCCCCCTGCAGGACAAAACGGAGATAACTGCATCGAGACCTCCCATGATGCTTTGGGGGATGCAGGAGAAGGTGTCACGTTGCCATGGATTCAGTGTGAGCTTTGTGTTTTTGCTTATATTTGTTAACATTTCGGTAAAGTGGCACCATCAGATGTTTGCTGAATTGAACATTAGCACTTCCTGTTTGTCATGTAAACAACAACAAACATCATCTATCGCCGCGTTACTTTCACATTAAAGCTTTCTTTTAAATCTGATGCCTGGAAGGAAAGCTCTGAAGTTACTACGGATGTTATTTTCTGTTATTTCTAAGCTAATTCCTGGACATTATTCATATTTTTACACTGAATCTGAACATATGTGACGCATGTTTGTTTGCTGAGTTAAAGGAAGTGGGACTTTTGATGCAGGAAGCAATGAGGCCTGAATGGTTTTAAAGCACCGCCATCAGCTCCATGAGCCTTTGCTGCAGCTGTTTACCAGCAGCATCCTTTATCAGTGTCATGAGACGTTGTTTTCAGAACATCAGCCTGCATCTGTCCTTTCGCCTGACGGACAGAAAACCTCTAAATTAGACCACAAACAACAACACGTCTGATACGGAACAATTAGGAGCCGGCGAACTCTGAAGCAGGTAACGAGGAAACTCACATGACACGTTCCTCCGGTTTACACTTTTCACATTTCACATCCTCCCACTCACTTTGTCTCCTCGTACGAGAGGATTACGCAAGTGACACATGCTGCTATTGATCCAAACATGTTTGAACAGTTTACGGTTCATGCAAGCTGCCATGCATAAACACACACACACACACACAGGGCATCACACATGAATGTGCCTTAATTTGTCCTCACACACTTTTTTATCCCCCCCCACTGGTGCTCAGTGCTTCGTGGTTCACTGATGGGGATCTCTCCTGGCGCTGTGATGAAAATGCATGCTTCATCAACTTTGTCACAAAGTCTATGCATCCTATAGAAGAGCAGGACAGGTGGGGGAGGCGACAGAATACCAATGAACAGCCGGCGTCGTGTCCCTGTCAGCCCCCAAACACATCCCCGAGCAGAACGCTGGCAAAAACAATCCGCAGCCAAACTTACATCACCTTTGGCTCTCAGCACACATGGAATAATCTCTTTCCAAGTAAATAATTTGCTGAGTACCCCGTCATATCAAGTCGGGCTGTGAGCATGCTGAGGGATTGTGGTCTGCTCACTGAGATTAAGGCACAAGCGGAGCTTCGCATCCTATTAAACCAGATTAGAAGAAAAAGCAAAGGCCCAGGAAATTACATCACCTGTCAGGTTCTGCTGCCTCAGATTATTACCACCTTTTAATCCCATTGCACCGTGAACTGTCTCGCTTTCTGAGAAATATTCTCGCTGGAGAATGTGGAGGTTGAGCGATTATCTGGTGCAGAAAAGACATGAGAGAGTGTCTTTGTTTCGTCAGCTTTTAATGTTCGGTGCCTTCAGTTGAAAGTGATGATTTAACAGTTTAATAAAGATGCTTTTAAAGACACATATGGATAAAAAAAAACAGAAGACAGCTGAAAGTCAAAGGTCTGAGGCTCAGGCTGCTGTTCATCAGACCAAAGTGTCGAGCATCAGACTGTTCCTTCTGCTATTTTTAGACACCAGAAACATCAAGTTGACCTCCAAGATCTAAAGCGGGCAAAAGACGAGCGATCAAACGCCGTGTGTCGTCTCTCGTCCTCTGTAAGTCGCACTTGAACACACCACAAAGATCCATCCGGCCTAAAGGAGCTGCTGGTGTCCATGTTTTCACAGGAAAGTCTTGTGAAAAACTAAATACCACTGATTCATTTGACTATAAAAGACAACAAAGGCAAGAAGTTTATGTTTCTGTGAGCTATGAAATTTGTATTTAACCAGAATCCTGAATAATAAAACACAAGAAATAGAAATGACAATGCTAATAATAATATAATTATGATTAAAATAAAGTCAGATTAGGCAAAAAACTGAGACAATAGACACAGAAACTGCAGTGGCTATAAACTCTAACTCATTCATTCTAAACTGCATAAAAATATCCTAGAACATGTTGAGCACCGCTCACAAGTACACTGATGGCATTTCTGAGTTTGCCCACTCGCACCGCGTGTAAAAATAAAGCGAGCCGAGCTGAGCCGAGCCGAGCTGAGCTGAGACGTGCTGGGACTGAGCCAAGAAGTCTGCAAACACAAAGAGCGAAACGCTGGAGGCCTCGAAGGGACCGAACGACTGAATCCAGTCCAGCTCCGTGTGTGTGTGTGTCACTTCCTCTGGTCACCAACAGGGGCCAGTGGCTCGCTGTCCAAACTGTACTTCTGAGCAGTGTGTGTGTGTGTGTGTGTGTGTGTGTGTGTGTGTGTGTGTGTGTGTGTGTGTGTGTGTGTGTGTGTGTGT
>JAQMCX010000011.1:22773593-22807556 GCA_029814765.1 Acanthurus leucopareius | reverse complement strand
CATAACACACTTAGCAATAACTCGTCTCTCCCCAGAGTTCCTTGGCAGCCTCGGGCCACAGCAACGGCGATGAGGAATACATTTATTTCACAGTCCGGCCTCCTTTGCACAGTGAATATCCAGTCAGGGAGCTGCAAGACGCTCTGAATGCATCTACATTCAGGTGCCTGCGAGCACTGAGGGTCCACTCCTGCTCTTATAAGAGTGAAACAAAGGTAACGTGGTTTGTTCTAACAGCTTGATTTCACTCTCACACATCGCAGAGTGATAACACGGGAACGGAACGTCGAACGTCGAGTCCATCACACGACCTCTGACGGGAAAAAACTGCAATTTTACACTCGCAAATGAGATGGATTACATTCGAACAGTGTTTTTTTCTTCTAGTCTTTCGACCACACGAGTCGGCCTCCACCCACACATTCACACACTAATGGCAGGCGGCTTCTCCACAAAGTGCCAACCTGCTCATCAGGAACTGACACACACACACACACATTCACACACACCGACGGAGCAGCCATGAGGAGCTTCATCTCACCCGAGGACACTTCAGCATGCAGACTGAAGGAGCTGGACATCAACCACCAAGCCTCTGCTCAGTGTGCCCAAGTGCTCAGGGAGAATACACAGATCCTTTACATGAGTAAAAGTACTAATACGACACAGTAAAAATACTCTGTTACAAGTGAAAGTCCTGCATTAAACATGAAGTCTGACTGTGGAAACACTGTGGTGCAACGTTGCAGACTCTGCAGAAGAAGATCTGCTCCTTCTGAAGATATAAAGGCTCATTGTGAGCTGATGAAAACACAACATACTTATTCTCAGGTGATTTTATGTTAATGAAAACATATGTGTGAGTATTATATCGATTTTTTCTTCCATTTTTAACAAACAGATCCTCCTAAATCCTGCACACTCGACCTTTAAAGTATTTAAAATAAAAGCAATAAATGCAGGAAAAAGTCACCTATAACTGTTCTGCTGTTACATTTGATTTCATTAGATTATTAATTAAAATTAACTTGACTAATTGCATGAATGTAAAAGATGTAAAAGTAGGATTTCACTGCTGTAGCTGGTTGAGCTCAGAGTGACTCTTTCACACAGCTTGTTTGGTCCAAACTCAACATTATTACAGACTATATTCAGATAATTACAAAGAAAAACAGAAAGTTTTTTTTTTCTATTCGTGAATCTGGAAACAATGTTACTGGAATGTTTTTGTTATTAAAAAAAAAGCTGCCAATTAATTTTCAGTCCATGGACAAATTAATTAATCATCTAACTGTTTAAGCTCTTCTTGTACATTTTCATGCTTCGTGCGCAAAACTTTTAATTTGCAAAGTAACAAAAAACTGAAGCTGCCAGATAAACGCAGTCGAGTAGGAAGCAGAAACTGGTGTGATGTTAAAGTTTGCAAGTAAAGTAGAAGAAACGCGGCAGAAGAAACTACATGTGAACCTTTTATTCAGTGGGTTTTCCTCGTTACTGACTGAAAAGCCTTTTCACTTAGCAGGTGAGACAGAACAGTAGATTTCACTGTTAATTAGCCAAGTTTTCACACGTTCATCTCAAGGTGCAGCACCAATCAACACCCGGCGTCACTGCCAGATGAACAAAGGTAACAGACTGAAACAAAACACCACACAATGTCGACGTGAGGAAGCTTTTGCATAGATTGTTTTCAGAGAGGGAGAGTCCTTGGTGCTCAAACAGGTGCAGTTTGAACACGGAGGCTAAAAAACCACGACGCACTGCCTTCACCTCAACGCTCATTTCATATTCCATCTAAAGAGCAACCTTTCAGCGGACAGCGAGCACAGCCGACGGATCAAATGTGTTGTTTTCAAGGCGAGAGCAGAGCGAGACACTTTCCCACTCAGCCCCCCAACCCCCCCAGAGAGAGAGAGAGAGCGGAGATGATCACATCAGCTGCAGCTGCAGGTTATCAGCTTCACTTCAACCAGCAGCCTGAACTTCAGACCTGACGTGGGAGGTCAGCGAGTTTCCTGAGACAATCAGTGATCATTGCTGAAAATAACATCAGAATAATGTTCCTGTGCTGCAGATTCACTTCATTAGACGTGCTTAAGTACAATGAGACCAATATAAGACTGACATGAACTTATATTATAGATTGAGAGCTGAATTATGCGTCAATCTGTTTAAATTTGGCAATTACTTAAGCAATAAAGTTAATATCTTTTTATATTAATAGACCCTTGTTTTAGCTTCATTTTCTAGAATCATTTCACATCTTTCATCGTCTTCCACTTATCCTCCGAGCGGAGAAAGAATCCCACGTGGCAGTTTGTCCCCATCAGCAGTCAGGCTCGAGTAAGAAATCAATTATCAATAAATCACTGAGATGTTCAAACCTGCACCGAGCGTTAAAATTAGAACATGACGAGCAGCTTTCAGTGGAGGGAAACAGATCCACGCTGGAGTTTCAGTAAAGTGACAAATATTAGCTCTGTGCATGAAAATGATCAGTTATCAAATGTTAGAATAAACGTCAGCATCGTCCTGAACTGTGACAACAAAGAGCCAATATACAGATGTTTTCTGTGAGTGAGACGGTAAACATTGATTCTGCTGCAAAACCAGGGAGAAGAGGTGAAGATACTAAAGTTTAGAGAAACTATGTTACAAATAAAAGTCACCAAAATGTACCGAAAGCACAAAAACCACTAATTTTGCAAACATATATCAGATTCATCTGTATTTTATTATTGTTTCATGATTACATCAATTAAAATCAATCTAATATTAGCCTGCAATCATAAATGTGATTGATTAGTTGATCATATTTGCATTTATAATCTGCAAAGTAACAGTACAGTTTTTGAGTAAATGTACTTAGTTCCTTTCAAAATGCAGTTTGCATCAGTTCCCTGAAGTTTTATTCAAACTGCCTCTTTTTGAAAAATCCAATATGTCTTTTTATATTTGAACTTTAATTTTAACTTTAGAAACACTGAAAAAAATATCGTAAAACAATTTTTAAGCTTCGATCAGGTGGGAAAGTTGTTTAATCTATCGATGAAAATGGATGCGAAAGAATAATTACAGGCATAATTACAGCATGTGACTCAACTCTCCTATTATATTAGTTTAATGTCAACATGACTCACTACAGCTAATGAATGCATGAATGGATGAATGAATGGACGATAAATGCATGCATTGATGGATCGACGAGTGGATGGATGGATGCATTGATGGATGGATGGATGGATGGATGGATGGATGGATGGATGGATGGATGGATGGATGATGGATGATGGATGAGTAGATGGATGAACGAATGGATGGATGGATGGATGGATGGATGGATGGATGGATGGATTGATAAAAAATGGATTAATGATGGATGAATGAATTGATGAATGGATGAATGAATGGATGAATGGATGAATGGATGAATGGATGAATGGGTGTAGTAAACATGATCTGTCTCTGCTCAGTAAAGCACGGAGGCAAACTAACCTAAATGTCAGCTGCCTCGTGGGTCCACACTAACATTCTGAATAAAACCTTTATAAATGTCTTCCACCGCCGGCAGACACTCGTCTGGTGGCCTCTCATTGGCCGAGTTACCTGCAGAAACGGCGAGATGTCAACACTCACTCTGCCTCCTCTCACACAATCCTCAAACATGCTGCATTGAGACGGTTTTCAGTCTTGACTTTGTTCATCTTTTACGAGTTTACATGCATTTTCACTGCTCATGAAGGCCTCAGCGTGAAACTCAAGGCTGCAGGTACAAAATGTGATCATGAACACGGGCTGAGCAGAGAAACTGAGACCTGAGAGTGATTCGATGTTATTGTTCTCACTCAGCCTGCTATTAGTGATTTGATATGACGTTTATACAATGTCTCCACTTAAATGGAATATTTAATGACGCCACATACTGTTGGAATATTGATGCACATTCACATAAACCTGCGGAAAACTTATAAAAGATTAAACGGTTGTGTAAACACATTTACAGCTTTGCTAAGGTGGACGAGGGTATGAGGGGAGATTGAAACGTTCCTGGCTGAAGGTAGCAGCTGAGGAGTTATCAAGCTCTAATTAAACGCATGTGCAGTTTAATGCTTTGATTGATTATTGCAGGACTTTAATTAATTAATTGACAAATGCAAGTCGATACTGTCTGAGAAAATGGACAACATCCGCCCTTTCATGTATCCAGGACTGCAGACTTGTGCTCATCCAGCATCCATCCTGTTTATCTGATTCGGCACCTTCACTTCATAACGTCTTCCTGAAGATAAAGAAGGAGCTCAGAGGATATTTTTTAACAGTCATCGCTGCTGTGAACCTTTTTCTGAAGCTCCAAGATGCAGACTTCTAACAGAGGTGACTTGTGTGCTCAAAGACTGCAGGACTAAATGTATAAGTGTGGGAGGAAACTCAAAATCTAGATGTTAAGTTTCTTCTACCTGAGGTCAAGAATCCAACAATCGCACCATGAACTTTCTGTGAAAACTGAATGAAGGAAAAGTCCTTTTATGTTCTTCTTCTTCTGTTCTCAGTCTTACTGTCTGACATGCAAAGAGCTGATAGAAATAATATAACTCAGTTTCTTGATGATGAAAGTGAAGTGAAGAGAGTTTTTGAAAGTCAAGATCTTGAACTCTAATTTTTAAAAGTTTACCACTAAAAAGATTCTTTACGTTCACTTTGCTCCAGATGAACCAAACTCATAAATCATTTAAAAAACTAAAGAATCGAGGCGTCCTGCCCTTCAACACCAGGTGATGGATAAACTCCTCAGCACACTGAAGTCTGGCTCAAGAGCCTACTGTTTGCTTTATGCATTCACACCGCAAACATCCCCTTTAGCATTCAACCTGGGAGCTTGGCAGTGTGTCGAGGCAGGTAACCGCTGCTGCTGGCAGGCTGTAAAACAGATGGTTTCTGCCCGAGTGTTGTGGTCTGGGTGCAACCACACCATCAAAAGTTGTGAGTCGACACATAAACTATATGGAAGCTGGAGAGAGCAGCTGATGTTGCTCTCTGTGGCTCTGTGTTAAGCTAACCAAGATATGTGATGCTAACGCTTTAAGTGCTACAGAGTCCTGCAGCCTGCAGCAACAACTGAACGCATCATCTTTACCTGCGTCATTGTACTTGTGTTAGTAGTGTATCATTTGAGTGACATGGGAGAGAAAGATATTTATGTAATTGTTTTATTTTATGCAATTTCATGCAATTCATGAGCTATTTTTTTAATTTTTAAGAAAAAAGGTGATGAGGGAAACTCGTTTAAGGCTTAATTAAGGACGTGGCCACTTTGTAGGGACATGTGCTCACTGCTGACTTCAAAAAACAAGATGGCGACGGCCATGACGTCAAACTGAAGGCTGCAAAGTGGTACTACATCAACCAAGGGTGGTGTTTTAAAGGCTTCTTTTAATATTTTATATGGAGTATAGTATGAAAAAATCAAAATATGCACACAAAGAACAGAAAAACTGACAGTCAGACTCCAGAAAAAAAGGCTTCTGTTCTACAACAAGTTGCATCTTACGACTATAATGTCAGCTGTCACTAAATCCCCTCCAGAGTTTTGGACCAAAAGTGTCAAAAACACCATAAAAATAACAAAACGTGACCTGATGTCAAGGAAACACGAAGTTCTGATGTTTCCTGACATTAATGCGAACAAAATCAGACGTGCCAACAGTGTCAGCAGGTGAACCTGAGGAATCTGTTTTATTCTAATGACTTTTATTCAGCACATGAACAGCAGCTGACCCCTCCACTTCTGAGTAAAACCAACATCCTGTTAATGAAGTCGTCCTCACCGCTGGGTGCTGTTTGCAGTGTGTGTGCGTGTGTGTGCGTGCATGTGTGTGATGCATCTGACATCCACCTTCAGACAACAGGAGGTCACAGGAGCTGCAGAACAACACACACGCAAACACACTCGGTTATGAGTCTGCTGATGTTGATTAGAATAAAAAACGTTCAAATGTTGTTCTCAGCCATCAGGGGGCTCACAGACGAGGCCGGCATGCTAATGTGACCCCGACGACGCAGGTTATCTCCATCTGATACAACATCCACACAAATAATTCAATAATAGGGGAAATATGAGTCTATAAGTGTGTGATCAGACTGTTAATATAGCTGGACTCTCTGCTGACAGAGACGGGAAAAGGGAGAAGAAACGCAAACGGAAAAATACCTAGAAGTAACAGATTGTTAGCGTCTGAAAAGTAAAATAGAACTTTCTGCTGTGTTTTGCTTAAAAGTTGAGAAATCCAAGAGCAGACAGTTAAAAGAAATTTTTTCAAATCACTGGTGGCACAATTGGATGAGACCGCTGTTTGTGGCGCGGGCGGCAAATCTCTCTGAAACGTCAAATCTCACCAAAATCCATTCTGTCAAGAATGGATTTATCCAGAACCGAGGATGACCTTGCTTCAAACACTCTCCCTCTGATTCAGGCTGCCAGCTGTTCCTCTCATCGTTATTTACCTTCCAAAGACAAAAAAAAGCAGCTCTGAACACAACATCAATGAGCAAAAGTGACCGAAGCTGACAGGAAGTCTTTCATCAGCCGCTGTGACTCATAACTTCTGACACACGTTCAGAAAAGAAAAGACTTTTTGGGCCAATTACACTAAATTATCCTGCAAATTGCAACAGCAGCTACAAAAATCCTGCAAAATTGCAAAAGTTGGTGCTTTTGCAACAATGCGGTCATGAATTTCAGCACAGTTCGTCCCCGTACAGTGATTCATTATCCACAGGCTGCTCATGTGCACATCAGTGTGTGAAAAACATCACAAACATAAAAATGTCTACAGGAAATCTATCTAGATGAAGAAACAGGGTGATGCATCTACATGCACTGTGGTTGTCATAACTAAACGTCCACTTTTCATGAAGTTGGTCAAAAATCAGATCTCTCCCTTCAATCCGTGCCCATATTTTCAAACCATCACAGATGTATTTGAAGTACGTTTCAGTTCAGATTCACCTGAAAACCACAAAGCTCGTTTTGTGTAGAAGACTTCTGAAAAATGGCACAAAGTCAAAACCTCAGTTCTGAGCTTTTCCTCCTGCAATCAGGACGACCGGACGAGACAAAAACACGCGGCTCTTCCATATGGAAACACCACGAGACACTGAAAAAAGCAAAGAACAACAAACAGCACCTGTGGGACATGAACATTTAAAGTCCTCCTTATTGGAGGATTTTATGAAGCATGAAACGAGAACGAAACCCCGTCTGGGTTTTTTTTTTTTTTGTTTAGAGATCTGAAATTTAATAAAAACGCTGAACCTTGATCGCTGAACTGTTGCAGGAAATCCCTCCAGGAAAGTTTGACTAACTTACTCCTAAAAAAAACCTTACTTTTCTCTTTTCTTTAATCTATCAGGTGATTGCTAACACGCTGTAACAACATCTAATCTCCTCCGTGTAATTCTCAGCACAGTGAGGACTTAATTACTTATTTTATTACCAAAACTCCACCAGAATTTGAGTCGTTTTGTGCCTCAGCAGTCAGTGTGTTTGACGAGCACTGCACATCAGGCCCATCTGAACCTGACACGATCCCACCGACACGACGGCATCAGACAGACGCACAGACGGCGACGCTTTGAGAGTTCGTTCAGTCTGTCGTTTGAAAAACACAGTGAAACTTTGTTGTCATGAACTTACTTAATTGCATCTAAAATGGCATCTTCTTCTGCATCACAGACACTCCGGCAGAACAAAATAACTCGTGACGAACTCGGCACGGGAACCAACTCATCCATCTCTCTGATTGTGTTTTCAGAAGAGAAGCTTTCGGTTTGAAACCATTAACCTTCAAGTTCTTTGAGCTCCTTTTGGAAAAAAAAATGGGACCTCCAGAGAAACATCTTTCCACGCTTTGCTTTCTGCATTCAAGTGAATGTTTGAGCGTCTAATTGTATTTTTTCTTTTTTTTTTCGCCTTAATAACATCGACTTCTATTATGTTCTCAGGAGCCACTACTTCAGATGGTGGAGTGGGATGTCATTATGAAGCACCAAGCACTCTATAGGATCCTCGAGTAGGCAGGTACGAAACACACGGCTCGCCAAATGACAGGTTTTATCGTGTTTAATTTTTTCCTTCTTTGCAGGGACAAATAACGGCTCTCCAGAGGAAGCGCTCGTATGCAAATGAACGGCAGATACGTCTCAACCACAAAACAAATTAGCGACACATCTATCACATTCCCCTCGTCTTTGCTCTGGAGTGAGAGATGCACTCGGAGAGGAGGATATATTGAGATCAGCTGGCGAAGCTCCATAATTTATAGACTCAGAGACTCGAGAGCCAATGCAATCATTCTTATGAGACTAATTCCAGCAATCTATCACTCCCGGATCCAGCCAGTCCCGAGCAGTTTTTAAAGACTGTTTATGTGATAGATCTTCGGGCACAAGGGAAACGCCTCGCAGGTTCAATAACCTGCTGGCTGAGATGTCGAGTATCCGGGGTTGCTGAGTTACGGCCGTGAGAAGCCGCGGTGCTGCGAAGCTGGCAGAGAAGCTGCAAACAATGCCGGTCCTCCTGCCAGCGATGGGAGGGAGAGAAAAAAAAAAAACCTTGGAGCAACAAAATGATATTCTAGCTGTTTACATACAACATGAAATATAAATGAAAGCAGAATCAATATTTGGTTCATTCAGACAAGCGATTTCTGTCCGTGTTCGTCTCTCACTTTTTTTTCATCATTTCATATTCTGCCGTCTTTCATCACCAAAAACACATCACGCAATACGGAGCAACTGGCAGTAATCCGGCCAGCATCACTTGAACTGTTAAATTTCGTGGCGTATCTTCTGGGATTCGGCCTTTTTGTTTTTTTTTCTTCTTCTTCCCAGATTGAAGGCAAACACTTGAAGATGGAGAAGTTTCGCTTTTAATCATTTAACCACCTCACTGATGCTTCAGACGCAGACATGAGAGCGGTGATTTAAATCGGAGGCTTGTTTTGTTCTGCGGCTCAGCCTCCCTCGTCGTTGTCCTCATTACTTCTCTTTAAAATCTGAGTGGCTCTCACTTCAGCCGCAACATAAGAACTTGTCAGAGTACTTTATTTTGAAATACGGCTATCTTTGAGCGGGGATCAAAGCACGTCGATGTGTAAATGCCGAATATATCTCTGGTGACAAAAACGCTCTATTTTGAGAAGAAGCAGTTACATGACAGTTCAGACAATCCAGTGCCTTTTTTTTTCCTTCACAAGGCCAGTGATGATGGTAAATGGCTGCATTCATGCCATGTTTTTCTTTTCTCGCCGACCACTCAGAGCACTTTGCAACACAAGTCAGCGTTCACACAATGCAGAAGTGCCACCAGCTCATCAGAAGATAGAAACAACAGCATCAAGTGTAGCTGCAGGGGACCAGGAACCGAACCAGCATCCCTCCGATCAGATCAGAGGAGAACCGCTCGACCTCCTGAACCCTCATGAGATGAAAATACTCTAATTTATGGTCCTTTAGATAAAAACTACACTCAACTCTGCAGCCAGTAAGTGTGTGTTAACCAGGAGGCAATAAGCTATTAAAGATGTGCCTCTTCAAAGTGTATGAAGAGTGTGTACTCAGCAGAAGGTGTGTGAAACTGGTTCCTATTAAAGAAAATATGGTGAGAAACGAGGACGAGCTGAGGGTCATGAGGCAAAATGGGAATTATGTGTTATATTTGTTTATTTATTTAGGTTAAAGGCTGGTTTCACAGATGTTGTGTCAGTTTTTGTTCAGTTCGCACAGAAATCTGCAACATTCTTATCAAAAGTTCTGCTGCTATGAGCTTCCTGTTGCTTTGTTGTTGAAGTTACGACACTTGATGATTAAGACACCAATGCTGATTATAGTTTGCATGTCATATTATAAATTTTAAGTGCCATAAGTGTGTAAAAGTCATTCAAAAGCAGCTTCTCCATCCTCATCAAAGACCCCTGACTGATGCCTCCATCCTCTGCATCACAGGAAACACACAGCCAGCAAGTAAAGATACTACAGCTCCTTCAGATTGATAATTTACAGTTTACTTTTAATCTGTGAGCTGGGTTTAAATCTGAAACCACTTCAATCTGCATAAAGCCTCAGAGCGGTGAAGTCCTCCAGCGAGGGTCTCTTTGTGGTTCCTGGTGAAGACTCGAGCTGAGGAGACCTTCCATGTGAGGGTTAACTCTTCTTAAAGCACATTATTCTTCATTCTTTAGAAATGCTCTTATTGTACAGGGTTTTACCTTGAGTGGAAATATCTCTCGTGCGTGACTTCTTGTTTTTATGAAAGACGCTGTCATGCCCACTGCTTAGAGACTTCATGTCTCTTTCGTTTTCAGTTTTCAGGCTTTTTGTCGCTCAGGAACCTTAAAAACGATGCGACTATAAATGGCTTGAAGGTTGTGGGTGTCAGATAAAACCTCACGCTCACACTCAGATGCACTTAATCATGTCGTCGTTAAACAGATTTCTTAAAAAATGGCATTTTAAATGAAACCTCCTGAGTCCTTTGACCTTAAATAAAAACAACAGACTGTCACTTCTCAACCTAACTTCCCCTCACGATGCCTCCGGTGTGACTTCAGGGTAAAACCTCAACGTTACAGCTGTCTTACGAAATAAAGCATCTTTCCTGCGACCTTGTCCTCCCGTCACCGACGTGCACTCTAAGAGAGGAGCACCGAAACAGCTCCCCGCTCGTCTGACAACAACAGTTTACGGTTGCGATCTGCATGTGGGTGGACCTGAGACCCCCGAGGAGCAGCGATGACATGAACCTCGAGCCCCCCGGAGTTCAGGCCCACGAAAAATCTGCTGCCTGCTCCTAATTGGATTTCTTATCTCGGGCTCGTGGCGTAAGTACACAGCTATGATACGAAGGGGGCATTTAAGAGGATAACAGAGAGCTGTTAAGACCTGAGCGCCAGACGATGGGGGTCAGACACGGAGAGATTAGCGGGGGGGTTTTTTTGTGCAACACAGAGGAGGTTTGGAGGAAGTGCTTAATCCTGAGAGTGATCCCCTGCTTGTTTGACTGATTTCCGAGACGGGTTTCGCTGTGAGCTGAAGGCAAAGTGCATGAGCAGATGCCTCGAGGTGTCTGACCCTCCAAAGAGCAGTGTTCACCGATTTACAGAGGGGGGAGGGGAGGGGAGGGAGGGGGGAGTTTCATACAGTACTGATTTATGATGCAGCAGGCAACTCAGCTCCACAGCTTTTTTTTTCCCCAAAAGTGCAAAGACAGGCCATGAAAGAGAAACGAGCTGCACACAGAGATTCAGAAAATGTCGTTTTGCACGCGGCAGCCCCTCCAGGCAGCAGAATACGAGGCCGAGTATTCTCAGGGAATGTAATTCAAGCTCTGTTTATTGTCACTGTGAGACAAAGCAAAGATCCTAAAAACCAATTTGGCTCCGTGGGTTTGTTCCTGCTTTTGGTATTTGCTCGCTGTTCAGAAACTTGGGATGTGGTTTTCAGAGTGTTTACGGACTTCTTGTTCTTTTTATTTGTCCGTGTGTCAATATGTGTCAGAACATGAAGCTGCGGGGAAATGAACCAGAGCACAAAACGACTCATCTGACTCTTCTGTCTCATCGTTTTTGCTCACTTCCTTTTTGCTCAGTCGCTTTAAAACAAACATAATTACGGACACACACACATGTGACAGAGTCCATTATCCTTTACAACACAGCTGGGAGTTAAAACAACTGGACGTTTAAGAGTTTGTCTTTTCTCATTTGTCTTTTTCTCATGTGTTCAGTGTGTTCAGGAAGAGGACAAATTCAAAGTCCAGTGAAGATCTGTCGTTTCCATCCTGTCTGCTTTTCCTTTTCCTCAGCTGCTGAAGCGAATCAGCTGCCTTCTTCTTCATTGATCCTCATTGGTCACAAACTCCCAGATGACCGTCAGCACCAACGTGACAGTTTGTGAATAATTCAAATGAAACTGATGAGATATGTTGCTCCAACCTGACTGACTGACTGACAGAGAAGCTCTGACTCATTAAACGGTGTAAGTAGAGTGAAGGTGTGTGTTTGTGAAGGTGTGTGTTCGTATGGTCCATCTCAGTGACTTCGCTTTGAGTGGAGACTCATGAGCGATGAAGAACTGACATTCAATGACAGACATCTTTCTTTAAGTTCTCACAAAAAGTAAATCTGCAGACCTTTACTGACATCCTACCACCAACTTAACAGCTGGTTGCAATTTGCAACCTGGCCACTAGATGCCACTAAATCCAACACACTGGATGTTTAATCACTGAGATCAGGGAGCAGGAGAGAAGGCCACAAATGAGTTAAACCCCCTGATTAAACTAACTTGGAGCAGAAAAGAAAAAGCAAACAACAGAATAATCATCCAAAATACTCATTCAGTGTATCGTGTCATTTTTTTACTTAATATATAAAACAGTTTGGATGATGAAACTGTTGGCTTGTTAAAAACCTCCCGTTGGACTCGTAGCCTGTAGCGGTTTCACCACGTCGCCAGAACTCAGCAATGAACTGAAATGATGGACGAAGCTGAGCAAAAAGAAAAAAGCCATTTAAAATAGAGCCATCAAAGAATTATCCTACAGGAGCTGAGGAGCTCAGGTGAGCTCTGAGCTGCAGGTTACATCATAACTCCTCCTGGTTATTCATTCTGAGCAGCATCACCTGATGATGGAGGCTCCGAAATATAAATGAACTATAAATATTTCATCAACCGGCTCACCTGAACCTTAAAAAGACAATCAGGTTATAAATTTATAGATGCTTCAGTCTGATGTGTCTCACAGTTCTCTGCATCCGTACCACGCGCTGTGTGTCAGCCTCGTTTTAAACACGAGCTCGTGGCTTTTTTTCTCTCCTGGCCTTATAGAAAGGTTGGCTCGGGTGAACGTCAGCGCCTCAAAGACGAGATGACAGATGAGCTGCCGGTTTGAGCGCCGGGGTCACGGAGAGAGACCCCGGCGTCAGGAGCACGCGGGGCTGCAGGAGCTGCGAGGAATGATTGGGGGGGGGGCGTCTCACAGCACGCGCTCCTGGCTCAGACAAACCCAAACGATTCTGCTCTGATTCTGAACAACCAGGAGAAAAATCTGCATCACTGAGGCCATTAACCAATCGGATTTGTTTTTCATCCATGTTTCATAAATTCAGCCTCGTGTTCCGACGCCGCAGCCTTCGGGTTGCTGAGGGAACAGGATCGATACGTTTGCCCCGAGCTAAATTTCTCTGGTGGGACTTCGAGGTTGAAAAGTGATGCAGAACCCGCGGCAAAATCGATAGCGCTGTTGAGTCACACACACACATACACACACATACATACATACACACACACACTGCGTGAGGATGCGACCGCACACAAACCAGCAAAGCTCTCACACTCCTTCAGACCAGGTTCCAGCGCGCGAACCTGGAGACGATGCGGATGCCGCCTGACGTCTCCTGGATCGTGACTGAAACACAGAAACTACGGGGTTTAATTGGGCAACCTGCCCCCCATCATCTCCAAACCACACACACACACACACACACAAATACACACACACTTCCTGCTGCCTCCTCGCTGCCACTTTTATGCGATTTGTTAACAATATGTCGCAAATCAGGACGATCTCACGAGACCCCCGTATACAGCAAAGTTAAGCAACTGATGCGCCATCAAAGACCAGTTCAGACAACATGTTTCCGTGCTGTCACCGCATCGGTGTGCGCGTGACGCGGACGCAGACCGGCTCTGTTTAGCAGAGAGCCTCTATAGTTTCTTGTCAGCTCATACGGACAATATAGTAATAAGAAGCACGACGTGATATGAATGAAATCCGGCCACTGCGCCAGTTTGATGCTCCTCATCCAACACTTTCACCATGGACATCCACAGCTGAAGCTCCTCCACGTCGCTGTTTCTCACTGTTTTGCCAAAATGAAGCAGTTTTCACCAGTTTTCAGTTACAATGAGGATGCTCGCGTGCATTTCTCCAAACCATCTCCAGATGAGCTGTGCGTCAATGCGCATCGTGCTCACCAAACCCGCACTGAAGTTTCAAACTGCCACGCAGCTGCTGCCGCCGCTGATACACGCACAAGTTCATCCCAGCAGAGGGTAAACAGTCACGCAGTCTTACCTTGATGGCCTTCGTTGACTGGCACTTCACTTGATGCGATACGGTTGCGGTTTGGTTCATGTTGGCGCGCGGAAACAAACGCTCCTTCTATCCAAGAGAGACAATGAAAAAAAAGAAAAGCAGCCGTGGAGGAAAAAATAAAGCCAAGCGAGCCTCCTCTTCACCTCCTCTTCACCTCCGCAGCTCGGTGGTGATCAGCGTTTTTTCGCTCCGTGTTCGGTGTGCGGTTTGAGCGCGCGACCGCACAGCTATACTGTATGTGCCTCGCGCAGCACTGCGCGGTAGGTATGAGCACGAATGACCGGTGGTGATTGGCTGGACTCAGGGGCGAGCGCGGAGATTTTCTGAATGGGGTGGCCGGGGGGGCGGCTGGGGGGTGGGGGGGTAGTAAAGGCTCAGGTATGACAGTTAACAGACACAGAGTCATTAAGACTATTATATCATTTTTTTAAGTGAAAGCTTCAGTTTGCATTTAAAATAAACTGAAGCATCATGAAACAGATGAGAAAAATATGAAGATTTACTGTAAACACACGGAAAATATGTAGATATGATCTAACACAACATCTCTTATTCACTGTACAAACACAATCAAATGAAATCTTCAAACTCGGACATCTTTCACTGTTTAAAAGAAACATTCATTTATATTTGTATAAATATATATGAACCTATTTGTATTTATGCTCATATAACCACTTTATCTGTGAAAGATAAGAGTAATTTGAGGTCAAAGCTGCTGTTAAGTGATTCTGTGTTGCACCTGAACTCTTTTTAACTCACTGCAGGATTAATTACTGTACATTATGTGTTTCTGTCACATCTCTGACAGCAGTTCAATGTAAAGTCACGTCCATTTGTGAAAACTGGAGTGATTACACACATGCAGTGAATAATGAGGTGCTTAAGAAGGCTTGAAAGTTACATACACGCCGGAGAACGGACAGTAATTATAAGCCTTTGGGTGCAATTTTAGTCCAGTTTGTAATTAAGCTTCCCACATTTCTGCGTGCTGCATTGCCAGATAATGGTAACAAATGGATATTATCTTGACAGCGCGCCCACTTCATATTCATGATCCTCCCAATTTGTTCTGATGGCAAACATGACAGAGAAACCTGATGCAACACTAATTGTGCAGCTTAAGATGATGAGAGTCGAGTTAAAAAAAAAAAAAAGAATAAATGGTGCCTGGTGACTTTGTGGGTGCAGACGGCTGATCTGAACCTCTGCAGTCACACGCCGATAACGCGGGTCTTATTTCACCGTTCCTGTCAGCATGACTTCTCCATCATGTCATAACGGTGCCAACTTTTATCACTGTTTTTTATTTCTCCGTCTTCCCACTAAAAGACAGCGAAGAGGAAAACTGCCAAATTGAAGTCAATTTAAGCCTTGATTGCTGTACTCATGACTATAACTCCAATGTCCAGCAGTAAAAGACTCATGATGATGATGATGATGATGATGGCATCTCTGAAATGTAATGTCATCTCTACGTTTGGAAGAAAGAAAAAAAAGGAGGAACAGAATAAATGGAAATCTTGTTCCTCCTCCATAAAAGCCATTAGACGGGCACACCTTAGGAACGAGATAGTCGGATGGAAGTCTGCCCAATTCTGGCTCTCCTGATTCACCATTCCTGACAATATGTGCATCAATAATGGATTTTAACATTGACAAATACTCTAATCATGGATACGGGGACACATTCTTATTTCACCGCCGAGGGAAACTCTCGGTTACAGCGGAAAGCCGTTGATGTGAGGTGATTCCACAGGCAGGAGGAGGAGAAATATGTTCCTTCATGACACACTGAGTAAATGTGTCTGCAGTGGCCTTCAGGAGCTGATAAATTACACTTGCACAGCCCTTTGGTGTCATGGCGTCTCTGCTCTGCTTCTTTGTCTGAGAAGGGAAAAAAAAAAATTGTCTTTTATCCTTTTTTTGTTTTCCTCTTTTGTCTCCTTTCTGCTGCCTGTATGTCTCCCTGGGTCCTGCTTTGCAGATAGTTATGGCTGAGCATGTTGAGATATTCAGGGACCTTCCGAATCAAAAGACTGGGGGTTAATTGAACAATTGCGGCACATCTGTTTCCCATCATGCACTGTTATCAGGGGGTTCATTACAGGAATGTTGTACAGCAAACCTGCGCATTGCATCTTGATGGCTTATTGCCTTACGAGTGTCTAAGGCTGCATATCAATGTCTGCATGTGGGGGAAAGGTCCAACATCCCTCAAGTTATTACATTCATTTACATCCATTTTTTGCACGCTGTTGTGTCATCTGCCAGGGTATTAATACCCTGCAAAGCATCATACGCAGGTATATTTAAGCTTTTAAGCTCTAATGTAAATTGGGGGGTTGATGCTTATTCTGGCAGGAGGCTGCACTCTGCTAATTAAGGTTAGCTAATCATTTGCAGCTAAAAGAATCTAACATGTGCACGCAGGTGTAAATTACTGGAGGTGATCGCTGGTGCATGTTCAGACTTTTAGGTAATTACTCCCCATGTGTGGATATGTATTGCTGGATGAACTAATGGGCTGTGCAGTGAGCTCGGTGTAAATGCGTGGGGTTGATTTCATGCAAAAAGGGGCGTGTACACCGACTGAATCACCAGCTTCAGGTTCACTTTAATCTGTCATGCCTGAATAGGTGATGGGAGTGTGTATGGATCCGGCTGCACACAGGAGCGGGTGTGTTTGAGACGTGTTTCTTAGTGTTTGTGCATGCATCCGACTTCCTGTACCTGCATATAAATACCTTTAAAAAGCATTGCATGGGAGATACGTTACTACTTTTAATTTAGCTGATTTTAACATTTTAATTTCTCAGTCTCGAGCTTTCTGATACATTTCAAACAGAACACCTTGAATAATCTGAACAATGCACTGCAGTCTTAAGTTTCTATTGGAACATCTTTCACCGATTAAGAACTAAATTCAGATATTAACATGCATAATTCACGTGGCTTAATGTTTTTATTTTTGTGTCTATTTTTGTGCACATAAACAATCAAAAGCTCTCCTCATTCAGCGTCGTCAGTGCGTCAAACATGCAGCACAGAGACGGATTCTTATCGCTCTTCAATAACTAATATCTCCTCCTTCAGATGTCCCTAAGCAGAGTGCTACAGGTGATGTGCATGACTGAGCACGCATGCATCGTGTAAAAAAGGTCCTTTCAATGACTTCCAGGTTTTGTTCCATCACTACAAAGCAGCATTGTGTGCACAGCACTCGATGCACAGCGAGCGGTGGACGGGGCTAATAGATCTGTAGTACCTGCAGGCAAAACTGGATTCAGCCGACCAAATGAATATCTGCCTGCCTGCCTTCTCTTCAATGCCTCTGTCGGTCTCTGCACATTGACGGAGATGCTGAGAGCTGCTCAATAAATAAAGACAGAACATGCAAAAGCTTCGGCTAATGGACGCGTATAAAACTCTGAGAAAGCAGGATTTTCTGTATTGCTGTCCATTCAACTAAAACGCTGTTACTACATGTCTTCCAGGTCCTTTAATCTACTGATACCTGAACATTATACAAGTACATCCTCTGATTCCTGTGACATCATGCTTTTCTGCATCACAAAGAGAACTGCATGCACAAACTAAAAGCGTGTGCTTAAAAAAAAACTTGCTTGACAGAACAATGTTCAACTTTATGCATTAAGATAGAAACTGTGTTCATCTTAAGCTGAGAAAACACGAGAACGTTTCATTTAAGTCCAAATCAAACAGTAAAGGATATTAGAGCAGTTTGCAAAGTGTTTTATTAGATTTATAACAAATATTAAAATAAAGATATAGTGATTAAATCTTGCTGCTCCTGAAAACTGACCCATCTGTCGCTCTCTTGTATCTCAGCCTTTCAAACTGCTTGTTTTTCTGTTTGTATGAACACATGTGAGCTGAAGAATCACAGAAAAAACATGTTTGCCTCAACACTGTGTGTGTTTTTCAATCAAATCTCTGACATAAACTCTCCTGCAGTGCAGGAATGAGCTAGTAAACATGTTTAAAACATGTCAAAGGCTTCAAATTATAGCAAGTGAAGTCCTGCTAATGCACCATGATCGATGTCAAAGGGAACATAATGAGCCGGATTAATGAAGCATAATGTTTTTGGTGTAAATCATTAGGCATGACCAAAACTGTAAGATCAAGGAAAAAAAATCTCTCTTTGTGTGACGATGAAATATTCTATTTATGAGCGCAGCGGGTAATCAATGCAATTAATCATTAGCTTTAGACTGAAATTGGTCTCATCCAAATTCAAACAAGCCCAAAGGATTTGATTGAACAGACTAATTGTCTTTTAGAGGAATGAATTGACTTCGCGTTCACTGGAGACCGGATCACACACACAGACACACACACACACACAACACGAGGGATTTGGTTTGCTTCAGTAAAATGACACTGGTTACGAGGCCTCGGAGAGAAACATTTCCTTTGAAGCTGCACTCTCGCGGCGGATGGGACCGAATCAATTCTGTTCAATTTTCTTTGAAGGGGAAATAGCCTCCTCATCTCGCAGAGTCCATCACAGCTCAGCGGGACACAAAGACTTGTCCCTATTTACTCTTTGTTATGAAACCCAAAGTCGGCAATTTGCATTTTTTTAAGCAATCTTAACAACCTCTGATTACCTGGATTTTTTTTTTTTTTTTTTGGTGGACGCAAAGACAAAATGCACAGAAAACAACATCCCTTTCATCTGACTTCAGACTGTGATTACTGGCGTTAATGAAGCCACGTGACCACGGCGACATGTTCTGTGCATCTGTGTCAGTTTTTTACATTTTCAAGGTTGAATTTCAATTCTCTTCTGTCTCAGAGCCTCTGTGACCTTTTCTTACCTGTTTTGCGAGATGTTTCATGGAGGATGGGGCCTGGTGGAGGCAGTTGTCCACAGCTTCATTTCATGGGTCATCGTCTCTGAGGTTTGCTTACCTCGCCCGTGTGATGGACTCCAAATGAGATTTTAAGTCTCCTCATCCTTTCACTGCCAACACTCGGTTACGTTACCTGCATGAAATGCGGAGCTGGGAAACAGAGGAACCTGTCTGAACCTTCAGGGCTGCTGGCAGGAGTGTGTGACGCCAGCTGTTATCCGTGGACAGGTGCGTGACAAAGGGACCGTTAGGTACGGATATCAGACGCTGGTGTAGCTGGTAGTTTTCTCTGTAAATGTGGAAAACAAGACCGTTAGAATTTTGTTTTAATTTCGCATCTGTTTGTTACACGACAGGAAAGAGTGCAGATGGTGAGGGGAAACAAACGAGAAGCAAATAAGGAGGCAAAGCTCACCTGCTGCAGGTGGCGCCATCACATTAATGAGCCAAAGTTTGATGGACTGAAGTTAAACATCTGAGAGAGAAAACAGATGAAAATAAAGAGAAATATGGAAGAAAAAACATCAGCTCTGCTTGTGCTAACAAAAAAGCTAAGTGGCTAATTTTGGTTTGCTAGCTAAACGGGCTCGAAGCATGTGATTGGCTGTTGGCTCATTTATATAATGACATGAAAATGATATCCAATCAAATACTTTGTTCCTAGTTAGGCCAGAAAAACAGAAAGAAGAAGAAAAATCCAATTTTAATGAACAGATTCTTCAGTTATTTTAAATCTTTATACACATTTGACACTAATTCTTTATGTTAGATTATATTTTATTTAAATTTATTTATTCTATTCAGAACTGATCCTTTTAAAAGGCTGACGTCCTGCTGTGTGTTAATGCAGCAGAGTCCCAGATGCTTTATGAAACAGTCACAGTGTGTGTGTTTTTGTCACAGTGTGTGTGTTTTTGTCACAGTGTGTGTGTTTTTGTCACAGTGTGTGTGTTTTTGTCACAGTAAATGTGTTTGGACTGACACAATTATCGGGGCCTCGTGCGATCAACTGAATTGCTATCGTCACGCCGTATTACCGCCATTTTTCATACCTGATGTCTTTCATTACTTCGGGAGTCTTCATAACAAACTAACAGATTTGAAGTTTACAAGCTGGAAAAGAACCTGCGTCCGTCTCTCGCAGGGCTCATAATAAAAGCCTGGATTACATCAGTAATTCTCCAACCCTTCAGCCCTGATGGCACATTTCATTTACACTTCAGGAATTTAACTTCAAAGTTTAATATAACTTCCACACTGAAGAAATTAAAAGAACCAGAAGCAAACGGCACCGAGATGTAGATATGACTAATACACAGCCATCATACCTTTTATTACACAAAACTCATTTCCACCTTAGAAATAATCGTTTCACCTATAAAAACTCAAATTCAAGGACTATTTAACAGCTTTTTCCAGAAAATTCAACAGTGTTTTATCATGAAAATATTTCAGGTCCGTCGGTGCTCCGCTGACAGAAGAACTGTGTCGAAACCAAATAACAAAATACTGTTTCAATTACGTCTTATGCTTCTTTCATCACCTTCGTTTGCAATTAAACATTTTTATCTCTCACTCCGGTTTCAGCCAACAGCGTCTGGATGGAGGCTTGTTTGCTGAAACTCTTCAGTGTAAAACAAAAAAAAATGAAATGATAAATTAAGATCATAGTAAGAAGATTTTGCAAACCAAATCCCTCACCTGAGCAGCAATTATCCAATCAAAGCTCAGCAACTGCAAACAGGCAAAACAGGCCCATGAAGCTTTGATTTGTCTCCATGTGGAAGCAGAGTTCATTGGGATGAAGAGCTGGGATGGATCTGTCCATTTTTAAGATTCCTTTCACAAGATTTGAGCTCCTGTCACCTGGAAACATTCAAAAAAATCATCACTTTGTGAGTTTTTTTGGCTCAAAAAGCAGAGCAGGTGGACTCAAACACAGGAAACAGGAGGATTTTCACAACTGAACTATGACGTGAACCCAAACACACAACTCAGGAGGACGATTCAAAAGTTCAACTAAACTATCTTTTAATGATAAAGCACCAAATGAAAATCACTCATACAGAGGAAAACTACTGTGAGCGTAGAAAAAAGGCAAGACAGAGTATCAAGATAACATAAGATCAGACTGGAAAAACTAAGCAAAGTAACACAGAATACAAGACTTTACCTAACAAGGATTAACAGCACGGACTGACGAAGCTTCTCCGACTTCCACAGACGAGACGAACTAACGCAGGACAAAGAGAAACACATTAGGGCAGGGAGACAAGAAGACACAGGTGAAACACATTAAGGTAAACAGAAAAGGCGGGAAAAGAACAAAGGGAGGAAGTAAATATAGACACAACACAAGGGGAGACGAGACTATCAAAATAAAACAGGAAGTCACGAAACAAAACTAAATGTAACTTAACCTAACTTCTTGCACATGACAAGGATCAGAAACAGAACAGAAGATGAACACGAGCAAACAGAAAACTCAACCAAGACTGAGCTGAAAGCTGCACTCAAACACAAACAGAGCTGACCAGGTGAGGAGGAAGCTCAGGTGGAAGAAATGAGACACTGAAACAAGACAGGATTGGCTCCCTTGGCCACCTCCCAACAGCTGATTGGCTGGGGAAGCAGGAAACAAGGCGGAGCTAACAAGGCTGATGCAGGACAGGTGTGAAGGGAAGGTGATTCAGGTGTTAACAGACTGAAGAGAAAAAGGAGGAAACTGTGGAGCAACTACGAATGAAAAAGCCCAGAAAACATTAAGATCTGACAGGAACATGACAACTTCCTGCAGCTGATCAATTCTGAGAGCAAAAAATCAACATTTAAGAGGCTGTTTTTGTTTACTTCTGTATAAAATCTAAGACCCATTGTACTAAAAGCCACATAGACTTCCTTAAGTTGTAAATTTACTGCCATTGTCACAGAAAGCTGCATGTTTTCCCCATGAGAACGACAAACTTACAGTAACTGAGATGCAAACAAAACCTTTCATACGACTCTTCCTCTCTGTCGCTTTCACTTTCTGTTGAAGGTCGATACAAAGAGCCTCTATGAGACATAAATTTCCCTTTCAGCTCATGCAGCAGGTCGTGATCGTTGTGACTCAAACAGGAACATGAGACGAGTGTGTCTCGTCGCTCTGTGTGGCTCTGTTTAGCTCTCACTGATCCGCTCTCCTAATTACAATAATACTCCACAACACTGTCATTTCACAGAGCCATAATTTGCTGCAACGGTCTGACAGGCCGGTGGCACGACGATGCTCACTATCCCACAAAAAAATAAGATATTTGCACTTGATGATGGAAACCATGCGGCGCCGGGGCCTGTGAGGGTGATGCGAGAGATGAGCAATCAAGTTTGGCAATTAGACGAAGAGCCAAGAGGACTCTCCTGATATTAACACAATCACAGAAACATCATTCAAAACAATTAGCCTGAGTGGATGTGGAACGATGGAGAGTCGCAGATGATTTTTAGTAAAGGCGCAGTTGCTGAAGGTCACGCATACGACATGGTTAAAACTATAATCTACGTTTTGCATCGGTTGTAAGTGAATGCAGCACAGTGAAACACTCATGGAAAGAAAACGGAACAACGTGATCTCGGTGTAAAAATAAGACACATAAGTGCAACAACAACATGACAGATGGAAGCTTACCAATGGAAGCTTCATTAAAACTAACTCATGTTCATTATATTTTTATCTCCCTCTCTGCTGATAAACTGGTGCAGAAAATGTTTGAGAAGAGGCAGGAATAATTAGCGGCAGGTTCGAGACGGCCTGCAGACTTTTTGCTGCAGGTATCAGAGGCACGAGGATATAATCCATTAAACATACAGCAGAGGATGAAAGCAGAGCACCTGGCAGGAGAAACGCACATACCTGCTTGTTGGAGGTTTGTGATTATTCGGGTTGTGTTTGCTGTTAATCGTCTCAGCAGCTCCACAGTTCAGCTCTGCAGCTTTAGCATGTGGATGTAAACATGATTCCATATTTAAACATGTAAATCCAGTAAAATCCAGCTGGTGAAGCTGAAGATTTCTGCATCTTTGGCACAAATTTACAGATAAAAAACAATACTGAAGTACTCTGGCATGTGTGTTGATTTTAAACGAGTAGCTAGACGGATAAATGAGAGATTATAACTGTGTTCATGATAAATGCCCACAAATTAGCAATCCAGATTGATAATTGGTGGCAATTTAAAAACAGTAAACCCAAAATACAGAATAAAAAACAGTTGTATGTTTGCAATTTTTAAAAGTATTATATTGTTTTTTTTAAATAATCAGTAATTTGACAAAAGTCACATGTAAGAAAGAAGCCAAATCAGCAGCTGCAGCAGAAAACACGTCTTACCAAAAGAAAAAAAATGATTAAATTCACCTCTCATGAATAATTCATCCCCTCTGGCCAATTATAATCAAGTATTCTCCATGGTCACAGTATAAGGTTTAATATCTACAGATTAATCTTAAATATACTTTATAAAAAACACAGAAACCTCTGGAGGATCCTCTGGGATCTTGATGCATAATGTGTTCAATATTTACTGTAATTTATCGTCATGTAGCTTAATAACAATTAATCGTCATGAAAACACTGAATTTTAAATCTCTGAGTCAATTTTTATCTTTAACATATTCAAACATACACACAGTTACATATGCACTGTTTTTTTATTATTCACAAAACCTGCTGAGTCATGATGATCAGGTGGGTGTTCATCCAGCTGTTTGTGTGTTTGTGGGCAATAATTATGAGTAATTATGAGCTGGATAAATAAATGTTTGTAGCAGTAAAGTCTCTTCATGATGCAATTTTTTTTTAAAAAAACCCAGAAACTGTGAGGAGAAATAATCAGAAGTATGTCAGCGAGAGTTAATCATCACTTTAATAACAACAGAAATAAAATGAACCTGCCTCCTGGCGGGGAGTCGTGTGTGTCATCTGGTGACACAAAGCGCTTCAGATTTGTTCAGAAACAGGCGTCTTCCTGTCACTTTCCCTCCCATCAGCTCATGAACTCGCATTCATTAGTAATTTTTATAAAAAAAAATTAGTTTGAGAGCTTTCAGATTAGGCTAATCTTTATGATCTCCATGAAAGGTATTTAATTATTCAGCGCCTTTGATCAAATGCTTGACGTCTCCAAAGGGTGGCAGAAATTAAGCTTTAAAGGGGCACTTCATCAAAAATGTATAATCTTTTTTCAAGTGTTTTCTCTATAATTTTCTCCTCTTTTAATCTTCTGCAGAGGATCTGCAAGGAGAAGCTCATGAGACGGAGCTTTAAAGAAACATCTGACTTTGACTTAAAATATGTTAAAAGCGACTCTGCGTCTCTCTTTGCAGGTGTTTATCCGTTCAGATGGATTATAAAGGAGGTCGACCTGCAGCAGAGAGCTCGGTGTGACCTGTGTGAAGCTGCAGTCATCAACCTGCTGCAGTAAAAGACACCATGTTATGTGAGGAAGCATGAATACAAGTGAGTGGATACAGATTTGATAAAAAGCTTAATTCAGTATTTACAGTGCGCATGTTTGAACTCTTCACTCAGAGCAGTTATGAAACGCAAGTTGAGTACTTTTCACATAGTTTTTATCAAATCTAACATTCAAAGAAACTATCTGAAATAGAAAAGATGTTATCCTTGAATCCTTGTTTTGGGTTTTTTTAGAGAAAAAAACAAAATAACTGTTTCATTTTAAGGAAAAGGGTTGTTTTGTATCAGCAGCAGCAGCAGCAGCAGCACAGGCAAAGTCCTTCAGATGGTATCAGGGTTCCCTTTTGTTTTCGGAGATAAGAGAAGCTGCACGCAATCTTATGGCTGAATATTATCTGAACTCAAAGTGCAACCAACATTTGGGTTTTAGAGACAATGTACCATCAACCCGACTCCATAAAGTCCGGCTTTACAGATGCATTTATGGGTAATTTCCTTACATTGAGACATCTCACATTAATCATCTCAATAGTCCTTTAAACAGTATTGATCCTTATTTAAGTCCTTGTTGTTGCCCTGAAGGAAAGTTTACAGCCTCTTCTTACTGTTTTTCTTTTCCTGCAGAAGAAAAAACGAAAACAATGTTGCAAAAAATATCTAATTTCATTTAATAACTGCATCAAACTGCAGCTCAGCATCCTTATAATACACACACACACACACACACACACGCATGCAGACACACACACCTTAGAGCACTGAGGTGTTTCATTCCTCAGAGATTCCTCCTGAGCCAGATCTAATCTGTGTAAGACGATGGATTACATTATAGATTATTAATCTAAAGATGGATAGGGATGATGAGCTGCTCCAGCCTTGGGGCTTTGACTCTGCCACCGTGAATGCTGGGTAATTGATCTGCAGGTCGATGCTTGGCTCGCTCTGGTCTATCATGGCGGAGGCATCACACTGTGCCTCCGGTCGGGGTGGAGGGGTGTGGGGGGGGAATAAACGTCATGTAACATCCGCACCATTAATTTGCTGTGTTTGCATAAATCGCCGCCGCCTGCAGAGCGTTAAACTTCTAATTGTCACAGAATGAGAGATGAGGCGTCGCCCGCTGATCCGTTTTTTTCATCTCGTTAGTCAGCGTCCCACAGTAAGCAACTTTATTGCCTTTTCCAATCGCGCTGTGTGCGGCGCGCGCCGTGTCACGCCGCCTCTTGAAATGGGTTTTTCAGGAGTAATCCTCGCCTTCATTCTGAGCACTTTGCTCATCGTGGCAGCTTTATTGTCTGCGGTGGAGGAAGCAGCAGAGCGGGTTTCATTTGCAGACCACCTCGGGTTGTTTGAAGGAGGAGAGGACCACGATGAGCTGAGACCTGACGCGTGGGCGGACGCATATGTTTGTTTCTGTTGCAAGTTTTCATTGTGGGTGGAAGAAGTCATCCTCATCTAAAAAAAGACACCAAAGCAGCACATTTTGATTTCTTTTTCAGTTAAAAGATGCAAATTGTGTCATAAATTGAGTCAAATGTGACCAATCTGGACACTGAGTCTGGTCTTTTAGAGAAAAATGGGCCAGAACAGGTTCATCATGATGGGCTCATCAGGTCCTGAACAGCTTGCAGACCTTCATCCATCAGCTGCTCTGTGAGCAAACTTCCTCTCTGGTGTCCTCAAATGCTGCTCATAGCTGACTTTACAATAACTTAACAATAAATGTAAAAAATAAAGCACATTTTAGTTTTAAAGGGTTAAAGCAGAGAGCAGTGTTTGCTCAGCGTGTCCTTCTACAAGTGTTTGGTGACGATGCTGTGAGTTGGAGTGATAACAAGTCCAAGAAAGCTGACGAGAGACTCAATAATCTGCTGCTTTTTACTAACAAATGTTCTGTCTCTTTTCTACTGCAAAGTCTCCTCATCATGATAACAATGATCGCGGCCTTCTGTCACAGAAAATAACTCAAACTCTGCAACCGAACTTCAGCAGTTTGATGTTCAAGACAAAGAAGAGGATGTAGAAACTCTGCTGTTGCTCTTAATCTCACAGTAAATAAAATGAATAACATAAAGAAAACGTGGCCTGATAACATACAACATGTTTCTGATGTCGTGTTTGTGAAATCCAGCTGTGAATTTAAACAGGTGTTTCCGTTAATCCCAATCTAATCCCGACTCTGCACACACTGTATTTACCTCCGACCTCGTCTGTGATCAGCATGTTACAACTTTGAGTTCATTTGAGCTAAATAGATTTTAAAACATCACAGTAACATAAATGCAGCGTTTTTAAATCCACCTCTAAGTCAGATCTAAAGACCTCTGAGCCAAACATTTGATTCTGATTAATTGGTTGCAGAGGTTAGAGATATAGATTAGCCGTTCCCATCGTTCAGTGTTTGCTTCCACAGTTGTTCAGAAACTGATTGAAGCCGCAGAGGAAACGAGCCGCAGCAACACGCAGAACGCAGGATTATTGCTTCATAAAAGGGGCATTAAAGGCAAAGCAATATTAAGTAAATTGGGCCCTGAAGGAGAAAAACAGACAGAGAGGAAAACAGAAGAAAACACAGCGAACAGAACGGCAGCAGACCTGAACGACTCGCGTGATCTCAGCAGCTAACGACACCTGATGGAAACGTGCAAACACAGGAACTTAATTAACTGCAAAGAAACATCACATTTACATTCTGCTGCAAACTCAGAGTTCACAAAATTACTTTAGACTCACAAACTGAACAGAAAAGCACACAAACAGAAGGTTTTCTGACTCAGACTGAGTCTCTCTGCTGCTCCCAAGAGGCTTGATCTCTGGTCTTTAAAACAGAATTAAATTACTACATTTAAGTTGTATTTAAAATCATTTTGCATTAAAGAAACACTTTATCTTTGTAGAAGTGTTCAGAGTTTTTGTTGCACTTTTGATGCCTCACATCCATGAAGGAAAAAAAAGGCGAGTTTGGCTTCAAAATAACAAATAAATCAGGTTCCCAACAACAGGTGGTGGACTTGTTTTCTCTCACTTTTCTTCCTTCAGGGATGGAAACATGTTTCTGCTTGCTTGTGTGTTAAAAACAGCTTGAGAAGCTGCTGTGTGATCACCTGTGGCACTCACACCTGTAGCCCCCTGATCTCCTCTCCCCCCATCGCTTTGGTTTTAATGTATTTTTCAGGAGAATTCAAGTCTAAGCAGCTTCCTCCCATCCTGTGGTCACTTTATGTGGAGATCACTACATTATTAATCAAGATACAGATGCAGAAAACCAGAAGGAAAGATCCAGCAGGGATTAAAAAGTGGCTGCATGAGGAGTTTTATTAAAGAGGATGATCAGAAAAGCATTATTGTAGCTAAAGGTATGTTTTGTTATGGATGGATTTGGTCTTTTGTAACCAATAAGATTGTCATTTTAATGTTTCTTTAATTTCATTTTCAGTTGGTATCAGACAAGATATCCATGTTAGTTCATGTTTGCACGTTGTTTTCATTGTTCAGACGAACTGAGACGATGAAAATTCTCATGACTGTTCAGTCAAACAGTCCAAGAAAAGTTCATAAAAGTAAATTAAAAAGCAGGAAGTTGAAGCAGCAGCTCTTCCACCAGAGACTTGATCTGTGGAAGGTTTGGGGTGTTTTTACTTCCATGTTTTTCACTTATTAATAGCATATTATTCATTTATTACACACAATAAAAAAAAGTAGGCCTGTATTGTTTTGTTGAAAGTTGTGCCCTGCGTTTCGATTCAGGAAGTTCAACAAAAAAACACATTATCATTCAAGTATCACGCCCCCTAGAGGCTGTGGGAGTTATGATGTTATTAAAAACGACAAACTCTGCACAGAAAGGAGGCCAACAGAACAGAAAAATCTAATTTAACACAGAACACCACAGTGTTTGCATGCTGAGGGGCATCAGCTCGGAGAAAATCACGGTGACTTCCTGTTGAAACATTTAAAAACTCCGGTTGAGATTAATATTGTTGCTTGTATGAAATTTCATTGTGTTTTCTTGCACACTTGGCAGCCGCAGAGGGCAATTTTTCATGTTTTATCTACCATGTGGCATCCAAAAGGAACTTTTGCAGCATTATTTTTCAGATTAGCTCAGAAAATGTTCCGATGCATTTGTCTGGTGGACGAGAACAAACAACACACTTTGTCATTTAATCTGAAACGTTTGTGTATTTCAGCAGGTTTTTGCTCTGAAAGTTTGTTGTAAAATTCAAAGGCAAAAGACTAACGTGCATCTCTTCTGTAGATTTCTCTTAAATGTAAATCTGGCTCTTGTTTCAAGGGAACAGACTTTCAGATGAGATGTTTAATTTAGTTTGTGGAAGCAATTGTCCAGATGTGCCGAACAAACTGCTGCCAAAAGGAAGAAAGAGAAAAAGAAATGTTTCTCTCACTCACATCCCTAATATTCTGCAGGACTTAAAGCATGTGGATAATATCTGTGTGTGTGTGACAAACATCTGTAATGAGACGCATGTGGACATAAATCCAGATGCATAAAACATCAGTGAGTGTTTTTATGAAAAGGAGGTGTTTTGTATTCATCCCTGTGTCCTCCGGGATGACATCTCTCTGGTTTTGGACATTTTGTTTCAGCGTTTGAGTTTCGTGGTTTGTTCAACTTTGATGTTTTATTCCTCTTGAACTTCAGCGGTGGAGAGTGAAAAGCTTCTGCAGGTGTCTGTCTTTCAGTCTGGTGTCTGAAAATCCCTGGAAACAGCTGAGAGTGATGGAGCTTTGACCTGCTTCCTGAACAACGACCCCACAACAAAAACGGGTTTTTATTAAAAGCTGAAGGAGAAACTGTTTCTAAAAGGTTGTTATTTGAAATCATGAGGATGACGGTGGGTGGGGGTGTGGGGGGGGATTGTTGTCGGTGCACGTGTCAGACAGGAAGACACATCAAGTAATTTGACCGTTCACTTGAAAATTGGAAAGAAAATTGAAAGCCACTCATGAAACATTCCCCTGGATTCAGCTGCTCAGATGTGCTGCCGCTGTCGTTTTCTTGGGAGGAAAAAAAAGCCTCATCAGCCCAATAAAAACAATTCATCACTCAGCCGACACCGGAGCCGACACTCCCCTGCAGTCCGGTGACGGAGAATCTTATTTCAGTTGTGGTCAGTGGCGGAGGAGCCCTCTCACTCCCACAGGTCGTCCATTATTTATTCAAGGTAGCCCATCGTTAGCGGCGGAAGCTCCGGCTGAGCGATCTCTCACTGCGGCCGGCTGATGGATGGACCTGATCCGCTCCTCCATCAGACCCCAGGTGAGCTCCGACCCCGGCCCATCCCTCTGCTCTTTTCCAAAAGAGACCCCCTGAGTGCGCCACATTTATCTCTGCTGTGGCTGCTAACTTCCAAAACTTTAACTTGTGCATATTTCTCACAGTCTACTACAATGATGCTGTCATTAATGCATGTGTTTTTATCTTCTTTAGACGTGTTTATGATAAACTCTGAAGCTTTTACTGCTAAAATGTGTTAAATGAAAGATGATGTCATGAAATATGTTAATGCTGCTTGAACTGCAGTGAAAAAGCTGCTGCATGTGCACATGAAATGTGCAATGCAATGCTAGTTTAAGGTTCCTGATGCTGAGAAATCAAATGCAAACAATTTCTCACTGTGGTTTCAGGTTTTGCAGCATGTTTCTCTACAAAGTCGTCTTTGTCTTTTTCTAAATGCACGTTTCTCTTCACTTGCTTGAGTTTTGTGCCTTTGCAGCTTTTCTTAAGTTGCAGACTGTTGAGCTTTAAGGACAAATGTGGGTTTTTTTAGAAAGTCGCTGCATTTTTTAGTCACCATCCTGAAGGACCGTCCAGCCGTCCTGCCGTCCTGCCGTCCTGCCGTCCAGCCGTCCTGCTGTCCTGTTCTCATCAAGTAGCTCTGACACATCGTCACACTGCTGTGTGTTATGGAGACGGAGCGGTGAAACCGTCCTCTGAGCTCTGACCGAGAGCACTTCACTGTTTTTTGATTTGGGTTTTGGTCCTGAATGGGCAGCCTGCAAATTGAATTTTGGATGAGAAAAGCCGACAGTAACTTGTAAGAACCAGATGGATCCATTTTCTCTCTGAGTGTGTTTTTAAAGAATCATTACACTCGTGTATCTCGATATGAAGCGGTGAGGTTTGCTAAAAGAAAAGACCAAATATCAATAAGGAAATTAAGCCACCGCAGAGCTTAATTAAAGCCATAAACATTTCCTGTTTTTATGACATTGAACTGTCACTTGGTTGATTTCGTGGCTGTAATTCAATGAATCCCAGCAAAGATCCGTCAGCGTTGGTCGGTGACGCTGAGATGAAGACATCGCACTCGCGCTGTTTGTCTGCGTCTCGAGCGATGAGTCAGCAGCAGCTCCGACAACCTGCTGGCATTTTTCTCAAGGCCACATCTCGTGGCGGTGCTGTGCTCCCTGACAGCGTCTGTGCTGAGCTACTGTTCTGCTGCACTTATTACAACCAGTAATTTCTCCTCGGCACACAGGCACGGTCATAATTTAACCCCCACACATTCACAGCGGTTAATGGACAAACTCCAGCTCGGATCAATCCCTTTTTATAAAAAAACACAGCTGGGGAGAAGAAATATGGGATGCTTTGTCAGTGCACACTGCTGATGGATGATTCAGAGGCTGCATGCCTCCATCAGAGGCTCTGATCAGCTCTTATTCAAGCTTAGTCCTCAACAAAGCAGACGAGAGACAGAAAAAGTTACAGTTTTTGTTGCGTTTGTGTTTATTTTGAAAGTCCAACAGTTTAACAGATGCATCATTGGACTAAAGACCCTTTATATGACGTCCTTTATCCTAAAAACATGAGTCTTACACTCTAAAAACCCAATGAGGTCTGAAATTGAGCCCACAGGCAGAAGCCCTGCAGATTCAGCACCATGGACAGAGCCGGACGGTGAGTCTCTCCGGGCAAATTCAGGTTTTAGGCAAAACAGGCAGCAGGTCAAATGTTCTTTCAGTCCAGAGGGACGTATTTTGGACAGCTGAGGTGCACGAATGATCACCTGTTTGCACGACAGCGTTACAGTCACTGTCAAATCAAACACAAAGTCCCTGAGTCGTGTTTTATCTTCACATGTTCTCATTCAGCCGAACTCTCCGGACTTTCTGAGAGTTCAAGTGGGAACAAACACGGACACAAACAGTTAACAACTGACCTTTTATCCAGCTGCAGATCCTGTTAGCAGCGCAGCAGATATCTCCTTTAAAACGGTGCTCTGTGATGAAAATGCTTTTTGGGTTTTTCTTTTTCGTGGTTCATCGAGTTGCCAATAAATTGGCAGAAAGGCTGTGCAGCCGCGTCGCATCCAGCTCTCTGAATAAAAACCGAAGATGACAACTAAACTCTGTTTTTCCTGCGTAAAAGACTTTAGAGTCACAGTGAGTTTTTCTTACTAATGTTTTGGTAAAAGACTGAAAAATCTCTGGAATAAATATGCTTCATTCTGGTTGTTTAGAGGATTAAATGGGCTCTTTAAAGGTTGTTTTCTTTGAACGCAGGATGTTTGTCTGGTTGTGCAACGTCACTCAAAACTGAAAATACAGTTTTTCCTCTTACCTTTAGTGATATCTGTCCATAACGATTACTCTGCTGTGAGTAATTACAAAGTAAATAATATTAAAAAATTACTCAAGAAAATCCACAGATTTTGTTCTTAGCAGGTTAATGTAGGAATTTCATCCTTTCTCGCTGCACGTAGTGAAGCGTTCATTTACTCATCAGTGTGATAATAAACATTAATGGCATCGTTTAGCTGGATTAGTTAGCTTAGTTTGCTAGCTTCTCTCCCATGAGGAGACAAACGCTTCCTTTTGTGTGATGATACTGTTTGTTTGTCGCAGTTTGATAAAAGAAAATAGTTCCTACATGATTTCTTTAAAGATTTTTTGCTCTGTTGAGTTTTTTAAACATAATTTTGATGAATCTAGTTTAGTTATATCTCAGAAAAGGCAAAAGTCTCTGAGGTCAGTATCTCCAAACTTCACCATTCACACAAAAACCATCTAAAACTCGAGTGTCAGGATGACAGTATGTATTTTTTCATTTCTGGGGTTCACTGCCTCTTAAAGTGAATTTAATATCAGGTGTGTTTCTGTTCTGTTTGCACTGTTTAAAACATCTGTATCAGCATCTGGACATGCAGAAAGTTTTGGTTTGAAGTTTTCAGACGTGATCAGAATGTTTCATCTCTCTTTTGTTGAGTCAATCTGATGGTTTTTCATGGTTTCTTGGTTTTACTTCACAGAAAAAGCTCCTGCTCGTATCACTGAGCAGGTCAGCGAGATCATTAGGGAAAAGAACAAACTGTGTGTGACGCACACACTGAGAATCAACTTCAGCTTTTCTGTTTGTGTCCATCTACTCTGAGTTTCTCACCTCTTCTCACTGGTTTCCATCACTGCTGCACCACAACATTAAAAACAACACAAAGACATTAAATTACTGGATTACAATCAAGTTTCATCATCAGACTGAGTTAATACAAGTTATATCCTGATATAAATTATGATATTTATCTCTAACTGAAGTCACTCACACACATACTGAACATTATTGACTCCAAATATTGAAAAGACATTTGAAAAGTTATAAAATAGTTTAAAAAACATTATAATTCAGTAGTATGAAGCTACAGGTGCATTTTAAGTGTATATTCATGTTCATACTGTATTTATATGTTTGTATAAAGACAGATTTTTGTGTTATTACAGATGTGATAAGGCCTTCATTCATGGATTCCTAAAGGAAGAGTTGCACAGTAATACTTGACACAAACAATAATAAACGCATATCTGCTTATATTAAAGTGCATTATGAACAGTTTTTATATGTTTATATTCTATTTATTAATGCTAAACAGGGAGAAAATTCCTTGTAAAATCATTAAAGTCCCTATAAGATGGTTCAGGTCCCAATGGATAATCAAATATGCAGCATATCGGATGAATTATTCAATTTTTTTTCTATTAGTTCAATACATCACCTTGCAGCAGTATGGAGCCACATTAGTATGAGTTGGTGCAAACTCATATTCAAACACATTCACTCATGTATGTGATCTTCACTGAGTTCAGTGGTTTTATGACTTTAACATGTTGAGCTCATCAAAGGTCAGTGGTGATGTGAAATCCTGCATATTGACACTGAGCAGATTGAAGAAAACCAGGATTGATGATTTCACGTTTGCTTCAGTGATCAATGATGTCGATTCAGTGGAGAATGTTAAACATCATGTTACAGTCGAGCATCGAAATGCATGTGAGTAAGAATGAAGGAGCTGCAGGGTCGGTTCCTCAAAGGCATTTGAAGGAGCTTTAGTTTGCATTTGCTCACACACACACACACACACACACACACACACACACACACACACACACACCGTGACAAGGGAAAAGCATGTCTGTGCTTTGGGCCAAGTATCAAGCACGGCAAAAAATGT
>JAQMCX010000011.1:22736533-22770126 GCA_029814765.1 Acanthurus leucopareius | reverse complement strand
ATTTGAATGTTTAGACTTGTGTTAGACCTCCAGTACAGACATTTAGGGCTAGGATCTTTGAAGGGTTTGGCCTATTGCAGAGTGGAAGGTAGCTGAATGTAAATACACACACAGACACACACACACACACACACACACCGTTTCCATGGACATGCATGTCTTTGCTTTGGGCCAAGTTTCCTGCACGGCATAACATTTCAGAATCACTTCACATTGTTGCTCAGTGCGAAAAAAAAAAGGTGCATAAAACTCTGCCGGTTCACCCTGAAGGCCACATAACGGCTGCAGTGAGTCGACGGTGGAACAGATTGTTCCTGTGCTGGAATATCATCAGTGTCAGACTCATGTTTCTACACCGGGATGAAATACACACACACATCAGCAGCTTCACATTTCCTCCCCCTTAGAAAAAACATAAAATCTAAAAAATATGAGAAGGTATGAGCTCATATTCTGTGAGCTGTTTTTAATCAGCGGACAGACAGCAGATCCTGATATCATAAAAGAATGCTAATAACAGCACCGGATGACTAAGCAGGCTGCACCGCTCTCTGTTTTGGTGCTATATTTGCATGTGTTTTCTACACTAATGTAGGCAATCCTTTTCAAAGCGAGGCTTGTTTCCACATTAAATATCCACTAAGTGGTTACAACCAGTCATTTGGAATATAAGTGTGCATCCACCGTTAATAAATTCATATGCAGATTTATTACAGATTCCCCACAGTCCATTAGGAGCTCCTCATGAGCTCTGCGTTTTAGACGGCTCAAGGCGTTGAAGCATGAGTGTCATTGTTGAAGAATGTGTGTATATATATAGTTCGGATGCATGTGTGTGTGTGTGTGTGTGGAGAGGAGGGAGGCGAATGAGCAATATGACAAATGTTAGAGGCTAAATCTTTTCTCCGTCCGCCCCGAGGCGAGTGTTACCTCGGTAAAGAGAAGGTCCACATATGGCCTCTTTCTCACACACTGTTTCTGTTTATATCCATCCTTTCCATTTCTCTCTCTCACACACACACAGACACAGACACACACACACACACACAGAAAGCTGTTATTATTAGGAGCATGTAGTTACACTGTAAAACGCTGCACTCCAGAGACGATCTCTTAGTTTCTGCACCAGCCTACTCGTTTGAAGGCAAAAGAGAACAGAGCTGATGAATGCAGACAAATAACCGACACACTCTGTCTGTGTGTGTGTGCGTGTGTTTGTGTGTGTGTGTGTGACTGAGGTGTGATTTATTTGTACTCTGGCTTGGCATTTGGATCAGCTGCAGTAAATGCTGCTGCGGCTGGAGGCTGAAGCCGGTGTGGATGCACCTGAAACTGCGACGACGCTGACAAACCCCTGATTTAAAACACATTTGTCCTCCAGTCGTTATTGTCTCATTCACCACATTCAAACCACTTCTGTTCGTTTTGAAATTTGGTTTTTGAGGCTTAAAGAAAGTTTTGACGTCCATCATTCGGCTGTTGATTTGCTGTCTCTCTCCACAGCTTCTGCACTCGCTGTGACTCAGACGTTCACACACTCTGTTTCTGTGATAAACACACTCTGTCTCCAACTGAACTGAGCCAATAATTTGCCAAGTTTAAAGCTACTTGATAAACTTTCCTGCCAGATGACGTCTTTGTCTTTGGTCTTTGGATACAGAACTTTAACATTAAGCTAAACTAGCTTTAACCTGCTATCAGGACAAGCACATCTCTGTGTGTTTGAACATTAAGCAAAGACCATTTTTGTCCCACATTCAGCTGAAACACTGAGTTATTCTGGTCTTTGTTTAGTTTTTTTGCTGCAGATGTAACATGAGCATTTTCCTTCAGTGTGTGAAGTCGTACTATAAGCTGCCTTTAATGTTTTTAGATTTTATCATCACCTGTCTGCTGCATTTTTGACCAATAAACAAGGAGGCGAAAACCTTTGTTACAGTCAGAGGCCGTGTTTAAGAGTCACAGCCTGTTACTGTTTGATTATGGCACCAGAATGTGATGGTTACATGTTTTTTTTACCAAAAACCACAGAACTTTGGGCCCAGAGACATTTTCTTGGATCTAACCAAGTATTTGGTGCCTTTACTTCAACCAAACTGCTTCCATTTCATAACATTCAAGGTGTTTACAGCTGTGAATGTTTCTCAAGGTCATCTGCATGTTGGAAAGACTTGGTGTGTTGCACAAACAGCACTCAGTGCACTGAGCTGTGACGCCTATAGGTGGCTCTATAAGTGACCAAGCGTCCCTTCATGAAGGTTTAATGGTGGGAACGTGTCCTGACCTGCAGTCTCCATTAAGTTATAATGGCTGTCAGCAAATGACCTGTTTACATATGCAGCAGACAAACATTAGCCTCCCGTTGGAGTCATTTTAGGGTCCAGCTGATTAATGTAAGCATCTGTGTTTATTTATTTATCTGGGGAGGAGCATATTAATCACCATTAATTAAAATGTGTGCCAAGATTGGCCCATTTTTCACCTGCAGTCTCCTGTTAAAAACGGTCCTGCCTGCGAAGACGAGGAGATAATTACAGTAAACCAGATTAGATTTAAACAGGATGTTAAAAAATAACAACTTCACGAGAAAAGCTACATGAAACAAATGATCGTCACTGTGACTGAACATGATCCAACTTCATCAGGTTCCTCAGGGTTAAAAAAAGCTCTCATGTCGTCACAGTTCAGGAACTAACGAGTTTTATCGTCACATTAAAGTGTCCAACATTTCAAAATAAAGTCACAGCAAACACACTCACATAAATGAATAGTTTTGTTGCAGAAGTCCAGTATGTAACAGCCTTTTAGTCTCAGTTTGGTGTCTTTAAAATCATGTAAAAAATATAACTTCTGTATTTTTTCATCCGTCCTCACAAGGCTTCAGTTCCTTTTTCTGTGTTATAAAGCTTTTTCAGAGTTTTGGTTTTTTAAATGTGACCATGAATGTAACACGGCATGTGGGCTGTGAACCAAAACACACAGAAAGCAAAACCAAACAGCTCCAATTAAATCCATTTTATCATCTAAATCAGTTAAAGCTCTTCGCTGCAGGAACTCCGGTGTGAACACACACACACACACACACACACACACACACACACACGCACACACACGCTGTCAGACGGATCTACAGCCGTGAGCAGAAACGCTCATATGAGACTGTTTCTGAAGGTAAAACAGCCCTGAAGGATGGATGCTTGAACATTAAGGTGAGAGCTCTGCAGAGACATGAAAAGGAGCTTTAGTGAAAAAACCTGATTGGTTCTCTTTTATCTCCAACACGAATAAAAATAAAACAGATGATTTTTCCATCATGAGGCTGCGAGTGTGAAACAGCATTTCTGTGCTTTCGGACGTCGGATGTGTGTTAAATGGTTCGGATAAACAAATCAAACCCAGTTTAATTGGCTGGATGTGAGATTTGATGATTCCAGAGAAGCGTGTGAGGTAAAATGAACTCCTGATTGTGTTGAATCTCATTATCTGTGAGGATTAAAGAGTTCTACTGTACTTTTTTACGCATAATTCAGCGTATTTGATCATCGGCCTTTAAGGCGACGACATGGGCGAGTCTCAGCGTTGCAGCTCGAGAGGAAAGTAATGGACTTGCAGCAGAAAGCGAGAGCTCATTATGGGATTTATCACTGCTATAATAGATGCATGGATGTGGAACGTATGAGGCCTCATTCATACTCAAACACCATGAAAATTTCAGCAAAAAAAATTTCACACCTGAAAAACCTGTTTGAACCAGATGGAAAAAGACCAGAATCTGCAGCGGAGAAGCACCTTCGCCTCCTCTCGGCCTCTGAACAATGTGAAGCCGCCCGTCCTGAAAGAAGCGCCGTTTTCTGCTGACGAGCTGCGAAACATCAGTGGAGACCAGCTGCTGTCGTCTCTGACACTTCATTTCCTCTGTAACGTCTGATGAATTCAAGTACAATAGTTCATGAAAAGCTAAATAGAGTCTGACAGATTTTTAGAGTTCATCGCTGCTCACCTGCACAAATGCAAAATGGCAAAGTGGAGGTCAAAGGCAAACAGGAAACAGGAAGTGGCTGCAAGAGAAGCATAAAAAAAACAAAACAAAACCTCTGTATGCTGTTTTACTGTCGCAGCTTTGGCATTTAACAGAGCTGACCCTCTTACCTCGAGCAAATTATGATTAATTCATAACCTTCCCTTGATTATAGCCTGAATAAGTCATTGTGAGTGCGCACCAGAGAAATATCACTGTTTACACCACTGAATTACTGTAACGCTGCGTGTCGTCTGCTTATCAGAGTGAGTCACTGCAAGTTACTTTTCAAACATTAGCGTTGAATTAATCTCCAAAACATTCAGCCTCATTATTCTCAAACAGGGTTAATCTTTTGAAAAAGCTACAAAATGCTCAGATTAACTGTTTTGTTCATTAAAAATTAACATTTTTAAACATTATTTTCTCTCTTTGAAGGAAGGAACAAAAAGAATTCACTTCACAGGGTCGTAGATTCGTAACAACAGAGCCGAGACGGTTTACATTAATCATGATTTAGATTTTAACATTAATATATTCTGATTTCAAGGCTCAGCAGGTGACGACTGGCCTAATGATTTTCATAAAGCTTTGAATGAGCAGGCAGATAAATTATGAATGGAAGGGCATCCTCGCTCTCTGTGTGTGTGTGGAGCCAGATGATGAATTGCCAATCAGCTCAATGCATCCAAATGTCAAACAAGCATGTCTCTGATCCTCTGTAGACCGTTTACGGGAGCTAATAAAATGTTTATTAAGTGTGTTTCCCAGGTGGCGAGACATTTATCAGCACGTCAGAGCTTCTGCAGCAACAAACTGTCAATGCAAAGCAGAGATTTCTCAGGGGAGCGGCGTGTTTGTGTCCCTGCATCCGCTAGATCAATAATATAGGATTCATCTGCCTCCACAGTGCTGAATCCGCTGCTTCAATGTGAGGATATCAGAGCTTTACAAATTAAAATATAAATTATATTGTCTTTTTTTATCTTTTTAAAGTTAGCAGACTCAAAATACACATTAAACGGTGAGCTGAACTTGAAGATTTATCAAATAGAGAAAGAAATTAAACGCTCAAGGCTACTGAAGGCAGATAAAAAAGGTTCGGAGTTAAAAAGAAAATGTTTTTTGTCTTTTGTGTTTTGAAATTTAATGTGGTTCATGAACTTTGTCAAATGGGGCAAAACTGTCGCTATTTCTCTATTTCTTTTTATTCTCATTCATCAGCACATTTGTGTGTGAATGTGTGTGAATGTGTGTGTGTGTGACCCTGCAGCGAAGCTCACATAGAATAATTTTACACTTATTGAAAGCAGGTTTGCATGTTTGGTAAATTTAGCCATAAAATCTATTAAATTTCTTACAAACGAGGTGATTTAGAGCTCTTAGTGTAACGACCCTGAATCCTACAGACTTCAGAGATCACAAGTCTTTACCTCAGATCACGAGGTTAACTTTTTATTTTTTTAAGTAAAGTGTCTCAACATTTACTGGATTCATGGGTTTTGGTGCAGTTTGGTTCAAGCATTCGTGTTTCCCTCAAGATGGAATATGATAACTACAACATCATCAAGTCCAAATTTAATTTATGTACATTTAAAAATGGGAAAAACTGCAAAGCTGATGTCGGTCCCCTCTGCTTCAGCTGTACTTCTTGTTTGGCGCTTGTTAAAAATGCTAACAAGCTAACAGGCTAAACCAAGATGAGTAACATGGTGAACCTGACAAATGCTGTAACTGTTAGCGTGTTAGCCTGTTAGCGTGTTAGCTTAAAGAACCTCACAGAGCAGCAAACATGGCTGTAGAGTGGCTCTTATCTTGTTTAAATGTATTTTATATTTCTAAAAGTGAATAAAGGATCATTTGTTGGAGTCTTTGCACTGATACGCACAAGCTGTGACTGATGTTTTTTAGTGGGTTTGCAAGTGAATCAATACGTTGCCACCTGTATGCAAATCAAATGTGACCAGCGTGAACAAATTCATAAAAGCAATGAGGGTGAATTTTTTAACCTCCAGCTTTTAAAAAACCTGTTTGTCCAGTTTGAATCTACATTGTTTTTGATTTCCACATTAGTTTAAACATTCCCAACAGTCTGAGTTCGATATGGAAATAAGGAAAGATTTGTTGTTTTGGAGAAAAACTCAGGACAGCGAGGTTTTGCTTTGCTTTAAGTCTGAGAGCTGAAATCTCACAAATTATTCATCAATAGGAGCCCTGCTGGTTGTCCAGATTTATCATGCAAAAGGCATATTTCTTACTAAATGAATGCAAGAGGGAGAGAAGTACCTATTGATCAAAAACAGACATGATTGGGGGGGAAATATGTTTGCACCACTGATGGATGTGTTTGCTGTTTGTGTGTTTTCAGCTTATTTTGACTCCATGTTGAAAAAAAAGGAGTAAATGAGTGAATATTATTATATTTTGTGTAAAAAATGAAGTTAGAAAGTGTTGTTGCTGCCTGTCCAATCGATTATAATCAGCTCGTGATTATTATAATTGATTTTTTCTTTTTCTTTATTTCACACCAGATTACAGTCTACTTTTATTGCATGAATATCAAATAATGAACTAATGACCGAAAGCTTCTCTATTTACTGGATTTTATTGACTGTTCTGAAGTACAGTGCTGCTTTTTCCTCACCGAGGCTCCACTCAGCGGCATCATCGCTCTGCTTGATGTAGGCGACCACAGCCATCAGCACTTTTCCTCTGCAGAACAGATAAACAGAATATTAAAAGGAAAGACTGTTAATTCTGTCATAATAAAGCTTTTTGGTTTGACACCTCGTGGTTTTATGAAACCTCAGCCAGCAGCTGCCGTCCTTGCAACCCTGAAACGAGACAAGCACAGAGGACGGATGGTTCGATTACGACCAGTAAGCTCCTCTGTTGTTGCACCTTCTCATCTTTACTGTCTTTACTGCAAACACACACACACACACACACACACACACACACACACAAACATGCTCTTTTGAATTCCTCGTGGTGTTTTCAACCTTCGAGCTCAACGTGAATCCACTGAGGAATCTCAAGGCTTTCCATCTGAATTTCATCCACCTTCCATCCATTATCTATAACCGCTTATAGCCTTCTGAGGGTCGCTGGGGAGGGGGGCGGGGGGAGGGAGGGGGACGATCTCAGCTGACAATGAGCAAGAGAAAGTGTTCGGTAATCCCAGTTCATCACACGGCTGACACAAACAAAGAGACAAACAACCAGTAACTCTCCCATTCGCAGCTCCAGGGAATGGGAAGGCACCAGTAAAAGGTGCAGTGTGTTGCATTCAGGGGCATCCGTCAACAGAATATGGCAGAAATGCAGTGTTTCACTCATAAGTATGTTTTCTTGAGCGTAGAATCACCTGGAAATAAGACTCACTGCTGTTTTCATTACCTTAGAGTGACCCACTTATATCTACAGAGGGAGCCGGTCCTCTTCCCTGGAGTGAACCACGTTGCACCGCCATGTTTTTATGGTTACTGAGAATGGATGAACCAAACAACATGAAGAGTTCCTTTCTGTGCTTTTTTGTAAGGTTGCACACTTGCAAAGGGAAGATAAACTGACTGATATTCAATCAGGTGCAATCTGCAGCTTCACTACCAAATGCAGTTGGGTCTAAACACTGGATCTAAACCTGCATGCCTTTGTGCTGCAGGAAGAACCTGCAGGAAACCCGTGCAGATGCAGGCAGATCCTGCAAACTCCTGGTCAGCTGCAGAATTTCAACCCAGAACCTTGTTGCTGTGAGGCGATGGTGTTAACCACTGCAGCTGCCCCTGGTTTCATCATCAGCATCAAATATTTAAAAAAGCCCCTGCCATCAGAGAAATAATTAATTGTGGTCTGAATGCAAAGCGTGGGGTGAAAATCACAAAAAGCACCAATCACTGAGGAATCTGCTGCATCCCCGACATTTATCCACAACACATCCACATTAAATACTAAGCTTTTTTTTCCCCTCTAATCACAGTGGCACAATTCATGAATAATACAACAATATTTGAAAAAGTCTGAACTTCTTTGCAGGATTTGTGCTTCAGTGGAAATAGTGTGTGGTGTTTGGAGAAGTTGTGCAGCAGTTATGAAGCAGGAAACAGACAGCGGAGCAACACAGCGTGATGGCTCCTGCTGAGAGATCATCTCGTGTAAATGAGCAGATGTGAAACATCCATCAGAAAGTTGCAGAAAACGAACCAATCAGAGTCCGTCTGTGGCTTGTATTCACTGTTGTATTCACAAACACACACACACACACACGAGTGTCCATAGGAAGGAACATCTGCATCTTTTACGTTCCACGTTCCCCTGAGGTTGTTACCCCTGAGCACCAGGCCCCCGGTCTCATCATCACACTCCCTGCATCCATACCGCCGCCTCTCAAACACACCGCACATATTGAATTTCTAATGTAGGCCATATCGCTGCTGCAAATGGAAGCACTATCTCACCCCCGCCCCCCCCACCCCTCCCTGCTCCCAGCCCATATTGAAATCTATGCAAATTCTTAATAAATCTCAAAACGCACCATCAGTCCTGCTGACACTCTCCGTGTCGGTGCGTCCCCCGGGGAATCCCCCCGCTCGGTGACTGTGAAGCGGTTAAGGATCTCCCACGAGGTTTCTGTGGAGCTCTGCCTCGCACGCAATTACCACAGTGACCAGAGCTGAAGAGGGAGGTCGTCATGAGCGGAAAGTGCCGCTTCAGGGAGGGTTTTTTTTTTTATTTAAAGCTCTGATGAGGACGAGGCATGTTGGCTTTAACGTGACTTTAGCATGTAGTCAAATGGAGTCATACAGAGTCTCTGCAAGGCACTTAAACACATCACGGTTCAGTATGAGCCACATCCAGGAGACTGCACATGCTTCTTCAAATAAGACCATAAAATTTGTTTGGATGTCTTTATGTTTTTTTTTGCACCACAAACTAAGAAAACTACTCATACTTTATTCAGTTCATTATGTGCAACACAGTTTTATGAAATGTAATTTTTGTTCCTGGAGGGATCAGAATGAATATTAACTAAATAGTTCATCTTGTCCTTTTGTTGTGAAACACACACACTAATTAAAACCGAACAACTTTCATCATCACCTGTGCACCAAATTATTTCAGGGTTTCGTTGAGCTATTTCATGGATAATTAACATGTTCTAATCATCAAAGTAGGAAAAATACAAAAGAAATACTCATCATCGTTTCTCTCCTGCAGCTTCCTTCCCTGCTGAACATCCTTTAACTCCGCCAACCTCCCAGCTCTCACCTGAAACCTTTAACCAACCAAAGGATTATGTTTAATTCAAATTCATAACTTGGTTTAGTGTTCAGACATGCTCTTAATTTGATTTTGTATTTTTTTTCTCCACACTTTCTGCAGCTTTCTGCGTCTGCATAAATGCAAAATGTCAGATCTTTATTGACAGGTGAGTATCGGCTGCAAAGGATCATGGGTGCGTCTGATGCTGTGATGTCATTCGGCGTGCAGACCCTCACGGCCTTCATGGATGCGTCTAACACTAATTAAGCTTCAAAAGGCAAATTTTTTAGCATTGTTGTTTTTACCAGCAATCTAATTCTCATTCCCTCCGCCGGAGTTTGTGTTACAGAAGTGTGTGTGTGTGTGTGTGTGTGTTTTTAAAGCCTGAAATTAAAAAAAAAAAAGTTAATTAAACCTGCCTTCTGAAGACATTTTGCTTCAGATGTAATTTGCACTTATGTCTCTCCTTAGCATGGCTTTAATACTGAGGCAGGGACTCTCATCACGCCTGCATCACTCCGAGCTTTTCCCACAGACACAGATGGGCACTGCGGGGGGGGCTTTTCCAACAGGGAGGCAGCTCGCTCAGCAGACCAGGTGTGACATGAACACTACAACCTTCTCTGCCTTTGGGCTGTGCCTCTGATTGAAACTCTCTCTTGTTGTGGGAGTGCCGTGAAGCGGCGAGACGCAGACGCCGCTTAGTCTGAAAAATTAGTGCCATCAGCGTCTCGGCATCCAGATTAATGAGAACCCGCGGTGCTGAGCCAGGCAAAGGCTGCTCATTTGTTTGGGTACCCATCTCCATTAAACAGCAATAAGGGGAATTCATGGAGCTCCATCAGAGCGCGGGGGTGCGTTGGAGAGGCCCGCGTGGAGGGATTCGTAACTGAGACTGAGCTCATCACGCTCAGTAATCTCAGATGAAATTAAAAAGCCGTGTACAGCTGCAGAAAAAAGAAATCCAACTCACCCTCTCTCTCTCTTTTTTTTCCTTCATCCTTTCCTCTTTTCCCACTTGCTCCCTTCATCTTGCGAGCATTGTTTCCAGGCACCGCTTCTTGGAGCTGCTCCTGTCTTTTGTCTGTGCCAACAAGGCAAGTAATAAAGGATAATGTCACACACCATGCAGGGGATGTGGTGACGTGAACATGTGCCATATGGAGCCGGGATGTACTGTAGAGGAAATCTGAATCATACAATGCAGAACAAAGCAAACAACTGTTCCTGTGTTTCATGCTCAGATCCGCTCACTTGATGTGCCTCACTTAGAAACAAATGATCATGCCTTCTGTTCTGTTTGGCACATTATGTGATGGCAGTGTTGTATTTTGCATGGAGATTCATAAAAAAAGAGGTTTGGATTGTGAACTGAGACAAATTGCAGCACCAATATTAGAAAGCCTCCCTCTTTTTTTTTTATTACCATTTTAATCTAAAAGGCTGGAAGAAAAAAAAGACAGAAAGCCCAGAGCGCCTCGAGTAAACCTGCAATTGTATTTAGATGTATCGATTCATACGTCCGAACAGCCTCTGTGTGGATTTTTGGTTCTTCATGCTCCAGCGGATATAATAGAAGTGAAAGGAGAGACGGTGCACCTGCACAAAGCACCCATTTAAAAACAATTAGCATGTGTCATTAGGCAGGATGAGAGGGAAACACCTGAAGGAGGAGCAGGAGAGAGAGAGAGAGGTGAGAGACTCTGAGAATAACCATCAGGTCCAAGGACAACTGTGTCAAGAAGCACATGAGCTCTGCTGCTCTGATGATCTCTGAGTCACCTGACTGCACTTTTTTTTATTATTATCATAATGATTTTAAATGATTTCACGATCCGCTGTCATTACTGTGATACTCCAATTACAACCACTTCATTATTAAACTCGGCGGCAATCAGAAAAACATTTGAAAAGGCAGAATGAGCCTAAAACCACGAGTCCAATTAAAGCTGCGATTTTAAAAAAGTATGAAATTAAATGGAATTAATGTTCATAGAGACACTTTCAGCTGAAAAATCAGCTCAGAGCTGCACCGAGTGCCTCCACCTCTCCGAAATGTGGCAGCAAGAGGAAACAGTTTCACTGAATTCAATATCAAATAATAATTTAATCTGACATTGGGAACTTGCATGTGCTTATAAAAGCACTCCAGGCACAGCAGGACTGTTTTTAGGGATATGTGAGGAAGGGGAATCAGTGATTGCTCACCCTGCATCAAACACCTGATGCTCAGAGGAGTCCGCTGAGGCCGCAGCATGAGGATCCTGCATTAATAACCATGTTACCATGTTCCATGCAAACACGATCACACGAGTCACACCGTGATGAGAATCGTGACAAGGATGCAGATAAAAGCATGTACGGCTACGTGGGCGTCACTCAGCGGGACGAACACAAGATTATAAACTGTGGAGCCTCTAATGAGCGATTATGACATGATGTTACAATGACAGCAAGGATTCTCCAGATGCTACGGGATTCAGATCAGAACCAAGCAAACGCCATGAAAGTGCCAAAAACTGCAGTTCCTCAAACGTCCACTTGAGGCTGCCTCAAAAAGCAACTTAATCCCCATAAAGTCACATATTAAAATATCCACCTTAACAAAAGTTTTGGTCTCTGTGGCTCATTTGCTTCTTTAAAACAACTAAAAAAGAGCAGATTTTTATTTACTTACATATTAGATCCAAGTTCTGTATAATTAAGACCGTGACTGTGTTTAAGTGGCACCAGCTGCTTTTTCTCTACAAGGCATCAAACAGTCATCGAATCGTCCTCAACTTCAGCGTTTCATCTCAATAAAGTCACTTCTGACTCCACAAAACCAAGATGGGAACGGCGTTAATAAACCAGTGAGAAATGTCATGAGGCTCTATCCATTATTTAATATACTATCAGTAACTAAAACTGAAAAATAACACTTTGATTTTACTGAATTTCATTCCAGCGAGTGACATTTTCAGGTGAGTTCAGGCTGTTTATGCTGAGATTAAAGTCTGATTAAATCCTGTTTAGACCAACAGATCTATAATGATATTCTTTACTTGTAATTTCGCCGTACTAACTTATACTTATATAATCTCTCTTTTCAATAATTATCAGTCGGTTTTTAATGGCAAACGTTTAGGTGAGTTTCGGCTTCCTGGTTCTCACCAGGACTCGATGGAATGAAGCCAAAGTAAAATCAGCAACACCTGTTTTTGCCTGCTGTGCAAAATAGTTTGTGTGATACATTTTCATAATTATGACTTAATATCTCGTAATTATGATAAAGTTGGGTAGCCTCTGCATCACCGTGGTAACCATGGTAACCACCTGAGAGCCTGCCGGATCGTATTTTAATGATAGATTATCTATTTTTCACTGTATATTTTATCTGATGCAAAATGCTTCAGGTGTTCCTGCTGCAGTTTGTTTGGGAGCCAAAGGCAGACACACACACACACACACATGCAGGCAGGCAGGTGGATGATGGTGGTGGTGGTGGTTTATTCGGAAGAAATGCAGAAGTAATGATGGAGGAGCAGCAGGCAGGTGAGGGTGGATGAGAGGCTGAAGGCGGCTGCGGGATGGAGGGGCTGGGCTGAGAGCCGAGGTGGCGTGGGCTGATTAGAAGAGTCTGCAGAGAAGCAGACACCAGAGATCCTGGAGGCACCGGAGAAAATAGTTAGTAATCAGTGGAATGAAACTCAGGAGGAATAAAAAAAAAAAAAAAAAAAAGGTGCAGTATTCACGACGCCGAGCAGCTGAGAGGGCAACGACAACCGAACCTGAGCGAGCAATCTGGAGATGAGTGGGTGAAAAGCCAGAGCTCTTAAGCTGCACAGTGATGAGATGATTGGAGACAGGTGTGGAGAGGAAGCCAGGTGAGGGAAGCCACGCCCACAACACACACACACACACACACACACACACACACACACAGACACATAGAGAGACAGATGGGGGGGAGTGAAACAGGGAGAAAGCAGAGAAACCAGGAAAACTTTGGGGAAATAGTCAAAAAAATGATCCATGTGTATTTTCCAAACTGTTTTCTGACCTTGCAGGAAAACGTCATGAGGTTTTATCGAACGCTCACAGTTGAAATATTCAGTTTGTTGCAGTAAAAACTGCAGCTTTACAAAGTATTTTTGAAAAGTACCTGACAAAACTGCAAATGTTCAGAGCCACCAGAGTAACGCTGCTTTGAACGCCTGGACTCTGCGAGCACAACACGAATCTGCTCATCATCTGACTGTTTTTGAGTCCAGCTGTGCACTTTCATGTGAACATCTGCCCCTGTAACTGCACGTCTGCACGCTGCAGCCTGAACGACGGCGTCGCCGCGTCTGCCGGACGGCGGCTGAAGCACATAAACTGGACTGAACTCATTAAAAATCATCTCCTCTCCTCTATAACACAGAGGAGACACCTTTGTTTAGCCGACCACTTCTACAGTGCAACTGAATGAGAGATTACTTATTTAGGAAATATTACACAAGGGACCTACAAACACACACACACACACACACACACACACACACACACACGCACACACTATGATTAATTATGATTCTGTAATGAGAAGTTCACCAGGACACACACCACTGGAGTGTCAAATTAAACTTATAATGAACAGCTATTTCTCGTGGATTTATGAAATTCTGAACCTTGATAAGGTCAATTCTGATACACTACAGTAAATTGGCATTTTCACCTGTCAAGTCATTACACTCGAGCTCGTTTCTCCAAAGCATGTCAACGACAAAAAAAACCCCCCCACAACCTCATTAGACTTCATGTTTACCCAGAGCTGAAAATAATCTCACTTTTCTAATCAACACAGGGCTTAAAATGGATGCTGTTATTTTGTAGGTTGACGTGCAGTCGGGACATAATGCCAAATATATGCATGCAAACACACACACATGCACACACACACATGCATGCACACAGAGGGAGCTGCACACCTTTCCATTAACAGGAAACCACCATGGGAGTTGGAGGTAATAGTATTGAGGCAATAACACTTTGCACTAATGTAATCAGCGTTCTTTATGTTTGGAGCTCACGTGGGTCCGGAGAACAAAAGCGTTTTCTTCGGATGAAACCAGAAGCTGCATTCAATTTTTTGCAACATGTGTCTTTTTTTTTTGGTTTTTGAAGCATAATGGAAGATGAATACGGTCGGGCCAATTTCACAAAAATTGGTCGCACGAAAATTACATAAAAATTGGTCTGGCACCTCTCGCCAAACTTTGCTAAGCCCCCCCTCTGAGAGGTGCCAGACCAATTTTTGGTTTTGGCACCTCTCGGTTCATTTTCGATCCCCAAGCAGCAGTTTTCGACCAGCTCAGACAAAAAAAACACGACTCTGGATGCAGTTGGATAAACTTTTAACCAATCAGAGCGGCGGAACGTGTGACACATCGCCGAGCGACGCGGTGGATAAAACCGATGGCCTTGTCAGAAATGTTTTTAAATTGCAGCTTAAATGCGTTTCTGCTTTGTTTGCCGGTTTGATCTCGGCTCGGCGAGCCTTTGTTGTGCCGTCAGAACCTGCAGAAATGAAGCCGTTGCACAAACAAACCAGGACGGCTGGAAATCTGTCCGAATGGGAGGGGTTTTTTTTTTTATGTCATCTGCCAGAGCGAACAAACTGTGAGCTCAGCAGATCCGTCCGGTTCCCAGGCGACACGAACACAACATCACGATGTCAAATGTGAACTTAATGATGCTGCTGTGAACATGCTGCTTTCAGAGCTGCTTCATGAAGCGTCCCGAGAGGAAAGTTAGCGACAGCACACGTTAAAAACATGATGGGATCCTGTGAGTCTGTCGTCCTTCAGCCAAACCTCAGTCATTATTATAACCAGAGACAGATGAGGAGAGGACATAACTGAACAATTTCACTTCTTTATGAAATAAAATCTTCCTTTTTGTGTTTATTAAGGGTTTTTTTTAAGTCCACTTCAGTTGTTTTTCATACAAAGTCAGTGTGTTTAGTTGGAGTTTAAAGAAGTTTGGCAGGTTGGTGACCAAAAAAAATAAATCACTTAAAACGATAACAAACAACTTCCTCTTCTTCTGGTCTACATTATTTCTCATGAATGTTTGTTCCTTTTTATCACCATAAAAAAACAACATAAAGCATCAGTGAGTCACTAAAAGTTAAAGATCAACTCATAATTACACACTGACTGCATTTCTTAAATGCATATCTGCAAATAAAACTGATCTCAGGCCTGCATTAACATTTTTAAAAAAAATAACACCATTTACCAACAACTCTGTTAAATACCTTCCTGTAAAAAGCATCAATTTACCACAATAATGCTGAACACAAACAGCATCAAACAGCATAATGATGCTGCTGATAAATCAAACGTTAACCATCACACTGATGTTTCAAATAAACATATTTAACCTACAGACGGTGATGTTTAGAGTCTGTGACCATCAGATGTTTAAATGCATGCCACAGTTCATAACATTTCTGTTCAAATCAACAGAGAAAAACACATAAATATACTTAAACAGGAGAAATCATTTACATACAAACAACTTCTGCACAAAGACCAGCACTGCTTTACCCAGCATGCATCACTCTCATACAACAGTATTCATAAACAATAACTGTGTCACTTATTGAATAACCTTCAGGCCAGCAGTTGTTACGTTAAAATAAAAATCCATAAGAGTTCACCGGGTTTATGTTCACTCGCTTACACATACACATGCATGTGTCTGTGTGTGCATCTGTATTCATGTACACATACATGTAAAACATCTGCAATTTATTAATCAACAGCTCTGTTTTTCCTCCCTTTGTGATTGAAGTGTTTGCATTCAGACACAGCTGATTTTAAAAACACTTGCTTCTGCAGCTGATTGGAGAAAAAGATGTTGATAATCAACATTTGACCGCAAATTTGTATTAAACATCAAGTTTAAACCTAAATACTAAGTTTTGCATCAGTTTCTGTCTCTGTTTATGTTTGCACACCTTTTATTAAAGTAAGAATATCTCATATCTCATGTGAATAAGTAAATTACACCATATGTGAAGATAAAAGACAGATTGAAGGAAATTATTTTGACTTAGAAAGTTTGAGACTGTTTTAATAAAAACCGACTGTTGCGTTCGTTGTGATACAGAATTAATTTGCATTTTTCTGAAATGTCTTCTGCTAAGTGACCATGGGTTGCAGACACTCTTCAAAGAGACTCAATATCACTTTATTTCTTTTCTATCAGCGGCTGAATCTGCGAACCGGCCTTTTTAAAGCCCAGGCCTTGTCTCAAGCAGCTCAGAGATCTTCATAAGAATCGCTGCATATTCTGTCTTCTGTAGTTTTGCTTTTTTTTTAAGTTTTCACAGTTCGACTTCAAAAGGATCGCTGGAGCCACCGAAGGCCTCATAAAAATTCAGCTTGATTTCAGGGTAATGCATTGCTTAAGAGTGAATCAGGAATTTATTTGACAGTTTAAAAACTGGTTTCTCTGTTGTGTTTCTGCAGACAAAGAGCTTTTCCTTCTAACCCGGAGCTTTAAGTCCAGACATCATCAGATGATGTATGCCGGCTCAGGTTCTATAAAAAAACTCTGATTTCATGTGAACTGTTTCTGTATTCACACTGCATTTTCTTCATCCTGCATGTTTTGACAAAGTGCTGGAGATGTGTGTGTGTGTGTGTTATTGGACTGATATCGGGTCGTCTGAATCCAGAAAGAGACAGAAGATGATGACAACAGACGACCCGGCAGGAAATTTTTTAAGAAAAGAGGTCGGATAAGTACAGCAGAGCTGATGAGGGGAGTGAAACCAGGCGTAAGTTTGGGAGTTCAGGTGATGAGACTGAGACATTAGATGAAAATTTGCAGCAATTTGCAGTTTTTTCCAATAAAGATGCAATTTCTGCAGATACCAGGCTGATGTGTTTGCCACTGAATATCATTACGGAGGATCTTTACCGACTGTGTTTACTCGAAGTCAGATTTACCATCAAAGGACCTGCAGTAAGTATAGATCAAAGTATTTTTAGATGAAGGTTCTGCCATTATGAATGAGAAAGTACAGCAAATGCTCAGTGGTAATGGATCTTTTATGGTCACATTATTATTTGGAGTCAGGAAAAAAAGGGGGGATGTTTGAGGGGTCGGAGGAAGCTGCTGGGGAGACGAGATCAGGCAGCTTCACACTGAGGAAAAACAGGGTTTTATCTTATTTTTCTTTTTATTCACAGGTACAAAACAAAAAAAAATCACATAAATCAAAATAAACTCCTCCCAAAGCGGCCTAATTGTAGTGGCGATGATATATTTCAAGCAGCGCGCTTGACTTTGCCTTTAAAAACCTTCGTCAAACTTGCTTTTCCTGCTTAAACTTAATAGAAACTCTCCAAAAATAAACATCTGCCAGGAGGTTCAATCATAGTTGTTCCAGTCGGACACTTTATCATCCCGCTCTGCTTCCTTCCTTCTTAAGTAAACTGACATATAGAAACATACAATCACATCAAATGGACTAAGCTGCAGCTTTTGAAGGAATGAAGAGCGTTCGCCTCCCTTTGTTTACGCCGCCGCGGCTGTGATACTTTAAATCATTATTCTGAGGCAGCATGAGAGAGCGAATGCAGTCGATGACAAGCTCTGATCTCAGATTCCCTCTGACTGAGCTGTATGGACGCTGAATGCTTTATTAGTGCGAAAGCTCCACAGAGGCACTCGGAAGAGATGCCACTGTGTTTTTTGGGTTAATGGGAAACAGTGTTTTCATGTGTTTGCAGGGCTTCAGGCCGGTCAGAGGGGGTTTTCGGCTTTAGCCTTGATGTGGATCTCACACGGCGATCCCTCACTAAATTCAGTCAGAGCTAATGAGACGAGACATTTTTGGTAGTCATCTAGTTGTTGTGAGAAAGCTGCAAAGGTTGCATGCATACAGTTTAAAAAAAACTAGTTGCTAAGTGTCAGATTATTCTAAGTAAGTCTCGATGGTCGGGCAGCACCTAGCTTAGCTCTGCTGTCGGTGGGTCATTGTGGATAAGAGGCCAACTATAATGTGCTTTCTTTATGTCTTTTATTGTTTTTTTTTTTGGAATAGTTGATATTTCATGCACACATTTAATTGCTATTTCTGAGAGTTCTCTTTAAAATTACTTTGGTGTAGACTGTTTTATTATTCTGTTGCTTTTGCTTTTGAAATTTAAACAGATTTAAGCTTTTTAAAAGTTAAAAACAGAGGACATGACCTCAGTTTTCCATCTCCCACATAGTTTTTGTTGGTGTGTGTGTATAAAGGTTTTGTGAAAAGGTCTAACAAGCTTTGAATTTTTCCCAAAAGTTTGAAAAGTTGTAGCTTTTATTTTGTTTCAGGACCAAAAACACCTGAAGCTAAAGTGAGTTTGTCTGCTTCAGCGTCAGCCGGAAACGTTAGCCAAACATGCTAACACACAACCAAACATTGCATCCCGAGCCAGGAAGCACACACACACACTTACTGCTTTGTATCTTAGAAGTTTGCATTGCAGAAGATCCAGCGAAGTAAGACTTTAGCTAGAAGTAACTTCACAGAGTTAGCATTGAGCGATTAGCCAGCATTAGCTAACATTAGCCTAAAATCTGGTCTTGACAGCCTTTGTTTTGACAACAAATGTTGAAGTTATTGGCCAGAAAAAGTTTCTTTTGAGCTCTTCGGTGTGAAAATGAAGACAAATTAAGAGCCAGTGTTCAAATATGGCATCAATCCACCATTTTATCTTCATTAGCTACAAAAGAAATCCTGACAGGCCAATCCTAACTTCAGAAAGCTGATGTTAGTGAACGCTTAATTTCATCTCATAACAAAGAAAAGTATGTTTGCGACCATTTTAAAGGAGGTTCGGTATATAAAGGTCTGTTTTATTCTCTCTGTTAACTCTCTTCCCAGTCCTGGTTTCTCCCGGGAATCTCTCACTCTTGTGTGTTTCAACTAACTTTAAACTTTTCTGTTTGAACGGAGTTTCTGTGTTTGAAATGAGCCGTCTTTTATGCTGCACATGGGACGGACTTCGCTCCACACATAACTGATTAAATGAAAATTTCAGGCCTGTAAGTGCTGCTTTGTATGTATGTCGGAAGACTCACAACCCGATCTAAAACACACAGTTTTTAGACAACAGCTCCATGAAACTGAAACACACCAGCCTGCTAGGTCTGGATGTGCATAATGCATATAAAAACGAGGCTAATCATGAGATATTTCAATTAGTCTGTTTATTAGTTCAATGCAAAATTTATAAAATGCCAACATCTCTGTATAATCACACATGTCGTGGTCGTAGATTCAAAGAACTGTCATCGCTTTCTCTCCCTCTCTTGCAGCTCCTGAAATAAATTATGGTTTTATTGCTTCCTTGATATTTCTATTGTTCTCATTTGATTTTCCCACAAGTTACCAAATGCCAAGATAATACTGAGAAATGAGGAAAAGCTTCATTTTCACAGCAATAACCATTTCACCAAGGCAATAATAGTCTAACTGCAAGCTTTCCATATTTGCATATGCACTTTTATTGACTCCTGCTGTCTTTATTTGCATCATTTTTCAATTCTACTACAGCAACTGGAGCATTGAAACTATTCTTTACTTTTAAGCCATTCTGCATACCTGTTTTCTTTATCGCTGCTCTACCTTTTCTCATGTTGGGTTTTCTTTTTTTGTTTTACTGAGAGCAAAAATTAGACAATTTTCCTTTCCCATCAAAATGTGATTAAACAGTCTTATAAATAATGTTCTTTACCTGAATCTTAAAGAAAAGTCCTACAGAAATTGCATGAGAACATACTGATCACATGATAAATTCAACATCAATTCACCTAATTACCTATTTTATATTACCTATAATCATGTAAAAATCTAATTTAACATAATAACACTTAAATATAATGTCTAATCGCGTTGCTCTGACCCTCACAGACTCTCTGTACGAGCTTGCAGGCATGTTAATGGCCGTGACATTAAATTACGTAACTCTGGAGCAAACAAGATGCTGAGAACAAGTAAACATGGGATGCTGCCACGACCTGCTGGGGTTTAAAGGGAACACTCAGGATGATGAGAAGCTGCTTCCACTGAACACGAACCAAAACCCCACTGAAAGGACCCACGAGACATTTCAGTTCGTGTTTGTCTCCGTGAAATCGGTGCCAGACTCCTGTTGATGTTTGTAGGTAGCGTTGGCAAGCTAATTGTGCACGAAACCAAACACTTCAGGGCTCATCGATGCACCGTGCACTGTTTCACAGCAGTAAACTAGTCAACTATGAGGACAACTAGTCAACTTTATGCATTATTTATAACTAATGCATCACCTATGGTTTTGGCACGGTGCTTTAATAAAGCAGATGTGCAGCTAGGGGGCGCTGTGAGCAGTTTTTGGGGACAGTTGTGCTTTGCAGTGCAGGTATATGATTCTTCTCAGCCACCAAAAGCATGTGTTACGCTCACGACTCTCCGTCCCTCATGCACAGATCTAATTCTGCTCTGACTGATCTTCGTCTGCTCTGAGCTGCAGAACGAGAGGCGTCCGGATCTGTTTCGTGCTCGCTCACATCTTTTCCCTTTGTTGTCGGTGTAGTTTCATAATGCGCCAGCGAGGCTTGGATAAAGCTTAGGGGCAGCGGTTATTTATGTAAGCAATTTTTTTAAAAGCAGATAAATGGATGGCTTAGTGAGGAAAAAAAAAACAAATTAATTTTCACGGAGGGGTTGGATGACATCTGTGAGAAGTCAAGGAAGGGTCAGCCACACGGTTAAAGCTTAAAACTTGTTTGTTATACAATCCCTTTTTTTTTTCTCCGATGAATAGATTAACTCAAACTATTCGAAAACTTTTGCGTAACTCAATTTTTAAGATGAGAAAATCACATTGCATTCAGGTCAAAGCTCTCTGGAAAAAAAAGAAAGGGCCCCAGGTATGGAAATGTGGGTAAAATCTGATTACCTGCGAGTGTTTTTGTGTCTCCTGCAGCCTATCTCAGGACCTATCTTATTCCTCGTCTCTCTGAATAAACAGCCAATATCTCTGGCAAGAAGCCACAATTGATTGCCCATTCCTTCTCAAACCGCCGTGCCTTCCTGCTCTGCCCCTTGTGATGGGATTACATCCACCCCCTCAGCCCACAACCCTTAATTCACATTTAACTGACAGATCATCTGACCAGAAGAAAACGAAGGTTCATTGGGGTTTTTTTTTAGTGTTAAAACTCCAAAACCACCGGCAGCTATAATGAGATTACTGAGGTCACTGAGGATCAATTACCATGAAACTGCAGCTGTGGGGAAATAATTCCTCCACTTAATGTTATTGGAAGACATACTATCAGATTTACCCTTTTCATGAATTTATTAAATCTATTTCTTTATTTGGGTTTAATCCAAGAAAAAAAAACATTGCATCTGTATGCTTTGAGTCTGATTGAAGCAGCTTTTTAAATTGCACAGTTTGTTCTTTGGAGTCTCTGGGAGATTGAAGCTGTGTGAGGCTTTTTGGGGGGTTTTCTTTTCCCTCCAGTGTGTTTTATGTTGTAGCTTTTTTGTGCATAAAGTCCAGACTGTTTCCTCCACAAGAGCCAGAAACAGTAAAAGCTCTTAAATCGATTGAGATTAGATGTCTTTGACCCAAAGTTAAACCTGGAAGCTGCAGGATTTTTCTATTTTTATGTTGTTTTACTGTTAATTTCGAAGGTAAGCATGTTGCATGGCTAATGTGGCTAACATCATATGCTAATCCCGTCGTGAAGCCTGTTGGTGTTAAAATGAAACACACTAATGGCTGCAGAGAGCTTAAGATGAACAGGTATATTAATGACACTCAGCGTCACACAGGTAACAGCTGCAGGAAGCAGAAAATAAAGAGTCAGACGTCTTTTAAATGCACAGCGGCATCTGTCACTACTTTCAGATTTGACATTAAAAATACATCACTTCCAACAAAAAGTAATCCCTCAAACTGTGTGCAATCTCCTTTTTTTTCCTGAACACCACTCATGTTTGCTCAAACCTCGTTCAGTGTTCTCATCTACCTCAAGTTGTACCGGGCGGAACACGAGGAGGGAAACCGAGATTACACCTGAATGTGAAAAGAGCAGCCGGCCTGACCTGCTCCGATGGAAACAAGGCGGGCGACCTGTGTTCAATTTCCCTTCACTTTCCAGATAAGGGTTACTGCAAAGCAACACATTTAACACACACATCTGTCACACACCTCATGTTCCATTACTGCCATGCTTGCATATGTTCGGGTTGGCCAGCGGGCACATGTGCAGCTCCGGTATGAATGTGTGTTTGAGGCGTTCGTACAAGTTCCTCTACACTGGCTCTCTCTTATTAAACTGATGGGAAAAGTCCCACCGCGTGTGCAAAAACACATTTGCTCTTTCTATTAGCGAGCTCGCATGTGGTCCCTCTCTCAGGATGAGAATAGATTCATAGCTGAGTAACTTCGGTACAGAAACATCTTAAGTAGCCAATAACCACTTTCAGTAGCTTCTGTGTTACAGCTTACATTTGCAATTTCTGCATTATCCACATCGCTGCCTGCGTGACTTCACATCAGCACGCTCATGATATCACAGTGTCGACTCACACTCGCAGCATCCGAGCACATGCGTCCTCTGCAGCCGTGTTTCTGTGAACTTAAACTGCAGCAGCAACCAAGTTAAATGCATCCAGCTCTCAACATTTAAAAGCAGGTGACAATAATAATCAGCTTAGAAGACACATTGTTACCCAACAGAGAAGGGTTACACCTCAAACCCTCTCTGGGGGTTTCAACAAGAACCTTTGCACCTTCTAAAGTTGCCAACAAAAACCAAACAATGAAGTTCTACCAAGAACTGTCCTGTTTTCCACAGGTTTCATCCAAGGGGCAAACCCCCCCTTCCGCATTGAAGCCAACCAGGAAGTACAAAAAATTGCAGTTCCTCGACTGACCACTTGAGGCTCCAAAAGGGAGCAAATTCTCATTGGAGTCCATGTTAAAATGGCCAACTTTAGAGCAGAAATAAACATATTTTATGTTTTTTTGTCTACAGCTTCTCTGCCATCTCATGAAAACTCTGAGGGGGGTGAGTTTTTTTCTAACTCATATGTTTATATTATATTCAAGCTTAAAATTCGGCCATTTTTGCATTAAATTAGGGCGTGGCCTCGTTGATTGACAGCCTGTTGACGGATAGCTGGGGGCTGTTAGCTGAGTGGGTGCGCTGTCCGTCCTTTGACCCCGCCTCTTTCCCCATATTTGGTTTTTCGTCGTTTAGGCGGGCTCTTGGCGGAGTCAGGCGTGGGAAAAATGGCGGCGCCCAGGACGAGATTTCTGAGGCTTCACTTTTGCTCCGGCAGAAACCAATGGGTGACGTCACGGAGGGTTTGTCCAGTGTTTTATACAGTCAATGGTTTCATCTAGAAACCTCCTCAGCTTTCTGAGGTGAGATCATTAACTTCTGAAGCTTCTGATCTTCTGCTCCTTCAGTTCGGCTTCTAGCATCAGTTCCTACACAGATTTTAGCTGCAGGTGATCATTCAGTGTAAGAACAGAGTGAACAGATGTTTAATCAGGGGAAGGGACCGCGTTACTGCAGATATATGAGCTGAAAAAGCAAAGTGGAACCGTCTAGTTCACAGTGATGTCTGCAAACCAAGACTGTGAACCAGTGAGCACAACATCAGGACCAAACTCACCTAAATGTGTTTTATTTATTGCACCTGTGCAACAAATTCATCACTATGAATGCATCAAAAATGTTTTGCTAACATTTTCTTCATGCATCAGTGCTGAGCTGAGTAGTTTGCTAGTTTTACTGTTTCTGTCCCAAAATGCAAATGTATGTACAAGTGCTTCAGTTTGTAATGTTTTGTGTGTCTGCTCAGAAAATTGGTGTTTTTTTGTTGCTTATTGTCGTTTTTTGTGCTCGTTCATAGTTTTAAGTGTCCATGTGGGGGCTGTCACATTTGTTGACCCCAGCTGTACTTTTCTCAAAGTTTTCGGAGCTGTTGTTTTCCTGTGTTAAATGTCATTAAAGGTTTGACACCGCCAGAGGCCTTTTGTCATGTTGCAATTTTCTGAAATATTAAACAGGGACAAATGCCTCTTCAGTCAGTTCGGATAAAATCAAACTGGCTCAAATTCACTCAACTCTGAAGCTGAACTATCTGCAACATCTACATTGTTAAAAACATGGATTAAGATCTAAATATTTGAGCATGAGCATCATTTAAGAGCATAAGAGTTAATTGAACAGATGCATTAAACACGTCTCTCTTGTTTCTTGATGCTGCACACAGGTTTTGCTGTACAGTTTCCGTTTATCACTCAGTTATTTTTACAAACACACATGAGCCGCTCACATCCCTCCTGGCTCCTCGGGGAACGTGGCTCATCACGCCTGCAGTCCTGCTGCCGTCTCTCCTGGTCACAATACGAGACTTTGAACCGCTGACGCTTGTATTGTGACCTCGGGCCGGTCTGAGCGACACGCAGGATTTCAAATCCACCTCCAAACACCAAACCTGACATTGCTCTTCTTGCTGCCCTGACAGCGGCACCGCAGCTCGCCTCACACCTTATTAACTGTAAGCAGCCTCCTCAAAGGAATCCCCAGGGTCACAGACAGGGTTATTCACCACACCTGTCACCTGGCTCAAAGGCTTTTGTTGCCAGATGGAGCAGCGGAGCAGCAACATGCTTTATCCGGACACGGCTGCAGCTCATCACACTGCTCTGTAATCTTTAATTGTACAAAACACATGGGGGATAAAAAATGTGAAGACCTTGTGAAACAGGGAGAATCAATACATGAACTCTGCAAAAAAATCTGCTACAAAGGTGAGTCACCTCAGGCTTCATGCTATTGGTCAAAATAAAAACTGTAAAAGTCCAAAAAATGTGCAGTTGATGCTGAGTTTCTGTCTGTTTGCCTTCAGGGTTTTTAAACTGTTTATCCTCTACTTGTGGCATTTTAAATGTCCTTCTTTCCTTTTTTTTGAGGACAATGATCATGCAGTTTAGACGGATGATTGAATCTGATTGGATCTGATTTAATTGTCTTATTTTGTATTTAAACTTTGCACATTAAATGTTGTTTTCTCTTTGTGTCAGTGTTTTACCTCAGAGCTGCTCTTCCATGATGTTGTCTCGGTCCGTCCCTCCTCTGCGGCCACATTCCCGGCTCTTCAGTCCCTTTCCATATGTCCACCAGACGCCCCCAGCCTTTCCCGACTGTCAGCGTCACCTGACTGCACCACCCATCTCCACACCTGTTCTCATTTGCCCCATCTGCTCTGTAACAGCCCCCCGCCCCCTCCTTCCTGCCCACCTCCTCACCTGCGTCCTTTTCTCCTGCAGATTCTCGCTCTCAGCTCATTTTTGTGCTTTCTTGTTTTTACTTTGTATTCAATGACAGTTTTTTATATGTTTACCTGCACCTGCTCATCAACCTGTCTGTCTGTCACCTGTCTACCTTCCTGTCTGCCTGCCTGAACCTGTCTCACACTATTTTCAATCATAAATATCAATTCCTGCGATCATATCCTGCTGCCTCCTCTGTCTTCACCTGCAGCCACTGAGCTGCGTTTTATTCTTTTCATAGAGTTTTTGGAGGATTTAGTCCGCAGATGTCGAGAAAAATAAGCATTCAATCAGTGTTGAATCACCTTTGACCTCTGTTTTGGTCTCCAATAACTCAGAAACATCAAGTTTCTAAGCTGCTAAAGGTTCCACTTTGTTCCTCAGCTGTGAAGGATAATTAGTGAGTTCATGGCCTGAGGTAAAGGAAGTAAGTTTTTAGAAAACATTCATATTTCAACATCGTCCCCTCCCTCATTCACACACTTAGTCCTTCAGTTGTGAAGCGTTTAGTTTTTCTGTAAGTATTTTATTCAAACAGCATTTGTATGGGAGAGATTCAGTCTGAAGCTTTTTGATCCATATAAGTGGTTGATCACTTCAGCCATGATTACTCTAATACTCTGTATGAAAACACTGATTAATGCAGCTCTTCACATTTCAGTCCTCACGAGGGACGAGCTGAGCGCCGCACACAGGAAGAGAGAGTCTGAAAGTGTGAAAGAAAGTGCTGAGAAACGTGAAAACATGCCGCCGCTTCAGCTCTTTCAAAGAGTTGTTGACAATAAAAAACACTAAATGTCAGCTTTATCCTGTAATGGTTTCGACTGCATCACATTCCTGACAGATACTGAACATTTCTTTGACAAACAGGACGATTTGGTTTGTGTTCTGTCGATCGGTGACATCCCATAATGCCCTTTTGTTTGGAAAAACACAGCTATAGCTTTTGGAGCTCGCTCACTAAGGTCAGCTTGACCATCTGCTCCTCTATGTCCTGGATGTGTACATTTGCCAGCAGAGCAGAGCTGACACTGAGCTTCCTGGAGATTTCCAAAAACTGCATCCATCCCATAATCCCCAGCCAGACACATTAACTTCCTTATGCAAATACTTTCTCTCTTCCAAAAGGGATGCAACCTTGCCGATTCTGCACAGGTTGTGGAGAATAATTAAACATTTTGTTAGTGGAAAACATGCACAGCTACAGTGTCATTAAACCAGCCATTAGCTTTACTGTCTCACTCTTTTTTTCGGAGCCATTTTGGGTTGAAATAGCAGCGGTCACATTAACGGCCACATTAACATTCGTATGCCACGTTGAATCTGTGCTTATCTCGTTTTTATAGCGTCCACATCAGCATTATCTGCGACTCAGCAAGAGGAGATAATCTGACAGAGATGAAAGAGGTTATGATGAAGAGAATATGACAGAAATGCTCTGAGTCGTGTCTTTTTTTTTCTTCCTCCTTCCTGATTGCTCTCAGCTGCGGGAGGAGAGGAACAATCCAACCTCCTTCAAACTCCTATCACCCTCCACATCTCTGCCTGTCTCCTTGATACGTCCTCCTGGACTCTATCTTATCCACTTCTATCCAACCCTCAGACTTCAGCCCTCTTTTATCTGCACTCTCCTCCCCTGACTCGATCTTTCCTGACTCCTCCAAGTTCAGCCCCCCAAATGATAAAAAACAAATCCAACAACCTTGATGTCCTCTCTCCTCTCTTCAGCTTGACCATGCTCTTTGTAGTCCACCGGAGGAAAATCGACAAAGTAAGATCAGACAAAGGCGAGGTCTCTGTGGTGTGACAACTTTAATTTGGACAGATACAAACCCTGCAAGGCCCTTTGAGTCTAAACAAGGACGCTCTGCTGTATGTAGATAATGTAAATCCAGCGTCTAATTAGGGTTTCTGCATTCAAAACTAATATAGCAATAAAATATTTCACGCTTTTGAGTCAAAGCCTAAGAGCGCAAATGATTTGCTTTTAAGCATTCTGCTCCAAATCAACTGTGAAATTAATTTGATCCCATGTATCAAGACTCCAAACAGCATCAAGATAAAACGTGCTGTTATTCATGCAGTTATTTAAAATTAAAGCATGGTTGCTTTGAAGTTTGGAAGTCAAGGGCACTTGTGCGGGACACTGCCAAGGTTCGACAACAACAACCTCTAAACTGAAGCTTAATGAGGACGTAGTTAAGTTTAACAAGGATGCTGAGCCGCCTGCACACCGGCTGCAGAGCGCGCTGTTTGACAACATGACCCCGTTTACACCTGCTGTTAAACTGCAATCTGTTTTCATCCAGATCCGTCTCACCGGGGGACTCGTGATCATCGTTAAAGCCAAGTATGACTCGAGCAGGAAACCACGTAAAGGTAGTTATTTATAAAACTGTTTCTGATGTGCAAATGATTTTGTCTCCGAGCAAAGTCCAGAGTTGACTGAGTTAATGGACACATGAGTCCATGTCTGTAGTGAACTTTGAGCCTCCAAACAATGTGGAATTATTAGTTAAAGTAGTGAGAAATTAGCTGCAGACTCCTGCAGGTATTAATATATAAATGTATTAATCACATTTGTTTCTTTCACTGCAGCAGCGACATCACAAAAACCGTGTTTGGCTGTTTGTCAACCAGCTGTTTAATCCTCAGAATAACATGTGTTGCCAGGCTTCAGTGTCCTTAACTCTGCATTAAAAAATCTTTATTTTCTCTTTGGTCCTGATCAAACCCTTATTTGTGCTTTTAGTGCATGAGGTGCTGTCAATGTCAGCTGATTTGAGATTATAGATCTATGTTACAAACAGGAAGGCTTGTAGTTCATCTAGTCGCTCACCTACACACAGGTGCTGCCACATGCTGAGAAATACTTACACAATATTTCTAATATTAAGAAACAAATATTTTTTAACAATAATGTTGGCAGAATTTACAAGAAGGGACATTTATTTAAGAATTTGTATTAAAAAAGCATCTCACATAGTTTATAAAAGTTTTCTGATTCAACAACTCACAAAATTCAGTGAATTTTCAAGGGAGTCTGGTGCAGATTTGCAGGATTTTCTCTCAACAGAGAGATAATTATAATCAATAGGGAGATAATAGATTAAAAGAACAGGCTTTAAAGCAATTGTATAATCAAATCATATATTGTCTAGATAATTTATCTCCACACTGATCTGATTTTAAAACAAAGCGAAGCAAAGCTGCTGTCAGACACTTTAAACCTATCAAAGTAAAGTTAGTGTAGCATCAGTCTAAGAATAAAAAAACATTTTCTCCAAAATAAAATGTAGAACTTTTGCTTTGACAGTTAACGCATTTGCTCCAAAAACATTTTGTCCATTAAATAACCATTAAATATTCAAAAACACTTCAAATGAACACGACCAAAACTCACTGATTGAACCGTTTTTGTTGCTGGATCCTGAGATCAGTGAGAACTGAAGGAGCCACATTCAGTCTGTTCACAGAAGAGTCCAATTCCTCTTCAATCTTTCCCCCACATTTTGGGAAAGATTGTTTAGAGGAGAGTTTAGAGGAGAAGTCTGGCAGAAAAATAAAACTTTTCAATCCATCAGGACACATCAGCTGTCTGAAAAAGATCCTGATGAATGTGATGCATGACGAGAAGTTGTGACTGATTTTTTAATGGAGGGAAAAGTTTTAAGTGTCAGAAATGAGACTGATGAACTGCATGATTACAGATAATGGGGCCAAATTGTTAATCAGCTGATGAGTTTGTATTTTCGGATTGACTGATGCGTTATTAGTGTCTGTTGGCTCTTTATGATAAAAGAAAATGGTATTTTGCGTTAATTTTTCTCCATCATTCTTCATTTATAACAATAATTATTTAAAAATGTCAGTAGCATGAAGCTCTGCATATTAACTAATACTTTCATGTGAACATGTTATTTAAAGCCTTTTATTATTCACTGTCACTTATTATCCATTACTGAACAGTATCATATCTGCCCAATAGAAAGTTAAAAGTAATAACACAAAAATGACATTAATTGCAGGAAAGCTGAGGCGTAAAACTGTGTTTCTGTCGTCTGCATCAACAGAAAAGCAGCAACAACCTTCAGCTTGTTGTCTGTCTGTTAAATCACAACAAGTGCAGGCGTGTCAGCCGTCCTCCTGCGACCGGCAGTCACTCCACCGAGCCAACATCTGATCTCTGGCCTGTTATTAAAGATAGAAAGATATTACTTTCTTCAGTGAAGCACAATGACCAGCAATCACTGCAGCACATGTGTCATTAGGCCTCAAATGAGTCAGGAGGTTGGCCGTGTGGAGGGGAAGCGATGGCGACGCACTGAGGGTTAAAAAAGGAAATGCCCCGTCGGATCGATGTTCCTGCTGTGTGATGTGTCGGTATTTAACCTCCCTGCAGTCTCTTTGGATGGTGGCTGCACATCATTTTGCACACGGTGCCGGTCTGGACATTAATTCCTCCCACTCCTGAGACCTTTCACCTACACTGCTGCAAAAAAAAAGTGGAAGTGGAGCTCATGAAGAGACGCGTCCGGTCTCCTGTGTGCATCTTGCTGCTTAAACTCTGCAGCCTTTAGACCCAAATGAATGACTTTCCATTAGGTTGCAAGTTCATGCACACATACAAATAATGTCATAATGTCCAGAAGTAAACACACAGAGATGCAGAAAGAGCGACATCTGTTGGACAAAACAAGAACTTCATGCATGAAGTGGATGTTAAAAGGTTCATCAGCTCTCTGATGGTGTGATGCACCGCAGAGAAATCCTTTCAAAGGAAATCTGAACCTTTTCATTATTCAGAGAGTTTAACCTCTATAAAAACAGTTCTCCCCTCCCAGAATGCAACAGATACACAACCAAACACAGGAATTAGTTTTCTACCACTTATGCGATCAAGTCTTAGATTAAAATTCTGCTAAGTTGAATGCAGATGTGAGCAGCTTGATTCGTCCTTGCCTGCTAAGAACACAATGTCGCACAGAAACACTCTCCAAATTGACTTCCTGTCAGGAGGATAACACTATTTAAATGCAGATTTCCACCTGGTGTTGTGCTGTATTGTTTGACTTTCAGTAAGAAGTGATTACCTGCATGGGGGCGAACTCTCCACATACATTTAGATGAGGCTATCGCCTTCCACTTCATTTGTGATTCACATCAAAGAGATCAAAATGATAAAAAACAAGACTGATAACGGATCTCAAAGCACCAAACAACCAAGACAAACTGAGGACGATTGTTTTATTGGTCTCTCATATTTCACTGAGGAGGACAAATTTACAGCAACTCTACATCACTGAAATTATATGAATATCACACCCACATGTGATTATAAATATTTCAATCTGAATTCATGGTCATTAAATATTTAGAAAATTATAAAAACCTGTCTGATTTCGCTTCATTCAGCCAGCAGAGAATATATAATTTGGGAAATGAGAGGTTTTATAATTCCTGCAGGGCTGATTTATGTCGTTATTAATCTGACAGCTGCTGTCTCTTGATTATTGCAACACTTTGTGATTTATTTCCCAAACTTTCCTCCTCGTTGTGTGTGTTTGTACTCGGGGTTTTTGTTGGCCTGTCTGCCACCTGCTGCCTCCGAGTGACAAACTTTAACTCAGAATCCACATGTTGGAAACTGAGGCTTGTTAACAAGTTTGCAGAAGCCAGTTGTGCAAAAGTTTTCTCAGTTCTGCACAGAGATGATGGCGCTTTGCAATGATATTTGGCAGTGATTTGTTCTGAGTTTTTCTGAGATTCCTGCAGGTATTTTAGGTACTTTTTTTATTTATTTGTTTGCTTTTAATAACACAAACTACAAAGTAACTTGGCTGGATTCATCAGGATTGAGTTTGATGAGATTCTGGCATTCAGACTGAAAACGAAACGACTTGCCTTATAAAAACACTGATCAATGCAGCTTTAAAATTCATTTATGACTGCCAGCATGTTATATGCTTACATAAAACCGGAGCTTTAATTAAAACTGTGGGCTGGGGAAGCTTTCCTGCACCATCTGCTGACCAGGAGAGGCTGGTTGTTGTCTCTCCAGGTGCCTGTAGATCAGTTTTACTATCCTACAACAAGCCTGAATTAATGGGACATGTTTTATATCAGTAGTTCTTTCTCTCTGAGACATCGTGAAAGTCACACAAGGGTTGGGTTGGTCGCTCTTGAGAAACAGCCCTTCCTGCATCAGCTTCACCTCTCTGAGCTCCGGCTCTGGCAGAGAGGAGGCAGCTGGGGTCGAAAACCCTCAGGGGACTTCAGCGGTAAGAGCTCTTCAACACGTCTTTCCATCACCGCACTCGCCATCGCATGTGCAGACAGCTGCGGTGGTGCCGGCTCGTTCTCTGGATGCACTCAGGCTGCTTCCTCTCCTCTGCAATGCAAGAAAGCACCGCTGCCCAGCGGACAGAAGAGCTCAGATACAGAGGAACTTCAGCTTTCACCATGAGGTGGATGTTCAGAGGTGGAGACTCTGGAAGACTCTGAGTCTGAACAGTAAAATGATTTCTTGTCTTTTCTGCTCCTGTGGACATTTTCAGGCAGAAGCAATGAGCTAAATGTTTTTAAAAGAGCTGCAAAGTGATGAAATACAGTCGTTTCAGACTCCTGCAGCTCGTACAAAGAGCACAGCAGTTCATATTAAAACTGAGGCTTTGGAGATAATCTGCAAAAACAGTCAAAAAAGACTCATCAAACATGCAGATGCTGCATCATCTGAAACACAATTTACCTCATTTTCTTATTCAAGGTGCAACATGTTCAAGTTTTGGAAAAAAAACACTTCAAATCTCATTGTTCAGAAGGTGTTACTTAATTATTTTATTGTCTTTACAGTTAAAGTTATTCATAAGGACAAAAATACTGACTATATCTGTTACAACTTTTATTGTTTTTGCTTATTCAATCAATTAAATTACAGTTTTTTACTGTCACTTACATAAATTCTACATAATAAATGAAATAAGAGGCATCAACAAAGAACAAAGGACCAGGACTCCAGCACTTAGAAACAAATTTGAGCCTTTATTGGAATGTTGCAAGGCATTAAATACACAAATCCCATTCTTTTAATAATTTGGTATTTAATAATAAAAAAAAAACTTCTAGTCCAACAATACTGGTCTGACAGTCGCTCATATTCAGTTTCCTCTTTTTAACCTCAGTGAGTCCTCTCTCGTTTCTTACACTGCATCACAGAGGTGAAAATCCTGACATTGTGAAAGCAGAAGTGAATTAAAAAGTACTGAATGAAGAATTAAAGGGCAGACATGTGGGGAAAACAGGAGAGCACCTACTCAAACTCAAGAAAATACTGCGTATCAAAGCTGCATTGTGGGTTAAAACAGTCTTTTGCTCTTACTGGTATCCATGATTTTTTTTTTCTTTGCCCCTGATTTCCCAAGTTTTTACATATAAAAAACTTTTTGTATGAAATATAAACAAGCTCTTACCGTGATACACAGACATGTGCATTAGAAGTTGGAAAAAAAAAAGGCAGAAAATAAAAAGGAGACAATAATATGTTCTTAACTCGTCAATGATCTCCAGAGTCGCCGGATCTCGCCTGGACTCGTGTTTTATCGACATAAATAATATGTTCTGGTGTCAGGAAATTACTATCGACGCTCTTTTATCATCATTCAAAGCCTCCGTCAACTCCATCTTTATCATCATCATCATCATCATCATCATCATCATCATCACTGCACGTTCCTCAATGGATCCAGAGATGTTCTTTAAATCTTTAAACTGTTTTGGCTTACAAACCATTTTCCCTCATTTTTTTTTTTGTTTTAAAACAAAGATGCAAATAAAAAAAAAAAAAAAAAAAAAAAAAAGGGAAGATTGACAATAATTTTTCCGGGTGGTGTGGGGTTGGGGGGGGGGGTTTTGTGTTTTTTTTTTTTTGTAGTGTGGTTGGGGCC
>JAQMCX010000011.1:22685781-22736178 GCA_029814765.1 Acanthurus leucopareius | reverse complement strand
AAGGAACATTCACAATAATTTTTCCAGCTGGTCTGCGTTTGGTCTGGTCTCTTTTCTCTTTTTTTTTATTCCTCTCTCTCTCTCTCTCTCTCCTTTATTTATATTCTGGATCACCTCCTCGTCCCACACATCCTCAGCTGAACAAGTAATCAAAAAGCACAGAAGCGCCACCGTCTCTCCACCTCCTGAGCCTGTCCTTTACACAACCTAACTCCACCGCCCCCTCCCCACACTGCAGCCCCCCCACCCTCCGCTGTCTGACTGACTGTGGAGGCCCAGAGTTAAGACATGACTCCGAACACGGGGTTGTGGCGACAGATGCTCGGCCCGATCTCCTCGTAGTCCTTTTTGGTGTGGCAGACCTGGTAGAACTCAGGCTGCAAATGAAGATGAAGGTGAGTGTGAGAGAACTGGCACATATAAGAACAGAATAACAAAACAAAACAACAGCAACAAAAAAAAAAAACAGGACACAGACACATTTAAATAAGTTGCATAAATTTGTATATCTATTTCCTGCAGGTGGTGTTGTTCTCTTTGTTCACCAGGATGTTTTTTTTTAAATTCATTTTAAACAAACTGCTGCAGAGGCTGCAGGGAAGAGCTGCACCGTCTTTGCACTGAAGGACTTTTGTCGAACCAACAGATGGCAGATGATTTTTGGAATATTTGGAAAGAAAGTGTAAAATATTTAAAGTTTAGCTGAAATCTACTACTACAGCATGCAGCTCTGCTCTGTGAGTCACATGCACTCTGCTCTCTTTAAAAAAGGGGAGATATCTGTGGGGTTGTGAGGTGAGATGTGCCATCTAATTCAGAAGTGCTTTTCCCCATTCTGCATCCTTGCCCTAATTTTTCTTGCAATGATAAAATCAGCGTTACTAAACAAAGAAAAACACGAGACTCTTCTGTATAATTTGCAGATCCTGCAGTGATTGCTGGAATGATTTCAGGTCTGTCTGTCAGCCTGGAAGGTCTGGATGCTTCACAAACCTTTTTTCTCTCTTTTTTTTTGTACTCAGTCCAAAAGTGACCAGAGAGAGAAAAAAAAAATCACACATTTTACAACATTAACTGCTCAAATTCAACTGCACAGACATGAAATACATGTTCTTGCCACTTTTTTTGCTTAACGCATGAGCATGAGGTTGGTGTGTTTACTACAGTCGGCCTCAGTCCAAGTCGCTGCGCTGAAAGATACAAACAACCCGTCCAATGACACTGTTAATTAGCTGCTCTGTTAATTAAAAATAGTTGTGTGTTTCCTTCTTGGCTTCAAACATTGTTTCCTGAGCCACCGAACAAACTTCCACTGGCAGGAAGTTCACTGCTCACGTCAGCTCACAGGTGAGGTGGATAATTAGCTGTTTATCAGAAGGGATTTGAACACTTCAGAAAATAACCTGCAAGTTTCAACCTCGTTTAATTAAGATGCTGAGCGGTGCAGTCGGACTCTGCTCAGCATTCAGCGTTTCTGTCCTTCTTTCAATATTAAAAATATCACTTCAGCCAGATTGTGTCAGTAACTGATTTTAGTTGACTTTGAATAATGACTTAAATCAACTGTGTTATAATATGTGGAAACACAGATTTGTAATGAACACTTTATGTTCATTTTTAATAAAATTTCATGAATAATTTCTATTATGTCACTATTTAACAACTTACATTCCTTCTTATTAAACCACACATGATGATAACAGACTGCAGCTCTATACAGAATACAAGTTTTTTGTTCATATAGACTTTTAATTCTTTTTAAACTAAGAAACCTGAGACATAAAAAATGAGTTTTTATTATCAGGGAACGATGCTTTTCAATTTTAACACTCGGCAGCCTTTTATAAATCAACCGTCAGGCATCTTTGCTCAAACTCATATCTGTCTCTCACAAACTCAAAGAGAAAAACACTGCAGGACTGAAATAAATTACACAACAAACAAGGATTGAATAAATATTCTTTGTGTTCTTCAAAGTGACACCAGATGAAAGTTAAAACGTCAGTGAATCTAAAAGCAGATTTAATCCTCCTGTCAGAACATATAACTAGTATATGATGGTTGAAGTGTTAGAGGTAATAAAATACTTACAGTGGATGCTAACATCGATCCACCAAACCACACTGCGTATCTCTGCATATGATGAGTGATAACCTGGACATCGATTGGTTTGGGCTGAGGAGGAAAAACAGAGAGGATCAGTTTCACTTCAGGCTCATGAGGAGCTGCAGGACGAGATGACGAAAGGAAAGGAGGAAATTCATAGGAAGGAGTCTTGAAACTGCTCATGTTTCACAGATTTTGTCAGATAAGTCTAATAAAAATGAACAAAATCTGTCTGGAAAATAGTAACTGTTGGAGTGAGTCTTTCGGTAAATTTCTGCTAAAATCACTTGTACACTTTAAGAGGTTTTAAAGTTTCACATTTTTCAGTCTAAATGTAAATGCACTGGTTCAAACAGACACTGAGGGTGTGAAAATATGCTTAAATCCCAGAAACTTGTGCCTTTTCCATGATATTCTCCTCAAACTCCATATAAAGCTTCAGCATGTACCTGTTTTATTTTTTTGGACTGTCATTAACTCTGCCCATCTGCCTGCTCCTTGCCTGAGGTGGCTGTGCAGATGCCAGTCAGCTCTCTCTGCCTCAGTGTGGATAACATTTAACAAGTCATCACAGGTATTCTCTTCACAGCTCGGAGGCAAATAAAACTAACTATTTATTTCTTTCCTGAAGGTGAAACATTTCAATTATAGATTTTAAGGCCCCATTAGGTTCAATACTTCATAAATTGAAAAACCAACTCATCTACGTTCGACACACGTCTGTGCCAACAACCGCTGCGATGGGAGAGCATTCAAACTTTTAAAGATCATTTTTCTCAGTTTTACCTCTCACTCAGCCGCTCTGTTTTGTCGAGTTTCATCGATCTCTGCTGTGAGTAAATTATCGTGTGCTCTCACCTTGAGCTTGCCTCCACTCAGCTCCTCGCTCATCTTCAGACGGGCGTCAACCGTCCTCTTCAGGTCTCTCTGCAGACGACGTCCGAAGTCCCTGAACATGGTGGAGCCTCCTGACAGGACGATGTTCTGTGGAGAAAAACGGCGACGGGGATTAAAAAGCTGCAGACTGAGATGCACTTAACACCTGTGAGCTGCAGCCGGCTGATGCACAGCTGATCCGTTTGTGTTGAAGTGCAGAGGACACAACTCATCGATGGGAAATATAAGCCGATGAAGGCAGCGATTCTCTCTTTTCACCGGCTTCTTTTCAGTCAAGATGAACGTACAGAAAACTGAGCATCATCACAAACTACATTTAAGTAGAATGAGTCGAGACTCTGACACAAAGACACAACCTGATTAATTATTACAGACAAAACAAACTGTCACTTTAAACAAGTTAATTAAAGGAGAAGCTCATGTGTGAAAACTCCACTTTAAATGAAGTAATAAGACTGTAAACATGCTGATCTGCTTCAGTTCATCCAGGTGTGTTTTATTCTCAGTTACAACGACTCTTAAAAAATGAAAAGGGAAGGTTTCTTTTGGAAAAGAACAAATGTTTGTGTTTATAATTTCAAAACATATGTCCTATTTTTTAAAATTAAATTAGTTAGATTCAGTTAGATTCATCTATTTTTTCAATATCAATAATATGAAATGAAATATCTTTTCTATACATTACACTAACATGTTAGACTTTAATGTTATTCATATAAAATATGGTAAATTTTAATACCACATAACCTAATAATCAATTTTTAAATGGGACGCTATGAAACTGATTTGCAGCTGCAACTCCACTGACAGTCTGAATATTTTGTAAAAAACTGTTCAATAACTTCTTGTCCAGTCAAAGTTGGTGAGTTTTTCAGAGAAAAGAAGTCAGTCTGACAGCTCGTGAGTCCTTCAGCATCTGTCCAGCAGCGGTTTGTCACAAACGATCATCCTGTCAGTCCGTCAGCTCACCTTGTAGAGAGGACGTCTGACATCGATGGGACAGTTCTGGATGACTTCGTCCACGACTTCAGAGATCGGCTGGGTGAAGTCAGGGTTGGCAAACTGGAATTGTGGGTAAAAAAGGACAACATGTTACACTGAGTCATGTTTAGCATCAATACTACAGCTGTCATTATCACACCTAAATGAAAAGTGAGCTAGCTAGATGGGGAAACATGAAAAACTATGATTTGTACTTTCTCAGCTTATCATCACATGTTAGCTGTATTATTTCTTTATGCTTAAATAATCTCCAGTTCCAGTTTTGATTGGCTCTGCTCTGACCGACCTCAGGGTGGAAGAAGATCTCCGGCCCCAGGAAGCGCTCGTAGCCCACATCGATGGTGAACTCCTTCTTGCTGATGGCGTTGATGCCGGTGTACTGCTTGATCCACTTGGAGCCGTCTGTGTCGTACTTGTTGAACTCTTTGACTAAATCTGGACACACGTAGCTGAACCGTTCCTGATGGGGGGGAGGGGCACAAATAAAGGTGAATAATCAGTTTCATATAAAACATAAAAAACCCTCACACTGAAGCTTAAAACTCCCTTTAAGCATCGCTGACTGTGTTAAAAAAGCTTGTGTCTCATATAAAAATTCCTGTTTTCATCTCATTTCTGGGTTAGTGATGTCAACAGGAGGCAGAAAACAAACAAATGACTGAGAGAATCAATAATTTTCAGGCTTTAGCTGCACAAATTAGAAAAGAAACAGAAGGAAAATGTTCATTAAGTCGAGATGAAAATCATCTATGATGGAGTTTCTTTAAAAAGAAGCTCTGGATCATCTCTAATGTGCACTGTCTGGTGTTTTTTAAGGATTTTCATACATGCTAATGTTGCAAACATAATAACCAGAATGAGTTCTTAATGTGCAGAAGGTTTGTAACTATGCTAATGTCACTTTTAATGTTCTTACTTTTAATGGGCTAGTCTGAGTTAGCATTATCACAGCAACCAGCTGCTGTTTCTCTCTGAAATAAAGTCATGTTAGCTAGCTAGTGCAGACAGATGCTTACCACATGTAGCATGAAATTAACAAAGTTTTGGTAATGCGAGGATTTTCTTTGTGTTCTGCAAGTTTAATTTATATTAAAGTAGTCTAATAGTCCATTTTATAAGCTCCAGTGGCACTGAGGAATAGCATTTTCTACCTTCTTGCTGCACAAACAGACTCAATTTGAATCAACTACTGAATTAACCTACGAGGGTCCTTTTCCATCTGCATCAACGTTTTTCATCACTGGGTTGTGATATAAAAGTAATAATGAAAGCAGAGACTGTTTATTTTCTTTGCTTTGTTTATCTAACTCAGGTTTTTCTGTTGCTATTTGAAGAGTTACAGAAAAAAAACAGATTCAATTTAAAAATTTACACAAGTTCAAAGTGTAATTGATTTTGCTTCTGTAACAGTGAATGTGAATGAGAGGGACGTTGCAGTGGGACGTATTCAGAGATGCCATTTGTTTGATTTGCAGGGGATTTGGTCCGAACTGTCAGACAGACGGCAGAGAAATGAACATTTCCAGACCTGATTGGCAACATGTACGACACACGTCCCCTCAGTGCCGCTGCTAATTATCTGAATTCACGTTATTTCTTGTTTGTCAGTCTCACGGTAATGAAGGATGGTCCTTGACATCGAGAACAAAGTCTTTGATAACAAGCTATTTAAAAAACATGAGAGAATCGTGGAGAACTGAGGTAAATCAATACACTGTGCCTACAACAAAAAAACGGCATTTACAAAAGCATTTCCAGCCTTTAAAATGAAAAATAAATCAAATTAATATTTTCGAATAATTTTTGTGACGCAGGTTTGGAGACACAAAGTTCAAACTGCCAGAATGTGACTTCTGTAGTTAATTTCCTGTCTGTGTTGTCATGTCCTGCTCGGGTTGGTGTCACTTTGAGGAACAGAGGAACTCGTCAGAAACGAAACAGACAAATTAAAACAAAAGCGGAGGGTTTTTGAAGGACGCCAGCTGCGGGCGGGAGGCGGGACAATGGTGTCATCTAGTGTCGCGTTGAAGGAAAACAAAGATTTTTCATCCTTCCTCCTAATTTTTCAAACTGAAGAATGAAGCCCATCACTGTCATTGCATTAAATGCAGATGGACTCGGAGGAAAAGCAGCCTTTTGGTTATTAACTAACCAGAAATATTTTGACAGCAATGACTCAATTCTGCAAACATTTATCTTAATATTCAAATTTAAGTTGAAGGCCTGAGGTTCCACATGAGCTGATGGGAAAATCTGCAGCCTCAAATGCAAATCTGGCCGTAAAAAGCCTGAAAAAGTGAGCAGCTAATTCAGAAACAATGAGCTGTGTTTGTCGTCTCTTTACCATCATGTCAGTCACAGATATCACATCACATCGGGGTTATAAAGAACTTTTTCAGTTCAGCACTGAGATTTTCAGCCTCCAGACAAGCAAACAGCAACACTGTCATATGAATTTCACACAATCCTTCATCTTTAAAGGCAAATAAATGTGTCTTTCAAATGGCATTTTCATTAAAACACTTTTTTATTCTATTTTTAATCTGCGTGCAAAGAAATAAATTGTTTTGATTATAATTATGACAAATATATTACAGCAAGATGGATCAACCTCATTTCAAGGATTTAATATGATTTGTTTTTATGGATGCAGAGATGAAATATTCCTGTATTAATGATGTTTTTTTATTCCAGTGTTGTAATTTATTACCTAATTAACCCTTATTTTTTAAATTATACTATAATTCATCAACTTATGTTGTTGTGACTGTGATATAATAAGCTGAACAGCTTATTTAATTCATCAAATTTACAATATATGGACCATCAGTCTTCACATCCCGTTCAGATGCTCGACAGGAAACAGAAATGAGGTTCATCAACAGTGCAAGCAGAATGTGTGTTAGATCCCACTGGTGATTCGAGAAATAACTTTTGTGATTCCCTTCAGCACCAGCAGGGGTCAGTGTTGCCTTCTCTAACAGAGCAATAAGCTGATGGGAATTGCAGGAGGACCCACCTTGACTGCCTTGGCCGTCTCCAGCGACTGCTCCGGCGGGATGCCCACCTCCCTCTCCCTCAGGAGCTGCTGGGTGAAGTAGGTGATGTCTCGTCCTGCGATGGGGATGTGCTTTATACAGCTGCCAATTACGTAACCTTCAGCCTGAGAGACGGACGCAGAGGAGGAAATAAAGACAGACGTTGTGTCATAAAATAGGAAACATTAAGAGAGAAGTACAAAAGTGTAAAGACCAGAGAGTCTGTGACTGTTTCAGCCTGATGCTTCTGCTGTAGATCGGAGCAGTGCGAGGCCACACACTGTTGTGTTTGGCTCGTTTTTGTGCATGTTCAGCTGTGGCTGCAGATATGCTGATTCAGTCACCCTACCTCTAAATATATTCTGCAAGCACATTTCCTAAATCTGACTAATTCCTTCCATCCTCTGAACACCGGAGCCTGTTTTAAAACATCAACACGATCCCGTTACTGTGCAAGTGCAGCTGGGAATTCATTTTTTTAAAAGCAGGGGATTCTCAGTAAAACATTTCATCACTCGCTTTTCTTAAACACCAAAATTCCATTTAAATTCTGTTCTACATGAAGCAAAAGAAATGATTATAAATTTAATACTATAAAGTAGCTGGCTGGACTTTAATAAGTTGTCATCCAGCTTATGAAAAGCTCTGTAATCATAGTTAATAACAACAATAATAATACTAATATTAGAGTTTAAGATCCTAACTCCTGGAGCCAACCAAGGAATAGCCGGGAGAACATGTACGTTCATTCTTACAAATTTTTACTAAGTGTGTAGGTGTGTGTGAAGGCCGTTTCAGGCACAATGCAACAGCGGCACCACTGCCCTCTGGAACTCATTATTTCTAATGACTTTGTTTGTGCTATGACGGCTTTTCACAGGATCAAGCACAGAGGCACAAACCAGCGTGATCAGTCTGTGAACTCACCACAGGGATGACGTGGGTGACTCCGTCTCCGCTGTCGATGACGGTGCCTGTCAGCGTCCTCTCTCCCACCTGTCTGGACGTCCAGGAAGCAGCTAGAGCAAGCACAGCCTGGTGTGCACACACACACACACACAGAAACACACACACACACAAAGAAACATCACACATTTAACATCCTGACTGTGTTCGAACAATCTCATGTCCACTAAACTGTCACTGATAAGCATTTCCAGGTCTTTTTGCCATGTGATAAGATGATGAATTTAAAAATAACTTTGAGTGCATTTAAGGATTAAAGAATTAAAAATCAAACAAAAGAAGTGTCTGAAGATATCAGGAGTATTTTCTTGTGGTAAAGATGATGCAGCACGTCTCACCTGCACAGCAATGTACAGCCCCGGTACATTGAAGGACTCGAACATGATCTCGGCGGTGTACTCTCGGTTTTCTGGTGTGTTCAGAGGAGGCTCTGTCTGCAAACAGAAAATAAACAGTGCATAAGCACACACTCGCTCGCCAATAGTTTTCTTGTTTTTACTAACTGTTGGCTGATGAGACGAATGTTAATTTCACACTGAAACACAGAGGAAAAACTTATAAATATCCATAAAGAGCAGGAATCCAATCTGGACTGACCACATTTTTAAGGCTCTTACCAGGAGGAAGTAGTGGTCCTCAGGTTCAGCCCTCAGGTACTTGAAGATGATCTGCTCCATGAAGCGCTCCATGAGGTCCCAGTCTTCCACAATCCCATGACGGATTGGCCACTGTTGGCACAAAGGTTCAGCTATTAAGAAGACTGCGGGTGAGATGCATTAACATTCAGAAAAAAAAAACAGTTTCGCCACTTTAATTAAACTTCCCATCTACACAGTTTCTCTAAGCCATCTATTTTTATCTGTGATCACTGTACAGCTGAATAGAAACCACTGAGGCTGAATATCTGTACTGCAGTCAAACACAGAACTATGTTTCTGCTTATATAACTGCAAAAATGCTGTTGGTGTAGATGCTGTATGAGAGCAGCAGCCCTTATTAGGAGTTTTTGCACAATAGTCCTTTCACAATGAAATCTAACAAGAGATCTAATAAGACGTCCTTCAACAAACCAGTGAGACAGTTTCTTATAGTTTCTTGTCTGTTTGCAGGTAAACGTTGCAATAACAATGTCTGAAATGCACAGCATGCAAAGTGTGACATCATGCATGTGCAGCTGATGGAGGTAATTAAGAGATTTCTGCACGGTTTAATATAGTCGAGCAGTGGAACCTACAGCCATGTTTCCGTCTGCCTCTCGCTGTGTTTCTGCTGCCTCGGCGCTCCACATTGCACAGTTTTAAAGTCCCATTACAGCTGTAACTTGTCAATAACAACTACAGAGACCCCCGGCTGCATATCAGCTGCAGATGCACCGCCACCGATTTATTACTCCACAACGCTTCGAGCCCCAAATGAACAATTAGTCTACAACAATTCAATAAAGAGGATCATTCTGTGAACCTCTGCTTCTCACTGAAACATACAGCACACAGGATTAACGTCTGTTTTCCTTTAAGTGACTTTTCTCACAGTGAACATTCGAACTTGTCAAACAAACACAGATGTCACTCGTTACATCTGCATTAAGTGTTCCTGCGTTGTGTCCCAGTGCCACTGCAACTGGCTGCATATATTGGAAGCTATACACTAATCTTTTACTGTGATCTTCTTCCAGTAAATGTATAGTGTAAATATTTAAAATATATATACAGTTAAATGGCTTTACAGAGTTGATCCCCACATCTTATTTAACCCCGTTAAAGTCTCTTTTCTCCTTGTTTGGGTGCAAGATAAACAGTCACAAACCACTGCTGCAAAACAGCAGAAAAGTCTCTGCTTTAACCTGCTTCTGACTCCTGAATCATTCAATTCATCATATGAAGGATGCATGCATTTGTTCTCCAGAGAAACAAAAACCTATCAACATGGTAATTGCTTTGTCAGCCGCCCCTGTGTTTTGCCAGCAGGGTCACATACCTTAGTGGAATATGTGGGCTTGTCTACTGCTTCATCTCCGATGTAGAAATCCAAGTCATCCACCCCCTTCATCATCCTCCGCTGGGCCTGGTCTCCGACCTTGGCTGACTCTTTGATGGCGATACCTGACAAGAAAACAGAGAGGATGAACTTTCTTTCAAAGTTTTGCGCATTTTATTCATGAATAAGTTAAAGTAACCACAAATTATTAAATATTTTACAAGTGTTGTGCATAATATGAAAGAAATAGAACTTAAAAATTAAATGTGACAGAGAATATTTGGGTTTGAACATGATGGTTGTTACAGTCTGAGGTAACAGGAAAAAGACAAGTTTGAGAAAAGTCTGACAAATAAATGAAAATATCAAAACAGGAAAACCCTTCTCTCTTATAAATGATGCATCGTGTTCATTGTTAGTGTCACAGGCCTGTTTGGCTGCTGTGAAGGGAATTCAATGCGCAGTGAAATACTCACATGATGGAACGATGAACTGTGGCTCTGTGTTCCCTGCATACCCCAGTTTGGTGTAACTGCAACAGAAAAAGCATCACATTTTTACTAAACGGATCCAGCAGGTTCGGCACAAAGCCGACCACCTGCTACACTACATTTATATGCATGAAAGTTCCCTTCAGTAAAGATTATTTTTGGCTGCTATCGTTTGATCAATGCCATCACTGTCCTTTAGCGGGTTGGTCGGGTGCCAAAAGCAGCAGCAGCTCGGGAGTTTGCTAATGGGAGGCCATTAAAAGAGTCATTCATGTCACAGTGGGGAAACTGAAGACTATTCATATTTGTCTAAAAAGATCACTTCTGCATAAACTGACCATTCTTAATATAAACTGAGTGTGACCTCATCACCGCTTCAATCCCTGGTGTCTACTTCTCTGCAAAAGCACAACTTGAACCAGAGAGGGAAGTTGTACAAATGAAAAGAAGCGTTTCTTAAAATCAATATGATTGGGACATATTAGCAGCATTTCCACACCCACGTTCATGCAACTTTCAGTGACGTCACTTCCAACTTTAGCATCAAAGACTTCAGATTTTACAGCCTTCTCTGTGTCTCTGCTCCGTTAAAAGGGTGTTCTGCAGGGCACATGCTAACCAGATGTAGTCCTGACCGGGGTAGGCCCAGACAGGACTCCCAAACTTCCTGCACACAAGGCCCGAGGGACTGATAGAGGACACTGCTGCCGACCGCCAAAGCACTGTGGGCATAATAGGCCACATCCTGGTCATAACAGTAGCTCCTTTGAAAAACTTCACCAAAAAAAAAAGAAAAAAGAAGCAGGAAAGACCACATCAGCAGTCTTCAAAAGACATGGGAATGCTATGAGCAAACTTTTGCCTCCAATGGGTTTAAATCTAATTTCAGAGAATCTTTGATGAGTAACCGTTTACAACTTTTTCGATTCATTACGTAATAAGTTTCTGAACATGTTTGCATTTCCTGTCCTGAGCACCAATCAAAGGTTTCTTTTTCCTGGATTACAGGAAACGGTGCATTTCACATCTATGTAGGTGACAACAGAAATTTGTGTTGAAGAGATGCAGAAATCTTAAATCAACTGCATCTTCTGATCACCTCATAAACTTTGTACAGCATGCCAGCATTCACACACATATTCATACAGTAGTGGCAGGTGGCATTACATCAAAAGAACAACACCAAGAGCACTTTGGGGTTTGGTATCTTGGTCGAGATACGTTGACATGCACACTGTAAGAGTCAGAGACCAAACCACAGACCTTCCTCCTGAGTCACAGCCACCTCAACAAGGAAACATGGTTAAGAAACAATACTGTCTTTGATATTGCAGTACTTCTACCACTTAGGTGCAAAACCATCAGAGAACAACTTCCTTTCACCATGTGTTTTTTGACATTTTTATGAACATAGCATGGACAATTTTCACCTCTTTAAAAGTATAAGGTTTGTAATATCATATCTGCTCAGTTCTAAAGTTAAAATTAATGTAAAATAAAGACTGACGGTTAAATCTCTGCACCGAGTGGAGCTAAATTTGAAAAACATTGTGCAAAAAAGATGCAATTTCAACATTTCAACATCTGAAGTGTCTTGATGTGTATTCCGGAGAAAATGAGACAATACTTTCCTCCTCAGCGTGGGTTTGAAAGATAATGTGGGTGTGTGTGTTTGGCTAAAACCAAAAAAAAAAAAAAAGAAAAGAAAAGAAAAGTCTGCCTCCCAGCTGGATAGATGCTCACAACCTAGATTTATGTCCTGCTTTCGTGTGTCAAATAACTTCCTCTAACGTGAGCTGACACCACCTAACAGGCCACAGTTAGCGCAGAACGACCACCGCCCGCCTTTTTCCGCTTCAAATGAGCGACTTTTGGCCTATCGGGGGCTGAAAAAACACAGCGTAGATGTGTGAATAAAGTTATATAATCTAATCTGGCAACCTCACCTATCTGTCGAACACACTGAAAAACCAACAGAGCTGCTGATGTTGATTTTTTTTAAGGTAGAGCCAGGAGAAAGTGCACAACGGGAACACAACAGATCATGTTCAGATACAGTAGAAAACTGGGGAAATAGTTGGCAGAACTACTATGTGCAGTATCGCTAAAAAATGCAGCACTATTTTTTTTAAATAGTCAGTTTTTGAGGTCTAAGTTTACGCTGTCTTGTATAACTCTTCCACTGGTGACCTGATTGAAGCCTGTATGCAGGTGTTTATCACTGCTACTGCTGCTGGATACCAGCATCACTTTGGACAAAAGAAAATAACATTTCTGATCTTTTAAATACAATCTGCTTTTAGTTTTCTGAGATTCAGCTCAATAACATGTAGCAAGCATTAAGAATAATGTGTTTTGACTTTGGTTGACATTTTTTCTTTGCACAACTAAAGCACCTGTGTAGGTTTGGGCTGAAGGTAACATCAGCTGAGACTGAATAAAAGATAAAAGAATGTCAGATAAAAGCTAAAATTGCAGAAATTTAAAGTGTAACAGTAAATGCTTCAAATCCCCCCAACTAGAGTTTTTTAAGTGCTATTATTGTTGGCATCGTTTTTACAAAGACGACCAGATCGCCTCCCACTTTTCTCTGAGCTACAACTGCTAACAACAGAGGACACACTGCATCTGTTTTCTGTGAAGAAACAATTAACACCACTTTGAAGAGGAGGGAGAAGAAAGAAGCATGTTCAATGAGGAGCTGAAGTGAAATTGTCACAGCAGGGGTCGGTGTCTGGGTTCAGTCGAGCAAAACATAAGAAAAAACGCCAGAGTTTATTCATTTGTTTAATCTAAAATTGAGATATGACAGCAGAGAAGCAGATCGAGTCTTCATTTGAGTCAGAACTGCAAAGTGGAAGTGACGCTTATGGAAAACCATTCTGGAGTTATTTATATTAGTTTTGATAACAAATTGTGAAAATATGGAGTTATGTGACCAACATAATGTTCAAAATTCAAGATTTTTATACTTATAATAAATTGGCTGGCTATGTCCAACATGAAACGTTAGCATCAGCCACATTTTAGCAACTATCAGCTTCCTGTTTTGGCGTTACGGCCAGAAAACTAACCATCTGATACAGCCTCATCGCTTAAATCAACCCCGTTTTTATACATAGTATGTTTATGAAAATATAAGATAAATCCTCAGATTTATCATCTACAACCTGACCTGAACCAGACAGCAGACAGATAAAGTTTGGGACGAGCTGGAGAACATAACGGAGCATTTAGCGGATATAAAAAGGTGGTAGAGACTAAAGAACTAATGGTGGATTAAATATTTACAGCGCAGTCATTGGGTTCAAATGAAAGCTAATGTTGCTCTGTGTCTGCTGAGTGTGTAAACAAGCTGCTGTTTGCTAACATCTTCAGCACAACAGCTCTTTAAGATGATGAAATGTAAATGTGTTTTCAGGTTGTTTTACTGGTCCAGCTGTCAATCCATTAATGTATCTTTACAGAAAAAGTAAGGATATATCTAATATCAACAAACTAAAAAACAACTTAATAGTATGCAAATAATAATAAGATTTTGCTTTACATATTTATTGACTTAAAGAGTGACTTTTAAATAAATAAATCAGATATGAGCCACTTATCTGTCTCTGAAATGAAAAGATTTATGCCGATTTATGCATAACTGATCAATCTTGTGTAAATTATTGATGTCTTTAAACATAAAATACAGATTGCTATTCTCATGATATATCTCACATCACTCTTGTCATTACAGTCATCATTCTCAGAGTTAAAAATGGTGTGTTTCACGGTCTGACTGCATCGGCTTTTTGTCACCAAAGAGAAAAATCCCAACAAAAGCATGGATTTGTGTTAGGTGCTAACAACAGCTGCCTCAAGACAGTAACAACTATGTGGGCTGACAGCAACAAACTGCAGCAGCAGCGCTCTGAACACCTTCATACCAGAGAACAGTCCCAGCTTGTCTTCCCTAACCTGCCTCGACAGGCATTACAAATACACCACATGTCTGACTGTGGACATCATCGCACCAGACAGCTGGAGCTGAGCACAACAACCAGCTGAACCACTGGAGTAAAGCGTTTCTGTCAAATTATTGCAGGTTTTCTTTTTGCAGAATATCATACCTTGTTTTTTTAGATCAGTAAAGCATCTTTCTTCTGACAAATCATAACAGAAACACTCCCATCTATAGTGTACGTTTACTTTAAATTGAATTTTCATTTAAACCCTTGCTGACAGCCTCTTTTATGAATGCTATCTTGTGAAATTTCAACTGTTTGCTTATGTCAGATAAAGCATGGCTCCACCCAACACTTTGACTGCACCAGGCTGCAACACCTGAGATTTTATTTCAGCCACAGGAGCTTTGATTTGACAGTGCAATCCTAGATTTGCACAGAAAACAACTGAACCTACACTATACCCTAATCTGGATATGACTAAAGAATTTTCTAATTATAGCGGCCAAGCTATTTAGGCGGCTGCTGTGTAAAAGGAAATGGAGTTGTCACTGTTTGGACATCATGAGCATTACTCAGAGACAGCTGTTGAACTCCCTAAGCACATCTGCCAATAGCTGGTACACTATGGTGGAGCTGCAAAGTCACAACATGTCAAATTTTCCACTTAAAAACAACTAAACCCAAACCCAAACTGCCAATAAAAGACATCCTGTAGTCATTGATGTTGGAACATATGTGTTATGTCTGTAAGACTTGGCCACAAAGTAGAAGCCATCTGCTAGATGGGTAGAAACTAGCACAGGCTAACCTAATTCTCCACTGCACTTTTCTCTTGCTGTCCAAGTGCAGATCAGAGATCAGAGGAGGCAGACTAGTTAACAGCCTGAAGGGAGGAGGGGGAGGTATGCAATGTTAAGAGTGACGAGTTCAAGCCTCCACATGCAAGCAATGCAAACCACTTTTAGCCCCCAAAAAACCAACTGAGCATACTTATCCTACCGAGGACTGCTGTTCGGGCAAATCTGCATGTCAGCATTGGTTATAAAGGCATTTTTCATCATAGAGCTGAGACTCATTCATAGAAATGAATACATAAAAAGGACTATTATGAGGGCTCATATGGATACAATAAAAAAAGCTATAAAAATTTAATATCATTCAAATGTCTCACATTATTTAAACCTACAATTAAAATCAGAAACAGCAATCTGACTAATATGAAAAGCGGGAAGTGATGAACACACATTATTCAGTATAAACACTGCTGCGGGAGGAGCTGTGAGATTATCTTTATTTTAAAAAAAAATCTATTTCTATTATATATTTCTATTGGCTTTATACAAGTGGGACAATAAGGTTAGAAAAATAATAAGTAGCCTGACAAAGAAGAGAAATTAGAGAAGTTAATCAAAAAAGCATGCTCCGATGCCGAGAAACGACCATATATGGACTAAAAAGCGTCAATGAGGAAGTGTAAACTGAATAGGAAGTAGTATTGCGCCTGCTCAAATCCAGACTAACCAGCAAAAAGATTCATGAACTGCACAAAGTGTGTGCACGGATGTGTTTAAAGGACACATTAGCTTTGGGAAACGTGCTAAATTAACACATAGCATTTGGCTTATAAGCGTAATAATGGCCTTCCTGCTCCAAATGAATGAAACCAGCTGTGTGGGAAGTCTTCCTCAGTCAGGTTTCGGTCCCTTCGCTGTCTGGCTGCCGCTTCTTGCAGCGGTATTCCGTCGACAGGAAGAAAACATAATCCGGTGATGAAACCTAGCTAATGATGAGAGCTAGCTAACGAGCACAAACAACACAGAAGCTAGCATGAAAAACGACCGTTAGCCGTTATAAAACGTCCCGACCCGGGTTTATCCCGGAATGCAGCCCCGGACAGAGTCATAATATGTCACAGTTAGCTGTTTGTTAGCATGTTAGCTCGCTGCTTAGCTGTGCATACACACAGTCAACCGTACACACACACACACACACACACACACCCAGTTGCCGTTGCTGCTGCCGCCGCTGACACTGACAGTCCCTAACCGTACCCAGCCTCTCGGTGACACACGAGCCCCCTTGACCGCACGGCGGTCCGGTTTGAACAGCTTACCCCGTGCCGCAGTCGACAACGCACGCCGGTAACCGTCCAGCCATCTCTGCCCGGGTCTCTGCGGTTTAGAAACGGTTAAGTTTGATGGATAGCAGGCTGTGTCGGCTGGAGGATCTGGCAAGCCGTCCACAGGCGGAACCCTGAGCCCGCACAGTGCCGTTTCCACTTCCGCACTCTGCTTCTGGCAGGCAGGGAGAGGCAAGATGGCGGAGGCCGGGCGAGCGACGCAGGCAGGGCCGCGCGGCTGTCAATCATGGACGGGGGACGGCGTCAGGATCACACTTTACCCAATTATAACAATAATAAAAACGCATCGTTTGTGCTATCGTGCTTTTTTCTTGCGTGGAAAAAAATCGCAATCTTTTTTAAACATGATTAAAAAAAGATAAAGGAATTTTATTTTCTTTTACAATGTTATTTCAAGGATGTATTGGCTTATTTCCTTTGATTTCCTATTTGGTAAAAATTAAATAGTATTAAGTAATAATTCAAAATAATCACGCAACATTTCTAATTATAATGTTTTCATTTTGTTCGTTTTGTTGTTATAACTGGTACTATTGTTTTATAGTGTATCATTGCTAATAATAGGCTAATAAATGATAACAATGATAACAATAGATTAATGGTTTATAGGAGACACAAATTATGTACCTATTAAAATATGTATACCTGTCTATACAGTGACAATATAACAAAAGCAGTGGGAATACTAATGGATAGTGATAAAAAATCTAAATATAGGTATAAATACATACATTTATATTGTTTTTTTGCACATTTATTTTTTAATTGTGGAAAATAGCAATAAAAACTGTAAAATATCCATTTATTACTCCAGAACAATTGGTGGCAGTAATCGTCCTTTACATTTTTGACTTCATCCGGGCTGCAGCTGAACTACAGAAGAAGCGGAGCATAATCCGTGAGAGGGAACCGGTGGATAAATTACATGAACGGGAGTTTTCTCGGTGGACAATGACACACTTTCGTGGTCAGATTCGGGGGCCACACTGGGGTCCCTCAATGGACAACTTGCTGATTGAATTCTGGCGCAAACATGACTGTCTTTTTAATTCCTCGGTCGATTCTTACTACGACAAAGACTTGAAGTCAAAGCTGTGGCGAGAGTTCGCGATGACCATCGGAAAACCTGGTAAACCTGCAGGATGAGTGTTAAAATTTAAAAACAATGCACTGATTTTTATGTTGCATATTAAAAACATCCAGAATAAATGTGTAGACTCAGCTGAGATCAGTTTATATAAGTATTTATTTACATAATTGGCTGACATTATGTTTTATTACAATAAAATTAAAAGGAACTGTGCAAGATATGAAGCTTTAATTTTCCAAAATAAATATTGCACTTTATAGTTGGTGTTTGGTTTATAGTTTTCTTCTTCTTTACTACTAAATTACAACTGTTTAGTTACAATTTGCATGTTGTCATGTTTTCCCTTCAGTATCTGATGTGGAGAGAAGATCAAGATCTCTCCGGACGCAGTATGGGAGGGTGTTATGGCATCCGGAAAGAGTCAGCACTGCCCAGCAAAAGATGATTAGGGAGAAACTGGATTTTCTGAGGCCTTACATAGTTCGCAGGCGAAGTGATTCATATCTGGTAAGTTTGAAACAAATGCAAAAAAACCCTGCAGATCTTGAAGGCAGATCTCCTCATTTTTGTTCACACTTTCTGCAGGAGGAAAAGTTTGATGACCGAGAGGAGGACGATGAGGAGCTGGAGACTGAAGGAAGTATTGACCAGGAGATGGGAAGTTCATTTGGAAGTCCGCTGGACGCTGATGCAACTGGGCAAGATCTGGATGATGAACCCACATCTGTGGCCTCCACCCGGAGCCCTGCTCCCCTTTACTGTCCAAACCCACAGCCTCAGGTTGCAGACGCCATGTCTTTGAGCTGTCAGCACCATCACAGTGATCAGGGTTCTGCTGATCAGCCTGATCAAACAGCAAACACATCCAAACACGACATCCTAAAGCAGTTTGCAGAGGTTTTGTTGGCAGATATGCGTCACATTAAAGACCCTTTAGTACTGATGAGACTTCGCAGAGACATCACCAACCTGGTGTTCAGAGCTGTGGAGGAGGACATGCAGGGACGATGCGTTCGAGTGCCATCTGTGCCCAGGCTCGGGGAGAGCTCACAGTTACAGAGCTGCCACAGGCCTCAACAGGCATTTTCACAGGCAAACTACTCCTGCAGGCAGAGGTTTTTAAAGAGGAAAAACAAAGCGTGTGAGACTGGAGGGAGGATGCAGAGATGGGAGGTGACGAAGCACATGAAGAGGACGTCCAGGAGTCAGTTATCGCAGCCCGTCCAGCCAAGCCAAGCGATGGAGGGAGAGAACAGCTCTCAGGTTATCATACAGGCCTCTGAGATTAAAAAAGAGACAGAGCTGCCTTCGGTCAAGACTGAGGAAGAGACACTTCAGCTGGCTTGAAATTTGGGTGGAGAACTACTAATATTTTTCCTGATTACAGTCACCTCAGTCAGTAATTGCAGGTTTGAAAGCCTCTGAAGATTCAAAGGACTGAAAACAGTGAGTGATAGCCGTGGAGAACAGGTGCTCGGGACTATCAGCTGTGTAAATTGCCCTCTTTGAAACAGAGAAGTCTTGACAATTGTATGGCATTAGCATTGAATAGCAATTTTTGGGATAGTTTGACAGCTTATCATGTTGATACTAGTAAAAGATATGAAACCAGCAGGATAAAGACTAAAGGACACTCAAGCACAATAATAAGTGCATCTAACATAAGAAATAAAAAAGCCTTTTTTTTAATATAACGGGTCTAATTTCTAATGAATCTGTATTTTTTTGATAATTTCAGACTAGATGCTTGTTATGCAAGTGTGCTATTTTACAGAAGAGTAATAGATTGATGGATATTTCAGAGTTGTATCAGGAGTTGATGCTGTGTGTCCCGACTCAAACAGGTGAGATAAAGTAGATATTTTCATGTTCTGCTCCTATTAAAAAGAAAAAAGCCTGTTTTCTGTTGGTTGGCCTCTTTTTTTGTGTGTGTGTTTGTGTGAACAGCTGCTGAACTGAACTCTGTAGACGTCTTCTTGTGCAAAACTATGCGCATAAATGAGCCTTGAAGAAGATCCGCACTATGGGGCGAACTTTTGACAGTTGCGGATGTTAACCAGCAGATGGCGATGTGAACATGTTCTTCTAATCCGACACTTCTGTTACACTGACATTGGTGGTTTAGAATAACAGTATTTAATTTACAGTAATAATAGCCATTTTCATACGGCTACAGTTATTTAAAAACACTTTCACTAATTTTGTAGGGCTTCAGTTTGTGTATTAGAAACATTTAACAGGCTCATGTAGCTACAAGTTTTTTACGCTCCAAACCCAAAGTTTTAAAGAGTAATTAGTTGCAACGTAATTAATTAAACTTTACTTATGAATTATTTTTTTTAAACCAAACTATTTTAATAACCAAAAATCTGTCAGTATATTTGCAGACTATTTGATGTATCTTCTTAACCAAAGTATTTTAAATGCCTGTACTTTGACGTGCGGGGTCCTCGGCATTTTCACTCAGGCAGTGCGGGGTGCTGCCATGAGGGGTCCTAATTACCACTCACATACACACGTGTGCTGTGCGCCGTTACCATGGCGGACCTGCAGATGAAGCTTCTCCGCAAGAAAATACAGAAAAGAAATGAAAAGAACAAAGAGCGTAAACTCCTGCTGAAGCAGAAAGAGGACGAAGACGCCGGTAAGTGCAGAAAATATCCGTTTGTGTTGTTTGTTTACGGTGTTGACGAAGCGGTGACAAACTTCGGTGCTAAGCTAGCTACGTTAGCTCCTCGAGACATGATGTGGAGTTGATCGGCAGCTCTAACATGTTAAGTTTTGTGTTTGACTGAATTATATAACGTTAACTTATCACAATTTATAATACTATATTATCGTTTTAGCGTGTCACCGGAGTTTACTTAGATTTTCCTGATTTAAAGTTTGCTTTGTACACATTTAAGTTAGCATGCTAACACTGTAACACATATATGTCAAGAGTCCTCCTTCAAAATGTTCCTATAAGCAGAAATCCTTAAAGTATAAAACATGAAATTTTTCTCTTTTACTTCCATGACATGACTTTAAAATGTGGTTAGATCTGCCTGAAAATTGCATAAAAAGCACTTTGACATTACTTTGATCTGTGTTTGGAGGATGAGGTTAAGTCCGTCTCTTCTCGTAATGTGTTTGACAGTAAATGCCAACGGGCTGGAAGAGGAGTGTTGTGAGGAGCCAGAAACTACTTGTAAAACAGATGACAAGCCCAAGAAAAAACAGAAGAAGCAGGCTGAAGTACCACCAGAGGGGACCACAACAGAGGAAAGTTCTATGAAGAAGAAAAAGAAGAAAAGAAAACTTGCTGACACTGCTGAGTCACCAGGTAACAGAGGAGTTATCTAACCTGAATTTAAAAGGTTTTTTTCTTTATGATGTGTAACTAATATGCTATAATCTTCATTCCAGTTGAAAAAAAGACCAAAAAAGTGAAAGAAGTGGATGAAGAAGAGGAGGAGGGAGAAGCATCAGCAGCTGAAGATGGAGAACAGGTTACTGATGAACCAGAAGGAGCTTCAGATAAAGATGAGGAGGACGAAACTGAAGATGGAGATGAGGAAGAAGATCAACCTGATTTACCCTCCGGACTAACAGGTATTTCCTAAAAGTCCACTGTTTTAAAAATTAAAGGTTTATTCATTTAAAATTAGGTCTGAAGCTCTGTCTTTAAAATGTTTAAGCACATATTTAATTCTGCTGAAGTTGCTGTCAGACCGGATTAAACAATAAATAAAAGTTTATGCTCTCTTATAAGCAGACATACGTAAAAATTTATAAAGTTTGCCTTCATGTGTTGCCCGTTCAGTGTCTCCGTCACAAAACGGGTGTCAGCGAAGGCGCACAGAGACTCTTGTGGTTGTCTTTAGGAGGAGTCACCTGTGATTCTCCTGACGGGACAAACTGCAAGGACATTTTTAATTTGATTAAATAATGTTGTTCTCTTCAGTGGGAGAACTTTGTTATTCAACTTGAGCTTCATCTTGATTTTCTTTAAATGAATTCTGTCTTTGGGAAAATGTTGCACTTATCATGAATTATTAACTGATGTTTCAGGAGCGTTCGAGGACACGTCCTTCGCCTCTCTCGCTGAGTTGGTGAGTGAGAGCACGTTGAAAGGAGTGAAGGAGATGGGCTTCGAACACATGACTGAGATCCAGCACAAGAGTATTCGCCCCCTGCTGGAGGGGAGGTGAGTGTGAGATCATCTCTTAACTGGTAACCTTGAGATGAGCAGGAAAAAAGTGCTGCTGTATTAAACTTAAATTAGAGTGATATTGTGACTCTGTGGATATTTGAGGCTTGTGTCCGTTTGTTTTGCTTCTCTGCAGGGACGTTCTGGCTGCTGCTAAGACCGGCAGCGGTAAAACTTTGGCCTTCCTCATCCCGTCGATAGAGCTCATCTACAAGCTCAAGTTCATGCCCAGGAACGGTAATACTCCTCCTCATTTATCATTTCTCCTTATTGTTCTCTGACTTCAGCACAGATGAAAGAGAGCAAAGCATTCAGCCTTTATCTGATAATCAAACTGTATCATCTCCTCCTCCTCCTCCTCCTCCTCCTCCTCCTCCTCCTCCCAGGCACCGGTGTGGTGATCCTTTCACCCACACGTGAGTTGGCAATGCAGACTTACGGCGTGCTGAAGGAGCTGATGACACACCACGTGCACACCTACGGTCTGATCATGGGAGGCAGCAACCGCTCGGCAGAGGCCCAAAAACTGGCCAATGGTGTCAACATCCTGGTGGCCACACCTGGACGTCTGCTGGACCACCTCCAGGTAAATATGACACCGTGTGAGATTAGAGTGGTGTATTAAACTGTTTATTATTCATTCATGTTGTGATCCTGCTTCTTACTTGGATAAGAATGTTGAAAATCCCTTTGTGCCTTCAGAATACATCTGGATTCATGTACAAGAACCTGCAGTGTCTGATTATTGACGAGGCCGATCGAATCTTAGAGGTGGGCTTCGAGGAGGAACTGAAACAGATCATCAAGCTGCTGCCGAGTGAGTTTATGCTGCTTTCAAGCTCTTCTTCCTCTGTGATTGGATTTTTATTTTGTAGTTTTGTTTAAAATGCACTTTTACAGAGTTTGGGGGCTTGAGATTGATGATTTTTTTAAATAATAGTCTAAATCAAGGCAGCACAGACAGAGATTTGACTTTTTGTGCACAATATGCTGCAAACACACTTGATCCTTCCCATAATGCAACTTCACAAAACATTATTTGACTCCACCTGCCACATTTGAAGTCCATGTCAGCAGTAACACAGGCTTTTGTCTCCAACCTCAAACACAGAGAAGTGATTTTCTCAGATTTGAGATCACAGCTGTTTACACTGTACTCTTCAAGGTCATTTAAAGTTATAAGCCGCATTTCAAGTGTTCATGAAGAAACACACAAGCCTTCTGAAGCATCCTGTTCTCTTTAAATTGTTAAATGTTTGTTTCTGTGTTTCCTGCAGAGAAGCGGCAGACCATGCTGTTTTCAGCCACTCAGACCCGTAAGGTGGAGGACTTGGCCCGCATCTCCCTGAAGAAGGAGCCTCTGTACGTCGGTGTAGACGACAACAAAGACAGCGCCACTGTCGACGGCCTGGAGCAGGTTTGTCTGCTGTATTTCTGTTGAATATATCTCATGATGTGTAGTTTATATAAGCTGGTATGAAGTGGTGTCTGCTGTGTTTCAGGGTTACGTGGTTTGTCCGTCAGAGAAGCGTTTCCTGCTGCTCTTCACCTTCCTGAAGAAGAACCGCAAGAAGAAGCTGATGGTTTTCTTCTCCTCCTGCATGTCGGTGAAATATCACTATGAACTGCTCAACTACATCGACCTGCCCGTCATGGCCATCCATGTAAGACCCGCCTCCCACATCCCAGCATCATTAAGTCATCTGTGATAATCAGGTGTCTCATCTTCAAAACCAGCTGTTGTTAAAAATGAAAATGATCTCTGTTGTGTTTCTCAGGGAAAGCAGAAGCAGACCAAACGTACCACCACCTTCTTCCAGTTCTGCAACGCTGACTCGGGCATCCTGCTGTGTACCGACGTGGCGGCTCGAGGGCTGGACATCCCTGAGGTGGACTGGATCGTCCAGTACGACCCCCCAGATGACCCCAAGGTATCAACGCTGTTACAACATTTTATTGAGTTAATAATAGAAATCCTGAGTGTGAAGAATCAAAACAGTGAACAGACTCGTCACTTTATTTCAGTTTCTGAGCTGCTGTCGAGTCACATGTTGAGACTCCTGTTAATCTTGTCTTCCTGTCCGCAGGAGTACATCCACCGGGTGGGCAGGACGGCCAGAGGCATCAACGGCAGAGGCCACGCCCTCCTGATCCTCCGACCGGAGGAGCTCGGCTTCCTGCGCTTCCTGAAACAGGCCAAGGTAACCAGCTCCAACCCAGCTGTTGTAAATTTATATGGTGCATTCATGAGCAGTCACTGGATGGGATTTGTGATGTTTGGTTCAGTGATTCAGATAGAAATTTAAAAAACAAACACAGTTGGCTGCTAATTTTACTGCACGTTACGCTAAATATGTCCGTAATATTAATTTCACAGTAAATTGTGATCAGTTTTGCCGCCTCTCTGACTGCTAATGTGCCATGTTTTGAAATGAGGTTCACCTCTGTTTACTCTGGTTCTGTGTCGTCCAGGTTCCTTTGAGCGAGTTTGAATTTTCTTGGAGTAAAATCTCTGATATCCAGTCTCAGGTAAGACTTCTTCTTCTTCTTCTTCTTCTTCTCTCAGCTTCAGCGCTAGTTGTTTCTCATCTTTGCAGAGACCAGCTGATAAAGTCTGATTTCAAACTGCCTCTTTGTTTCTTCAGCTGGAGAAGCTGATTGAGAAGAACTACTATCTCCACAAATCAGCCCAGGAGGCCTACAAGTCCTATGTGAGGGCTTACGACTCCCATTCACTCAAACAGATTTACAGTGTCAACACCCTCAACCTCCCCATGGTGGCGCTGTCGTTCGGCTTTAAAGTTCCTCCATATGTCGACCTGAGTATCCTTTGCTGTGATGTTTTAAAAGTGAATTTAAATGTGTTTGTATTTCACATAAAATGACCTTTTTATGATTTAAAAGCTGTAGTTTTCTTTAACTCAGCTTCTCTCCAGATGTGCACAGCAGTAAAGGTGTGAAGATACAGAAGCGAGGCGGCGGAGGCGGTTTCGGATACCAGAAGTCCAACAAAGTGCAGAAATCCAAATTCTTTAAACACGTCAACAAAGGAAAGAGTGACAGGAGGCAGTTCTCCCGCTGAGAACGTCACCTGAACTCGATCGGACTGATTCCTCGTCTGTTTATTTGAACATTTTCACCTTTTTCATCACAGGAGCTTCATGTGTTGCATCAGTCGCCATGTTGTGTTCAGGGCTCATGTCCCTCAAACATCATCTGGGTCCTGTTTTTTCCTCCTGAGTTGTGTAAAAGTATTTTGTAAATGTAAACAAACAGAGATGTGAATGTGGAGGTTGAAGAATCGACTGTGTGAACTTCCTGTTCAACAGAAAAGCTCATTTTTATTATGTTTCTTCTTTCACCCGACTGGAAATATTAAATCTGTCGTCTTCTATTTTATTCTCTCGCTTTTTTAATATTATTTAGACTTAATAGCTTCAGTGAAGTCACTCGATTTAAACCATGTGAGGTGCTGAAGTCCTCGTTTTTATTATAAGTCAGTTCCCATCACATTCATTACAGCATCTATACATTCCTGCAGAGCTAAAGGACTCTTGCTTTACATCTTGTCAAACATAATACAGAAACAAAAATGGCAGACACGCAGAGGATCATGCATAATCAGGTACATTTTACAAAGTCCAACTCACCCTTTCAAGTAATAACAATGAAAAATCTGAATAAAAATTAACTTTCACACAATTTAATTTAAATCTTGTCGTCATTCTGAATTTAAGGGACAATACATCTAAAAGAAAATGTAAAAATACAGATTTTGCTTCTGATCTGTTCTGTGTCCATCCGGTGTTTTGGTGTGAGTTGCTGAGTCGTGGAGAAAACTACAGATGTTTCTTCTCTCCATCATAATGAAACCAGACAGCAGGCGGCGTGAGGTGCTTAAAGTGCCAAAATAATACATCTGAAATATTCAACAGCAACTTTTCTTTAAGAAACAATGACTCAGTTATTTAAGATAATCCACAAACTTTGTTCCGTTTCTTTAACCCACAAACTGTTTAAACCTGCAGAGGGAAGCTCGTTAGCTCTGGTGAGGAGGACGCCATCAAAGTTTAGATCTCATCCATGAGAAGAAGCACGCGTCCCTCTGTGCAGTGATGCAGTTTTGAGGATGTAGAAAGGAAATAGTTCCCAAAATAAACTGCTCACAGAAAGTTATATGGATCATCTTAAATAACCAGGTTGTGATTTCCGGAAAGTCACGTTGCTGTAGAAGTTTTACTGCCCTGGTTTCATTATATTTAAGAGAAGGCAAACATCTCCAAAACTTGTTAACTCACACCAGAACAACGTATGTGCACAAACAGAACTACAGCTGAGAGGAAAATATCTGTTCCTGATTGTCCCTCAACATGAACTTTCATCTGAAATCAAACTGTTGCTTTGACTTAATGTGTGTGGACGGATTTGATAAGGAGTTTCTCTTGACTCACAGCACTAAACTCAGTAATGCTACACTTAAAAAAAAAAGAAAAAAACAATTCATAACAACAACTGGGTTAAAAACACTTTCCCTTAAAAACCTGCACGGCTCCCACAATCATCCAGTTCATACAGAATGAGTCATAAAGTGCTGCTGAGAGCCTGCAGAGAGTCAGAGTCCAACATCAGTCATAAAAAAAAACATATTAGTGTTTTCTACCCTTTTTCAAAACAGTTGTAGTTTGATGTAAAAGACATTTTGTTGACCTAGATGTCTCATGAACAGAAAACATCTCCTTCCTTCTTCAGTTCCTCCAAGAACATTTTACAGGAAACGAGCCGAGCAGCAACTTCTTTCAGAAACTAAACGAGTCCTGGTCGACACGTGTAACAACATCTGTTCAGATTGTGTTTAGATTGAATACTTCCTTAAATTAAAAACAAAAAAAAAAAGTACAAACACCAACACTGTACAGAACAGAAGGTTAAAAAACAAAAAAACAACAAAAAAAAACAGTACAGTGTCCATTTAATTACAGTGATGTAGTACAAAGGTGCATCTCTTATCTTCAGACCAGGAAGCTTTTTCTTTCCCTTTGCTTTACTGCACAAGTTGAAGGCAAATTCACAGTTCAACAGGACGGTTAAAGAACGTTTTCCTTCGTCAGGAAAAAGGAGGATGGAGTGAGTTCCATCAGTTCCATACTTGCTTTTTTAAAAAACGCTCCACAGGTTCTGCTGCTCTTCACTCCAGCTGGCACTTGAGGTGGATGTTTCACTCGCGTCACAGTTGTGGGACTCTTCTTCTAGCAGGCTGCACGTCACGTCTGCAGCCATCAAGTCCTTAAATCACTGTGAGCACGTTTCCAGTGTTGCTCCATAGTAGGTTTCCATGTTCCTATGAGGGTCTTGTACCACAATCACTGCTGGTGATCTGTGAAGTGACAAAGATTATTACATTATTTACATGTAGTATTTTACTATAAAACCCACATTCTATTAAAAAAAAACATTGAGATGTTGTTCAAACATCATTGTGTTTGACAGAACATCCCAACTTTTCAGAAACTGTGGTTAAGAAAATTCTCAGAAAGACCACGACTCCGAGATCAGCAGCCAGAAACGTTTTCTTCGTTTTGAGGAAAAGCAGTTAGTTCAGTTTAAAACCAAACATTTAAAACCTCTGGGACTGAAGCTCTGTCATGTAGCATCTGACTCTCTGAGCCGCAGTTCAAAACGGATCCAGCTAACATAAATTTTAACGGCAGTGGGAACGTTAAGCAGACAGGGAAAGTCTAATAAAAGATCTTATCAAGTTGCATTATGGGAAAGATTCTGTGTTTGTTTTTTTGAGTATCTTTTATTGTCCAAAGTTGATGTATCTCTGCCTCTGCAGCATCAATTTAGGTCGTAATTATTATTAAAGACACAAAATTTTCGACATTTAGCAGCAATCAGTGATACTGAAGCCAAACACTGCAGTTCCCTGAACGGCCACTTGAGGCTGAACCCAAATGCACATCAATAAGGCAGTTTATAGCTATTTTTCCTGTTTATGACAAGTGTGTGGGGAGTGAATTTTGTATAACACACTCGTAAAACTACATCAAGGGTAAAAGTTATTCATCATAAAGGGCTCGTCTGCTCTGAGTGACAGCAGGATCCTCCCCGAACTCACTCTCTCATCCAAATATGGTCACTTTCGGCTCCAAAAACACAAGAAGGCGGCAGCCACAAAACCAAACCCGAGGTTAAAAGACGGTTGTCCACAAACCAACGGCTGATTTCACAGCAGCTCAGTTAAACTTTAAACTCAGCCTCAACTTTAAACTGCATTTAATTACAGAGCAACGGCCTTTTTTTTCAGTCAGTCGGAGTAAAAGTGGAAAAAAATTCAGTTAAAACAGAAACATGCAGTTAATACAGTAACATGCAGACCCGTCCAACACACACATGAGGGCTGGACCGACACAGCTGATTCATTTCACACTAATGTCACCAAATTCTGATTTGATAGAGTTCTTCTTTGAGTTTCACTTCCTTCCAAATCAAATATAGATTTTTATTCTGTCATTATAACTAAACTTCCTGTTTGTGTTTATTGATGTCAACAATTTATTTCTTATGTTTGTTACTCAGCTGTATTATAAAAATGATCTTTACTTTAATGTACGTCTGGGTCATTGATAAAAAACTCTTTGTCCAATCACAGTTTCCAGAGGTTTATCTGACCTGAAACATCTGTTCTGGAAATGAAAAGCCTCTGTCGGTCAAACCCTTCAGCACTCTGTGTTTTGAATACGATCATGCTGCCAAAACTGAGAAGTTAGTGTTGTGACTGTAAACGCGGCATGCAGCAGCAGTAAATGTAGGACCTTAGGGGTCCGCTCTGATGGCGGGAGGGCTGGGAGGAATCCCCCAGGGGGCGCCGTTCATCTTCTTTCCTAAGCCTGTTGTCAGTAGAAAGGGAGAGAGCATATGAGAAGGATCACAGTCAGACTCCTGCACTTGTTCACCACTTGAGGTTCAGGAAACGTTAAAGGAAACATTAGAAACAATTTATGCAACAAACTCGGACTTCATCTCCTGAAATAAAGAGAGTGTGTACCGTTGGCATTGTAGCAGGGCTCTGTGGTCTCCCAGTTCATGGCTCTCTGGACGGCCTTCTTCCACCGAGCGAAGCGAAACTCGCTCTCTGTTAGCGAGGAGGACAGACAGACAGACAGACAGACAGAGAGACAGACAGGTTAGGTGAGTTGATAAATGTTAAAAAAGCACAATTGTTTTTCCTCTCGGTCTGTTTTCTCACCGTCAGAGTTGATCTGAGGTTCATATTTCTCCGATGTGATCTGCGGCAGGTGATCGGGGCTCAGCTTCCACACCTCCACCCCCTTAGCCGCCCCCGCTGCCATGGCGGCACCCAGCGCCGTGGTCTCAGACATGGCGGGTCGCACTGGTGCAACATGGGAGAAAAACAATCCATCCATCAACTGACTCAAGGTCTTTCAAAATGCAAAGGTCAAACTGGGCAGTAAAGTCGTTCAAATAAAGGTTTTTATGTGACAGGTAATCCGGAGGAAACAGCCTTTAAATCTGAAGGTAAAGTTCATGAATTTCTACTCTGCAGTTACGAAGATCGTCCACTTTCCTGCTTTTGCAAATCAAAGTCAAGGTTCAGTGTGTATTTTTTTTAAAATGGGACAAAAGTTATGCAGACAGAAGGCGAGTAAAGTCCAGGTTCAGACTCGCGTCAGTGGTCACTCACATCGACCAAACAGATTTTTGAACTTCAAAGTTGTTTGACGTGAGAGATAAGTGAAGCTGTTTGCTTACCAGCAATGCTTTTAAAAAAAAGTACTCCATAGATTCAGATATCACCCTTCTTTGTTTAAACAGTCTCCTTTCTTGTCACAACCATGGGCCTATATTACCCATGATGCAACTGAACAACTGAGAGTTCACCTGAGATTCAGGTGTGTAATGCAAGTAGCATCTTCAGGGCTACAGGAGTCTGGTCTGCTCACTTTTTCTGACTTAACATCATCAGATTTCTTCATTTTCAAACTTGTAGTTTTTATCCTAAACTGACAATTAAAGCTTTTATTTACATTCAACAATCAGCACTTTGGATCGATCAATAATATATTTAACCGTATGAACGCATGCACACGTGTGAGTCCTCTTACCGACGGACATGCAGAGGATGTCGGCCTGCAGCTGCATCAGTAACCTGTTGGATGTCATTCCTCCGTCCACCTGCAGCTGTGTCAGAGGGACGCCGCTGTCCTGGTTCATGGCATCGAGGATCTGAGCGAAACACACACATGTGCCACTTAAAGCAGTGAAAGTTTGAGTACGTTCATTTTACATTTTTGCAACCACATGGAGAGAAATGACCCCTGGGTAACGTGGTTTTGTGTGAATGTTATTGACTGAAAATGGTTTGATCAGAAATACAAAAATTGCACGGCTCATAGACGAGAATAAGAAAATATTTATGTAAAACCATGTTTAGCTGTAGAGATCAGAAGTGTGAAGCTTCCATAACTTCACAAAAAACATGTTGTGAGCCATATAAGTTTAAATTTTATAGTCAATCAAGTCACATTTATGGTTTTAGGAGGTTAAAACCAAAAGGATTTAATGTTTTAAGCATTTTCCATGATATCATGTCACGTATCTGCAGTCAGCTGTCTCTCATGGCCGACAGGTGCTGTTGTTGTTTCATGTGCTTTTCTCAAACACCCCATCAACAAAGCAAGAAGAAGAAGAAACTTAAATGTTGTTCAGATTAAGGAGGAGACACTGCTCACCTCTCTGGTCTGAAAGCAAACAGCCTCCAGAGCAGCAAAAGCCAAGTGGTTCCTGTTGGTGAACTGAGTGAGTCCACAGATGATGCTGGAAACCAACAGAGGAAACAAGTCAGCACAGTTACACTCAGCTTGAACAATCCATGTTTTCATGTGTTCACAACGCTGAAATGTCCCAGAGACAAAACTGAGAATCTAACAAGAAAACAAAACTTCCTACAATCAAAGCAGCACTGAAAACATTTCTTCCTTTGTCCTCATTTACAGTCAAAAGACAGTTGTTGGTTGACACATGTGTTTGAACAGCTGACTGTCTCACCCTCTGGCACTGGGTTCCCAGTAAGGAGCGTACAGTCCAGAGAAAGCCGGCACGAAGTAACAGCCGTAAGACGAGCCTGCCGCTGCCGCCAGCGTCTCTGAGGTGAGAGGGCGAGGAAAACACAAGAGGAGGAGCTTTTAGTGAGACAATATGTCTTTTCTGACATTAAAAATTATTAAATTAAAGTTGCAAAAAGCTAGTTGATTTAAAGGAAATTTGTCTCGAACCCGTGGCTGCATTTTGCTCATTCGTGTCATGAATTTTTAGTTAAAAATCAGGTAAGAAGTGAGAGTTAAGGTACCGATCTCTGAGGAAGACTGCACAATGCCCATGTTGTCCTTCAACCAACGAACCACTGCTCCGGCGATGGCCACTGATCCCTGAGAGAGAGAGAGAGAGAGAGAGAGGAAACCGATGAACCCAGATCACATCAGAGCACCAGCAGGTCAAAGCCACAAACCGGGGCACAGCCAGACGGACATTACTGCAAAGAGGAGGCTTTCACACACCTCGAGAGCGTAGCAGGCCGGCTCGTCTTTTCCCATCTTATAGGCGACTGTGGTCAGCAGGCCGTGGTCCGACATCACAGGCTGACGGGACGAGAGGAAGAACAGAGCGTGAAGGACCGACAGAACAGAGGTGAATGTATTTAAAGAAGGTTTCATGACAGATATCTCACCCTGGTCCCTGTGTTCCTGAGCAGGAAGCAGCCGGTCCCATACCTTTACACAACAAGAGGACGACAGGTTAGATTAAATCATTGATTCACTTCTCAGTTACTTCATGATGGAGATAATCACCAAACTCCACTCGTGTTTAAGCTCAAAATATTTTGGACTTGATCAAAAGGTTATGAAGGAAGTAAGGAATATTTAACCTCTTCCTTTTCAAATTTCTACTAGAGCTTTGTTACCTTGAAAATCTGTAAAATTTGCTTTAAAATCTGTTTGTTTGGGGTTTAATTGTGTTTAATCGGAACCATTTCACCTCTTATGCTGCACCTATAACCACCACAGCAGAAGATTTACTGTGATGAAGAAGAGAAATGAGGAAAAAGACAGATGACTTACGTATTTTTGGCCTGGCCTTCCTCAAAGCACATCTGACCAACCAGGGCAGACGACTGGTCGCCGAGACACTGTTAGAGAAAAAGGTCACAGTCAGAGGGTCATAACAGCCTGTGTGTGCTTTAACATGTATTTACACACACTCAGCGTCTCACGGTCATAAACCAACAAAAACAAGCTTCAACCTGAAGCTGCTGCTGCCTCTTTGAGTCTGACAGAACTCAGTTTAGCAATAATACACCCACTGAAATAACTTTATTAATATAAAAAAGGGGCAACAAATTTTTAACTGTCTGCAACAATGGAAATTAAATTAAAATATACCAACAACTATGAATAAAAATATAATAATATGATTTAAATAAAGCTTAAAATACTGAACTATAACAAAGTAGTAACTAGTGTGATGAGCACTGAATCAATCTGACCTTTGAAGATTATAAATAACCTTCTGATCAGTTTCATGTTACTTTGGTTGGCGTACGTCTTAACAGAATAAATCTGCGATGTGCTAATGCAGGTGGGGAAAGTATCGCAGCACGCCAGTGGAAAATCTGTGGCTGAAACGTCTGGAGGAAAGCCACATGGAGGAAACACGACAGAACACTGACGACATCGACGCTAAGAAAAGACAGATGTTCAATAAAGTTACATAACATGTAAACGGGTCCTTACCCCAGAGATCGGAACTCCTGCGAGTGAGCTGGATTTCTGGTTGGAGGACAGAAACACATGTTCAGAGTTTGGAAAAAATGGCTGCTGTGTGTTTGCTTATCTGAGGTTTTTCACAAAACACACACTGGAGTAAATGCAACTATATTGAAAACCTTTGAATCAAGCGAGAAGGTGCCGGCTGGTGCACTTTGATGGAGAGGATTTGGAAGCAAACATGTGACTGTTGTTTACAGACGAGCACGACAAGAATGCACATAAAATAAAAAACACACAAAAAAACATTTATGTAATGAGTTAATATACAACTGATTCCCAAAGAGTTGGGACGCTTGTAAAATGGAAGGAATGCAAACTTTTGCTAACAAACTGAATTTATTGACAAGTTTTATGAAGTGGAGTTTTATGGAGCCACTGAAGTCAAATCTTTTGTATGTAATTGTGTGTTCAAAGTGGTGAACATCGCGCCTTTTTTACCCAGTCATGATCCATCACCTGTGGAAAAATCTACAGGTGTTTTTGGAGTACAGAACTGCTTTTACTTTTTTCTTTTGTTGCATCTTTGTGTTTTAAACAGCATCCCAACATTTTCAGTATCAGAGTTTTATAATATCTGAATACACACTGATGCATTTGACCGGACAGAATTTAGTTACTAGTTAAATGTTCACTGCTTACTTAACCGAAGTGATTCCAACTATAAGTGAATGATTCAGTGCATTATCTGCAAAATTTGTTTAATGCAAGAAATCCCCATGATGCAACACCACAGCATGATGACGGTGAGATTACAACATTTTACTGCCGAACAGGGAACTGATTTTTATAGAAGTTATCACTCTGATAACTGCAACACCCTCACTAGTGCTGCAGAAACGTTTAGATCATTTCTGTATAAGACCCCTTTTCCACTAAAATGCACCCTAACCCTTATCCAAACAGCATAAAAACACTGTTCATTGAAGCAAGAGGGTCTCTCTCGATTCGGTTGGAGGCCAAAAATAAAAATCTGACCCATAAAAACAAGGAAAACACACAAAGCTGCCACGTTGGACTGCAGGGCAAGGTGCACGCTCAATCTACAGGTTTAACTTGTGAGAGCGTTTTGTGGTCCAGAGATAAGATTATAGGAGCAGAGATGAGAGAGAGCTGTGAGCTGAGTATCCTCAATGCACTCACACTCACACACACACACACACACAAAGGACAAAACATCACTACTATAAAACAATATAACTGAATATAAATCAACCAGCTGAGTTATGTGTTCATCTGTCAGTTCAGCTTCTGTGTCTCTTCAGTGAACCTGTGCGACCCGACTGTCAGCGCAACAACTCAAGATCCTATCAGGATGTTTATCAAAGTCAGGCCACAATGAGGTCATTTATTTAACTTAACTTAACAATGTCATCGTAATCTATCAAGAATCAACAAAGAGTGAATGCATTTCTAATACATACTTATGTGAAATCATAGAAAAGGCTAAAATTTCTGCAAGAATGAAATAAACTTTGCATCAGTTCCTCTTTACAGGAACAACCTTACACAAGCTTTATTCATAATGCCACAATATTTTTATATTTTTACCATTTATGTGAATCATGAGTTCAAAAGTTTTCCTCATCAGACTGTCCTTCATTTGAAAGATTCAATTCATCAGAAATTCAAAGGGGAAGTAAAGTTTAAACTGGAGGTCCTTTACTTCTTTACTAGAGACCCTATCAGTTCATTATCAGTCCCTTATCAAGTTCTACAGCCATTACAGTGATTAAAACGGTTCATGAGACCATTCACCAGCATATGTTGTCATTACAGTTAAGTCTTTGTTTACATGGATTTACAGCTGTCGTGCTCTTAAATGAACTGGAAGACACAAGGGGGTCGTGTCACATCAGGTCTGAGGTAGCAAACACACACTTTTGGCCTAAGTTTAGACATTTGGGGCCAAAATGTCATTTTGGTTTCTGTTTTAACATCAAAACTCATATCGGTCTCCACCCAGCATCTGACTGCCTCTCTGCAAATTTTAGTTTTACTTCAGAAATTAATCCAAAATGCCTTTTTTTATTCTCAAATCACATGAGAATCAGAATTTATAAAACCTAAATGGTATCCAACTTTAATCTGGTCTGCTTCAAGACACAAACAGGATCCCAGACACACAAATCGATCATCAAACGGAGAGTAAACATGAACCGAGCTCACCATCCAGCCGTATATTTCAGAGGAGCTCCTGACTTTAGGGAGGATCTCCATCGGGATGTCGAAGTACCTGCAGGCAGCACAACAACAACAACAAGTCAAGACTGTGCATGTTTATAACGCACCAAACATGAGTTACTTTACTGTACGGATGTAATGAGGATGCAGCTGGAAGACACAGGAACAGGAAGTGTGTTTTCATTGACAAATATGCAGATCAGTCTGTGTTTGGTTAGAGATTTTACATGGATTTGGAAAGAAAAATGGTGCTGATTCATTTGATTTGCTGCCTCAGTCTTCGGAGAGTTTGAGCGTTGGACAGTTTCGTCAACTTAAAACTGAAGCTTTTTTTAAAGTTACTCTGTGGTTTTCTGCAAACCAGCACAGTTAGGATTCAGATTCTTCATCGATTACCTGCAGAGGTCAGGATCCCAGTCCATCACGTGAATGTTGAAGAGCATCGTGCGACTGGCGTTGGAGACGTCTGTGCAGTGGATCCCCCCGTTCCTGCCCCCCGTCAGGCACTGAGGAGAAACAACACAGAGTGAGACAACTGTGCATCAACTGAGAATAAATTTAAAACTGCTGCCATGATGAGAAAAACACAGCATTGTCTCTCATGCCGCCTGGCTTTGAGTCAAACTCTTTCCTGGACTTAACTGAACATTATTAATTGCATCAATGCCATTAAAAGAGTCTGTTTGGCAGGATTTGTTTTCCTGACCGTCATTCCCAGCCTCCTCTGACCCGAATCGGCGCACAGTTGCAGCCTTTGAGCAGCTCTTACCCAGATGATCCATGAGTCCACCGTGCCAAACATGGCGCGCTCGCTCAGCACGGCCTGTCGCACTTCGTCCACGTTGTCCAGCAGCCAACGTAGCTTCACCGCACTGAAGTAGGTGCTGATAGGAAGGCCTGTCTTGTGCTGAAAGAGAACAACGGAAACAAAGATTAGAGGGTTTGTTTGGTGCAAAACAGAGCAAAAAAAGTCAACATTAAGATGCTCAGATATCAGAAAATCAGAGTTAAAACAACAGCAACTCTGGTTTCAGATCAAAATGAGAGAATCTTCTAGATTTTTATTCCAAATTAAAGCAGAGTTAGTGGAGTTTGTGAAGCCTGAGGCCTAATTGTAACATCTTAAAGGTAAAAAAAAGCTGAATGATTTCTTGTCCACTGCACTCACCTTCAGGTGGTTCTTGTTTTTGCCCGGAGCTTTGTTAATGAGCCTCTCCACTGTTGACTGTGTACGCAGGTCCAGCCAAACTGCAGACAAAGCACAGTTTACACACAGGAACCTAAAATATCTTGATTTTCCAGAAATAGCTTTACTACTTCAGTCCATTTACAGAAAAACAACTACTGGCATCAGTGGGTTTTCTTTTTGGCCTATGACCCCACTGAACAAAGTGATTTCTACCTTAAAAAGGTTACTTTTACAGCCTCAGAATCTTTTGTTTGTATAATTTAAAAGTTGTAAAGAGGAGACTTTTAACCAAAAAAGAGTAGAAAATATTTAGAGATACACAGAAGTTTTTCTCTGTAGCTTTTCCTTTTAATTTCTATCCCATTTTTGATCTTAAGTACCTTTTGACTTTCTGAATTTGGTACCGATACTAATTCAAATTTTGATTCTGCTCAGGTAAGTGTTTAAGTTATTTTATTCATTTTTCATTCTTTGAGTCTTTAAACATAAGTACCTCATACTAGATAGTTAAGTTGCAAAGTATTAGGTCTCAACATCGAGCAGAAACTGGAGCCTGGGGCGTTAAAGCTCTGAGGAACCAGTAGCACCAGTTGACGTGAAACACAAACAAGAAGTGACATTTTTTCCCCGACAGTGGCAACATGTGCGTTTACACTCTGGAAGCACTGAGGGTGAATTGTGTCTCAACTTCCCACAAACACAAATCATCAGATTGGTTCGTGGGATGTCGTCACTCACATGTTTTAAACCCCACCCCCGTCGCATCACTCGCATTCCACCAGCCCGGCAACCAAGAGGCAGCTCGCAGATAAACCAGCCTTTCAAACTGAACCTGAAGGTATTTGGGGGGGGGTTACAACGAAAGCTTCTCTTTGCTGATAATATTAGCTCACAGGCTTTCGAGTGGGTGGTGTCTGCATGTGTTCAGCTCCCACACTGAAACACCACCACATGGGATGAAGTGACACAAGACACTGCAGCACAGTCATGAGCTGTGCCTTTTCCTGGATGACTTAATCTTGATGTAACAGCTAAGAAGTATGTTGTTTTAAGTATGAAAATTCACTAATTACGCTCTTTAATTCCTCCAAATTTAATGGGTTCTTTCATAGTCAATGCTACAAACTTCCATGTAGGTTTAATGAAAATCAGGCCTGTAGTTTTTCTGTTGTTCTGCTCACAAACAGACAAACAAACTGAACCAAAAACATGTTGAAAAATGATTATTTTGCAGTGAAACTTGTTAACTCAGATCCATAATGCACCAACCTATGGCATTGTAGAGCGGCTCTCCAGTCTCTTTGTCCCAAACCAGGGTTGTCTCTCTCTGATTGGTCACACCCACAGCTGAGAGCAAACCAACAACATACATGTCAATAAAATCCAACCCTTCCACCCATTCCTCTCCACTAGGTGTGGTTAACTCTCAGTTTTTGTTCCCCAGCTACAGGTGGAGGTGTGGTTAACACATCTGCACACACACACAGTTAAGCAGGGTCAGCACACAAACCACGGTAGCAGTAAACACACCAACAGTGCACCTCTGCTTCACCTTTAATGTTGGAGATGTCGATGTTGAGCTGGCAGAGCTTCTCACAAGTCCTCTCGATGCACTCGTGGACGGACTGCATGATCTCCTTGGGGTCCTCCTCCACCCAGCTGATTAAAACACAAATACAAGCATGTAAACGCACAAAAAAACCTCCATGTTTATGCACAGACATGAATGCATGTCATGTTTTGCACTCAGTCCAGAAGGTTGAAGAGATGTAAACATAACCTCAACATACAGAGGTGTAGTTACAGTGTGTACCTGTTATCTGTTAGCTATTACAAGGCCACATTGTGTCAGTGGGTTTGGGGTTATTGGGTGAAGAGTATGTCACACAGACCAAATAGAGCGGATAGTTATGATGGTTCAAAGTCTTAGTGAGAGAACAAGAAGTCAACATCGGCTCCTCTGGCTGATGTTCTGATGCAACATGACCTCAATCTACCCCGTAGCTTCAGGATATGAAGCAGAAAGGAAAGATTTTCTAGTATTTTGACTTAAATATTGTTTTTTGTTTAGACTTATATATTGTAAAGTGCCTGGTTTTCAAATAATATCAATTTTTTACACAACCTTCAGTATTTCTGACTTTGACTTCAACAGGTGGAGCCGTGTTTATGATCTTGGCTACTTTGTAGATGGTGTTTATATATCGTTACATCTGAATATGCATCTACCAACCCAGATTTGAGTGTATAATAAAATCAGAGCTGGACTTTAGACTCAGTTTTGTTACACATGCCAAATAAAGTCAGTGATTAAATTTAAATGGGGTTAAATTGTAACCTCAGTAACCCTGTAAACATTCAAGGGTAAAAGAAGGCATGGTTATCAATCTGCAACTCATTTCTCTTGCAGTAGAGTGTAGTATGGACTCAAAACTACATCTTTTGCTTTGTGTTTATTTATAAAAAGTAGCTGGTTTCTTGCAGATATTTTAGTATAAAGTATGTTTAGCAAATAGCTAAATTATGTAACTCAAAACAAATTAAATAGTTATAGTCATCAGTGCAACAAGCTTTAACAGAAAAATGTCTTTCTGTTGGTTTTAAGAGTTTATATCATCTATTTTGTTGGTATAAAGTAACAATGCAACAGTTAGTCAAATGGTTGTTTTATCATCGACTGATAATTAATCAGCAAGTAGCTTAATGTAACGATTTGGTGCCTTTCTTCATTATCAGTTACAGTAAAGTGAATATATTTGGGTTTTAAAATCTTTGTAAAGACAAAACAAAACATTTCAAGATATCATCTTGTTCTGAGGGAAAGTATAAACAGACACAGTCAGTATTTTCTTGCATTTTATAGGCAAATTCTATAATATCCAGCTAGCTGAAGCCCTGTCATGGTGTTCAGGGAACTCACCCCTCCTTGGGGAAGCTCTGGTTTATCTCTACTTGGTGGTGACACAACAGTTCTGCTGTTTTTGCGTTGAACACCTGTGGAGAAATTAAGTTCATAAGAGACCAAAAAATTAATCAAAGGATACAGGAAGATGCTTAAAAAGGCAAAAAAGTGTTAAGGTTGACATAAGACAATGGACTGCTGTGAGCTACATGGGGGTGGGATTTAACATGAGGCAGCACATTAGTTTTAAACTACCGTCAGTCAGCATTTCTTCTAATAAGGTAATAGGATAAACTTCAGTGCAGTGTTACCGTCCTGCAAACAGCAGCACAGAACTGCAATTCAGTTACAGATAAGGTTGCAAGATTATACAAATTTAATATGGCAATATACCAACAATCGGAAAAACCAGCAAATATGAACCTTGAACGACATTTAGCTTCCAGCCACAGAACAACCTTGAACTTTTTGAACTTTATGATCCTTTTTTGGCAACCGAGGCCGGGCAGAGACACGGATACATGCAAGCTACAAGATACAAGCTGAACCCACTGACACTCTCAGGAAAGAGGGGTAACATTCAGACAGAGTCACAGAGTTGGACTGCAAACAGGGGGCATCATCACCGATTTATATAAGAACCGTCTGTGTGATCAGGAAAGTTAAAGCCTCTAATGACACACCAAGTCCAGACTGCACCCACAGGATTTAACCACAGAATAATTATGCAAACATGTTCAATTTTCCCCGTTTCACCCCAGATTTTGGTTGTCAACTTGACCTTAAAGAGTTGACTCAGAGTACAAGTCACATATCCTTGTATCCAGAGTGTTATTGATCCACCTCAAATGTTTACATACTGATAAACCATTTATCTATTTTGGCACACAGAGCAGATGATCTCTAAACAAGGCAAATATCTTTGAAACTATCAGACTTGGCAAAGTACACAGATACCAGGCAAAAAAAAAGAGATTTATTAAGATTTTAGGCCACAGATTAGACCATAAACCACTGACATCAACTTACAGGATTCCTCAAAAGCTTTTAAAACTCAAAGATCTACACTTTGCCTCATCATCATTAACAGACATGAATGGCAGCACATATGTGAACTTTACTACAAGTAAAGTCAAGGTTTCCCCACACTATCAAATATTAAAGGAAAAAGTCAAGAAATGTTAATGAATTTGAAGCAAAAAGCTTGGAGGATGCAGGAGTCAATGCTCAGTTGTTCTAGGATTTATTTTAATATTTTTACAGGCTAAACTGTCATCATCCTGTATAGAGATGCATTTGCTAATCTCCATTTCAATCTTGCAGTGAATCTCAAAAAGCAACCGTTCAGGTTAAAGTTTAACTTTTGGTTAAAGTGACCTTTTCTGTGCTTGATTTAAGTTTCAGTAAATCAGCATTCAGTCTGGGACCTCACACAGGGTCAAAGCCTCTTTGGAAAGAGCTGGTCACTCATTAAGAAAACATCCAAAACAAAGTGATAGTTTCTGTTTGCTTTGAACAGCCATCAAAATCTATTCAGGTATCAAAAATCAATCATATCTATTCTCTGTAAATCTATCAGCAAGTTGATTTTTTATCTCAACAAAGCCACAAACTGCTTTAATCAGTTCCAAGTCTGAATCTTCCAGCTGACCTACTTAAGGAAGCCCAACATTGTTCATCAAAGTTCACCAAACAGGACTCATTTCAAAATGTTGTGGGTTTCCATGAAACAAAAACAGAACTTTTCTGGTAAAGTGTGAATTAACAAACAAGTAAAAAAAACTGATGAAATTTGGGATGACGTAAGAAAGACGAGTCTTGGCTGGTTTACTGTATGAACTAAGCAAAACAGAGACATTTCAAATGAAAGTACAGAATTTCGCAAAACAGGATGAGTGAGTAATTTCGCTTTAAAGGCGGTTTTGAACTTTAGAAACCTTTAACATTGAATACAATGAGTATCTGGCTTTTACCTGGCATTTTGTTACAACCTGAAAAAGTTGATGGCATCAATAATCATTCAAATAATTATTTATCAACTAAAAAAAACAATTGTCAACTTATACTTCTACATTACTCATTTTTCAGTGCTTTACAACTGATTTAGCCCAATTTTCCCAACAGAAATGTCTAACATTCCTGATGCAAAATGCCAAATTAACATCCTTAATTATTATGTCTATCTTTAAATAAAAAAGTTTTGTCCAAACAATGAAAAACACTAAATCACATGCTCAGCTCTGCACATCCAGTCTAAAATGAAAGAATATTTGTTTTATTAAGTGTATTTTTTCAATTGCTTCAGTCTGTTTCCAAATATTTGCGTGCAGTCCTTCAGGAAGTGACTGTGGCAGACTAGTTGAAACTGGTTGACAGCATCTCATGATAATGGGACATTTAAACTCAATGCAACGACGATTTATTCATTTAAACATGTTTGATGTTTTGATGCTTTTATCAGACCATATACAAGATAAAGTTACGTTACATTGACTGAGATTTGATTTGATCTAATTGCATGTTAGATGAGATTATGATGATAGCATCTCATGCTAACAGTTTCGCACATTTAAACCTTGTGATGACTGACTAAGAAATACAGTATCTTTCGTAATTTACTGTAATACTAGCAATGTGATTATTAACCAGTAGGGGCGCATCGAGGAGACTGAGTTTCTATATTTAAACTTTAATTCAATCGGAAAATAAACGGAATTTGATAGTTTGAGAGAAAATACAGCTGCTAGCTAAACGACAATACAGTAAGGGGGGGGTTGACCCTCGCCATGTGTAGCATGCAAGCTAGTTATTCTCCAGCTTAACTCCCATATAAAGTTGTGATTTTAACATGCAACAAGTTTTATTCGATCGTGTATCTCGTTGCTTGTTATCAGTTATGTCCTTAAAAACCGATAAAAGTCGAAAAAAGTAGATGTTAAATGACTTTGGACTCGTTTTAAGTGAAATGTACTTAAACGTTTCATCGACTTGAACACGTCACTCACCAGAAACCTCGTCGAGCTCGTGCCCTGATCGATCGCAGCGACCAACGGATCCATCCTAACGTCTCTGTCGCGGCCGTTAATACGCTCAAAACACGACTTCAAACACCGTTAACTGTCGGCTCCGTGAATTAGCTGCCACGGCACGAGCGTGTTTTTTTTTTTAAATACCGGCCGTTGCTCCTCGTGAGGGGTCGGTGGACTGGGCGGGCAGACCCCATGGGTCAGGTCGGGGGATGTACCGGAACCGGCCGTTGCTGACCCAACGATTGGCCGCGCGTTAGAAGGCGTCGGCCACCAACTGTCCAATCAGGCGCGGGGGCACGTTGTCAGAGGAGAAGATTCCTCGGGACACAATAAAACTCGTCCCACCCAAAAAGGAATCAGCGGCGCGTCCATTTTAACAAGGTCGACATGTGAGCGGACAGCTGACCGAGTGGTCCCGCAGACTGCATGATGTCAGCGGGATCAGGCCACATTCAAACACCGTCACACCCGCAAAGAAAAGTCATTAGAGACTATTTTTAATTTGTGATTAACAGAGTGTGCCAGTGGTGGGGGGTGGGGTGGGGGGGTGCAGGGGTAAAAATATAAACAAAGACAGAGAGACAGTACCAGGTGCGTCTGATGGGACAGGAAGTCGTGATGCGTTCAACGGCAATGCAAACTTGCAGCGTGTCAGCTGACCTGAAATGAACTGACCTGATCTGTTTCTCCCCCCCTTCCTGCACTCACAGCTCCTCAGTTTGGGGTCATTTTACCTTTTTAGAAGGAAAAACCCCCCCAAGGCTTCTGTGTGGAGGCCATTTTACTTGTTAGAGGGAATAATGGCCCCCCAAAGGCCTCTGTAAAGGCCATAAACTCTGCTCATCTCTGTCCTCCGAAGAGACAAATCCTCTTTTTCAGATTCAGCAGGAGACTCTCCTTTATTGCCTGAGTATACATATAAGGTATTTAAATCTAGTTTTATCAAGTAAAACTTTTTTCTGCTATTGTAAAAAGTGAAAAAAACATCAAATTTTATGAATGTACATTTGTGCACAAGCTAATTAAATTTAAAAATGAGTTCCAGCTATTTCTGTGTCATTTCATCTATATGATTGTTTTCTCTGCGATGTTTTTTTCTTGAGAAAAACATTAAAAGTTGAGGGTACTGTACCTTTATTGAACACAATAATTTATATAATGAGATTATTTGTAAATCTCTCAATGCCTGGTCTCAGAGACAGATTATGAAGAGCTTTAGATCAGTATCTGACTGTCACACCAGCAGGGTCAGGAAGCTAAAAATGGCCTGCAACTCAAAGGGAAAGTACTACTGTATGCACACGTTTTTATTACAGCAAATGTTTCACCAAAATTTTATTTTTACAAGATTTTCAAGAGTTAAAAATGTGTTTTTTGGTGAAGTAAAGAAAATTGCTCAACCACCCAGATTGATGTCAGAGGACATCAAGGAGGTTAAAAGAGACAAACAATATATACAATCAAAACAATCTCCTCTGACAGAAAGTCAGAAGCCTTTAAACTTGAATTGTGTCGTAAAAATAAAAGATAAACTAGCTACTAAAGAGTTACTCAGTTAACTAGATGCTGTCATTAAACTGGCCATCACTGTTTATGACTGTATGAGAGACTTTTCTTCACTCATCACAGAAACAGCTGATCAACTTTTAGCCCTGGCCGTGAGCGCCCCCTAGTGACCGGGAGATCTTCCTTCCAAAAGCTGGCTGTAACCCTTCTCCACTCTGCAGATGCGGGTCATGAAAAAATCCATCATTGACTTATTTTAAGTCATTTTTGTTGTTTTTATTATTAAAAACACTGCGTATCATTTAAAATCTGAGTCAGATTCGTTGTGTGTGTTCACATATTAAACCAATAAGGCCAATTCTGATTCACGCAGCACTTCACTTGTGTCGTTTCTACTTCACCTCATTTTGCTGTTTGAATGAGTCACAGGTGAAAGCTGCACCTCTTCCAAACAGCCACCGGGGGGCGCCATTTCCCCGTCGACACCTCACCGTGCAGCCTGCGACAGATCAGAGCGTGCAGAGCCAACACGGCTGAATGAACGTGTGTTTACTCTTTCCTCGTGTTTTCTGTCATGAATTCATGGAGATGCGTCGTTTTTCTTGTAGCTGAACGTGTTGAAAATGAGCCCCCGGGGGGGTCGTGATGTGCTGACTCACCAGCTGCCACAGATTAAAAAGGTATTTAAATATTTCAATACAAACAGAGAAAAAAAACACCAAATCTTGCTTTTAAAACGTTACTTCAGTTTTTAAAAAGTATTTTTTTTTTGCGCAGTCGAGTCATTTTGTAAAGTGAACACTGTCTGAGTTTTATATATATATTTATATTTATATTTATATACACTGCATAATGGGATTATTATAATTTATGCATCAGTGCATATGCAACATTTTTATGTGCTCGTTGGTTCAGATTTAACTATTTTTAACCAGTCTGTGTTAAATAATTAAACCCAACAATGCGTCATATTATAAATTTTATTCATAAAATCAGATTTTTACACACAATAATGTAGGTAAAGAGGAATGGAAGTAGGTTTGTAAGGCAGCAGTGGATGGATGGAGGCTGTGCGCGTGTGTGCGGTGTTATTCTACAGGTTGGTCTCTCTCTCTCTCTCTCTCTCTGGTACTTGTCTTGAGTCAACGCCCACTCTGCTTTCCCATATTAATATGCAGCAGTGTGTTACATATATATTATAAACAGCAAAAAAAACTACATACAGGGAGCTACAATCGTCTGAACAAACCCCCCCTCTCTGCGCGTCACCCCCGGAGAGAAAAGTCACTGCAAACAACCAAACATTACGCCATCATCTGGTAGGATACCTTTCTTTTTATTATTATTATTTTATTTTTTCTGTCATTTTTCTCTTGTTTTGTTTGGCTGATTTTGTTTTTTTTAATAATTATTTTTTAACTGGACTGACTGGTTGCACGCTCTGCTCTGCTCTGTCAGGCTCTCTGCAGCTGCCGGGGCTGGTGGGAGGACGTCGGCACTGACTGCAGCGCATTGCGATGATGAGAGGGAGAAATCTGCGATGCCTGTACGAGCTGCACGCCTGAAGCCCACAGCAGCAGCAGCAGCAGCAGGAGCAGCAGGAGGAGCAGCAGCAGCAGCCTCCTGTGCGGACAGAGTGCAGGGAGGTGCTGGTGGAGTTTATGCGCACACCTCTTGACGCTGCTACACCAAGAGGGCCGAGGTGTCTCTGCAGCGTCGCAGCTTTTCACAGGGATACCGTCTCGATACGTGACTCCGAGCCCGGATCTGCCCTGGCTCGGGATCTGAGAGGGAGGGGGGTGGGCCCTAGCGCGGCACCCCGCCCGTCTCTCCTCATTTGGACTGCAGGGATAACGACCTAAACCGTGATATCCCCGCACAGGAGCCACCGAGCAGGTGTTGGTGGCAGCGCTGTCATCGTCCGTGCAGCGTCTCCTCCATCCCGCACCTCTGCGCCAAAGGTAAGCTGAGTGCTCTGCCGGGGATGAAGGGACAGAGTAGGAGTCCATGGCTTCCAGCAGGGATGCTGATATTGATGATGATGATGGTGATGATGATGACGATGCTCAAAGCAGCTGAATCTGTCATTAAACAACCGCAGCGTCGGCTCGCGCGTATCGTGTTCTGCTTTTCTTGTGTGTGTTTGGTTTTTTTTGCACTGAGGGAATAAAATGATCGATATTGGTTTCATGCATGCGTCTTGTGAAAGAGATGCATGAAAAGAAAATGACGTAGGGAATTCCCACAGTAATCCAATAGCGAGCGATGACACCTGCACATTCCGCTAGTGCGGTCCCTATATGGCCTGCTCAGTCATGTGCGCAAAGCGGCCGTGCGCGGCCTCGGCAGCGCGCAGATTGACTTGAAATGATTAAAGTTGGAGACAAATTGTTATGTAACGTGATTTCGCTGACGTGATCCTGCCATGAGCGGGGTTACCTTCACGTCTCTTTGGTTGTGGAGATGGTGAGATGCCCATAAGTGGAGAGCGTGGCCCGTGTTTACATTCACGCAAACGGGTGTCACTCAGCTCAGACTTGAGACCCTGCTGGCGTTTTTCCTATTACATCATTACCGTGTGGTCATAATTCATATTGGCTGCTGAAGTCTGATCATATAGACCTGCATTTATTCTGCATCTGGGATCTGCTGTGGTCGAAATCTGCAAAACTGCAAACATGCAAAGCTTTCCTGAAAAAATATGATACAAATCTGTTATCTGAGACGAACTGGAACAAGCAGAAATACAGTTTTGTAAGATTTTTTTTTCCCTGCAGATCATCACAAAATAAAACCAAATTTTCCTCACTTGACAGAATTCGACAAGGGGGCAGAATTGTGACTGTTTGGATGTGACACTTCTGATGTTCGTGTGTGATATTTGATGAGCAGATGCAGTTTGAATTGAAGCGTTCGTGTTGTGGATGGATAGATATCATGAAGGAAAAGAGGGCGAGAAAAAAGGGGAATCCAAAACTCTCTCTTGTGCACAGAGTCAATAATTACCTGCTGCACCTTAGAATTAAGAGCAGAAGGTAAGAAGATGAAACTCTCCTTAACTTCACCACCTTATTTTTAAAATTACACCCTTTAAACTGTGCACATGTGCATGTTCTGCACATTTCAAATGACAGCAGCAGCTATCTTTTGCCCCGTTTCCCTGACGTATCACACCTCAGCGTCCGTGCTGAAGAGATGAAGGTGGATGGAAACAGTGAAAATAATCACAGTGAGAATCCATCATGACATAAAACCTGAGCTTCACTTCAGAAGAAGAGATGTTTGACGTGTTTCACTGCTGAGAAATGAACTTATATTTGTTCACACACCTGCAGAAAAGTTCATTTTAAACATGTAACTGTTTATTAAAGCCACTTTGGACTCGTCAGCCCACACAGGTGTGATGTGTCACATGGTTTACCTGATGAAAGCTCCACCTGAGGCCGTGTGGCTGTGAACGCTCGTGTGAGCAGGACCGCTGACCTTCTCTTAAATCTGACTGGCTCAGATTTTTATTCGATTTCCAGCAGTCTCATCAGTCAGAGGGGGAGTGGGAGTGTTTTGGTGTTTTCCACGGCAGACTTTTTGACTTGTAGCAGCAGGAAAAAGATGCAGGTGAAACTAATAACTATTGTATAGTTTTATTAAAGGACAGCGAGGCCACAAACACTGCTCCAGTTCAGTTTCTGTCTAAATGAAAACACTGAATCACAGCTGAGCGTGCTGACCAACACACGCAGATATAAACCTTCACTTTAGAGCCAAACGGACCAATTAGAGGCCTGAAACAAAACTATAACCAGCAGGTTAACTGCAGCAGGAGCTTCTTGTTCAGCCGTCGTTCATTTTATTATTTACACCTGTGATTTTTTTGGTTTTAAAGCCTTTTGTGAATGTTGTTGCAAAGGTTCGTGCTGATCGTTGTATCAGTGTTTTGATCCGTCCTGCAGCTGCAATGCAACATCCCACCGAGTCGATCCGACACATTCGAGTCTTAGTTCAGTCAGCAGATACAAAATGACTTTGATATTTAACACAAGATCTTAAAACTTTGGCTTTTTCTTTATTTTAAACCAACCAAAACGCTGCTTCAGAGGCACATACTGAAAACTGCAGAGTATTAAAGACAGACAGTGAATTCTGGTTTTTATCTCTGCCATGACGGGATGTTTACAGAGACTTTCAGCACGCTGGTTGTTGTTGTTCTTGATTTTAACAGAATCCAGGTTTCTCATCATCTGTCAGCTGGTGTTTCTGGATTTCTCACCGTCTCAGTCGCTCGGTTCTGCAGCAATGAAGAAAAATCAGAAACCTGGATTTCACGTCCACACGTCACAGTTTCCTGATGATATTTGAGTTCTCAGGAGTGAATCCAGGTCTATAAAAACTGGGACATGATGCTCATATAAACATCACACTTATAATGCAGCATCGGCACCAGAAAACGACAGCACGTTTAGTTTAACACATTTTATTTGGGTTTATTAAGTTCCTGCACGGCTGCGTGTGTTTAAACACCAAAGTTTCCTCAATACATGAACGTTTCTGCAAACTTCAGATACGTTAAAACTGAAAGTTTCTTTACATTCAAACTTTATTTTTCCTCACAGTTTAATTTCCACTTGAATGTCATGACAGCGTTTATATTCAGTTGCTTAAGTTTAAAGCCAAAAAACACTGAGTCAGGGTTAAGAATTGTTGAAACATACAAATTTAATGAATCTATTGTTTGCAGAAATGTAAAAATGACAGATTTTTACACACAACATGTCACTTTTTACAAACTTCTTCTGTTAAGTTTTGTAGAAAACAAGTAAATTTTCCCAAAATTACACGTAAGGTCTCCAGAAAAAGCATTTATTAGCTATTAAATCCGACACTGTTGTGTTGTTTTCATATCAATACTTCAAATAACATCCAGTTTCTTAATGCACCTTTAATAAATCAGCATTTATTCTGTTTTTAAAGACAGTTGTTTTGTTGTTTTGTGTGATTTGAGGCCTGCTGGCACCATGTGAACTGTAATAGTTTAACGTATCGATGCGGTGAGAAAGAGATTAATTATCAAATTTAAAAAGTGTCCTTATTGATACAGGTGACTTTGCAAGGTGCCGCTGACTTTACGAAGTGTGAGACGTTTATGAGAAACTCGGTGAGTCGGGGGTTAAAAAGGAGTCGTGTCATCCTGAAGTGATGTCACCGTCTGCTTCATGTGGAGGTCATTATTTTTAATCCATCATTAACCCTTTGCCATCCAGTCGTCCCCTGAAGTCACTTTAAGGTTCTTTAAATCATCTTGTTCCACACTTTATGGCTGTATAACATCTTCCTGTTCTAACTTTTCATTAAACCTGTTTGAGGTAAATAATTTGTGACATATCCTCCATGTTTTTTATGCAATATTTCATCAAATTGCATGTTTTGTGCATCATTTCATGTACATTTCCACCACACTCAGCCTGTGATGTTACGCGTTTTGGGAAAGTCTGTGGTCTCCACTTGAATTTTAAATATAGTTATGTGGGTTTTGTACAATGTGCACTTGCTGTGCTCACTAAATATGTAATGACTGACCCTTCAGCCGTTGCTCCAGATACGACTGCTTGTTAAATATGGGTTGAAATGAAAGGGAAAGAAGAGTCTGTTCAGCAGCTCAAAATACCTCCAGCACATCCGATCATTTTACTTTTCCACACGTCTCTAAACAGTTTTTATGCCTTTTATAAATCTTTCTAAACTCGGAGAGGGTGATATCAATCCGTCCTCTGGCGTCAGTGCCGTTTTTCGACTGGTCGAGGCCCGTCGTGGGGGGATACCTCCCGAGGAGTGACTCATCCCAGACATGTACACCCGGGGCGATGTGTTTAGAGAAAGACTGGGAGCGGGACAGGGCAGCACTTTTTCTGGGAAGTGGGAGCACTCTGGCACCGACCCTGAAGCCTGTGTTCTCTCAGAATGACTCACACAGCTGCAGTGTGAGTCGTCGTCAAGTGGACCGCTCGGTCTTCATCCACCTTTTTTTTTTTTAATGTTGGTGCTGTGCGAGGACGTAGTTTTGTGAAGAGAATGTATTTTCATCCTGTGAGTCAGAGACGGTTTGTAAAGCTCGAACAGAGGTGGAAGAGGCACAAGAAAGAACTTGTACTGAGGTGATAGTTGCGTTACATCAGTGTAGAAATACTCTGTTATAAATATTAGTCATGCTTTTACGTTTTTACTCAAAGATTCAGTGTGTGTGTGGTATTCAGTGGCATCTAGTGGTGAGGTTGCAGATTGCATCCTACTGAATGCTATTCCGCTTATTCTCCCCTTTTAAACATGTGAGTTTCAGTGTGTAGTTTGTCCATTCTGGGCTACTGTAGAAACATGGTGGTGCAACATAGCAGACAGTGAGTTTCCAATCAGGGATCAATAAACTTTTATCTTAATCTATAATCTTAGTTTACTTGTTGCTTTTTTTGTGATATTAAACTAAATCTGCACTGTATCTAGTAACAAGTTTTCAATTTAATGGATAAATAAGTGTGAGATTTGCCTCTATTTAAAAAACAGATACTCAAGTAAAGTAAAAGTACATCTAAAGTAATTGTATTTAGTTACTTTTCACCCATGAAGCCTGTTTAAGAGAGTATTTGGTGTAGCACATAATGCATCTTTGTGCTGGTTGTGTGTTTTTTGCTCTTAACTTTATGTGTCAGTGAGGCACAATAAGACCTCATTGCCAGCCTGTGTGTGTGTGTGTGTGTGTGAGTGTGTGTGTGAGTGTGTGTGTGTGTGTGAGTGTGTGTGTGTGTGTGTCTGCGTGCCAGCTCCCCAAGGTGCCCGTTCTGTCAGGCTGTAAAAGTGCAGCAGTCACCTCCACGGGGGCACAAAGGGGTGCCTCTGATGACACCA
>JAQMCX010000011.1:22640190-22680303 GCA_029814765.1 Acanthurus leucopareius | reverse complement strand
AAAACAACAAACAATTTAAAAATCTGACACACACACACACACACTGCCAGGACATGAACTTATTTCAGTGGTCAGCATTGTGACAACTTATCATAGGAAGTGGTATAAAAGCAGTAGAGATATAAAAATTGTGTAATTAATGACGGCTGAATTCCCTGTAGTCCTTTTAAGCTTGCTGGCTCACTGACACTTTACTGGATTACACAAAGGTATCATTAATATTATTAAAAAGTGTTCGCTCTTCCTTCAAATTAAAATACCTGCTGTGAAAAGGGTCCATCAGTGACACGATATTAAATTTTATAACTCCAGCAATGAAATTTGGGTCATATTGCTACATCCAATAAGCAAGTATTGTAGATTGACCCCTATTTTAATTTAATAAGCTGTATTAATGTATTAATGCTGCATAATAATAGATAATAAAAATCTTTACTATTACTGCCAAAGACTTCCGCATGATTGATTCGTTTTCATAGATTGTTAAAAACTAAAATTTTGGACTAAAAGAACCCAGAATATTATCATGTAATGAGCTGATTAACTGAATGTGAAGAGTAGCATGTTGTGTTTGTGGATCTGGGGTCATTTTAAAATTTAGATTTTACAAAAAAAATCGAAATTAGAAAGGAAAATCTGCTGATTAACATAAAAAATAAAGTGCAACATAAACCAAGACACTTAGCCATTAAAACCTCATTAAAAAACGATAAGTGAATGAAAAATCCGAGTATTTTAATGTGATATAGGGTGGAAACTGCCCTTCACTTACCGCCAGTGTCCACTAGATGTCGCCAGACGTCGAGTTTTACACATGAAACACACCGACGGGCTCTTTTTTTTTGCATTGCCATGCGACAGTTTTCCAACTGCCAACATCATCCCCGGACCGACTGCGCATGCGCACGACGATCCCATTCTTGTCCTGCAGGCAGAATTCCGGGTGGAGAGTGAGAGAAAGAGAAAGACTGAAGAGATTGGAGGCCGTTGATTGTCTTATTTACGGCGAGAAAAGACGAGCTGTGCGTCCAAACCAGGTGCGGCGTTTCAGCAGGATATGGTGAGTGGAAATATGGAGGATGTTGGTCCTCCTCCTCTGCTCCTTGTCACATTTTCTCCTCTTTGTGCCGCCTGGCTGTGAACTGACGTTTCATTGAAAGGAAGGGCTTCGCTACAGGGGCTAGCTTTAGCTTTTTTTTTTTTTTTTTTTTTGTACACCCAACACACCTACTCTGTCTGCTAACGTTACAACGGGCACCGGGAGGGTCAGCCGGATGTGTTGAAGGTAAACAAAGGAAATAAATGTGTCATGGCAACCGGGGTAAAAATCCACCGGAGGCTCGTTTCACGGTAGCGGAGGCTGGAGGCTGTCAGGGCGCCGCTTCGTGGGGCTTTGCTAGCAGTGATGGTCAGGCTGCGAGCTAGCTGGAGCTCAGCTAACACTGTGGAAAAGCTGGTGTTTTGTGTGTGTGTGTGTGTGTGTTTGGGTGTGTGTGTGTTAGTGTGTGTGTGTCATAACATACCCTGAGCAAATCAGTGTGACAGAGGTGAATGGCTTAACAAAAGGTGAGAGTAAGTCTGCTGTAAATTACAAAGAGGATGACAAATTCAAAAGCTATTTTTGTTTATTTATTTTGATAATTTAATCAATGCAACAGATTTAAACGTTACAGACTTTTATTCATTTTCAAGGTTTAAGTTTAAACGTATATAACAGACCTAATTTGCTAAATTAATGAAGTGTATCAGGCCAGTTTAGTTTCTTTTAACCCTAATATTTAAATTTATGAGATACAAACACACATGAAATCAGTCTGTTTTATCCGTTCACTTCCTGAATTAGCTTTCAGTTTGAGTAAACCCTTTGCTTTTATTCTAGTAACTATCTAATTCTTTATTGTCCCTCATAAAATCATAAATTACTCAATTTATCTACACTCCTCAGTTAACAGGTATGACGGGAAACGTCTCAGTTTTCATTTTGTTGACAGCATGCTAGCACCTTTAATGAGAAAGTGATTCACACATTATGGCATCAAGAAGGTCAGAGTCCAGGGCAGCTGGTCCATATCTTGTTGCTTCAAGATTTAGAGGTTTGATTTTCACTTCCCAGAGCAAAGACACACATCTGATAGGGGTTGTTTAAGCATTCCTTTCTGGTAGATAATCTTGGCACACAAAAGCCTTTGGTTTGGTTATTTAAAAATAAAAAAACAAGGCCAGTCAGCATATTGTTAGAGCAGTTTGACACTGGAGCAAATAAACACGACAGTGATGCATTGTGTCTTGTTCATTTGAAGCCGCGACAGAAGCTCAGCCCCTCAGCCCCCATGTTTCAGAGCTGTCAGAGATGGAGGGGGGGTGTGTGTGTTTGGGTGGAGGAATTAATTCAGATCCCCCAGAGTTCTTTTGTTTTTAAAATGTTGACTTGCCTGCAATTATTAATTCCTGTTTTATGTTTTTGTTGTTTAAGCAGCACTGGTTATAGTTCTTCTAATTGGCTGCTAGTTTATGGCTCAACAAGAGTAACTTTTACAGAACTTTATTTAAAAATACCCATGGGAATAGGAGCTTAACTACACAATGACCTAAAGTATTTGGACACCCAAACATTAGACCCGTTTGTGATGTTGCAGATCTTATTCCCGAACCACGATCACTAATCTGCCTGCTTTAACAGCCTCAGCTCTTCCGGTAAGACTTTCCACAAGATTTTGAAATCTGGCTGCTCTCACTCGTTTTCAAGAGGATTAGTGAGGTTGGCCACTCATGTTGGGTGATAAAGCTGGCGCTCAGTTCAGCCTAAAGGTGTTGGACGTAGTTGTGGTCAGGATTCTGCCACACCAAGCTGGAAAAAACATGTTTTTTGTGCATTGTCATGTTGAAACAAACAAACAGAAAAAAAGCATAATGATTGTTGTGGATAGAAAATATCTGCATACATCTGGCCTCTTCATTTTATAAACTCATAAAGTGTGAAATGTTGAAGAAGACACTAGTAGCAGCAAACAGTAGTCATGTTATTGAAGAAGAAATCTGATAATAATGTGGATCCTTTCTGTTGTCCTCTCTGCTCCTCCAGGGCTCGCCAGGCCAGATCCCGGGACAAGACATGGAGCTCTAAGCCAGCCCTCTCCATCCCTCTCCATTTGCTGCCTTGCACGCTGCTCGCCAAAACCACCTCCTCTACCCCTGCTATAGCGGTTTGGCTCAGACTCCTCTTAGAGAAGAAGGGGGGATAAAGCCCAAGTGGGAGGGAGTAGTAAACTTTCCCCAGCTGCTGTCCAGACACACACATGCTGCATTGCTGCCATTCCCCAAGCCCTGCTCCATCCATCCCTCGGGCACGGCCACTAGCTTGCTAGCGAGCTAGCACTTCACACAAAGAACAAGGCCTGTCCGCTGGGATAAAAATACAAGCAGACTGTGTACACTTGCCTCTTTTTTTTCCTCCCTTTTCCGGGTCACCCAGCCACACACTCATTAACTGGGGCTCCTTTTGTTAAGCTGTCATTCCCGCTGCTTTGAGCGGTGGAGGATCGCTAGTCGACAGCCAGTCAGTCGTTCAGCCAGCAGACTGAGGAAGCCGGAGGGGTTGGTTATCAGAGGCCAGGATGATGGAGCCCAGCATGGAGAACTGTTTGGCCCAGGTCTTGCAGAAAGACGTGGGCCGACGGCTGCAGGTGGGCCAAGAGATCATTGATTACATATTGGACAAGGAGAAATCCCACGATCTGGAACAAGATCAGACAGTTTTGGACAAGTTGGTTGACGGCATCGCAAGCTCCTGGGTCAACTCCAGCAACTTCAAGGTAAAAACTTCACTGAAGCAGAGGATCATGGGACATGAGCAAACTGTGTCCAGGTTTCTGCAGCCAGCTGGTTTAAGCCTTTACAACAACCAGTGTAGCTTCATAATTCAATCTTTACATTTAGACAAAAGTAAATTAGCCTATTATCAATTAAAAACTAATTTTCTATCCCCTTAAATGTTCTGAGACTCTTATCTGTGTAAGAAGGGATTTGTTGTTTCAAAGCATGCCAAAGTTTTTGTTTTGCTTTTTGGTTTATTGAGAAATGTCTCCTACAGCTCACTCAGCTGTGAGTTATGCCGCCTGAGATAAATAGTTCAGTGAATTTTAATGCTTATCTGATTTCAGAGGCTCAGATCAGTCGTTTAGATACGGTTTGTTTTCACTGACAGATTTCCATGCATATAATAGATACCACTCTGAGAAGACAGAATTATTTGTCATTTCCCTGCCTGTAAAATGAACTTCACTATCATTGTGCAGTCACATAATGGCCCTTTTCTAGTTTGTTAGAGGAGGAATTTCCAGTTTTTCTGACTGTTTACTGTGTAGTTAAGTGAAATGTTCTCAGGCAGGCCGAGGCTAATAACAGCATTGTTTCCATTCACCAGGGCTAGCTTAGGTTTTCCTCCTGTGATTGATTGTGCCTTTTTTTTTGTGCTCAATCTAGAGCACAATTTTATCTGACCCTGAATCATGATTACATCAGCAATTCTCTTGGTGCAACCACAAGTTGCCTTCTCTGCCATGTCTGTAGGAACATGTTTACTGAAGCTCTGATTTCATGTCGGGATATGCTGCTTTTTGCTCTATGTGGGCCTTAAAAAGTGAGAGATCTGCCTGAACAAAGCCATGCATGCCCCCAATGCCCTATATACTGTGTCTCAGCAGGAATGAGGAAAGCTATAGCTGTATTTTTTTCTCCTAGTGGCTCTGCAGTCTCAGTCCTGTGATGCTATGTTGTGCCGGGATGGTGGTTTTTGTGTGCTGCAAAATTATGATGTGTGTTTCCACTGCTGTGTTTTTGCTCAGTGAAGTCTGGCACAGGAGCCTGAGAGAAATGGTGATGCGAGGCCAGGGAGAGTTTGAAATGTGTGTTTAGAACATGGAGCAAAAGAGGTTTAATTGGATCTGGCCTGCTTACAACTAGAAGGTACTGGAAGGCCCAATCCTGTTCCTGATCTGGGGCTTCACAAAGAGGGGTCAATACTTTTATAGCAGACAAACCTCCCTGCACTGTGCCAAGCTGAAATCTTGTGTTATTTTGGGCATATATTGGATCGTTTGTGATTCTCTCTGCAGAATTTGAAGTAAAAAAAACACAGTTGTAGCTTTCAGAACTGTTTAAAAGATGCAAGGTTAGAGGACTGCAGCATTGTGTTCGTGTTTCTATTGTGTTTTTATTTTTTTGGGTGCTATAAATCTTGTGAAGACCCAGTTAAGTCATCCTGTCAACATGTCAGAAGCAGGTGATGATGTTTCCTCTTTCTAAGGTCTGATAATGCTGGTAGACAAAACACATCTCCCCTTTTTTTTTAGTGGCACCGCTCGTGTTGTTAGCCCAACAGAGGCAGTGCAGGCCTAGCTGATCACTTGGCAACTAATGTGGAAACTATTTAGTTTTAGAGAAGAGAGAGAGAGAGAGAGAGGGGGTGATGAATTCATTCACCATAAATGGAGCTTCGAGTGGATGCCTCCAATACCAAGCAACTGTGTAAAGAAAGAGCTTTACAGTGTTTTACACTCTCCTAACCTAAACTTCAGAGTGCTGCTGAGACAGCCATTGTGTTGTCCCCGCTGCTCATACCTTCTCTGTTTAGATAACAAACATGGATTGTTGTACTGCCGACAAGTCAAGTGTAGGTGAAAGCTCTTTGCAGATGCACAGAATCACTCAGCGTATCCATCATTATACAAGGAAGGAGCTCTACAACATGTCAGACCAGCCATTTAGTTAAGTGTTGGACCATCACATAATCAAAGAGTAGGCACGGCAATATTGAATCACTGAATAGTCTTTTCATATTTTCACAAAAATTGACGTTCTGAGATCCTACTAAACTTGTCTAACTCGTCTAATGTTGAATGTGTTATCACTTCCACATCTCTTTCCTACGACCCCTTATAAAAACAGATAGCTGTGTCGATACGCCGAAGTTGAGCACACTTGTATCTGTGTGTGGAGTGATCAGCAGTGTCTTCTTACAGGACTGGACTGATCGGTGTTGCCAGGCTGTTCTGACTGTCTCTAAATAGAGGGATTGATGATTCATGTGCGTGCAATTTAAAATGCAAAAAGTCACGTGTGCTGTAGATCTGCACCTCTTGATGCAGTTGTCATTTTCCAAAAGCCGTCTCCATCTCAGGGTGTGTCAAGTCAGCAGCCACATCCCAGCTGCTGAATCAACTCTAAACAAGACTCCACGCACCCAGTGATCGTCTCAGTGCAGAGGTGTGGTGTTGTTAAGGACGCTGTAATGAGTGAGCACGATTGTCAAAGGCTTTCTGAATTCACTGTCATGTTTTTTGTGTCATAGTCTTTTCCCAGGGTTTATTTTAGTCGTCTTGTAGTTGTCTGAGTGTGTTTCTGGGTGAATCTTCTCATGTTCTCCGCCCAACCCTGCTCAACATGTGAGGTGTTCCCTGTGGTTCATCCTCCTCTGTGCCTTGCAGAGACCACGCCCACCTCAGGATTCAGGCGTTAGCTGTATCCCATGAGCATCGGTGTGATCACATTCATCACACTTATGAATCACATCATTTATTCATTACATTTACATTTAATCACTATTATGCCATTTAATGCACTAAGCCGATCCCAATGCAGAAAGCAGGAGGTTTAAATATGCATCAGTCATTGTGCTAACGACACTGTCTGACTGATTTAAGAGGGCAGATTTAACAAAATAATATAATGACTCCAGATATTGATCATCCAAATGATTCTTGTAGTCTTCACCTGTAGTCATGCCTTCAGTTTTACATTTAAATAATTGCAAAGGCTCAAAAACAATAGCACTTTTAATTAAACTACAGCTTCCTCCTACTTATTTGAGTTCATGCTTTGATTTGAACAGAACATGATTGGGGCATTCAGAGAATTTTGATTAGTTCATTTTATTTTAATTTGAATTTCCAGAAGAAAAAAAAAAGGATGTTTGAAGGACACTTGGATTGAAAACCCTTCCTGTGTGACAAATTTAAGACCATCTTAAACTCACAATGCTGCAAGACCCCAAAACTGCAATAAACAAACCATAAACAAGATGTGATTCATATGTCGCTACCCTCTTCTTTACACCTTTCCTGCCTCCAGGAGACCGGTTGACCAGGGTGTTTGTCAGTGCCCATCCATCACGTCACCTCACCCCTACATCATTTTCATCTCCTCCCCTCCCTGTGCAGAGCTGAGCCTGGGAGCTGAGCTTGTTCGCTGACTAAATCAATGAGGACGGGCAGGACTGGTTTCAGGGTTGACGGGCCTCGCAGTGATCGCTCAGACAACCCGGTGCCACCTGTAATGTTGTTGCTAGCCATGTCTGGGCGAACCACAGGCGAGGCATCAACAGGAGCGTTCATGATGTAGGATTTTTTTGTCAGCGACCACCAGTGTAATATTGAAAGAAAAACTGGAGGTCATCTGGGAGACAGAACCTTAAATGTTATCTTACTTCTAGCTAAAGGGCCAGTTGAACAGCTGTTGTGTTTAATGTGTGTGTTTGAAGTTTGATCAAATGCTCAAAACAAGCTTTTACATATTTACTTCTACAACAAACTAGTTGTTTATATTCCCTCTGCTTAATACGTCTAAGCTCAAGGCCTTTGTTCAGTCTCGGTTAATTGAAGATGCTTCAGCAGGAGGCCGGCCCTGCCCCTCCTGCACTGTGCCCGCCCGCCCGCCCGACCGACCTCTCGTGGGGTTTCAGCTCGCTCGGCTGTAAGTGTTTGTGAAATGTGTCCAAGCTTGTGTTTGTCAGATTATGGGTAGATGACCGGTGCTGTCTTTGGGGAGCCATCGAGCGGCCTTTTAAAGGGCTTTTTCCACTTCTTCTCATTACAGTTTACTGTTTGGTTTGATATCGGGTGGTGATGACATTTCTTCTCGCTTCCTTCAACAGTAATGGCAGTTATCTGGTTACTGAGACCAAAAGCATTGAGACACAGAATTTGTTAATCACATTAAAGACCTCACCTGTTCTGTAATATTTAAGAGGTGTGATATAAAGTATTGATCTTAAATATAAACAATTCTCATTAATCGTATTACAGACATCAGTTTCATGTGATGTACTTACTTTAGGCTTTATGTAACTGGATCATGGTGGTACAATGTTGAAAGTAGCTCATGGGGTAAACAAAAATGTAAAAATGAGTGGACAGGAAAGTCGTGGCCTTTTGTTTGCAGTCTGTGGCTGAAGGGTCGACTGACCAGCTGACATGAAAAGACTGGAGGATGATTAGCTGTGTGTTTCTCGAACGCTCAGGCAGCTAAATGCTCCAGGGCGCCGCTGAATGACATCACTCTGAAGTTACACTCATAAAAGGCTGCTTCTGTTGCTCTGCAGGGGAATATGATGTTTCAACAGGATATTGTGCAGCAAATAATGTGGCCTATTACAAGAGAGACATTTGCCTCCAGCGACACTTTAAGTGCTTACCTTTGGAGACTTTGGTCTCAGCACTGCTAAATGTGACTCAGGTACCTGAAACAAGCAGAGGAAATGTAACTGTAATCCAGGATTAATATCTCTGATTGTTCAACACTTGATTGAACTCAGTAAAAAGACAATTTAGTTTTTATGATTTACCTATTTTTAAAAATATTTGCTTATTCTGAATCTGATGCCAGCGACATGTTTCAAACAAGTTGGGACAAAAGCAACAAAAGACTGAGAAAGTTGTGGAATGCTCAATAAACACCTGTTTGGAGCACTCCACAGGTAAACAGGTAACAGGTGACAGTATCATGACAGGATGTGAAAGAGGCATCCAGGAAGGGCTCAGTGGTTCACATGATTTGAAGGATGTTACATTCATGGACTCACTGACAGAACGTGTAAAACCCTCGTCATAGAAACACTGTAAATGACTCCAGGTGATCCCAATAATACATGGATTGATCCAAAAGACAGTCAGTGTGATTGGACTGAAATAGACCAGAAACTCTGGCAGCAGAATGAAGCAGTGCCAATTACTGAGCAACAACGAAAAAACCGAGCAGCAACACATGTGATTTTTTTTCTGCACTTTCACGGTTCACACTCTCCGTCTCGCAGGTCTCTCTCTCTGCCAGACTTAAAATTTACTCAGCAAACAGTCCAGATGGCTCAATGAACCTGCAGAGACACTGTAGTTTGACTCTGGAAAGGGCTGATGACCATCTCTGTTTGTTCTTCTCTCCCTCATGGGCTTTACTTAATCGATAGCATTTCTTGTTCATTTACTGCATCAGTGTGTTGTGTGTTAAAGGAGTGTGTGTGTGAAAGGGCCTCTGTGACTTTTGTCCATGGCTTTGGACAAACACCTACACACTCTTTTGGACACAAAACTGATGGTTTGGCAAAGTTAGTGGAAATCTTCGGAATCGGCATTTTTCACACATTATCTGTATGTGTTTAAAAATGTGACCCAGGCGCACTGTGCATGCTGGGTAAACCTCAAGGTCCATTTACAGAGTGAAGCGGTCATCTCAGCTTGAAGGAGGACTTTGGAGCCTTGGCACGGCCCCACATTAAATGTTAATCCTAAACCATGATAACTTTGTGGACCCTGGGAGAGCGGAGACTTGTGCAGAGCTCCGGGGGAAAGCTGCAGCACACAGCACTCTGCTGTCCTGATGAAAAGAAGCCTTTAAGATGATGCAGCACTCAATTTTTTACCCTTGCTATGACATTTAGCTGATTTACAAAACACAAAAGGCGCATGTGTGTGTGTTCGAGAGAGAAGTTTGTGGGGAAGAGGTGGTTGTGAGAGGATTTTTAGGTAAAGTGTGTATGCAGTGTATCATGAAAGTAGTAGTAGTAGTTAAAAAGTATTTGATGTTGTGTGATTGTGGTTGTGTGATATAGTTTATTGTACTGATGTTACTTATAAAGTGACTTACATCGTCAGTGACTTCTGCTGTTCACGTTCGGTCATGATGACTGGTTTTATTTTCAGTCTGGTTTTAAGGAAGTAAATATTCATTGTTAAACTTGTTGTGTAACTTCTCTGCTAATATCCACAACATTCAGGTCATATAATTAAGAAGTAAATATGTATTTGTCTATTAAAGCCTTTTAGCCCGACTTGCATGTACAGGGATTATGGGACAAAACAAGAGATTCTCAGGGAAACTCACGCCGACTCAGGGAAATCATGCAAACTCCACACAGAAAACACATTTTACTCAATCTTATATTCATAATTGGAAAGGAAGAGGGGCAGAGTTCTGCATTTGCTAATCTTACATGGATAAATTAGAAATAACTATGGCTTGTATTCCCATTTTGAACTAATGCGACAGCTAATAAGCCGCCCGTTGTGAAGTGAAACTCCCTTCCTGTGGAGGTTGTGTGTGTGTCCTCTGCAGAGTGTGGCTGTAAATGTTTGTTTGTTTATGTCCAACAACAGCAGACTCAGCTTGGCAGTGAGGCTGCACCATGATGTAAATGACGCAGCAGCAAGAGGGGAGGGGGGAGCAGGGAGAGGGAGGGGCAGCCACAGACAGAGAGTTTAGTGATGGACCTCCTGCTGATGTTAAAGCACCCAGGACCTGGATCCACACCAACTGGCCCCTTCTCTGCTTTTCTGTGTTGCATCTCTCTTTTCTGTTTATGCTGCTTTTTCTTTTTATCTTTGCATGTTATCTCTCAGTTGTTTTTAAATTCTACTCACTCTTTCACTCTTTCTTTCTTTCTCTCTCCACCACGTTACAACCTGTTTTTAACCCTTGTGAAACCTCCCAACTCCTTTGTTATCTCCCTCACTGAATGCAGTCTCTGCTTTCCCGGCCTGTTTAGCGAATGCACAGTGTAAAAGATGATCTCTTTGTATGTCACCACCATTGTCACCAGCAGCAGCAGCAGCAGCAGCTGTAAATCCTCCCCGTCCTGATGATCACCCCCCCATGGCTGCCAGTAAAAATCTGTCCAGTGGTGGGATCCTTTGCGGCGCCAGCTCCATAGTCATAATCTGCTCTTTTATTTAATCTGCTCAACTCAAGGATTTTTTTCCTTTTTTGCGAGCTAAGCTAGCAGTTCCGTGCGTGGCAATCCTCCATCTCACCAGGTCCCTGCATGTCATTTGACGCATGTGAGACGAAGTCTGATTTTATGTTCAAGCAATAATTTTTTAACACAATTATATATATTTTTAAATGTGTAAACAGATAGCATTTTTGTAGAAAAGTGATGCACACTTTCCCACTTAGTCTCCCTGAATGCTGTGAAAGAAAAACTGGATTTAAAATTCCATTTAGCAACAATCGGTTGGCAATTAATAAGCACAACTGTCTGGCAGATGGAGAGAGGAGATAGACCACTGAGTCTTTTTAAGCCGGGTCTGTCTGCCTCTGCTAGTTGACTCTCTCATTACAGCCCACTGAGAGATGAATGAGGGGCTAATAAATCTTATCAGCGCTACACTGAGGCTACAGCAGGCAACACAGCATTATATCCTGAGGTGACTAATGAATCTGTTTGGAGACTGACGGATGCCTGAGCCCTCTGATGCAGTTGTTTTGTTGGATAAATGAGAGTCTGACTTTGAAGTTGTGCCTCAGCGTAGGTCACTGGGCTCACACTTTACCAGATGAGCTACTTGGGTGCCACATCATGCGTTTAATCAAACATAGCACTTGAATATCAACTGAACATGCAAAATGTTTCAGGTCAATTAATTAGGAAAAACACATGCATGCATTGATTTGTTTTCTTGCTGTGTTGATATAAGGACGCGCTGTATACTTGATGCATCTTTAACCAAAAAGGAGAAATGCTACTGACTCATGCTCTGCTAAATAATTTGATATTAGAGGAGGAAATTTATCGTGCAAACATGATTTATTTGCAACAATAAAGGCTGAAAACATGGATCAACTGGGTGATGCAGCAGCCTGAAGAAGGTTTTGCTTTGTGAGCAGGGTTCTGCAGGTGGTTCACGCAGGTCAGAGTGATACTGAGGCAGGTAGACTGAGCTAAACTCACTGACTAAAAGCCTGCTTTAGGAGGACAAAAAAAGAAAACTAATGGGGCCTGAATAGATTTGCTTGGAACTCTTATTAAGGGAGGGCAGCAAATTTCAAAATAAAAGAGCATTTACAGACGTGACCTGACTTGCACATTAGAATTAAAAGCAGGAAAATCTCCTGAAGGGATGGAGAACAGAGAATGAAAGTAATGTACAAAAAAGGGATGGAGGTTAGCTTAGTACAGGCTTGTCTGAGCCGAAAAGCAAGGAATTGTGGGTATAATGACGTGGATATAAACATCTGATAGCAGCTCCTGCAACATATAAAAATAATAGAATGAGTAATGGTACTTTTTGGCAGAATTACAACAGTCTGGCCTTTCTGGCTGAAACTGAAGAACATCAGGTGAGGTCACAGTGAGGGCGGGATCACTCTGCCTCGATCGCTATGCCTTGTGATGTAATCCACATACTTACACATTATCCCAGTTTTTTCCGAAGCAGATGTACCAACTTTGAGTCCTTTCAGCAGGAAGTCACAGCACATTAAAGTTGTTAATAGAGGCCTTTTTGCGCTTGTCACAGTTATGTCCTTTTTGTGTGTTCGTGCCTGATAAAAGAACCTAAAGGCATCGATCAGCTGAGCGTCAGAGTGTGAGTTTGTGTTTTGTTCTTGTCAAAACTGTGGTCCTGATTGTGTGTGTTTGTGTGTTTACATCTCAGCTGAACTCTGCATCTCTAACAACAAATCTTTGGATGTTTTTACATGACTAGACACTGACTGTGCCACCATGGATAACCACCGACTGTCTGTCTGTCTGTCCTGAGCTTTCCTCTGTTACTCCACGACGATTTGTTCAAGCACAATGAACAAAAAAGCCTGGTGATTTGCTGCTGCAGGTTTTTTTAAAAATGATACCTGAAAATAAATTGCTGCAATTACTCACCTAGTCAGAAACGTTCAGTGGTGCAAACCTTGTCCCCAAAAGTTCCTACACTGTTGGAAAGTACTCCCCCTCAGGCAGGGACCTTCTGTGGGGTAAAATAAAGTCCCTGGAACTTAATTTATACCCTGGTCTCTGTGGTGGAAATGCACAGATTTCCTTCAGAAGTCTTCAGTCCCTGGGGAAAATTCCTGTGGTGAAAACGCAGCTTAAGTTTTATAGTTTCTGTTGCTATATGTTCTGCAGTGATCAATGCACATAACCAGGCAGATCCAGAAGGAAACCATGCTGCTTCAGATAATATAAACATGCATGCTTGGTTTCTAATCTCCTTCTTTCTGTCTCTTTGTGTTAAACTCTCAGAGGCCAGTTTAAGGGCCAATTATTCTCTTAAAATTCCTCTGTCTTGGAAAAGTGACTGGTTAGCAACATGGTGGTGCTAAAAGTATTTATTCTGCTCTAACTACTTTTTTGTGCAAGATATAAAACCTGCACTAGATTAAGCTCTAAGGCTGATCTGTGGTCAATTATGAATTTGATGTGGACATCGCCACATTCCCTGCTGTGAATCAGTTTTATGGGGAAGATTTGTTGCATTCAACCCACTTTATCTTCTGGTTTATTAAAGTCTCACCCTCGTAGCATGCAGCATGTGTTGTTCCAGCCACCCTCAGTCGGCCTCGGCTTTAATGTTGTCATTGCAGTTTCCTTTCCTCTGGTGTTGAACAGCGTAGCACAGACGCTCCTTTGTGTTGTAACAAGGCATGTGGCGTTGTCCTGCAAGGCAGATAACACTGCAGACTGGTTCTGAGTTTGTGTTTGCAGTACAGTTTCTGAAAGGTGTTGTAACACTACACATTACCTCAAAGAAGTTAAATATAAACCAAAGAAATAAAATCCTACTGCATGTTTTTGCAGTGTGCATGCAGTGCAATATGATATAATTGTGTGTGCATGTTGTATTTCTGAATATGCAGTTGGGAGTGTGTGACAGTTGTGTTTTTAAAAGATTAAAACAAAGAGAGAGAGGAAGTTGATGTAAAAGGAGTGGTATGGTCTGTTTGTATTGGAATAATAAAAGAAAGTGAACAAACAAAAACTGAACTCCGTGGTCACATTTAAATAAATGTCGGTGCAGTTTTGTTATGTTTTGTCGGTCTGTACATGGCGCTTGTGATGCTACTCTCCCTGCTCCTGAGTGACTCAGAAAGTCAAGACGTCCCACTTTTGTGTATAAAATATATACGAAGATAATCTCCTTCATCTTGGCTGTAAAAAGAAGCTGAGTATTTGTGCGTCAGTCGGTATCGTGTGCTTGAAGTGACACCCACCTGCTCCAGGATGCTGCGTCCTGCTGGGAACATACAGACATGTCACCCTCAGAGGAATGTGCAGTGAGACAATAACCCTGTTCCGCTTGATATAATCCTGGGATTATACTCTTGATATTCCCAGAAGTATTTTCTTTCAGTTAGCTCTCCTTTGATCTCTTCTTGTCCATGTCATCCTCCATGCCAGGCCGCATCTAAGCTCTAACAACCGTATCATGTTATCAGTTTGGCCATTTGTTCTGCTGAGTCAGCGGAGCCCAGGAAGGAAGCCACTGAGTAGATTGTACAGCTAATGTGCTCTGTCATGGTCCAAAGTGAGCGCTGTGGACGAGCGCTTTGTCATGAACTCAGAGGGGTGTTTTGTTCGACACAGAGGAGAAATGTCCTGGTTGCTTTCACATGACAAGGAAGCTCTGCTGTGAGGCCAAGAAGGAAGACTTTGCATAGTCACACTCTGTTTAGAGATCTCCTTTTATTTCCTGCTCCTCTCTTATGGTTTTCGTTCCCAGTCAACATAAGTTGGAGGCACTGCAGCAATGCATAAAAACCATTACTGATGATTTCTGGCTTTAGTTTGGAGCCTTTCGCTGACTAACTGCAGATGTTGTGCTTAGTTTGAACACTTGAGTCTCTGTGACTTACTTTCTCATGAAAGTTTTTAAAATTCTTCTTGTATCTGTGGCAAACCATAAAAAATGTGACTGAACACGTAGACTTCTCTTAAACTCATTAAGTGGTAATCACACCGACAACCACAGCCCTGCTCAAACACTATGCCACTAACTCTCCCTGCACACACCTGGAACCTTCTTTTAACAACCACCGTTTAAAACACCTGAATGCAGCGATAATTAAACGAAATTAAGGAACAGAACTCTGTGACCTTTCAACTTTGTGAACAGTGATTCAATTCACGTAATGTAACTTGACTCCATCTCACTTTATTTCAGTACAATATGTACGATGCAGTGGTTGCCATGCCTTGTGAAATGCGAGCACTCAGCACAGATGATCCTCTTTGCAGGTTAACCGTTCTCTCTGAGCGCTGCTTAAGGTTTTTCCTCCTGGAGACTGTTCACATGACTCTGCAAGTTGCCACACTGTTGTCACAACACTCGTTACCGCCTGTGCTCATGATTAGTTTGGATTTGTTTTTCAAGCTCAACACAGTCACTGTAGTTCCCTGTCGGCTCTGTGAGAGTGAATGGTCGTGAATGGTTTCTGACATCAGTACAGTGATGCACTGGGAATCTATCAAAGGTCCACCCAGCCCCCCACTCAGGATCAGGGCTGTTGGATCTGATCCGGGCTGACACTGTTACACCTATTACATTATATTTTGTCCTTACGGTGTAGTTTTGCTATCAGTCTTATCGTTCAGCTCAAGATATGATGCTGAAAATAATGTGTTTCTCTTCAAAGTCTGTTTAAAGAAGCAAGGTGACATCCTGAGGGCGACACAACCTGAAATGTTTAGTCGTAAACTGGAGGCTAAACGTTAAATACATTGGAAGACGATAACAGACTTTCTGTTCATAAACATTTCTCCGACACCTTCTACATCAACAACATCTGAATATTATACTAATCTGAAGTGTTGCAGATGCTATTTGATGCCATCGTTTCTTTGTTTAATAAATAACTGTTGTTAACTGAGTCCTGCTCCGTCTGTGACCTTTGTAAGTCCAGAACAAACCACCACTCCTCATTTCTGAGTTATCGTGTGTGAGCAGACCCACCAAGCCTTCCTGAGTCAGCTGTCTCTGCCTCCATGTCCAGTTGTTTTTGGTCGCCACGTTAGTTTGCTGCCAGTTTTGATTAAGACTGTCGTCTGCCTGCAGAGTGATGTCCTCCTCTATTCTGTCTGGCAGGTGTCTCGACAGTGCATGCATGGCACCGTCAGACAGCAACTGTGTGTTAGAGGCTTAAATATTGCAATTCTGTTCAAAAAAAGCCTCCGAAATTCATCTCAGCTCAGCACCTTGAGGTTCAGGTAGCTGAAACCAGCTACAAAGTGTTCATTTTAATGTGCTTAGAGGTTAAATGTCCTTTTAGTGCTGCTGTTAAGTGTATTCGGATTAAGCTTTTAGAGCGTGTGTGTGCGTTTGTGTGCATAAAAGTGTTTGTTTATGGGTGAAAGTGGCAGGGAAATGCATGCAGTGAGCAGCGGTCACAGTGTCCTCGGTGGACCAGACTCTCTCTGCTCTCTGTTAGTTTTGGTGAAAGTGTTTGTGTGCTCTTACACTCACACTAAAGATTACAGCATTCTCATTAAGCATTTCGAACATAAAGTTCTGGCCTGTCACAGTGTGGTTGTCCCACCCGTAACAGTTTATATGGTGTCTTGTGTTTGTCAGTGTGTGTTTGTGTTTTTTCCTGTGAGTGCGGTCAGTCGCTGTGTGATTTGCTGCTACTGTTTTTAGTCATCTCCTCGAGGCCAATGGGACTCATGAGCACCTCAGCTCGCGTCACTGCCCATCTCGTGGTTGCCGTCTGAAAGGGTACAGCTCTACCTCTAGGACACATCAAGAGAGGGCGCGACCAAGATCCATTCAAAATAAACACACATAAATCAGAATTTTAGCTGCATTGAGATTAGATTAAGAGAAATAAAGACTGTTTGTGGATTACAGAGCTCTGCTTTCTTCTTCACATGTTTTTAAACTCTTTTCCATTTGTGCTGGCCTCAAAGAGAAGAGGATAAAAATAGAATAAGACCTCTCAATATTTGGTTGCTTAATGCCACAGGCTGAGTATACCAGCATCTGACTGGAATCTGGTGGCTTTGGTGCAAGTTATCACAGCAATTTAATCATTTTTCCAGAGTTTTGACTGTGTTCTGTCTGTTTACAGTCACATAAGATCAGTGCAGTCGAGCTGGTGCCAACATGAAGACGTGTGAAGAAATTTTAGCAGTGAGAGAAGGTGCATGCTGGGAAGTCATCAGATTTAAAATAAAAAAGTTGGGGTTCTTTTAGTGAGCCAGTTTAAGCTGCCAACATTAAGCCCGATAGGAAACAAGGTGGTGGGAAATTAACAGTTGTAGTCAGACTGCAGCTGATAAGAAATGTGCAGCTTTCTGTCTGAAAGCTTATATGAAATGTACATGAAGCTGATGTTGCAGATGTGTCTTTTAGCTGTTAGTTAAACACACACACAGATGTGTTTTCATGTGTGTGTCCTCAACTGGACTGTTATAAACTTTTATCCCCGTTTGAGAGTTTCAGTCTCACATTAATAAAACTTAATAACACTTAATAAAACTGTCTCTGCTGGACTGTCGTCATCAGTGAAAACACAGTGAGAATCATCATTCCAGTGTGAGTTTAAAACATCACTTTGAATTTGCTTGAAGAGGTTTATGCTGCCAGTGTGTTAGCCTATTAGCTCACTTTTCACCTGCATTTTTCCTGACATATTTCTCATACAGTCTACATCCGTCCTCCCTCCTTCCCCTCTGTTGCACTCATTTTTTTCCTGTCTTCTGGCCTCTCCTCTGTCGTCTCACCTCCTCCTCCTGTCGGTTTTACGTCTCGTGCTGTAACTGACTCATTTGTTTACTACTGTTATCAGATGGAGCTAATGATAGGGCTGTGATCGTACCCTGATTGTCAAACCGTGTGCACACCAACGTGCTCTTCTCTGTAAACCATTATGCAACCTGAACAACGTTCCACTCAGCTGTGGTGTGTTCAGGGGTCAGACTGTGTTGGGTCTATACATGTAATGAAGCCAGGGTTTGTATGTGCCTGTTGACCTGTGTCTTTAATGTGCCTGACACTCCTAATATGATAATTTAGGTTTTGGTTGATGTCAGTAATTTTTTGGTGGCTTTTTTAATTTAATTTTTTTGCCGTAGTCTCTCTGAAAAAGCTAAACAGTGCATAAAAACATTTGAACTAAGTATCAGTGTCAGTATGTCCGGAGGAGGATGCTCTCCTCTCAGTGTTTTCACTGCAGGAAATCAAGCGTGCTGTCGCCTCTGAAGGAAATGATCTGGAAAAGACTGATGTGTGTGTGTGTTCGTGTACAGCTCTGCTTTCTGTGTGTGTCATATTCATTTCTGTGTCTTTATGTGTCTTCTGTGGTTCTGCGCTCTCGGCTTTTTTTCCCCCCCATGTTAAGTGTTTACTGTACATTTCAGCGTCTCGTTGCCACCATGCCTGGGGTTCAGAGCTCTGCTGAGCGAAGCTGAGTCACTGTGTGCTCGCTGCTGGTTAATCACACCTCAGGAATATGATAACACCATCGCCGCTCTCTCCGAATGCTGTAATAACACTGGACATGCCCACTCCATTTCCATAAGAAATGATTAAGCCACCAGACCTCTACAGTATGTTAGCTTGAGTCGAAGCATCCAAAGACTCTTCCCTCTTGCAAATTTTGGTTTATTTTGTGTCCTCAAGCAAAATATCTGCTTCAAATAATTATGCAGCTGCTTGATGATGAACTGTGGGAAACTGTGGCTGTAACTTCATACATTCAAATGGAGATTTTATACATAATTTTGAATGTCCTGCATAAAATCAGTGCAGAAAAATGTCAGAATTCTTTTGTTTTACGACCCTTGCCACCTGTCTGTGCCATCAGCAGTGAACATGCAGTGACTCTGTGTACCTAGACAGAGAAAGGGTTTTGCATAGAGGCCATCGAAACTTTTCATCTCAGATTTGCATGAAGCAGTATCACTCACTGGTCAATCACTGCCGATAAAGTAACCAAATCCGACCGCAGCCTGCTGCAGAGACACAAAAGAGACAGACAGTATTCTGCAGCACATATAAGCTTTCAGTCTCATGTGTCTTTATCTACAAACGTGGGCATGTCTCATCTTGTGTGATGGTTTTATTGAACAACCCACCAACAAACCAGGAAAAGGTGCACGTCTTTTGTTTGTTTGTTGCTTAGATAGCTGATGGAGATTAACAGAAGCTCTTTAATCAGCATAAAAAAAGGCATGCCTGTAAACGTCAACATCTGCCAGTTTAGATGCTGAAGAGCCTGAAACACTTTGGCATAGAAAAGGCTTATGAGCTACAATTAGAAGCTACAGTGTGATTTCTTTTGGACCTGAAACTAGACCCTGTTCAGACAGAGACCCGGCTCTATGGAAACGCCTGAGACATCAGACTCCAGTTATTATTATTATGTAATGGGAGACAGAGACAGAGGGACAGGTATGCTGCATAATCATAAAGCACTCTGCAGTAAACTACAGCCCTCTGTGTTCTCTGTCATTAACTAATTTTTGAGGAGGTAGAGTTGTTGCAGACAGCTCTGAATTGTTCTCTGTAAGGGTTCAGACGTAGGTGCATGATGTTTATGGTGCCGATAAATAATCGGCCAGTAATGGGACAGTTATTTATAATTAATGCATCTGGGCAGAATCATGCAGCACAGATAAGAGAGCCCAACGTGTCTTTGTTGGCGTGGCTGTATCTTACAGTCAGAGAGGAAAACAGCATGACTGCAGCTGCAATTCATGCTCCAAAGTAATTATATAAATTAGATTTGGTTAGATGAGAGCTGTGAAATATAAATCATCCTTTTCTAAAATACCAAAATGTGTAATTCATAAGTTATCGGCCACGAGAAGCAGGAAATTATTGGTCAAATTACTGGAAAATAAAACATGCATCCGCAGTTCTGTGCCATTAGATTTTCTTCTTTTAAACATGTTAAGAGTTGCAAGAATTTTTTGGCAAAATTTTGTGAAAGTGAGGCTTTTTGCATTAGAGATTGAGATGATAGTGTGGATCTCTTCCCTGTGGAAAAGAACAGCAAAGCCAGCTGTTCTCATGATTTAGAGGAAATCACTGCAAAGATGGCAACGTGTCTGTGCGGCTGTCGACAGTTGTGTCTGGCTTCCCCTTTGTATGTCTTTGTGTGTGTGTGTGTGTGTGTGTGGGGTGTTTCCATCAGTAATGAGGCTTCATAGACCGGCTTCATATTGAGCAAAGAGACAAGAAAGAAATCCTTGATTTAATTTAAAGGCTCCTCCACATCAGAAGCAGATGGAGGAACAGACTGCGGTCTGCTGGTTTTTCCAGAAGTTTTCAGGATGAACAGGCGTGTGTGTGTTTTAACGGACTGGGATTTATGTTTGTGGGTTAGTTTGGTCGGAGGTTGTTGGTCCCTGAGATCCAACTATCCTTTTCATTTCCTCTGCGAGTTCCTAAAATCTCATATCTGGTCAGTTTATAAGATCAAACAATGATTTTTTTTTTCTGCAGTGTGATTTATGTTGTTGTTGTCTGCAAAGTTGGAAAAGTGGCTTTTTGGAAAAATGTCCACCTGCCACGTGACGCCATCACCTGCAGCTGATTTACCACCCAAAACATGAAAAGATCCTCCACATAAACCGACAGATTTATGACCACATTAGCATTTTTACTTACTTTCATCGTCTTATCTCTGTGATTGAAGGGTTGTTGTTCTGACATGCAGCAACAAAGACGTAAGAGGCAGCAGGATGTCAGTCATTTTCAGTGGAAACCTGCGAGGATACACTAGTGTTAAAAGTGTAAAGATATGAAAAAAAACACAGAGAAAAGGTGTCCAAGATGAAAAATCAGATTCTTGCAAAACTCAAAAACTGTTTATTTGTCCAAGTGGAGCTTGTGTGTTAATATAGTGCTCATTTCATACAAATGTATCAGCTCAGGTTGAGTCAAAGGCAAGACACAACCTGCCTCCTCGGATTAATTTGCTCTGAACACACGATGAATTTGAAAGACTGAAACATTTGTGTTTTTGTAGTGATGAGACTGTGGTTGGATAGAAGTCTGTGACCTTTACGAGTCAATACTGTCTTAAGTTTGTACTCTGTTGTCACTTAGACAAGATTAGAAATCTTTAACTTTTACAAGCTGGACAAATGTCAGTCAGTGACAGAAATAAGTTTGTATTTCCAGACTTTGAACTACTTTTGTAGAAAGCTTAACCTTCATAGAGAGGGAGGAGTCAGATGATCATTTTAAGTGAGACGCTGACACTCGTTTTGATTCTGTCTTGTTATGCAGCCATTTATAGTGCTGCACTCGATCCACCTAAACACCTATCACATTCTCACCTGAGCATGAAAGATCATCAGTGAACTTGTTAACCCCAGTTTTTGCACACTGACCAGATGTTTAAACTCAGCCACACAGTCTTGTGTTTACTGCTGCATGTATTCACATATTACATGCTGATAGGCAGGTTTTCTAGAGACTTGAACACAGATCTCTTCGTAGCTTTGTGCCCACCGAATGTAGAGTTATTCTAGTTCAGGATGAGTGTAATTACATTTTTAATATCTGTTCATATACCTGTAGAGGCAGGACTCCTGAACAAACAGACTGTAGATGTGAGGAGCTGCAGAAATGAGCACAAAGCATGTCGGCTAGGAGGATTTGGGAAGGGATGATGTCTGTGATTTAGCTGTAGAGCCTTGAGGGGGGTCATGTGGATGTATTTTGTAATTTGGGGGGTCTGTGTGTGGATGACAGAGAAAAGGGAGTTAGCCATCTGTCTGCAAAGAGGCGGAGCCTGTCTGTACTCATCTGCACTGGACTGGACTGCGCTGTTCGTCTCCTCCGTTGAACTCACACTCACACAGTATGCAGTCGTTACCATGTTCCCTTTGTGACTCAACTTACCCGAGTTCAGAAAAGCAACAGAGGAAAGAAAGTTTTCCTCCAGCTGTCACACTCGAAAAGAAAGACCTCCTGCATCGACATAACCCCTGAGGGGCTAAACCAAAGATTTTAAATGACCTTTTCAAACTGAGAAGTAGAGTTTCTGTGAAGGTTTAACCAGTGTGAAACTCTGCTGATCCTTCTCAGAGCCCTCATCGAGTCTTTGTTTGGGCCTTGTCATCAGTCTAATTACTGTAATTCCCTCCAGTTGGAGAACAAAGGGGCCTGATCTGAGGATTAGGCCTGTGGACACCAGGCCTTGTGTCTGCTTGAATGCTCACTACCTGCAAGTGAGAGAAAGAAATCTGGAAAAAGCAAGAAAATACAGTGTGTGATGTCGTAAAACTGAGAGCAAGAGGCTGAGGCCTGAGAAGATCAGATCTAACAGAAGCAGTGTGAAGTTGCACAGAAAAAAATGACACTTTGCATATAAATGCTTTTTTTGGATGACATGAGGTAGAAAATAAAAATAACACGCAGCAGATAAGAGTTCAGTTTTAAATGTGATGTTGTATTGATGATAAAAGCATCCTGCTGTCACTTTGCTGTGCCATCACTAGGTGGCAGCAGAGTTGTTCTGTTTCAATGAGAGATTCTTTATTGTTCAGATATTTAGGGTTTCCAAAAATTGCACCGTTCTCTGGACAGATGTCCAGGTGATGCAGATGTGTTGTTATGGTGTCAGCAGGGCTGCTCTCACTATGCGTTCATTGAGCAGCTCTCTCACCCCATGACAAGGAAAGATGGAGGGGGAGGGGCCTGTGCATATACATGAATGTTTGATCGGAGAAGGTTCAGTCATGGTGCAGCAGTAAACATGTGTTTTTGGACTCTACTGAAGCCCAGAATATGTTCTGATACAACACTGTGAAGGATGCAACAGGCTAGTGTCATCCAGAAGCACATGAGAAGCTTACAAACATAAAAATGTCTTTTACCCATAATCCTTTGCAGGAGAGCATTTTTAATACAGCTTTCAGTGCACTTCAGGGTTGTTACAATGAATATTCCAACCATTTATGATTACTGACAACATCTATAAATGATAGATTTCAGTTGTTTTTGTTGTTTTTTGATGAAATATTATTTTTAAATTGCATTAAAATGAATAAATATATTTCACTCTGTCTCCACTAGGTGGCTCTGCTGGGCTTGGACCTCTTATCGGCCTTAGTGACAAGGTTACAGGAGCGATTCAGGGCCCATGTGGGAACAGGTGAGACTCAGATTTGTTCTTAGTTTCTTGTGAGACGTCTTTATTGTGATATTTTACACCATTTTACCTTTTCATCATTTTCTTTATGAAGCTAAAAGCTTTTTGCTTCAAGTGTCTGATCAGAAACTCACAGAGCTTTTCAACCCCAATTGTCTGTTTGTGTTTTGTCTTTAACAGCCTCACACAGTAAGCTGTGGAGACAAATACATTGGATTACATTTACTCAATTTTCTGTACTTAGTTTTAATAAGAATGGCTTCATTTACAATTCAGATCCCTCCTCCTTAATGTCTTAATGTGTTCATACTGAAAAGTTTGTTCAAATTTGGAATTAAATTTTCCTTTTTTTAAGTTTGATGTCGGATTTTTGTATTTGTAGCATACTTAACAAACTGAAAGTACAATAATTTGTTAGCAAGAAGCATGTTGGTAACACAAAACCTTGTTCCCACTCTGACTGATTCCTGCACAGCAGCTCCTGAATAAAGTTCATTTGTGTTCTCCTCACCTCAGTTCTGCCCAGCCTTATCGATCGATTGGGAGATGCGAAAGACCAAGTACGAGACCAAGACCAAACACTGCTGCTAAAGATCATGGAACAAGCTGCCACCCCGCAGGTACACACACACACACACACACACACACACTCATACACACACATGCACAAGCTTTTTTTAAAGGGGTCATTTTAAAGTTAGTTCAAGGTTTCAGTGCAAAGTTCTTCTGATCAGGAACTGTAATGAATGAAATTACTTCAGTCAAACTGTAGCTTGTCAGCTGATACCCTTCTCTTGATGTTTCCATGGGAACAAATCAAATTAGCCACAGACATACAACAAGTAATATCAGCATATTGATAGATTTACTCATTGTTATTTAAACTTTTTCTTTATTTTCTTTTGCTGTAATTGATGAAAGTTGGATAAAAAATGATGCAGAATTTATGGAAAGAGTGGCAGCAGGTGCAGCAGTAACGGAGCACATGTGCATGCTGTGTTGTTGCGTGTTGTTGCAGTACGTGTGGGACCGGATGCAGGGGGGCTTTAAGCATAAGAACAACAGGACCAGAGAAGGAGTGTGCCTTTGTCTCATCGCCACGCTGAACACGTGAGTCACACGCCTCCTTTTCACTTAACCTGATCCAAGTGGTGCACATGCAAACTCTACCTGCTCTCATAAATGTTTGCTGTTAACATCAAGATATTGTTCTTCCGCAGCTCACTTTTATTTCTCTTTCCTGTCCTTACAGGAAGTGTACGTCATCTGTTTACTGGGTTCATTAATTTTGATTCTTGTCTTCCAGATACGGAGCTCAAGGCCTGACTCTCAGTAAAATTGTTCCCCACATATGTAACCTCCTGGGCGACCCCACAAGTCAGGTATATCCCACTTATACTGTTTCTCCATCCTCTTTTTCTACTGTTTCTTTAATTTAATATTATTAATGATCACAAACAGTTGTTGCTCAAACAAATATTGATTCTCCTGTCAGTATGATTTTTTTTTCTTGCATCAGGTGAGGAGTAAATTTTAACGTCTGCAGGAAACAGCACTTCATATTCTTTTCTGCCCCTATTGGCATTATTAGATGGTGCAGCTTTATTTTAATAAAACCTGTCGCTGTAGATCGATGCATCAGAAGGTCGAAAACAGAAAAGAGTGCAAATATTAAGAAAAAAAGCTCCTAAATGGGTCATAGTAACAAAGGATTGAAGTAAAATTCCAAGAAGAGCCGACATTGTCTGCAGTTTTTAAAGTTTCATGTGTTGTTGTGGTCATCAGGTGCGTGACGGGGCGATGAGCTGCCTGGTGGAGATCTACAGACATGTGGGTGAGAGGGTGCGCATGGATCTCAGCAAAAAGGGCCTTCCACAGTCACGGTACGCTAACAGGAAGCTGCTGGCCTCTTCCTTCCTCCATCCTTTTCTGTTTTTTGTTCTCTGCATGTATTTTTGCATCATTTCTCACTTCTCTTACACTCCCTCACACACACAAGTGCACACAGTATATGTAGGTCAGCTGCTGCAACAGTGGTGAGAAGATGATGTTCTCTCATGTCAAGACAGAGTTAGCAGGTAACGACAGTATGATTCTCCCCCTGGTGGCAAAATGCAGAAATTGCAGTTTTAGAGCTCATTCAGACAGACTTTGGTTCAGTTTTTTTATTTTTTGGGGGGATGATGTTTGTTATATAGTTATAATAATGTTGCATCATATTAAGAGGTGTTTCAAACATCACGTCCAACCCGTTTATATCTGTGAGGGTTATAAAATGAACTAACTAAGGAGAAACTTCACATTCCTCGACCTGTTTTATCTCTGGAAATTTGTCCACGTCAAATGTTGTGATGATTTGTTTGTGTCATCACATGTTTTCATCGTTGCGTTGACTTTCAAGCAGACGTGAGTCGAACTGAGTTGCCCTGGACGACATTAAGGAATGTGTCATTTTCTATGAACTGGAGCTTTTTCAGCTTTTATTTCACACATACTGCAGCAGCAGCAGTGACTTTATGGCTTTTCCCTTGTGTTTGATATATATTTGATATCAGCTCAGAACATTCCTGATGATTTGTCGTCGCCTCTCTTGTAATCAGCCTCTGATCGAACCCTCTGAGAAGGATGCCAGACTGTCATTGGTCAGATTTGGACGGGCTGTGTTTCTTTCTTACATCTCATGCCAGCAAACATGTACAGACGGCTTCTGTTTTCTTTCTTTTTTATTTTCGTCCTCGTCCTTTTTCACACTGGAACATATGTCTCACCCCTCTCTCTCTCTCTCTGGCTCTGATGCCAGTTTGTCACCTGTGTGGCAGTTTTGGACGCCGTCTATTTTGGTCTTGGCCGTTTGTGCTGCACAGAGCAGCAGGAGAGCTTCTCCTGATGGATGGACGGTGCATTCAACAGCCTGAGGGTTCTTTTCACTGTCCGTCTTTATTCTGTCTGCATCACTTTTCTAACACTTTGCACCAGTGTTTGTTTTCTTTTATCACCTGTTTTCAAATTTTTAATCTTTTCTCTTTTTTTGTCCACTTTTTGCAGGTTGAATGTAATTTTCAGCAAATTTGATGAAGTCCAAAGATCCGGGAACATGATCTCATCCTCCGGCTCAGGTGAGTTTTCTGTCTGTGTTTCTTTGTTTAAATTTGCTGTTGCAGCTTGTTTTATTTAAACCTCAGCTCTTGCCTTTGTTTTTCATGTGGTATTTATATGGCACTTATCTTTTTACATGCATCCAATAATCTCAATGATCTCTTGTTTGCCAAAATGCTGAATGTTTTTGAACATTCCCTGCTGGGTCGCCGTCTGATTGCTCTTGTGTTTTTGTTGTTTTCCTCCTCACTGACGTCCAGCTCAGTGGTGATGAGGATGAACACATGCACTGTGAAAATCAACACCTCATCGTCTTAGTATGCTGTGGAATAAACTGAGGGCAGTCTGTGGGTCTGAAGCAGCTTGGTGGTTGTTTGCTATGCAGAGCAGCTCGTCATTCTAGCTTTCAGTCAGTTATTTCACACTGCATGTGGGTGTGTCAGCTTCCTTTTGGTTGATATGTTTATGTATCGCTGTGTGTGTGAAGGAAGACGGGGGGGCTTCAGGCCAGACGGACAGCCTGTGGCTGGAGGGGATGAGATTTCTCCACAGGAGCTGGACGTCCACTGGAGCTCTCAGATGTCCCTCTGAGGAGCCAAAAACCAAAACTGAGGTTTTCCTCTGAACGGTGTAAATGTATCAGGATGTGCAGGATGGAGCAGAGTTGTTTCTGTGGGTGTCAGAGGAACTGTGACCTCTGTGCAGGTGAAGTCACCCAGATACCTTTACTGCTGACTCTGTCCATTAAAGCTGACCACATGCATGCTGCATTTACAGGGACAACAGCTGAGTCAAGGAGAATACAGTTAGACAGGGCTCAGCATTTCAGTCTGCAGCATCACCCCCCCACCCCCCGGCTCCATCACTCCACAGCACTTCACACGTGGACTCAAACTGCCACAGCACCTTCATTAATTTTGCCACTCAGGAGCACTTGTTATCCCTCTTGTCAGGAAGCTGCGACTTGGCTGTCAAATTAAAACTGTGAGCAACATTTCCACCCGAAGTACCTGGTGCTTTTTTAGACCTCGTTAAGGGGTTTTTCTTTTCCGTTGTCTGCGTTTCCACCAGTCTGAAGAGCAGCCAGGATTTGCAAAATAAGTCTGCTGTATAATGATATATAATCATATATACATGGTGCATTTGTTGCATGTTTCCTTCTGTAACTTTATGTTGGTTTGTCAAAGCACAATGAGCCAAAAACGAGCTGGTTTGCTTCTGCATCATTTTTAATAATGGTAGCTGAAGTAAAATGCAGTACATGACCATGATTAGATGTGGAATTTATTGGAGAGTTGATCTGGAAAGTTAAGATAAATGTGCAAACAGGATTCACTTTAGCAGTTATCAGATATTGAAGCATCATATCCATCATGATCTGCCGCTCAGTTTCTCACAGACTCGACTCTGTTCTTTCAGAGCTGCTCCCAAATTGACTTTGTGACTCGAGATGATGACTCATTTTTATTCTAATGTGTTTGCCTCAGAGCTGAGAAGAATGTCTGGTGTTTATAAGAAGTGAGGATGAACTGCGTTGTCAAACAAGCCTCCAGCTCAGTTTGACACTTGTGCTATCAGATAAAATCTCACTGTACAGAAGAGAGAGAGGTGTGTTTGAGGGTTGAAGGGAAACTTTATGGCTCAATGTAAGTGGAAATCTACATTCACATACTGTTACTGTTATTATTAGTTTCTTTTGAATGGGATTTATAGTTTTAAGGTTGCAGAATTCCCAGATTCTGTCTGGTCTTTATTCGTGCTTTGTATGTGCACAGAGACTCTCATGAGACAGAGATGGAGGCAGAGGGGGCGGCTTTGCTGCGATGCTATGACACATGGGGAGGGAGGAGAGGGGAAGGGAGGGGGGAGGAGAGCGAGAGGTAGAGAGCAGAGATGTTGTAGAGGGATAGAGAGCAAAACAAAGCAGCCATTTCTGTAGCACTGAGAGGTAAACAGTGAGCAAGAGATACAGGACAGAGAGCGACCGAGCCGAGCCATCAGCAGCGTTCCTGGTGTCTTTGCAGCATGACAGCTGGAGAAGGTAAGACTGGAAACAGGAGGAGTTTTCTTCACGCTAACGTCAGGTCACATACATGTATGATGCAGATTTCAATGGCACATAGACTCTTCATCTCTCGAGCAGCTCTGTACGTGTTTGTGCATGTAAACGTGGCGATAGAGGATTGTTGGATGAGGAGAAAATAACAGTTTTAACCCTCTTATGTAATCCTTTTCTCTTTACTCTGCTGCGTATCCTATTCTCATTGGCATCTCCAGTCAGAGGACACAGCGTTTCTCCCAGCTGAGTTCAGTGAATGTCGTCGAGGTTTTTGTTTCGCAGTCTGAACGAGGCTGTTCTGTCACATTTTGTGCCTCTTGTTTGTCTTTCCTGAGGAAACAGTCTCGACTTCAGTCTCCTCCGAGCGCCTTGAGCGACAGCTCGCCTAAAGCATCCTAACACTTGTTTCATCTCGGCCCAGCGTCGGCTGAGAGAGTTGCTCTCAATATGTAAACAAACGACTGTCTATGATTTGCATCACTTGTTATGCAAACCATTCATCCCTCATGTAATCTATTTAATTTCACTTCACTTACTCAGTTACACTGAAATACTTTTGCCTTCTGCTGCCCGAAAAGCTCCTCTGTAAACTGTTACAAAGGGTTCATTTCATGGTCTCTTAATTTTATTTTTTGCTCACAACTATTCTTCTTATCCTCAAAATGCTGCTCAGTTAGCAAACAAGCATAATCTTTAGATCTGTATGTTTTCAAACTGGTTTTGCAGGTTTAATAAAACCAGACTTATTCTGTTATTCAAAGTGTCTCAGCAGTTTGTAGAAAGTGACAAAAAGAAACAGATGTTGTATGTTTATATGTGTCTCTTGTGTCCTTTCTGAACACATTTAAACTGAACACAGAAGGTTTGTGTTCATCTCTGAACCTGAGATTTAAAGTCGTCACCTCTGAATCACTTGTGATCAGCAGCACTTCAGGATTATTCTTCAATGAACTGAATACATTTTAAGCCTCTTAAAGAACAATGTGTCAGCTAGAACCTCCAAATTAAAAGTGCATGGATCAAAATCTCCAGATCTCAATGACAAGTTCTTTATTGGGTCGTTGTAGCTGTTTTTTAAAACAGCATAAAACATGTCAGATTTAATCCTCCACTAATGAACAGTTATTGATGGAGGATTATATTTCTGTGGTCTCACTTTGGCTTCTGAAACATCTTATTATTGTAACTGCTGACGTCTTCAAGTTGGACTGTTGATGTTTCAGGTTTTCTGTGAGTCTGTCTGGATCTGACCAATCACAGCAAAACACTGCATAATGCAAGCTGAAGCTGTAAATAGAGACAGTATTTATAACCACAGAAGAAGACGGCCGGCCGGCTGGCAGTCCTGTCTCACAACAGAGAACACTGTGAATGTGGGTGGATTGTCATGGCTATGCTACATCAGCCAATGGGCCCTCAGTTTCTTCATCATAATCACAGAACGCCCTTGTAGTTGGCTTAATCCCTGAGGCTGTGTGTGTGTGTGTCTTTCTGTAACACTGCAGACACTGCAAGTCTGTCTTTTCCCCAGTGTTTTGCTGTGATGAGCAGCGAACTGAGAGCAGAACACTTTCAGTCTCATCATGTCACTGTTTGGGTTTTTTCTCCCCAGAATGATCTAAAAACCCTGCTGAATTGACTCGACTGTAATTTAACTTTTCCGGCACTAATTGGACTTTGAAGTGGCAAAACCAATTGAACCAGTCTAATGAATGAAGAATAACTTTTTTTCTGGTATTATTTTTTATCTTTAAATTGGAAACCATCGTAAAAAGGAGAAATAACATCATTCTTAGAGCTGTGAAGGGGAAATTAGTTCCAGAGATTATTAGATTTTCAAAACCCAATTCTTGTTACAGCCCTCTGGACTCATGGGAGGACACAAGTGCCACTGTATCTGCAGGCATGTGTGTGTGTGTGCGTGCGTGTGTGTGTGTGTAGTATTATGTGCTGCACCATGTAGGAAGTAGTAAACACCAGTGGGTGAGCTGCAGAAAGGAGGGCTGAATGCTGAAGAAGGAATGCTTTGATCATCAGACACGCATGCATATACATAGAGAGTGAACACACTGTTTGGCAAAGAGATTAGCCTGTTTTCTTATGTGTGTGTGTGTGGATTGTGTGTGGGTGTGTGCGTGCTTATGCTTGAGCCTGTGTGTTTCTGCTGCTATTGGCTGTTTCACAGCGTGGAGGAGGAAATGCCTTTTCTATATTTGGAACTTTTTGACCGTGTGTGTTGTTTGTGATGCATTCAGACTCTGTTTTAAAGAGAGAAAAGGGGAATAAAAGGCTCACAAAGGTGTTGTTCACATCAGTTCATACGTATGTGTTACATAATATAATTAAAGGAAGCAACATTTGCTTTCTTGCGTCCTTTCTTCGTACAGTAAGAAGTTATGCTGGTAGGTGTGTTAATGGTAATGAAGGGACATGTCAGCCAGTCTCATCCATGTGTTTTTGATAGTTTTGGGACGACAGTGAAGCTTTTTGGTACAGAAGAAGGTGAAGAACATAAATAAACCCTCGATACACATAATATTTATTAGTAGGATCAAGTCATTGTTGCTTATGGTGTTTTAATGGGATTTAGTGACGACAGAAGTTTAAACTGTGTCATATCTTGTCCTTAAGCAAAAGCAGCGTGTTAGTGTGTTAACTCCCCATCAGAGAAAGACACACTAATGAACATATTTGTTGTTGATCAGCTCAGTAGCAAAGAGGAATCACTGACACCCCTTTAAAAGATGGAATATGGTAAAAATGACAGAGACTGTGTGTGTGTGTGTGTGTGTGTGTGTGTGTGTGTGTGTACGCACACATGCATAAAAAGAGACAGACGAGAATGTAAACGTGGGTCAGCTCACTGAATGATGCGATTGTCTTCCTTTTGCTCTCGACCAAGTGAAAGAGCAAACAGCCCGTCTGTCCGAATGACTCTGATGATTAAAGGGAGTCTTTAAGGGCCACAATAAGAGACCACTGTAGCAGTGCCCCCCCCCCGTCAGGACTCAGACGGGGGTCATTTACACCAACTGCACTGAATAAACCAGCCTCGGACACTGAGAGTTGGTTCCAGGAGGCTCAAATGCACATTTGTGAAGATACACAAACCCTGTTTTTCCTCTCTGTCTTTATCTTTCTGTTTCTGTTCAGATGTTAAAAGAATTCAGTGCAAAAGTGTTAAAACTGAGTTATTAACAGGATGTAAATGTGGTTGTTGTGTAGACTTGCACACATCTAGTAGAAGAAATGGAAAAGGGGCTGATTGACCTTGTACAAGTTGTCATTATTTCAGTGGCAGGTGCTCACAGCACTAAAACCACAGGCAGGTGGGACCAGTTTCAGCCCCCCAAGACCCCACAAAGGATAAACAGTCATAGATGATGAATGGATGGATATAAAAACAAGGAAATGTGTTTACTGGGCTTTTATCTGCAGGACTATTTATGGGAGTTTTGATCCTCAGTGCAGCTGACTGGAGTTTTTGATACAAACACAACATTTTATTAGCTGAATCAGAACATCCTGTAACGCCTTCGGGCCGATTTGATGGTCAGCTGGTTTTGTGATAAAAATGACAAATTTTTTTTAGATAGCACTCACATGTTAATCATCCCCGTTTGTAGTAGTTTGGTGGAAAGTAATAAAATCAGAATTGTTTGCAGTTCAATGCTGCCTTGTTTTAGAGCGATCGTGTGGTTGATTGAAGGAGACGGAGCTCTGCTTTCTCAGGAATCTCACTCATGATTCATAAAACAAAACACCGAAACAACCAAAATAAAGAACAAAGTAATGTCTAAGCTTTTAGGCCGAGAGGAAAATGCTGAATGTTTGCAGCAAAAGTTGATGCACTCAGCTGATTCAAGGCTCAGTGCACTTAGATTTTATGAAAGTATGAAACAAAAAGTGCAAATATTCTGACAGAATAATAATCTGCTTTAAAATTAATGCTGTAGATAGTTTTATTGATTTACATTCATTCAGTTTAGGTGAGACTTTGAAAAAACTGTAACTCCAACCTGGTTTTATTCATGTTCGTTCATAAATATTATGAACATATTGAACATAATGATCATAAATAGCAGTTAGTTGATCTCGGTGGTCTTTCGTTGACTCTGGGAATCAACACGTCTCTGCTCTGCTGCACTTCCTCGTTTGGATGATGAAGTCTGAGTGTGACAGACGGTTCATTGTCTTCACAACAAGCCAGACAACAATAATGTGTTTCTGTTTCTGTCTGCGTGCTGTGAAAACATCACACTCAATGGCCCTTTTTTTCTCACTCGTGTATCTGAAACGCTGCATTTCAAAGATCTTTCTCTCATTGTTCGTATGCAGGCTGACATTTCTCGATAAGACGGTGGGAACCTGAAGTCACTGGTGTTTTCTCACTCTCACAGATTTCATTGCCTCTGTTACAGCTGGAGGCAAAATGTTCTGCTTTGCATCCCATCTCATGCTCTTCTTTCAGACATACCTTGTAAAATCTTGCTTTTCTCTGTATTTTGAGTCAGACAGATAGTAGTTATGATGGAGGCCTGTGAGGCATCAGAGCGGCGTTTGTCAGAGCAGGTCGAACTTCAACCTCAGGAGACGATTGGTGGATTTTCTGACAGAGACGAACGAATCACAGTTGTTGGAAGTTTCTGGGTGTTTCGGACAACAAGTTAAAGAGGAAGCTGTTGAGGGATAAATGTGGAATAATGTGGGAAAAAGCCAAAGAGCAGAGAGTAAAATTGAACAAAAACCCTCAGCAGCCTCAGTAACCAGTCAGATTGATCGAGCTCCTCCCCCTCCTGGTTGTCAAGGCAACATTCCAAGAGTGTAAGGGCTCGTTTCAGCGGTGGATACCTGAAAGACTGAAATCCTGTGTGGATTAGAGGGTTTTCTGTCAGGACAAAACTCACATGGTTAACGAGTGTGAAAAAATAAATAAAAAAAGCAGAAGACAAAGTGCTCAGAGGCTGGAAAATATTTAATTCATTAAACCTCAACTCGTAGCCGGGAGGTTAATGTTCTGCCCCACCAGCAGCCTTTCTGGTTAGTCAGCAAAACAAGACATCTTTGTTATGACATAACGCTGATCAGCAGTCATCTGTCTCTTATGTAACCTCGCAGGCTGCTGTGTGATGGACAGGGCCTGGAGCCCGGTGGGAAACCAGGGGAAAAACCAGGAAGAACCAGGACTGAGAAGGGACGAAACATAGAAAATGAGAGTAAATAATGAAACAAAAGAAGAAGAGAGTGAGAGAGGAGAGAGGAGGGTGTCACCAGAACATTTTCAAGTGTCTCCCAGAACTTCCTCCAAATCCTTCACTCTTTTTCTGACGAGCACAGCGAGCGGAGTGAAAATCCCCCCTGTTATATAAATCTGTGGTTCGGAGACAGATTACTGGAGACTCTGCTGATGCAAATGCAGCTTCAGCAACTTCCACTGCTTCAGTGTGTTACGGTGTGTTGTGGATGACAGTGTATCCTGACATCTAGTGGGCATACAAGGAAGTGCATCCTTAATCCCTCAACCAGGCCCGACCTCATGCTCAGTGTGGATTGAGTCTTTCACCCAAGTAATGAATCATATTTTCAGATTATATTCACCTTGAACAGATTATTTATTTAAAAGAGTCTCATATTAAATTCATTTTCTCTGTTCTGTCAGCGGTGGTGATGGAGCAGATCAATGAGCAGACGGCTTTAGAGTGTTATTGCATCGGTTTATGGTTAATCTGTTTTTGTGTATTGTGAGATCAGAGTGAAGAGATCTGCTTTTTCGAAGGTTAAATACGTGAATAAAAGATTTCCAGCTGAAGCCTGCAGCACACTGCCACATGCTGTGCTCTCGAGTGTGTTAGTGCACGTGAAATGTTGATTTTATATAAAGAACTCAACCTCCATTACTGAGTTAAAACTGGGATTTTTTATTTTAAGACAGTTTCATGAAGGCAACTCTGACAACTGTAATTTTCTCTTTCCTTTCCTCCCTCTTCTCATCTGTTGTCAGTCACCAGTCACGGCCTCAGTACTCTGTTACACTCTCGTGTAAAACTTGCTGTTGAAGTCAGAGCTTTGACACAATAAGCTGCTGACTTCACACACACACACACACACACACACACACACTCCCTCCATGCTGAGCAGTTGTCAGCTATTAAACCTCTTCAGAAAGGCGTCAGTGTTGTCAGGAGGCCTGTGGGATCACTGCTACTGTCCCTGTCACACAGCTCAGTGTGTGTGTGTGTGTGTACAGTGTGTGTGTACAGTGTGTGTACAGTGTGTGTGTGTGTGTGTGTACATACGTGATCATGCAGCTCATTCTATGTTGCATGCAGCTCTAATTGCTCCCCTGACACGGATAAATCACTTGACATTTTTGTCAGCATTGATGACAGCAGCCACTCTGACGGCTCTAATCAATACATTTATGAAAGGGGGGGGGGCTTTCTGTAAAGGTGCTCAAGCTGTTAGCCTTTTGTAGAGGTGGGATCAGGTGACATGAGCCTTTCAGTGTTTTTGGAGAGTTCAGGTCTCGTTAGTTTGCCTCGAGTGAAGTGAGTGAAGGGCACCGGGCGAAGTCAGCCTTCATGTCTGGTGTTTCAGATTCAAAGACTCTCTGTATTTCTGAAAAACATATCAGGTCACTGGAGGCCAGCTGGCTTCTGCATTTACTTGTGGGCTTCACAGAACCGCTGGGACCAGTGAGGCAGTTCGAGGCATGAAGGGCTGTTTAAGTCGGGAAGGCTCGTTGGTGGAAATTGTGGGTTCTTTTTTTATGCCCACAGTTTTGGTGCTCATCTAGTTTGCAGCCCCACATTTAATCAGTGCATTCTTGTTTTTACAATGGATTATAAAAATTCACCAGAACTGGACCGAGTAAGTCGCTAAAGTAGCAGTTTGAATTTATCTTTTCAAGGAACGGACTTTAAAATACAGCCTGAGCGATGTTTTATCTATTTATTTACTTATTTATAGTCATTTTTTTGTCAGTACAAACAATTATTCTCGATAAGTGAAGGTGTATGTTATAATATTTATTATAACAAATATAATAAAGACAAAAGGTGTAAATAGAATAATGAATGATGGCTGAATTCCATGTAGCTGCTCCAGTTTTACCGTCCTGGTGCCGTTCATGCCGGCTCTCTGTCATGGTGAATAAAGTGGGACCTCAGCATATGTGGTGTGTTTGTGTGTATGTTGCAGAGAGTCATTGATTCAAGTTGGCATCGGTCAGCATGAGCTGTTCTGTGTGCTGAGCTGAAGCGAGGCTGAAACCACGCCCTGCCAGCACCGCGCCCGTCAGGGTTCAGAGCAGCCGTGGTTACTAGTGCAAAGAGTTTGGTGACATCACTTCATTTCCAGCAGCATATCTCCACCGAACATGAGCCGTTCCTCAGGTCTAATTAACCTGAGGAGCAGGTGTACAAGGGCTTGAAGCCTGTTTTAAGCTTCTCTGAGCTTTTCGTTCTTGCTGTTTTCTCCTTCCAGCCTGGCACAAGTGCAGAGTTATGAAATGTCAGTGTCAGTGTAATTATTTAGTCATTTAAACACCCGTAACACTGAATGTGAAGCACGTGCCTCCAGGGGCTCAATGCTGAGCTACTGCACATAAAACTGATGCCTCTGTTTTGAAAACAAAACCAAACTAATTATTCATTATTGGGAATTACTGTGAATCTCCTGCCAGCTTTATATTATATTTCAAAGAATCTATTGTTGTGTATCACATCTGCAGTAATGACCTCAGTCTAAGATGAAGTATTAATGTTTTTAAACAGAGTAATAATATTCTCTATTGTTGTTATTGGTGGTGATAAATAAGTGTGTGAATTTTTAATTGATGAAGGAAAACCTGAGTTGATGTTTTGTTTTGATGAGTCTGTTTTAATAAAAGTGTTTGTCACATGTGGCTTTGACCTAAAACTAAATATTAAACTCACCTCATAATAAATATACAGAGGTTTATATTATTTATGGTCATAAATAGAAAAAAAAGCCCACCATGATATAATTTACTGACCATAACACTCTGTGTGTGTGTGTTTGTGTGTGTGTGTGTGTGTGAGCTCACTAATCAAACAAGAGGTGATCTCACAACAATAGACCCCTCCCTCTTTTCACCACGAGTCTCCACAGCATCATCACCCGTCCATCAACACACACACACACACACTGCCGAACCCAGAGTGGAGGGCTAAAGGGGCGGTTAGTCTGGCACTTTGTCAGAGCCCAGCATGCAACAGAGGCACACACACACACACTCACACACACACATAATGTCGACAGAGGTGCCTGGCGGAAAAGGGAGAGTGTGTTGGAGGGTGTAGCAGAGACATGCTGAGGAAGCTGGTGTGCAAGAAAATCTGCGCACGTAAGAACGATGCCTTTATCTCTCCTTTCCTTCCTCTCTGCTCGTTTTATTTCATTATTATTTATCCGTCTCATCCTTCTGTCGTTGTTTTCTCTGGCCACGCGAATCTTTCCCTCTCGTCAACCTGTTGCCTTTTGTCTCCGTCCAACACTTTGTTTGTGGGGTTTGTTCGTCTGTCTGGCTGTGAAACGTGCACTGTCATGGTCATGATGCTCCAGGCTGAAGATGTGTTAACGCTGCTGTTTTTACGTGTGAATCTTATTCATTTTTCTGCGATTATATATCTGTTAACGTGACTAATGTGGCTCCACCGGTGAAATCAGTGTTAGTGTGATGAAAGGGAACAGGCTTCTCATTGTGAGCCGCAGCGACACATTCTTTCTGATAAACAGACTGAGGAATTGATTTTAAATCAATCGGGTTTCTCTTTATGCTCTCAAAAATAGACATTCCTGTTGTCGCGGCGCCTCAGCTGACAGCAGCCACACAGCTCGCTCATATCTGCCCCCCCTCCCCAACCCCCCTCGGGCTAATCCCTCGTGTGAATGGTCACGTTGGGCAGGTGACAGGGGGCCATGTATCCGTGCGTAGCTGCCAAACCAGATTAAAGTCGGATGGATGGATGGATAAAGGTTGAATGGATGCATACACACGACCTGACAGATTAACTGCATCGACTCCGTCCGTGCAGGCAGAGGTCAGGCAACGCAGAGATGACTCAGGGCCCACGGGGCAGATTAATGAGAAGACGGTGATGCATTTCAGCGGGGGGGCCCGATACTAACCAGGAAGAGCATGGTGTCTGAGGAGGGGGGGGCATGTCTCTGAATGATGAGCGAATAATGATTTAATGATCCTTACGGGAAATTTCTCTCACACAGTCATCGAGCTTCCAAGTGATCAGTTTCACGATGAATTTAACTTGAACTCATGACGTGTTTTGTTTTTTCTTCCTCTGCTGTTTCAGATAAGAACTTTGAGGATGAAGACTCTGTGGATGGAGGCCGGTCCTCCTCCTCTTCATCATCCAAAGCACCCCCCAGTGGCAGGAAGACTATAGTGAGCTCTGTTAGAAGACCCAGTTCAGCCACCACAGCCAAGGCCTCAGGTGAGGGGGGGGGGCTCAGTCCACACTGATGTAACAAATATATTATACAATGTTTATCACAGTAAATTTGAATATCACTCGTGTTACTGTGGTTTTGACCCCATTAACATGTTAAATGCCGGGTTTAAAAAATTTATTGTGTCCTGCTGTTTATTTAATTCATAAGAAATGATGTTAAATCTCAGTTACAAAACCTTGTGCATATTTTTTTTAAAGGTAAAGAAGCAGGTGCAGGTGCTGTGGATGAAGAGGATTTCATCAAGGCGTTTGAGGACGTGCCCTCAGTCCAGGTGAGCAGGTTTTATTACATTTTAGTTTTCTGTTTGTTTCATAGTAAAACAGCTCAATAAGACAAAGACGCAGATGAGGCTTTTTAAACAAAGGTCAGAGGACAAACTTAAAACACTTAAACATATATATTTGTTTTTAAACGCCTATTTTTTTTGTTTTGTACTGTGTTTTCTCTAAAATTTTGTATCTTCAGGTAGGATTTATGACTTATACTACAGCCAGACACCAGGGGGCGATCAAGCTGTTTTGTCTTCACTATTAAGAAGTTGTCATGTTCATTCATCTGTGTTCAGGTTGATGTTGTGGACCAGCTGGTTTCTCTCACTGAAACAACTGATTTTAATGATAAAATTATCATCGTCTGTCTTGTTTTTCTGTGTCCAGATCTACTCCAACAGAGAGTTAGAGGACCAGCTGACAAAGATCAGAGAAGTGCTGTCTGATGACAAACATGACTGGGAGCACCGAGTGGCTGCAGTAAGACTCACACACACACACACTCACACACACACACACACACTCAGGATGGGTGAATCCAGTGATGAAACTCTGACGTATGTCCTCGTCTTTGTTGTTCCTCTCCAGATAAAGAAGATCCGCTCTCTCATGCTGGCCGGAGCAGCTGAGTACGAGGGTTTCCCTCAGCAGCTGCGTCTCCTGGAGACGCCGTTAAAGCTGTCAGCTAAAGACCTGCGATCACAGGTGGTCCGCGAGGCCTGCATCACACTGGGGTAAGATCTGAGGTTTGAGAGGAAGCACAGTCCAGCACACAAACACTAAATCTGACTGTGCAGAAACCTGAATCTAGTCACCTGCAAATTCCTCACAACATCAGCAAACTGAGTCCTTTTTGTGAATTTGCGCTTGAATTCTGGCTATTTTTCAAAATGGATAAAATGATAAAGAATGAGAGTTTAGAGCGAAATAAAGTCTGTTATTCTGTCACAACAGCAGTGAACAAGAGCTACAACCCCAATCCCAAACAAACGTAGTTTTCTTTCATGAATCAGTTGCCTTAGCAGGTTCGTCTTCATGGCTTTGATTCACAGCAGTGACATTAACTCACATCTCTGACTGATTAGTTTATTCCAGGAAAAGAGCCTTTCATAACACTTTCTTTCCACATACTTAAGCTAATGAACATGAGCCCCGTCCATCATCCACATTTTAATACAACCCTGCCGAGGTGGAACAGAGCAGAGATGCACTTAAAGAGCAGAGGGTTGATAAATAGATGAGAGCCACGTGGATCCAGTCAAACAGATGTGATGTCACATTAAATAACACGTCACCACGAGCTGATCATCTGACGGTTCACACGTGTTCTTTGACAGACATCTGTCGTCATTGATGGGTAACAAGTTTGACCACGGAGCGGAGAGCGTCATGCCCACCCTGCTGAACCTCGTGCCCAACAGTGCCAAAGTCATGGCCACATCTGGAATGGCCGCCATCCGCCTCATCCTCAGGGTAAAGACATCCTTTCGTTTCTACCTGGACATGATGCATCGTCATAATAATAAATGATGGATTTATGACCGAACGCTCGGTGTCGTTGTCTTCCAGCACACACACTACCCCCGTCTCATCCCCATCATCACCAGTAACTGCACCTCCAAATCAGTCGCAGTCAGACGGTGAGATTTGTTTTCTTTGCTTCTGAAAATGAGCACAACTTCATTAATATCAACCACAAACTAATTCAATGTGAATGCATTTCTAATTTTCTTGAATTCTTGCAGTTTTTTTCTGTTATATTCCGTCACATTCTTAATCGACATCACAGGTCTCATTATACGATTTTGGGTCATTGTGGCCTTTTGCTTTATGGATCTCTTTGTGAATCCTCAGATATAATTTCTGTTCCTTCGTTAAGTACCGTAATTTTCGGACTATTGAGGGCACCTGAGTATAAGCTGCACCCACTAAATTTAAAAAGAAAACAGATTTTGTACATATATAGGCTGCACTTGTCTATAAGCTGCAGATGTTCACGTTGTAACATGGGATATTTACACAGAAAAATATAACACAGAAAGATTT
>JAQMCX010000011.1:22605128-22634521 GCA_029814765.1 Acanthurus leucopareius | reverse complement strand
TGTGTGTGTGTGTGTGTGTGTGTGTGTGTGTGTGTGTGTGTGTGTGTGTGTGTGTGTGTGTGTGTGTGTGTGATGTTTCTCGTGCACAACAGCATCCTGAAATAAACTCCAGTCTCTCACAAATCTTGTGTATTTGTGCAACTTTACCTACATGCATGCACAATGTGTGTGTGTGCCTGTGTGAGTGTGTGAGAGTGTGTGTGTGTGTGCGTGTTGGTATTTATGTATTCTTGCGATCTGTCAGTGACCAATTAACATGTTCACAGTGGTCCAAAGTGCATGCTGGGTAAAATCAATGAACATGACCCCTTCTGTCTCATTTTGACCGTTTTCGATCTTCACCCTGTCCTGCCTCTCGCTTCCATCACCCAGGATCCAGATCAGCCAATCCCATCAGTGGTAAGGCCTCAGCATCATCCAATCACAAGCCAGACGCCTCATCCCTCAGCACTGTAACCCTTGCACACAAAGCTTTGCACGCCATTCTTTAGCCTTTTTTTTGCGTTTGTGTTAGCAGCATGCTCCTCTCATCTTATTCCAGTTTTTCTTTCAGACGTTTTTTCCCTCCACAGTCAGAAGCTGTCTGGAGTCCAAAATGTTGCCGTCAGCCATGTTGTTGTCTTGTAGTCTTTGTTTTCACTGTTTAAGAGTCGTATGTTTCCATTGGTGACTGACTCCACGGTTACTGTCTCCCCACAGCACAGCAAGTTAGACTGTAGACCCCCCCCCACCCTGTGTGTGTGTGTGTGTCTGCTCTGTCACATTTGTATTTGTTCATTCAGATTATAATTTGATTTCCTGTGAAGTTTCATTTTTCTACGACTCCTGTGTTATTATTACAATCTGATTTATGTTACTGAGGAAAAAAAGGGATGTTTGATTTACTTTCAGACGATACTGACGATGCTTCTTAACTCGCCTCATACTGACGTGGTCACAGTTTATTAAAACCTGTAGTTTCTGCACAGCAAACTTTAGCTTCTGCTGCTCTGAATTCTTTCAATACATCTTTTCTTGATTACAGCTTCTTGAGTGACCTAAAACATTTGTTTTGTTGAAACTAGCATACTTTCTCTCTTCCTTTTTGAACCCTTGTGAAAGATGTTTTGCTTACTACTTCTGGTCTACATCATGTGGCTCCACCCGACTGCTGCAGTTTGACATGAGTCCACCAAAAACTGCTTTTTAGATTTTCCTACCTTCTGTATCAGAGTGTGTAGTTGCAGCGGATGTTAAGTCAATAAAACCTTCACTATCGGGGTAAGACATGCAAATATGAATATCCCATATCTGCCTATAATTAACCGACCCAGATTAACAGTGTGCATCCCTCCCTGTTATGTGGCTGCACTGTCCCCACAGATTTGGGGCTTGTCTTTCGAGGTTTGACTCGGTCCAAGCATGTTTGTAAAGGTTTGCTGCTCCCTCACCCCAGGCAGCGTCTCCGCCACTCAGAATGTCACTGAATGTGTTTGTTTGTCTTCTCTCTTTCCAACAGCCGGCAGTCGCTCCAGCTCCCCGGGTAAGCTGCTCGGCCACAGCAGCTACGGCCGAATCCCTCGAGCCACAGCGTCCGCCTCGACCACGCCGGCAGACAAGCGCAGCAGGATCCCTCGCAGCCAGGGCTGCAGCCGCGAGACCAGCCCCAGCCGACTGGGCCTCGGTAAGGCCAGAGCTCGGTGACACTCTGCTCACACAAGATGATTTAGCTCTGCAGCTCCTCTGTAGGTGTGGTGGAGTTTTGGTACAATGAAACAGAGTGGCGTCCTTTTGTAAGTCACAGTTTAAGCTGCGACATTTTCTGTTTTTCTTAAGCAAACTTAGGTTTTATAATATTTGATGCCATAAATGAAGGATGCTGATTTTCTAAACAAATGCATCCTTCATTTGATCTGTGGATTCTGCCGGCTTCATGATCATGAGCTTTCACCTGTTTCTTGTCAAATCCACAGTCGTAAAGATGTGGCATTGTGACAAAACTCAGTGTCCGCTCAGTGAAACACTGACCAGTCACATGCTCCACATCGTTGACCTCGCAGGTGTTGCAGTAATCATGCAGCTCATGAACACACACACACTGATAAGTGACAGAACAGGACAAATGATGTCGAAAACAAGTGAAGCTTTTTTATCTCAATTTCCTGATAAAGAGACAAACTTTATGTTTCTGTTTTGTCCTTTGAAACACTTTGGACAGTGCAGATGATAAAGATAAGGGTCAGTATTTATGATGTCTGTTTTTTCCACACGCCTGATGTGTGATCGGTGAAGAGTGAGCAGCAGTTATGGGTGTTATAGTAGTTTGCAGGAAAACATTTGTGTCTGATTATAAAACATATGATCTCTTACTTGGAAGTGAAACTGAAACTACATTGATGTTGATGCCAGGCGAAGACGTTCCTCCTCAGTTAGATTAAACATCTTTTTCTCACTGTCAGCATTGGACTGATGGTTTTAAAGCTTTGAAGCTGCTTTCATATCTTCTGAAAATGTCATTGAAAAGTTGTTCTCATGAGGGGAAATGCTGATTGTTTCTGATTAATAGCAGATTCTTTATTTTTGTTCAGTTTACAGGTTTGTCTTGACAAAACAAACTGTTAACATTCCTCTTTTACTAATGTGTTAACACAGATTGATGTGTTTTTTAATAAGGAACTCTAAAGATCCCTTTGATTGTTTTTCATGAACCTTCATCGTCACACATTAACAGGAGCTTGAGTTGCTCTCTGGAGTGTCACACTGTCTAACCTTTACTAGCAAAATGATGTTTGGATGATGTTTGCTAACTCACACAGCGTTATGCCACTGCTTCGTTCTCAGTTTTACTGTGAAACTTTTCTCTCTCTCTTCACTCTCATCTCTTCTTTTTATTCCTCCAGTCCATCTTTGTCTCCTTTTATATTTTGGCCCCAGCAGTGGCAGGGCTCCTGGATGACAGTGTCAGTCAGATGTTCACCTTCCTTCAAATTTTTGTCAGGATCAACATCTTAATTACTGGCAGGGTTACCAAAAAATCCCCAAGTTTCTGTGTAGCATCCTCTCCAGGCAAACTGATCAATATGGGATATTAATGACATTTACTGAGCACCCAAGCAGAGAGCTGTGGCTGGCAAACACTGCAGTTCCCTGATTGGCCACAGGAGGCCAGCTTCAGAGCTGCCTTTAAAACTTATTTCAGCACCATTATAAGCCATGTTCACAGAAGAAGAGAGTCCCTGTGATGTTTGTTTCATCCTGAACCTTGTTGGTGCAGTAAACTCTGAGGCCTCAGTCACAGTTCTGTCCACAGGGCTTCACCCCTTCAACCTTCTTCTCTCCTCAAACTCTGCCCTTCTTCTTTCCCTCATTTCTGACCCACGTTCCCTCCATGAATGCTCACTGACATTCCCACCTAACTTGTTGTCCTGACAGCCAGCCTGTGTGGTAAAGCTCTTCTTCCTGCTGCTCTTCCCTACCGCACGCTAGCCCGGAGCCGCATCCCCCGTCCCAGCATGAGTCAGGGCTGCAGTCGCGACACCAGTCGCGAGAGCAGCCGCGACACCAGCCCCGCTCGGGGCTTTGCTCCTCTGGGTGAGTACCGCTGAGCTAAGAGCCGCCCGGGCCGCCTCTCCCAGGGAGTCTCCCAACCAGACAGTCTTTACCAAAAGCTTTCTCGAGCCTCCTTCCTGTCGCTGGTGTTGTTTGTGTCTGATGGTCGCGCTGCCTGCCCGTCTTACCTCTGCATGCACTGACTCTGAGTTTAGGGGGAAGTTACAGCTCTGTTCAGGGGTTCAGCTCCTTTTATCTGGATCCTTTTATCCTGTTTTATTTTATTTTATTGTATTTTAATTTATTTCATTTTGATTTTGATTTTTTTTATTTATTTTGCTTTGGTTTGTTTTGTTTTTTCTTAAATCTTTTTTTAGATGGTTTGATTTTTTTTAAATTGTTTCAAATGTAACTTTTTATTTTGGACTGTTTAAAGTTGTAAACGTGTTTGATTTGTTTTTGAATGTATCTGTGTTCTAATGTCGAGATTTTGACTTTTATCATAGAAGAGGGGACGAATTAAAGCAAAAACTTGCTCAAAGTGTCTTAGCAAGAGAGCAAATCAGTGCAGTTAGCAAAGAATTGGACAAATGATTTCTGTTGTGGGTTTTCTATTGGTTTCTTTCTTTTTATTTAACTCCTCAGATGAAAAGTAGAATAATTATTACTTCTGTATGTTCATTTTTTAATTAAGCCTCATTTATTTAATAACAGCAGATTAAACAGATGTGAGCTTATTGTTCAGTTACACATTTATGCTGCTTCCTTGCATTTTGAATTTGTATTTGTCATAAAAAGATGGACGTCCCGTCTCCACTTCCTCCTCCTGCTCTTTAAAGAAAACATCCCTGATACAGATGTTGTCATCTTGTGCTCATGACATCAGATTGATCAGTTTGTTCAGTGGTGACTGATGGATGGAGCTGCAGTATCAAGTCCCACCTGTACATCCACACGACTCAATACAGAGTCACAGTTAGCTCTCATCCGCTAACATGGGAATGGGGGGTATTTATGATCTATACTGCAGCCAGACACCAGGGGGCGTCCATCTTTTTACAGTCAGAGGTCAGAAAGGACACGGTGGTGGATTGTAACGTACCTGTGAACTGTCTGATGTGTTTTTAAGTGAAATTCATCAGGCTGAGACCCTTTTCATGCTGCGAGCGAACCAGAGTCTCTGCAACTCACGACATCATCATTTAAAATTTTAATTTATCAAGGAACAGCTCTGAAAGCAAGCAGTGATTCTTAATTTAATGTCATATAGCAGAAACCTACATGTAATTTCTCCAAGTCTATAATCAATATAATTTCAATCCCAATTCATTTTTCAGTATTTAAACAAAAGAAATGACAAACAGGTGTGTGAGTCGTGCTGGAGCCGCAGTGTGAAAACGGCTCCTGGTCTGATGAGTCTCACCTCAGAGGCTGCTGTTAAACCGTCCTGTCTGTCACTAACCCCCCCGGTCCGGATGTTACCCACCTCTACTGTCCCCCGCAGCCTCCCGACGTCACTCCCGTTCAACCAGCGCTCTCTCCACAGCCGACCCCCACAGCCAGTCAGGTGACCTGCATGCCCCGACGCCCCAGTCCCTCTCAGTTCACCCCGACAGGCTCCCTGTCTCAGAGGCAGCGGGGCCTCCTGAACCAGCATGCATCAGTGGTTGTGTTAAGTCATGTGACTGCAGGCAGAATCCATCATCCCATGACTTTATGTTCCCTCCTGAGCATTTTTGAGCATTTTGATTTAGTGTTTTTAGCAGACAGGAAAGGTAAGAGCAGAGAGGTTGTGTTCAGCATGTGGAGGAAACACTGTGTCACGCTCGTCACCACTTTGTGTTTTCAGTGCCTTATACATGCTTTTTTTTCTGTGATTTTTATGTATTGACTCCACCTACTCTTGTTATTTTCTACTGTTCATCCTTCAAAATTTGTGAATTGTGCCTCTGTTGTTTTATTTTTTTAACATATGAGCTCATATTGGTTTTTTTTTCCTCTTTGGTGCATCGTTGGTGCTTTATTTCCGTCATCTCACAGGGAAACAGCATCGCTTCACTGTGCCTGTGCCTGGTGATCTTCAGTTTGGGCTTTTCTGTTATAACCTGTTTCTTTTTATTCTGCTTTTGGTGGTTGGAGACTTGGCAGTTTTCCCCTGCTGTGATCTTTTTAGTTCATTTACTCACAGTATATTGATTTATACTGAAATGTGTCTAAAAGAAAGAAAAAGTAATAATATCATAATCTGCTTTTGTTCATTCAGGTAAGTTACTGCGGCCACTTTGACTTTGTCAGCAAGCTTCGCTCACTGACCTCCTTTCTCTTTTTTTCCTCACTTCCTGTCCAGACCGATATGGTTTGATTCACCAAGCACGAATCTCTGCGTCGGTCAACGCTATGAGGGTCCTGAACACCGGCACAGAGGTGGAGGCGGCGGTCGCTGACGCTCTGGTGAGTTTCTGGGAAGTTTTTTCCTCCTTCAAGAGGTTGAATGAGGATTGTTGTCACAGCAAGAATCAGGCAAAGTTTTCCTGCAAACATTTTGTACTGAATTAGTGAACTGAAAGGCAGAGTTGATACTCGCTGACTGAGATTTGCTGATTCTGTATTTTAAATGTGAAAAAAAACAAGGAGGCTGTCTAACTTTTGCCAATACTGCAACAACCCAATGTAATTTTTTGAATCTCCTTTTTTAAATTATTTCTATAACACATAACTATCTGAAACAGGCAAAGAAGCAAAGCTATAACTATCTTTTAACAATTCTTACTATTTTTTAATATAATTCTGACACGTACAGGCGATTTTAAATGGATGTTTTGCATATTTTTATTCTTTCACAGTCTTCATCTTCGGAAATGTTCTTAGAAAATAAATGTTTAAACGTCATTAAGCCTGAGAGATGAATCAAGATGTCCACAGTTTCCTTTATTCTTACTTTTTGATGCGAGTCTCAACCGTTTGCATGCTGCAGTTAACGTGTGAAGTGTCCAGTTTTACCTGCTTTTGCAGACAGACTTCTTGTTCTTTGTCCATCCTTTAAACCTTCCCTCTCTCCTCTTTCCCTCTCGGTTGTTTGTTACCATTTCAGCTATTAGGAGACTCCAGGAATAAGGTAGTTGGTCATTTTGCAAACATTTGTCCATGCAAACGTGCACTAATCCAGCTCAGTGAGCAGTAATGCAGCTTGCCTCATTGTATCGGCTCCTCCATAACCCATTTTTGATTGATTGATTGATTTTTTTAACATTTATTTTACCTTAAATGTTTGTGTCCATTGCATCTCACTTGTTTGCTTCTGTTGAACCCTGACAGAGTTCTTCTTTTATTATCATTGTGATATTTTTGTGTTGAGCCTCATTGTTTTGGTGCATAATTCAGGTGTTTATGTATCAGAAGTCCATGAGATTAAATGCTCAGCTGTTTGAAGTGTCCTCCACTGCACCGTGTTTGTAGTCAGAACCTTTGCTTACTTGTGGCTTGACTGGCTTTTGATGTAAAAAGTGTTGGTTTAGTTTGTAACTGGTAAATTACAAACCACACTTTTTAAATATCTATAAAATTTAACCTTAAACTTAAACGCAACATCGACAGACACAACACAGTTCAGGAAACAGCATGGCTACCTGACGCAGCATCATGTCGAACCTCATGGCTGCAGTTTGTTTGGCAAAACAGTTTTCCCGCTGAGCTTCATTAACATTTAGGCATCAAACTGTGTGTCTCACATTTCCTTCATGCTCTTCTTCCTCCCACAGAGGAAGCCGCTGAGGCGGAGGTACGAATCCCCGGGAATGTACTCGGACGACGACGCCAACAGCGACGCCTCCAGCGCCTGCTCAGAGCGCTCGTACGGCTCGAGGAACGGAGGTATCCCTCATTACCTGCGGCAGACGGAGGATGTGGCAGAGATCCTGAACCACTGTGCCAGCTCCAACTGGTCGGAGAGGAAGGAGGGCCTGCTGGGCCTGCAGAATCTCCTCAAGAGCCAAAGAATACTGAGGTGGGATTCAGTTCATGTGCCAGCGTGTTGGTATCGTGTTCGTATGTGTGACACACTTACCAGAACCTGCCTGAAGTCTGGGTGGTGGTTCAGAGTTATTGACTCTGAGCAACATCGTGGGGATAAAAACAAAGTGCCTCCTCTGTGGTAAAACCTTGGTGAGGGTATTTATGAGTTTGTTAAATGGCTGAGATGGAACCTCAGGACTGTGGAGACAAAAGAAAAGAAAAGAAAGAGAGTAAATATAAGAACCAGAAACATGATGGTTGTGCTTTTAAACTTGAAACATGAGAAGCACATGAGGTGTTTTGGTGGATGCTGCTGCTTTACTCACCTCCTGTGTCTTTCCTTCACTGCAGCCGAGTGGAGCTGAAGAGACTTTGTGAGATCTTCACAAGGATGTTTGCAGATCCACACAGCAAGGTAAAGAAGATCAGCTGTACTAACTGAAGCACGGCAACATGCATGGTGTCCAAAATACAGCAAAAAGTTTGAGCTGTGACTTTACTGAAACTAACTGAGTGTCTCTTGTTGCATGGTCTGCCCTGCTGTGGATCTAATGACAGAGAGTAAGTGTGTTTTTATCCGTATTACTAAATGCTTTGACCAGATCTGAGTGAACTCAAGCAGTTTAAGCTTATCTAAGTGAGATCAAGCAGCGTTGTGTTCTAACGTTTGAACCGTGCACACACTCTCAGGTGTTCAGCATGTTCCTGGAGACGCTCGTGGACTTCATCACGGTGCACAGGGAGGATCTGCAGGACTGGCTTTTCGTCCTGCTCACCCAGCTGCTGAAGAAGATGGGGGCAGATCTGCTGGGCTCCGTCCAGGCCAAAGTCCAGAAGGCCCTGGACATCACAAGGTAGGAGACACGATCCAGGCCGGTCTGTCCGGGTCACAGGGAGAAGATGGAGAAGATGACTGACTGGACTGACTTTAACTCAGCTGGAAATTAGATTTCCATTTATCTGTTGAGCTGGTGTACAATGTAAAGCTTCATAACCTTTGAGATTTTTGTCTCTCAGTTTGTGATAAATGATGAAAGTGAACAAACTCAGAAGAATTAAAGGAAAACATCAACTTCTCCTGTGTGTGTTTGTCAGGGAGTCCTTCCCATTCGACCAACAGTTCAACATTCTGATGAGGTTCATCGTCGATCAGACTCAGACACCCAATCTAAAGGTAGAGAAACATTTTTTTACATGCAGGATGATTCTGATTGGTTGCTGTGTTGGTGCCTCTGAAGTGAGACGTGTGTCCGGACGTTCGTTGTCTCTGCAGGTTAAAGTGGCCATCCTGAAGTACATCGAGTCTCTGGCTCGGCAGATGGACCCGACGGACTTTGTGAACTCCAGTGAGACGCGCCTGGCTGTGTCTCGCATCATCACCTGGACCACCGAACCCAAAAGCTCTGATGTCAGGAAGGTGAGTCCCCCCCCCCCCCCGGCACCAGAAAAACCTTCAACAAAACCTTTGACCTGAAATTTCTCCCAGAAAGTTTGACTTTTTTTATTTCCTTTTTAATGTATAAATATTATTCATTCTTAAGTAGGATAATTTTGTTCAGTATGCATTTTAATCTGTACAGTACTTACTTTAAAAATATTAATGTGGTAGTTTATGTTCAGAACAAAGTTGTTGCTTTAATCCTCACAGTGAAATATCACAGTGCTTCACCAGAAAAACTAACGACAGGAGTTTAATGCTTCAAGCTAAATGAAAAAAAGGCTCTTTTCTTTAAAGATCTTTTTTTTTTATCACCAGTTTATATTCACATATAATCTCTGCAGGAAGTTATGCTGCACTAAACTGTTATAATACTGAGCTTATTGCAAAGCTAACAGCTTGGAGACTTAAAGGTGACATAAAGTTAGTGTGAAATGAGATGAAAACTGTTAACTCATGGTTAGAATATTTACTTGGGGATCAGTTTCATCATTTCTACAGGAGAACATTTTGCTTAACATCAATCAGAGGACAAACTCGACAGCCAGCGGCCGCAGAAATCCTTTTTTTTAAAACTGAATCCTTCAGCCTGTAGGGTTTGTTTAGCAGTAGTTGTAAACTTTGATGATAGGCACTCTCTGTGTGGATGGCCTTGGGTCAACGGCCCATTATCTCCCCCTTGTCTGATGCACGTCATATGTTCTCCCTCTGTGTCCCCTTCTGTTTGTTTTTCCACTGCTGTTCTTCAAAACCAAATCCTCATCTTGTATCAGATCAGGCCGGACCTCCAGAAACCGAGGAGAGATCGTTTCTGTCTGCTGCTGAAACAATCCTCACTGTCGTTTGTAGCATGAGGACAAATATCCATTTTCTGGGACGATGGATGTTTGTGTCGGGTTGTTGTGAATGTTTGGGTTCAGCATTGCATCTTTGTGTGATGTTGAAGGACAGAGCTGCAGAGTTTAGTCGATTAATCGATTAGTTAACAGAAAGATAATTAATTGCAACTATTTTGAAATTCAAGTAATTGTTTTTTTGTAGGTTTCAGCTTCTTAAATGTTGAATTTGCTGCTTTTGTTTGTCATTTATGAGAGTAAACGAAGAGTCTGAGTGTTGGACTCAGCAAGCAAACTGAAAACATCTCTGTGGGCTTTTATTGAGCTTTTTTCTGACATTTTTTTAGACTGATTGATTAATCATGAGAATGCTCAGCAGATTAATGGATAATGAAAAGAATCACTGGTGTCGGCCGTAGTGGAGGACCTGTGTCATGATGTAACCCCCATTCTAACCCTTGCCACTGTGCCCCAGACCCTTCATAACTGGGTGAGCGAGGAGCTAGCTGGCAGGTCCAGCACTGCAGCCTTACTGTCCGCTGAGGGCAACCAGGAAGAAAGGTGTAAGCAGGTAGAGCCCGCTCCGACAGCCAATCACAACACGACACGAAACGCACGCATTGCCCCGCCTGCCTGGCGCCTAACCAGCACCTTCAAGACCGTGAAAACCCGAGTGTGGCATCTCTCACTCACCCTGTGCCATTTTTGCTTCCAGTGTTTTGCAGTAACAACCTAAAACTCAGTCTGTGCCTGCAAATGTGATCACTCACCAGTTGGACTGAGCTTGTCGTGCAACTAGAAGAGACTTTGGTTTAACTTTGATTTCTTTTACGTGATGCAGGAAATGCTTGTTGCTTTGTATGAATGGAGTTTAAGGCCAACTTGAGTACTCAACATTGATATGAATGCTGTTTTGTTTCTACTCGTGTGCCTAACACCTTCTGTTTGTCCGACTCACCCTAACAACCTCTCATCCACCAGCTTTCCTGCATGCTGTTAACATGTTACACTGAACAAGAGGAGAGAGACACGAGACTTTCAGATATGTTTTAAAAGTAGTTCAGCTCAGACTTGTAAAACTCCTGTTATATCTCTGAGTATCGAGCCAATTATTAGTATTTAAAAGTTACATTTAATTAGATTACTTAATGTTGAATTTATTTGCTTTCATTCAAAGTAAATTCAATACAAAAGTTTTTTCAGAGCAACGCTGAGAGTTCAGCCTCGACACAAACGAGAACCACAAGTTTCTGTTTATTCACGATGAAATAAATACAATAAGTGGCCACTTTATTAGAAACACCTGAACAGTTTGATGAAATCCAAGTTTTCAGCCATCAAGCAAACTTTTATAATGCAAAGAACACGCTTAGTTAGTTGAAATTCCTCTCACTTCTTTACTTTTCCCTGATAGTTGTATTCACAGTAATCATGCTGTATGTCACCTTCTTAACTCACTTGTTTTCTTATTGCTGGACTCAGCAAAATTGTTCATTCCACTGATGTTAGTATCTAATGAACTCACAGAAAAGAATCAACAAATATTCACTCAGAAATTATTTAAAACTGATGTTTAAAAACACAGGCTTTGACTCGTATTCATCAATTTCAGATTTTTTCTTTGGTATTAAAGTAAATCAGGGTGACTGTTGTCAGGTCATCCATGCTAACTGCTGTAGCAAACATAGACTGACTCTCCAGACATTCTTGCCAAAAGGAAACAAGCAAAACAATAAATGTCAACACCTAATCTTGTGCCATTTCATCAGTCTGTTAACAATAATTTAAAGAAAAACGATCCCGTTCTAATGAAACAAACCTTCAGCTTGGTACCTTCAAATATCTTCTTGCATTCCTGAAGAAACACTTCCTACAGGCCCGTCAGGTTCGATCTGTACTCACCTGCATGTTGCAGCACTGATGTAATAACAGAGTCTTTGATTATTTGTTTCCTTCATCAGTTTTTCACTGAATGCAGCTTTGAACACTCACTAAACCGTCTCTTCCTACAGGCTGAATGCACGTTACACAGAGTAACGTTACTCTACACCGAGTGATCTGTGGAGCTGAGAAGCTGGTTTCCATGACTTCAGATTCACTTTGACCTTTGTTGATGTGAACTTTTTATTGGCTCTGTGCTTTTTTCAGATGCTGATCATGTCAAGTGTCACAACAATTCATAATTTAGTCACAAAAGCGTCAGCACGGCTCCTCTGATTCACTCTGGTGAAACAGCTCATAGAAACATCGGTCAAAGTACTTCTGAAACCATGGAACCATCTCCTCTTTCTAAGCCGTTGTCTCCTCCATCCTAACCTTCTCCAACCTGTGCTACACTGCCTCCAGGCGGCCCAGGTGGTGCTGATCGCTTTGTTTGAGCTCAACACCCCAGAGTTCACCATGCTGCTGGGAGCTCTGCCCAAAACCTTCCAGGACGGAGCCACGAAACTGCTGCACAACCACCTGAAGAACTCCAGCAACACCAGCAGCAGCGTGGTAGGTCCAATGACAACACCACAGTGTCGGATCCCATCCAAGATGGTGACCACACAACCTTCAGAAAACAGAGCTGCCATGTTATTCTTTCATCACTTTCATGCCTTCCAGGGGTCTCCGAGCAACACCATCGGTCGGACGCCACAACGCCACACCCCCAGCAGAACCAGCCCCCTCACCTCGCCGACAAACTGCTCCCATGGAGGACTGTCCCCCAGGTAGCTGACCACAGATGTGTGATGGGGCTGCTGGGCTGTGGTTCAGTCTCTGGATGCTGCTGCTGTAACATCGGTCATTTGTAGTGAAACTAACACAGCAGCAGGCTGCTGGTGGGAGCGTCAGGCGGAGTGAGCTGCTCAGAGAGGCTGAAACACACACACACACTTCAGACCTTTCTGTAGCTTTAAAAAGGCCAAATCTTTGTTTTTTCACAGGTTAAATACACGTTCAAAATATTTACCACCTCCGTCACAGTCGATGCTGTTCATTGTGACATTATGACATCATCATAGCCTCTGAGATGATGTCATATATCACAGTGTTCTTCATAAAATGAAAACCAGGAGGAGTGACTGATGAGTGACAGCTTCTTCCTGAGCAGCTCAGTCTCGTGTGGCGCTGTACAGTCCTTTTTCTCTGCAAGCAGAAACCCATGAAGACAGATTAAAGAGCTTTTATCTTTTTAGTTTTAGTTCCTCTCACTGAACCTGGAGTTCAGTTCATGTTGAGATCCTGTTGGATTAAACTTGTAAAATCTCCCTGATAATCGGGGGAGTTTGAGTCTGACTTCAGAGGGATTCTGCTCCGTTCCTGTGCTCTCCTTTATATTAACACTTTCCCTTACTGAAAGCTCAGACTGGTTTCTTTTTGTCTTTTGTCTTTTCTCTCCTCCTGCACACTTGTCGTTCTTCTCTCTTCTTCTCTCCTCTCTTGTCTCGTGTTGTGCTCTCCCCTTGTTCTGTACCTCCATCCTCCTCGCCTCACTCTCTCACTCTCCTGTCTGTGCATCCTTCCCTCCGGGCTGCGCTGTGACAACAGTCGGTTATGGGGTTGGGGTGTCGACGGACTGTCAAAGCACCCCCCTGCCCCTCCTCCTCCTCCGCCCCACTCCACCCCTGCTGCCCCCTCCCTCAGGGTCCTGCGCAGAGCATATTCACCCAGGTAATGAGGCGGGCTGAGACACACGGGAGATGATCCCTTCACGGAGGCCAGACCCTGATCCTTTTCCTTATTCACGTTTCCTTTCTCTGAACCAGCTGAGCGAATCTTTCCGTTTTCTTGCATGTCAGTTTCTCACTGAATGAAAATAAATCCGTCACGTTTGACGAAGTGAAGAAATCGTTTTAAATTTCTTCAGAGGTGTGTTTAATGCTGTGCTGTCCGATTCAGAATATAGAGAGTAGATCTTTTAATATTTACTTACAGCTGATCGTTCCCTTTGTAGAAACTAGTCTGTTCGTATGTGAAAAGCGACACTTTGCATGATGGAAAAACAGATTCTTGCTCTTGTATCTTCCTCAGACATGAACGTCATGTTGATCTGGTGTGTATTGCTTCCTGTGTTTGTGTGTGTGTGTGTGTGGTAGCATGATGGAGTACGACACAGAGAACATGAACTCTGAAGAGATCTACAGCTCGCTGCGCGGCGTCACCGAGGCCATCCAGAGCTTCAGCTACCGGAGCCAGGAGGACCTGAACGAGCCAATCAGACAGGACGGCAAGAGGGACGACGCAGTGAGTCACGACGCTCAGCTGAATGTTCCTGCTGCATCAGTTCTTGAGTTTTTAGCTTCTAACACTGCAGCACCGCAGCTAAAACAGAGTCAGATCAATGTTGTATTTTGTATAAAATGCTTATAAATAATAAAATACTTTTAATTTGATAATTCAGATTAAATGTGTGATGTAACACAAACACAAAGTTCTGTTCTTGGCTCATTTGTCTGCAGCACATCTACACTTTGGTTTTGTTTGAGTCAAGCTAATGTCAAGAAGAAAGTACAGTAGATTTATGTTTCACTGATGAAGACGTTGTATTGAAGCATGATGATGTTAAACCTTCCTTCACTCTGCCTCCCCTTCCGTCTCACAGGCAGGACGGGAGGGCGTGGCGTCCTCCCCCGGCTCTGACGCCCGTCTGGGTTTAGACGTGGTGGAAGGAGGTCGCACAGCCTTAGACAACAAGACCTCACTGCTCAACACGCCGTCACCTCGCTCGTTCTCCGGGCCGCGGGGCCGCGAGTTCGCTCCTTACGGTTACGGAGACACGATCTGCACATATGACAAGAGCGCCCTGAAGGAGGCGGTGTTTGACGACGACGTGGAGCAGTTTCGCGACTGTGAGTTTACGTGATCATGTTTTGTCACACAGGAGAACAGATTTCAAACAATGTCAGGCGTGCAACACCAGATACAGTTCAAACCTTTTCATCTGAACACATCTCACGTGTTTCACACACTCGTGCTCACAGTGAGCTAAAAAACTGTCCTCAGAGTGGGATTTTAACGCTGTATAAAGTTCTACGAGCTCTTACGGTCACACTGTGTAACGTCTCACCATGAATGAAGACGCCCTGCAGGGCTTCTTCTGCTAAGTGATGCTGAGACCTCCAACATCATCGCGCACAAATGTGGCGATAATAAACGCTTAACGTTGTGTTTCCATGAGCTGCCACGTTTGCAGTTAAAACAGAATAAATGTTCAGACGTGTGTTTTACCGCAGACACGAGGTGTGTGAGTCTGCAGCTCCTCTGTTGCAGGATGCAGTCTGTGCGTCACTGGTTGTTGTCGTCATCACATCCTTTTGCTCTGCACCCTCCCGTCTCCCCTCTGTCCCTCAACCCCCCCACCTCCACCTTCATCCCTCCTTAACCTCCCTCCTCTCCAGGCCGACGTCAGGAAAGTGGTGAGAACAAGATGACGATCCCCAAGGTCTTTGCTCCTGGTAAAGATGCTTCTCCACGCTGACCGTCTGAGACTCTGACTGACTCGATGACTCGACGACTGTCTGACTGATTTACTGACTGAACCTTTAACTTTACTCACCCTTTGTGTGTGTTTGCATCATTCACTCAGCTCTCTCGAGTACCGTCACCACTGTAACCCCACCGACAAACAGGATTCTGAAAGAGTTGAAACACTGTAAAACATAAATAAAACCAGAAAGCATCAGTAACAAACATCACTGCACTCTGTTACTTACAAAATTAACAGGGTCAATGAGGTGAAACATTAAATAAATAGTCTTTGCACTGTTGTTTCACTTCAGCTTTTTATCCAAAAGGTTAACAACTGATCACTTTCTGTTTTATTTAAACTTCAATCAGAGTCTCAACTGTTTTTTGGAATCAGGCTTGTGGTTCCTGTGTGTTTACTAACCAACTAACTAACCAACTCCAAACTGACCCGTTTTAGTGCAGAAGTAGCTTGTGTGTTGATTTTTATACTGATGCTGAAACGAGCGTGATGTGTAATTTATGTTTATACATCTAAAAAGATCATAACAGATAAAATTATATTATTAACAAGTTAATATCAAGTCACCTGCAGCTGCAGAACAAAAAGCTTCATCACACTGACACCTGTAACACAGTGAGGTAAACTCTGTCCCATCAGACTGATAACCATTAAAGGAATAAATAGCATCACATAATAAATTAAGCTTAAGTTTAATATATGAGCAAACTTTTTATTCTTTATGGTGAAATTCTGGCCGTGACTTGAAGCTTTCACTGATGCCAAGCTGTCACCTCTGCCTGCTGACTCTGCTTCTATGTTCAGCCTTAAAATGCACTTTTCTTACAATTCACTCCTTTAACTAGTAAATGTATATTTGCGTTGGAAATAGGTAAACATTTGTAAAATGTATTTTATCTACTAACGCTTAAAAACTTGCCAGATTAAATGATCGATGAATGACACGAAGTTTTTACTCCTTGTTGGTAAAATGTCAGTAGTCGTGTTTTTCATGTGCAGTGTGATGTGTTACACTTTTCCTCTCGTCTTCTCTCGGCAAGCAGTCGGTCAGGACCACTCAGACCTCGTAGCCGACCTGCTAAAGGAACTGTCCAATCACAACGAGCGTTCTGAGGAGCGTAAAGGCGCCCTGGTGGAGCTGCTGAAGATCACGCGGGAGGACAGCATGGCTGTGTGGGATGAACACTTTAAGACCATCCTCCTCCTGCTGCTGGAGACTCTGGGTGATAAAGATGTGAGTGACTGATGGCTCTGCACGCGGCTCCATGGAAGTTTGATAATTATCATACAGTAAAACTTTGTGGATGATTTTGTGTCCCAGTGAGTGAATGGATGAATGTAAACATGTGTGGATGTTCTACAAGTGTTCAAGTGTTGATTTAAAGGTAATTTTTTTTACCTTTTAACTGACTGGACGTCGCTGTTCTTCCCTCAGCACACCATCCGAGCTCTGGCCCTGCGTGTGCTCAAAGAGATTCTGAGGAACCAGCCGGCTCGCTTCAAAAACTACGCTGAGCTGACCATCATGAAGACCCTGGAGGCTCACAAAGACTCTCACAAGGAGGTGCACAGCTCCTACAAGAACAAGCACAAAACATACATCATGTTTTTAACAGTTTGACAGGCTTTTAGCACAACACACATCAATTCATTTCTGTAGTAAAATTACAACTTTATTATACATCTGTATTTCCATGAGGAGTTAAACATCTGTGATGAAAATGGCCACAGCTGGTTAACTGGTTGATTCTACAAATGACAAATACAATATTACCTCCTTTATTCCCCACATTGTTTTGATCTCGTGTGTGTGTTCATGTTCTTTCAGGTGGTGCGTGCGGCTGAGGAGGCGGCGTCCACCCTGGCGGGCTCCATCCACCCGGAGCAGTGCATCAAGGTGCTTTGTCCCATTGTGCAAACAGCTGACTACCCCATCAACCTGGCTGCCATCAAGATGCAAACCAAAGTCATTGAACGCATCGCCAAGGATTCCTTACTGCAGCTGCTGCCTGACATCATCCCCGGACTCCTGCAGGTCTGTGTTCAGACGCAGCAACAGTTTTCTCACAGATAGATTTTGATTGTGATGTTTCTACTTTTTTTTTTAGATGAGATTGAATTTAGTTCTTTTAATTTATCAAAAAAATCTACATTTTTTTTTTTTTTCAGTTCTAATCAGAAAATCTCAGCCTCAAAAGTTCATAAAAACTGTGAGATAACAAAGAACGTGTCCTTTAATGATCTGAATAAACAGTAAATGTTGTTAAAAGCATGTTTTTGTCAGCTGACGCAGCAGGAACATCCAGTCGGCTCCAAAGAGGCATATTTGGACAATGTTCATATTTGGACACTGGACATTATTTGCCTTATTTGTCCCTGGAAATGTTTGCGTGTACTCTGCACTCTTTGGGGCTCCTCCCACGTTCCTGCTGACCCCTCATGAGTGTGTATGTGTGTGTATGTTTGTGTGCACGTGGTGCCTGATGCTGCAGGGCTATGACAACACAGAGAGCAGCGTTCGCAAGGCCAGCGTGTTCTGTCTGGTGGCTATCTACTCTGTGATTGGCGAGGATCTCAAACCCCACCTGGCACAGCTCACGGGCAGCAAGGTACTGAAGTCTTTGCATTCACACACACACACACACACACACACACACACACCAACACTTCTTTAACAGACGCAGAGCCTTATCATCTTCCCATGTTGTTATTTCTGAGCTGGTTTTAACCGGTCGTCCAATTATAAAGCCGGGGTCATATTTGCCCTACTTCCACTTCCATGTGTCCTTGGGTTATATAAGGGTTGAGGTCTGAGGGTCATGTTCACCTGAATGCAGGGACCCTCCCCCAGCCACCTCCACCCTCCACCTACAATCACATCTGATAAAATGTGTTTTAAGCATGTAGAGCGGAAAACACCTGCTGGTTCTTATATTTTCTCTGCATTCAGACACCAGCTCCTGACACGGCGGCCACTTAAGTCAGTCATGATGAGCTTCTGCTGCTTGAATCTCTGATGCTGCAGCGTTTGAGTGAATCATCATCACACAGAGTTCAGAGCATCCTCGTTCGACGTGTTTCTCAGCAGTAAATGGTTTAACTGCTGCTCATCCACGTTCATCTCTTTTGAAACAGTTCACTGTGACTGTAACATATTTTTAGAACAAAGAATTCATGTAAATATTCTCCTGCTGTTTGCTGTTGGTTTAGATTTATCCCAGTATCGCTCGGCTTTGATAAGATGCTCCAGAGTGACGGAGTTTAGATGAATTAGACATTTGAAGATTCTGATAAAATTTAATTAATGTAAAAGTTTTCAGCAGATTGTGTTTGTAATTGTGTTGGAAAGATCAGTATCGCAGCTGTGCCGGTGTTTCAGCTCGGTCACTTTTGTGTTTTGGCACTTCAGAGCAATAAAATATTGCAGGTTGGGAACGACTCATCAGCTTTTAAGTGCACAAGATGGTTTTAAATCCAACTGAAACAAATCTACTTCACAAATGATGTTTATTTGAATCCAATGAGTGAACTTCACTCTTTGGTTGAACTGTTTGAATCAGTAACTTTATAGAAATATTGAAGCGTGTCAAAATGTTACTTTGCATATGTTTGAAACATACAGTTCACAAAATATTAATCAGTAACTAAAATACAAAGAACAGATGGGCATTCAGCCTCTTATTTTTCTCACTTTATAACCACTTTTTGTAGGACCATGCTATAAAAACTATCAATCATAGATGATTTTAAAAATCTGTTCCAAAATGCACCGTCAGTCGGTGAAGTTATTTTAAAAGCGTTGGTACATGAAACCTGCGATCGCGACGCTTTGAAGTGCCAAAACATTCAAGAACCTCCATGATGAACATGATGACATGAATGTTTGCCTTTGCTGAACGAGAGCAACATCTCCTGTCTTTGCTTGTTTGCAGATGAAGTTACTGAACCTGTACATCAAACGAGCCCAGACGACCAACAGCAATAGCAGCAGTTCCTCAGACGTCTCCTCTCACAGTTAATTCAGACTTCTTTCTTTTGTTGGAGAGCCTGTGGACGGACGGTGGTGGAGGATTTCCAAGGCGTGGCTTCGCTTCTTTCAGACTTCTCCATCTCTGAGCTTCCCTTTCTACTCATCATAACTCCAGTTCCACTGCGCTTTTCTCTCGTTTTGAGAAGATCCTCCTCTCAGCCACCTACTCGCCATTTTGTTTGTCCTCTCCACCTTTATTCTGAAAACTTTTTGAATGTAACTGTGGATTTATTTTGGAGTATTTGGACGTAGAAAATGCACTTTTTTCTCTTCGTTTCCTTTGACGTCCACATAGCGTTTGGTGAAAAGAAGCCTGTTTCTCTTTCAGCCCTCAGATTTGATAGTTTAGAATCACACATGATGCCGTAAAATCATCATCATGGGGGGAAATGTCATTTGGCTGGCCCAGTGATGGTAAAGCACCCATTTATGTGGGGACGAATTCTGATTTTGGGAGCATAAAAACCAAATATAGTGTAGATTTAAAAAAAGAAAAAGTATACTGTAACAACATGATGAAAAAAGGAAGTAAGATATGAGTATTTTAAGTTAATGTTTTAAGTTTATTGATCGTGATCACGGTTCATAGAAGCCTGTGCATCAATTGTAGTCTTTTTTTTAATGCTAATTTCTAATCAAGAGTGGCTTAATCAATTGAATTCCCCTTTCATTAGAACGTGAAACTCAATAAGGTAAGAAGTTGCCAAAAAAAAAACTTTTCAGCTACAGAATTGACAATCCTTCAAATTCAAATCCTTCAAGGGTGAAATTACTGTTAAACTGCAGTTAAAGTTGTCTGAATTTGTCTTGATATTTACAATCAGCAGTCAGCGAAGTTGAGCCTATGAACATTTTTGTTGCCTTTTTCTTCACACTGAACATCCTGCATGCAGTTGGGAAACTGTACTTTTTGTTCCACATGCTTTCACAGACGGTTGCCTGTCGGTCACCGGTTTGTGGCATCTTACCTGTAAATTTTCTGAGGCTGCTGCTCAGTCGAGTGACTCTGTTTGAAGAGGAAGTCCTTTGTAAATACTGCAGACGTTTTCCCTGCGTGGAGTCGGGAGGAAGATCCTGCAATGCGACACAGTTAAGAGACATTACCAGGCCTTATTCACTTAACACACACAGGTTTGTTGACTGGGACTGCGCAGAGTGAATGGGATGTACAGCACTGTGAGTCTTGACTCTTAAAAAATGTGAATCTGCAGGAAAAACAGACCCTGGCAGTGTTCTGACCTGTGATGATAGAAACACAGTATTAGTCGTTTCCTCTGATCTCCTTCGGTCGGCCCTCACGTAACCACAGCTTCTGCAATAACCGTCAGTCCACAAATAAAAGGTATTTTGTACATACACTTTTTGACCTCTGCTTTGCAAAATTTTACATAACGTCAATGGAAAAAAAAAAGAAAAGTGAACAGGTTTACTCTCTCACTTTTTTGCACGTTAGCAAACTAGCTTGCATGTAACCTGCAGCACATGTCAACTCTGTGCTGTTTGGAAGGGCCCAGGTTTCTGGCTGTTAAAGTGCACTTGTAACATCGTCAGATTACTCATCTCTGGTTTAATGTGTCAGCAGAGGGGCTTTTATTCTCGCTCATATGGAAAAGGTACAAAATATAGCAACTGTGACCAAAATCCAGCATTTGGTGTATTTAAGCTGGTAGAGGTTTCCGGTCAGGGTGTTGAGAAAATTCTCTCTTGCACATGGCTGTACTTTTTTTTTTTTTTTTAGTTTTTGAGTTTGAGGTATTACGAGGCTCTAAAGTGTTGGATTCCTCTTTAATTTGATGGGTTTCAATGGTTTACCCTAAAGAAAGAGATTCGAGTTCATTTTAATTATTGGATATGATGTGGTTAATGGTGGTACAGTTAAACTACTGTAGGAAGGGATCAGACTCATGCCTTTTGATTTCTGTTTCTTCATTTGCTAAATTCTAGCAAATTAATCATAATAATAAGAATAATAATAATAATAATAATATAAGTATTCCAGATTTCACCTTTGGACAGCCACAGTCCTCGGATGGAAAATTTGGGATTTACTGTTTTATTTGAGTGGTGTTTTCATTTCGGGACTCCACTGAGAACGGCCCGATCGTGGTTTATTTAAGTAAATGAATGTACAGACTTTACATGTGTCATAATTAGCTTTTTAAGTATCGGTACTGAAAATGATTTCAGCAACATTGCAGCCCTGTAAACTCTGCAATATGCCTGTCTGAACTCTACCTTACTTTTCTGCTGAACAGCTTCAACACTTTCAGACCAATAATCAGCCTAGTTTTGGGTTTTAGCGGTCGGATCCACACGCGGCGTACAGGGGGAAGTTCACCGGTCGAACTGCCGGTAACTCACATCTGCTTTCACTTAACTGATTCTAGAAACAAACAAGATGGTATTTCTTGCAAACTGTTCACTATGCATGTCCTACAGTACACTGTCTTTCTTTTGTCTCAATGGGTTATGTAATATTCATACCTGTATTTATATATTTTATTTTATCTTATTTTATTTTTTTCTCTCATGATAAACTGTACAGAGGGTTTTTTTTTTGTTAACTTCCACCTGTGATAGATTTGCAACAATGTAAAGAAATTGTTTGCTCTAGAAATAAACTGAATAAGACCTGATCTTTTTGTGACTCTCTGACTCTTTTTGTGTTCTTCGTGTCAGATTCAAGAACGATAACGAGTTATCTGATCAATCAAAGCTCGCATCTCTTCCCTACTTTCTTCCCCCGGCTGGTTGAACCTTGTTCTGTGACTTCCACAGGCTTACTGGCAGCAGTATTGCACAGTTGTTCATCCATTTACAAGCACATGCATCCAAGCGCTGAGGTGTGCTTAGCCGCTCTGTATAAACATTAACCTGAGCAGACTGTCAGATGACCTGCTCTGTCAAGAATACTATGCAGAGAGCAGACTGCAGCTGCAGGAGTTTGATCTCAACCCATTTTTCTCGATAAATCTGTGAGCACACATTAAAATTAAAATGCACGAAGGGATTAAATTGTCTAGATTTAGCCAGAGATGTGTTTCATTTTGCATTCAAAGTAGTCCCTTCATCACTATCACTACTACAATAATTAAATCATAAATATTCGACTGTTTGGGTTTTCAAAATTTGAAAAATCACAGCCAGACTGTTAATCTACAGGGATTGTTGTCAGATCTGTAATCACATTAAAGATAATCCTGTCTCCTCCATTTCATTTGAGGGCTACATACCCTTCTCTTTGTTTTCCAAAACCCGGGGCCATTCGAATGTTTGTTCTCCAAAATTTACTTCTAATCATCATTACCCTAAGTGAGTTTAAAGTCTAGCTTTAGGGCCATACTGTTGGCAGTGTCAACAACTGGTGAAGCTGCTATTAATGCATCAACCGAGCTAGACATTAGTAGTGTCAGGGGTGCTCGCACACTCCGCCTCTCAAAGGTCATCCAAGGTATGCTAATTGCAGTCCTGATGACATCATCGGGGAGATATAAGGGGCAGGCGGGGAGGTTTGGCTGCAAACCTCTCTGTGCTGAAATCTGAGGAAACCAGCAGGCACAAAGCTAGCTCCGTCTGTCTCCACGTCTTCCCTGTGGTCCCGGGATACAAGACGACGCCGACCTGGAAAATATGCTGTTCTGCCATTCCCAGCCTGAATCCTACCAACAGCACTCAGCTAGTTACATTAGGTAAAGCACAAGCCGTGCTGAGACGCTTCAGAAACTTGTGTCATTTGGCAAAAGTTATATCTACATCGGGTTAATCCAAGTGTCAGTGCAAAGCAGTGATACATGCAGAGAAGTGGAGGTGCTTGTTTGACTTTAAGTTTATTTTTATAATGTGCAAATTTGCAGTAATTCTGCCTCCAGGAGCACATTTAGGTATGTTATTAGTCACACTAAACTGCCATGTGAAATTCATAATTTCAAACACATATCAAGGCTCATTTTAAAGGAGCACTGCATTCAAACTCCACAGTTAGAATCCTTTTTTTTTCTTTTTTTTTTAAATATTACAATTAAAATGCATTAAGCTGGATTAGTTACAGTGTATTTTGTAACCTCCACTTCTCGCACCTTTGTTCCTATAATGAATTGATTAGATAAAAGAGAGACAGGGACAGTCAGCATTGTTGTCCCCCACACTCAGCCCCTCTGCTCTTCCTCTGGTCTCTTTCAGAGAGGCCTTGGCACCTTTCTTGAAAAAAGAAGAAGCGAGGCTTATGGCTGAAAATGGTGCCAGGAGGACCCCATTCCAGTACATTCTGTGTGCAGCCACCTCGCCGGCTGTGAAGCAGCAGGAGGAGAGCCTCACTTATCTCAACCAAGGTAGCTATCTGTCCTGCTAGTTGAATGTCCATATTGACTAAATGGACTGGAGCTCATTTTGTTACATGTAATCATTGCAGCAGGGTCAGAGAGAATCTGACGAGGATTTTTAAACGCATTATAACTCCGGAGCTTTTGGGCTCTGGCTAAATCTTATGAAATGAACACACCAACAATTTGAGACCCTGCAAATAATTTACAGGCTTGTCTCTCAAAGCCAAAAATCTGGAAGGACGGACTGTTCAAAAGGCAGAAAAAGTGGCAGATGAGTTTCAACATAAACCAAACTAAAGAATGATTTAGCTTACCTGCAGGGATTCCCTTTGCTGATGTCATTAAAGCCACAGATTCCATTTTTTGATTACATCAGAACTTCAGCTTAGAATCGCCTGGTTTTCTGGAGACACAGAAGAGGAATAATGGTTTTAAATTCGACAAGCAAAACAAGCAAAATGACAAATGATCATCCAATTATCAATACAAATGATTTACATTCTGTAAATCAATAAATTAGCAAACTGATGCAGATTTTAATTAAATCACTTCAAAATATTAAATATTGAAATAATTTAAATGTACATTTTTAGCATTGACATATTTTACTTGAAAAGTTTCTCTCTAGACCTGACCAATTTAAATTTCAAATAGTTCATTTTTAAAAGCTTTTTTTGGGTTCACAAATTCAAAAAATTCCAATGTCCTACTTACTAATCTCAACATTTCTTTCTTGGATCATGTGACCAACACGATGTTACCTGATAGGACAAAATTCTGATCAGTCACATGCGAGCTCGATTCGATTATACTTGTTAGCTGTGGGGACAAAATTCAAACTGAACTCTAATTTGCATCTACCTGACTTTTTTAATCAGGAATAAATTTTAAAATTTTAAATGTCACTGAATTTTGAAGCTGCAAACTTTAAAACTGAAACTAAAAAAATTTGGAATTTTAAAAGGCAGTACCACCAAAAATTCAGAAAAAAATGCCCTAACCCTAAAATGGAATTTTTCAATTCAATAAATTCAGTAAATGGTATCACATATGTTGCGTATTTCTTCGCTCGAAAACAAAAGCACGCTCTGCCAGAAAAGATCTTTACAACTGATGGGCTCATACCCATTCTGACCACAGGGGTCGCCAAAGTCAACACAAAACGAAAGCTCCTAATAACTGCTTGGGAATCTGTTTGCTTTTAAAACCAAAATTATTAAGAGGCTTTCTTTGTTCTGTATACTTTTTGACTGACTGTTAATAACATTCAGTATTAACTAGGCTATTCAGGACTGTAAGTCATCTGAGTCTTAAAAAAAATCACTTAAATTACACAATGATATTGTGATTATAGGATTATAAACTGCACTACTGATTACTCTGTACAACATGAGCTCCAATGTGTGTCAGTATGTCTGACTTTTTATCTTCTGATCTAATTCACCTTCCTGTCTTTCTCTTCTTTGTCATTTCTCCTTTCCAGATTCTATTTTAACTCTCACCTTTACATTATTTCCAAACTTTAACTCTCAACTTTCTTGTTGAACAGTGACATTTTTTATTTGTGCCTTATTTACCTTTATTTATATTCAAGTTTGACCTGCTTATCTGCTGTACAGTAATTTGGTTGGAATAAAACCACAATAAATGCCTGTTGTAATATGCAACTTTGGGCCAATAATTACAAGACTGTGCAACGATGGCATGTATTGATCAAACGGTAATTGCCATCACAGTTTAGTTTTTTTTTTATTATTATTTTGTGATATACAAATGTATCATATTTGATCAGGATGGGGATACACAAAGATTTTTCAGTAGCTGGTCTTCATATCTGGCTTGCACAGTTTCTAATTTAATTCAGTTTCTATCTGAACTGCCCCTCTTTTTTCTGATTGACTGATTTCACATTTTTCAATTTTAATCAGGTTTTTTTTTAATGTTTTAAAATGTAGGTCAGTCCTACGAAATCCGTATGCTTAACAGAAAACTAGTGGAGTATACAGATATAAGCAGCAAATATGTAAAGGTAGGTGTAAGGTATTGTGTTTTCTGTTGTTTTTGTTGTCTGTTTTTTGACTTTTTGTGACCTCCTCCTCTTTCTCCTCTTATTTGTTTTTATGTAAGCATTTCCTGGTTTGTCATAGGTCCTCGACCCTCCCTTCCACTTCAGAGGGTGGGGTGTCGACCTTGAAGAGCGTGGTACTATCATCCAAATTTACCTTCTTATCTTTCCTAAATTTAAAAAAAATAAAAACTACTATAAATTAAAAATAAATTGTTATATTGATGATGTCATGTCTTACAGAATAAAACCCATTCCCAGCCCATCACTTCTGACAGGCCACATCTATTTATAGTGCACATGTCATGTAACTAAATTTCAGATGCGAGTCTCAAGTGACTCAGTTTATTGCAAAGGTGCTTGGCGACACACTTTAGAGTAAGGAGAGGTAATTTTATTTCATTTCTGAGTGAGCACATCCACTTGACTCATGTCTCCGTCGTCAGGCTGCTGTTACTTGAGGCTGTAACGTTAGCGTTAACACCCTAGAAACACAAGAATGGGACAGGTGGCTTCAATGCAAACACAATGTGCTCTGGTGCTTAGTCATGCGCGAGTCTTCCTCTATAAAAATCCCAATGGTACATGTTTTTGCATGTTATTTAGGATCATACATTATTTTAGAGTGCTATTTCTTAGACCCTCACTGTTTCTTAAATGCCCACTACCCTGAATCCTCTGTGTGTAACACATACTTCCAGTTAAAAAATTTAAGTCTTAGTCTTAAACCTTTGTGACATGAGAGATAATTTACTGATACCTTAATCTATTAACAGTAACCCTAATATTATTTGTTGTGTTTTTTTTTGTTTTGATTTTGGTCAATAAGCTAATAACAAAAGCTCCTTGCCAACAGCTGACAATAGTAAGATACAAGCTGTTTGTTCAGGGCTTCACATAAACCTGGAATTATCCGAAGTTTTTGTGATGGGAAAAAAAATGTCTGATGAGCTTTTGAAAATTATTGGATGGATTTAAACCACTTTTTGGGTTGAACTTTTACCTCAAGCTGATTTGATCTTCAGGTTTTATTATTATGTGATGCTGAATGCCATATTCCCCCAAATTTTGTCCATTTGAAAACCATTGACAAGTCCTAAAAGGTCAAGTGTGTAAGATTATGTGGCATCTAGTGGTGAGGTTGCAGATTGCATCCAACAGTGGCTAAGAAACTCACAAAACAGGAGAAAGATGGTTTCTAGAGCCAGTGTTGTTTTTGTATGTTCGCTGAAACATGGTGGATGAACATGGCAAAACTATGTGGACTCGTTAAAAGAGGACCAACTCTCTGTAGATCTAAAGATCTCTACGAAAAGACTGCACAACTCTAATTTTTTTTATACAAATTCATGAAAATATACTTCTGAATTCTGCCAATAGATCCACCTACATCTAACACATTTAACCTTCAAAGGCCAAAATGTTATCAGTGCTTCCTTAACGTGTTGTATTATCTGTTGTAAAAGGTCAGCCAATGTTTAGTATAAAGATAAAGAGAGTTTGTCCTGATAAAGGTAGAAAGTCAGGATTTTTGCAGAAAGATTTTATCAAGTGGAGTTGCTTCCACTACTGCAGCATGAGATTGTTTTTGAAGAGGCAGTTTTCCTGAAATTAGCACTTTTCTGGAAAGCATAAATGTCCCTTTCATGACATACTTCAATTAGTTGTCAAAGTGAGTTTACAGCAGCTAACAGTCCCTCATTGGTAAAGGATCATGGTCATCATGTACATTTACATGGAGATGGAATGGAAATGAAAAGGAGATGAAAATCACTGTGAAGTTTCACTCCTTTATCCCTGCTTAATGAAACTGCCTCAGTATGTCTTGATAAAAAAAATGAGGGCAGCCTTTTCAGCACTTTGCCCAACAGTCCAGCTGTTCGGCCCTGTGCAAGCTGCCCCATTGAGGCTGTGGCCGTACTACCACCTAAACTCCTGATCCTGCCTGTTCACAGAGCATAGTGCGTGTTGTGTTCCATGACCGTCGACTGCAGTACATGGAGCACCAGCAGCTGGAGGGATGGAGGTGGAACAGACCTGGAGACCGAATCCTGGATATTGGTGAGTTCCAAACATACACACAAACATATGACCTCAGCACACGGATATGAAAAGGAAAGCTCACATGCTGATGTTCATCCTCACAGGACCATGAATGTCTCTGCCAAATTTTATGGGAATTCTTTTGAAAGTTTAGATAATTCAGTCTAGACCAAAGCCTGACCAACAAACACTGCTACGTCACTAGCATAGCTAAGGCAAACCTGTCAGTGCTGACTGATTGGATTTGATGGACGCTAACCCTAACTCGAAGTCCTCATTGTTGTGATGCTGAACACTTTTATCATGTGTTGCTATTGTGTGTGTTTTTTGGGAAGTGTGTCACAATGGACGCCCTGTCCACTGCAAACTAAATCCAACCACAGGTAAACTGAAATAACCTGCATCTGAGCCTGAATTAGTCGGACAGAACATGAGATTTGGCAACTCTGCACTGTGGCCTGGAGACTTGAGCAAACAAGTCCACAGCTGACATAACATTTTCATCTAAACATTGCAAAAATCCCTACCTGTCAACCTCAAACCAGCAAGAAAAACACAGACAAAACAGCACAGCTAGAAATCTACTGTGGAAAACAAACAGAACTGTACTAACTCAGAAACTGGAGTTCAACTGTAGCAAGATTACAACTGAGAGAATATATGTATTGATGGCAAATGTAAACTGACTAACTCATTACTTGCAGACATCCCGCTGTCAGTGGGGATACTGGAGCCCCGTTCACACCCTCTGCACCTCAACACCATTGAGTTTCTCTGGGATCCTGTCAAAAATGCTTCTGTTTTCATCCAGGTACACAGTTGGTTTCTGGTCAAACATCTGGGACGGATGTTATTCAAATACTGCAAACTTTAAATTGCCAAATCCTCCTTCACCACATCTTCTCAGGTCAACTGTATCAGCACTGAGTTCACCCCCAGGAAGCACGGTGGGGAGAAAGGAGTGCCCTTTCGAATCCAGGTGGACTCCTTCACCACCAATGAACACGGGGAATACATGGAGCACATCCATTCTTCCAGCTGCCAGGTCAAAGTCTTCAAGGCAAGAAATTTTCTTCCCTGTATGTTTTCTGCTTGCCTACCCACTGTCAGCTTTTTTTAAAAAAATCTTCTTTAAAGTTATGTTGTTCTCTAATAATCACAGGGATATTCCAGAAAAAAATAACTTAATTTATCTGTCAAATCTGTGTTTAAATATTTTACTCATAATATCAATGTTTTTTCTCTGAAGCCTAAAGGAGCTGATCGCAAACTGAAGACAGACAGGGAAAAGATTGATAAAAAGGCCCCTCAAGACAGAGAAAAGTATCAACCGTCCCATGAAACCACCCTTCTAAAGGAGGTGAGGCTCTCAGTTGTTTCTCTGGCCACATTGCATAACAGGGCAGATCTGAGAGACTCTGTTTGCTTTCATTTTGTCAGTACTGTTGCAATGCTGTTTACTAATGCCACAGGAGTAAACTTCCTGGGTCATTCAGCTATTCATCTAATCTCATTGGCACATAAACCATACACTCGTTGTGCTTTATTTTTATGTCCTTTATGTGCTTTTGAGCCCACAGCACAGTACTATTTAAACCGGTACTGTATCACTGTAAGTTAATATGTGGCCTTGTTGGTTTTGCATCA